>JARHVA010001221.1:2510000-3732054 GCA_037957365.1 Torreya grandis | reverse complement strand
ATTACTTGAATTGATTAGAATGCCTTGTTATTGGTCTAAAATTCAACTAGATTGGAATTGAAAGGTGATGTCAAATGCATTTTATCTATTTTCCCATTTAGGATTTTACCAACAAAAAATAACAAAGGCACGTGTCTTGTGTAAGAGATTTGATAGGAAAGATCAATCTAGATCACCTAGGTGAAAAATTGACATTTTGACTCAAAATGATCTGATCAAAATTAGCTACCCCATAAATTTCATTGCCCCATTTAGGGATACCTTAGCCAAAATCAGAACTTGAATATGTTAGTTTCACATCATTTAACATGTTTTAGTGTTTTTAGGCCAAATTGTGCATTTTGGGTGGAAATTAGACAAAAGCCTAATTGGAGGTTATCAGTGGCTAGATTTAGGTGTTTACATATCATTACCCATAAGTATGGATTAGGATCTTATCATTTATCCTCTCTCAAAGGCAAACTAAAACGTGATCCCCTCAATGCTTTGCATTTGTGTCCATTTTTCTGTTAAAGAAGGATCAAGATCACTCCTTTTGTCTAACTTAAGCTCATCCCTTGATTACAAAATTTTTACCTTCACCCATCTTTCTCCTCTCCTTTTGAGGATAATTGATTACAATATATAACCATGTAATTAGCCATCATAGTCATAGCCTAATCCTAAATATGGGTACCACGGCCTCTACCCATAGCATGGTTCTCATGGATACTTTTCATTTCTAACAAGATGGAATCCCATGGTCATTTCATCTCAAAACCACACCCTTTCACATATCATTGACCTTTTTGTGTTAAATTTTTACCCTCATAAAGGTCAACCTATGAACCTAATTAGACTTTTCCATGTCTAAACACATTGCATTCAAACAAAATTTGGATGCCAAAATACTAATTAAGTTAATATCTTAAGCATTGCAGACTATTCCCTTGAAAGATAGCTGCCCAAAAATAAAATAAAAAATTACCAAATGTAAGGTAGAATTCTCCCTTGAAGGACAACTATCAATAACATCAAACAAATCCAATAAGCTTAGACCACTCCCTTGAAATATGGCTAAGTTAACTTTGTCAAAAGTAGAGCAATTCTTTGGAAGCTTCCCACATTGATCAACTTCCCATATACAGCAATTAAGAAAAATACCCACTATCACAATAAATTTTAAAGCCACAATCGGCTCTCAAGCAACATAATAAGTTAGAAGCCATAATAAGATTTCACATGTAGACTGCTTGCATTGATTAGTCTACATCTAGTATATGATATGGACTTGTTTGTTACCCTTCTTAGGTCACCTATAAAAGAGAAAAACTAATTCACATGAGGTTATCATACATAACACCCATTACCCTTCACACCACCTATCACCCATCTTCCCTTTAGACTATGTATAAATCAAGGGATTTAGAGCTTACTTGACACCCGGTGATCAATAATTTTTTTTTAATCAACTAACGACCTTTCATGTGTATTGTTTGAAGGGCTTATATTCATTAAGCAAATCCCACTTTATGTCTATTTTTGGTCCTTGTCAAAAACAAACCATGGTGCCCTATTCTTATCTTATTGTGCTTGGTTGTTGTTGTCATCATGACGTTTACCATCCAGTGTTGCAATAACAACAATAATTATTTTTACATTAAGTGAGAATAAAACAACCATAACCATATCACTCATAACCACAACCATAATATTCATAAGTATCCACACAACCTTAAGTATAATAACATTCGATCAGTGACATCTAACGCATTTTGTACATGTTTATAGAAAATTGTGTAATATTTTATTTAGGGTGCAAGGAGTCACATGACACATACATAGTCATTATATTATAAACATATTGTCTAAAGAACATGCATACATTATTTTTTTACCTAAGCATTAGATCGATTATTTGGTGACTCTGGATTTGCATTCAACCATCCTTCTACTTGATTGGTCCCTAAAATAACATCTGTAATATTCCCTATCTCAGTGGTTACTAAAGGGTGTACTCTATTCTCCTCTCCCACATTCATCCCCATAAGACGAGAATCATATTCCACTCTAGGTCTTTCACCTTGCTCACCTATCACAACCATTGCATCTCTCTACTCTGGTTGTTCTACTCGCATAGGTACCTCTATTTGTTACCTCAGTGCACATCCCCTTAGATAGTGAGGGTTCCCTCCATAGACAGGCTGATGATCATGTTCTACAACCTTGCATCTTGTATAATGAAATTATTACCTTCTTCATTACTATGGAGGTAAGATTTCAGGATCAAGCTTAGATCATGGGTGCCTTTCTTGTTGTTGTTGTTGTTGATCTAATAGTACTTCCATTATCACCATTACATGTTGCAGTATCTCATAGATCTGAACATTCACCATATTGATTATTTAAAGTCATGGGCGTTGCTGATTATCTCCACCATTGTTCCCATTGTTCACCATCTTCAACCTTGTGTAGTTATCTACACTCTCTATGACTTGTAAAACCAAATAACTCAAGGATAGAGATTCATCCTTATCATGTTTCTTTAAATAGAATACCTGACCATTCTTCCTCGCTGACATGATTTCCCATTCCATTGATGAGGGTCATATGATGTCATTGATTCCCTTGATCAATCTTCCCACTTAAAATAGTCATGTCTACTTACCTCTTTGTATGGACACATCACCCTCAATTTGATTGGTCATCTTGATAAACCCATTATGCACCATCATGATATCTTTTTTTTGCCCTTATCATTCAATCCACATCCAATGTATTTCCTTGCTTTGTCATCTTGTGATCCTTGTAGGATTGGTGGTCATTTGTGTCATTATTACCTTTAGCCTAGTTGATGTAAATTAGCTTTTGACCATAGTCTATTGTAATTATCATGCCTTCACAACTGCCACTATTACTGTTGGTGGTAAATCCCAAATACTTGTCATTGTAGGAACTCTTCCATCAGAGATAAGCCACCATGAATTCACAATAATAAATTTATCTTCCTATCCCCTTGACCCTCCTATTACTACCATCCCATTTCCATAGGCTCTAAATGTCAGACCCCAACCATTGGCAGTGCCTGCTCGAATATGGCAGTCTTTTCTTTTGTGCTAGTTGAGAGTTAATCCATAGCAAGGGAATAACTTTATGATCTAATTATATAACCAATATCTTGGACCACATATCTCCCTAATACCAGTGCATATTCTAAATGGAACCCCAAGTCATCGATTCTAAGGAACTAGGATAGAGGATACAAAAATGGCTACCTTTTGTCTAGCCTACCCATCAGCTCTTGGTTTAGGCACGATCCATCCTCTATCATTCACCACCCTACCAATTTTTTACCTTATATAATATAATTGATCATCAAATAAATTTTTTATAGGTCATCACTTCACTACTTCCCTTAAAACTCATCTCATAGTGGTGATGCACCTTGGACAACATGGCTCTGCAAATCTGAATAGACCTCCATCTCCTAAAACTTGGCTCATAGTGATAGATGCTAGATTTATGCTTATACCCTCACATAATTTTATAAGGTGTAACCTCCACATGAAGGCATCTCTTCCTTGGCTTAGCTCCATCACAATATATTTGTGATGCTTAGCCTTTTGCGACCCACTTCTTTATCCTACCCTACCCATCCGTGTCTTCTCCTCCTAATGCATGTGGGATTACTATGGTGACTATTCACCAATATACAAAATACACCTTCACCATCACCAAAATCCAACACCTCTATTATCCCAAACCAACCCACTTATTTATCCTACCCTTTTTGAACTACATTGGCTTGATGTCCATGGACTATGTATGCACTACTTCACTTCTAAGGGTAGCTCAGCCACTAACAAATAATTCCCATCCCTTTTTTCTTCTCTCATTTCCATCACTAACAGTGCCCTCTTGCTTAGGACATCTTACATCAAGGAATTTTAACACCATCTAATACTTCCTCTTAATTTTTCCCCCATTACAGAGAGAACTACATTGGCCTAAGGTCTTTTTAGACTATGTAGGTAGTGCTCAGTTATTGAGGTCAGCTTAGTCACATCCTTTATTTTTTTTTCACTTCTCACCAAAAATACCTTCTTATATCCTCACCACCTCCCTCCCTTCATATTGTCAATCTATTTTAACACAAGGGTTGACAACCTTCCTCATTGGCCCCTCTTATCTCCCATAAAACCACCACCTACTCTACCTCACTAGCCTCCCCGTCACCTTTCCTTGCACAAACTTTGTAGTTCACTCCCTAAACTGATTTTTATGTTTTTGGTCTCTCTCTCCACTTATTAACAACCTTTTCCTTTATCCCCTTCAACTTGTTTCACCATCCTCATCATCTCCTCTCTCCCTTGGCTATTTGGTATACCCTCTTTATCAGTCTCTTTTCCTCACCAATTCCCCATCATACTATACATCTTACAAGAATTATATTTCTTATATTGTTGTAATCTTTCTTTACATGTACTACCACTCTCTACCATTTCACCACTCTTCCCATTGTACCCATTTTCCATTCTTCTTGTTTACTTTTTTCCATCCTTTTTGTCTTCTTTTTTTCCTCCACAACTAGTTTCTTCCTAGGTATTTATCCTTTGAGAGGGATTCCATAATTTCCTCTTTTCTTCTTCTCAGTTCTTACCTTTTTCTTTTGCATTTCCATTTTCCTCTTTCTCTCTCTGTGCTCACTTGTCTTTTTCATCTATGTGAGTATCTATGCTTTGCATCCCTGCTTCAATTCTTCATTTTTCTTCTTATCATCCCTTATTTTCATCTCATACCCTTTCCTTGTGTTCCCCTATGTCTTCACCACCTCACCCCATTTTGGCTTGTCAATCTCTTCTAACAAGATGATTAATGCATACCTGATCTCTTCAGCTTCTTATTCACCCATCCTTCTCTTCCCCTTGTTTTTCCTAACCCCTTTCCCATTTTTCATCCCATTCTCATCTCTAAAATGACCATCTACTTTGCTTCATTACCTATCATCATCATACATGCTTACTTGGTCAAGATACCACCTTCTCCTTCACTCTCTTGTCATCCTTTTTTTGCCCTCATTTCACTCCTTTTTCCTCTTATTTCCTTTCTTTCATTTATCGCCTTGTTTTTCATTTTCATCACCAAATTGTTTCCTCCTTGGTCTATTTTAGACTTATTTTCAAACCCTTCATGGACTCCCATATTTACCATCCTCCCCTTACCTTTCATTATTGTTACACTTCTCTCCCCATCCTTTTAAATTCTCCACTCTATCATTATTTAGTACATCCCTCACCCCCCCCCCCAATCTTATACCTCTTATTTTCCTCTTTTTTCCATTTCATTTCATTTTTTCATCTCCCTCAATGACATTCTTTATTATTCCTGACCTTCCTTTATTTTAATATATATGTCCATGCCTAACTCTTTCCAGCCTTCTTTAACTTCATCTTTATCTGTGACCTCACTATTTTCTCTTCATCCATCACCTGGTCTACCTTCACCTCATCCATTGTTGGATCTCCCTTATTTTCTCCATTTCAACCTCCACCTCTTTAGTGTGCGATCACCTATTGTGTCGCTTCTACATACATCTCCTTACCTACTTATTCATGTCCTCTATGCCCTTGCTTTAATTCATGAAATCCATAACCTAATTCCTCATTTAATTAATATTATTATTATTCACCTCACTCCATATTTTAAAACCCCTCAGAGTCTTTCTCTGAATTCCCTCAAAAACTCAAAGCTTACTTATTTTGGGGCCCCATTGACTCAAGGGTCAAGGGTTCAAATCTTTTCCGCTTCTCATTTACCCACTCTACTACTTTGCTTCCCTGAATCATTGAATAATACCCTTCCATAGCTTGTTAACGACATTAATGTGGAGTGTGCACAATGTCAACTTATTTACATGGTGATGAAAGAACCTGTCGAATCACTATGGCAATTCAAGTAGTGCCAGATTTTCTAAAGCCTAGTAAAGCATATTTCTCCCTTTTATTTTCTTTAAAATGGTGGTAGAAATTTCACACTTGAACCTGATTATCCATGGCTATAGATTCCTTTTTCATAGTTGATGCAATCATCTAATTGCATCCTAGGTAATCTCATCCACCATTTCTACCAAACCAATCAGAAAAATATTTAATAGCCATATTTTCCACCATTTGGAACTTCCCTTTCTCCAACATCCTTCAACCAGACCTAACTGCATGATCTCAAATTGGGGCAACCAAGTTAAACTACATTCCCTACCTCAAAATAACTACATTTGGCCTAGCATTCTTTTTGGATTCTTATCCATAAAACTATGTAGGTAACGTCCACTTATTGAGTACATTTAGAGTCAGCTCAGTGATCCCCTTCCAACCCATACCCAATCCACCTATGCTTTTACCACATCCACCTTGACATTGGTTACTTTTGATCCCAACCATTAGCATGTTTCACAATGACTTTTCATGGTCCTTTGACCACACTGACCCATTTTACGAACATTGACCATTTGAACACTACACTACCTCAATCATAACTCAACCACTTATTTTGTTTAATAGGATCACTTCCTCACCTAAATACCTATAAATGACACAAACCTTGTTTGGATGACTTGATGGGAATGACCAAATCAGCTATGACCAACACTGTAGACCGATTACCCTCTCTTGTATTTCTAGAACTTGACCTTAATTTATCAACATTGGCATCTTTAGTCTCTAAATAATCTTGACTATTACACTTAGTCTCATTTTAAGCACCCATTGGCATTTCACATGCCTAACTACCTTGTGGCACCACCTAGTGCCTCCCCACCAATTGCTTATCAAACCTACACCCGATTTGGATTTTCCTCATCAACTGTTAGTTTGAAGGTGAACACCTCCTCCCACACTCAATGTAACTAGACCTTTGACAAGAAATCCATTTTTGTTTTTCAACTTGTTAATCCAAAGCTGCATAACAAAAAAGGGCAAACTATAAACACTAAAAAACTGCACATAAATAGTTCTAGATGTCTGAATGCCTCAGGATCATCTAAACCTTTTTAACCCACCAAATCACCCATAAAACCTTGAGTTAAGTTATCTAACTAGGAACTAACTGACCCTTAACCCAACCCTTTTAACCTAATCAACAACACTTTTACTATTCAACAAGTCACTATTCTAATTTACTATTTACTAGCACTATTCACATGTCACTATTCATGATGACATGGAAATAGTGAGGTGGATTATAAGTGAGATGGTTTGAAGTGGGACACCTTAGTCCACTTGGGAGACAATTGGAATCATCTTTTTCAACTCCACATGGGTGTACTTGGCCAAATAGTAACTTTGGCACATTTCTCCGTATTATTCATCACTGAACATGTGAAATAGGTCTTTTGGGCCAAATGGGATGAAAAAGTGAGTGGCATAACCATTCATGACCTTTGGAAAAGTCAAAAGGAGGTAGGTGCAGAAAATATCAAGCATATGAGCACATGCTTGCATAGTAAACTTGTCTCCTTCACTTTTTCTCTTCACATGGGAGGTGGGATGCCAAATTGGGTATTTTAAAAGAATATTTGAATGCAAGGTCAAAAATATGATTTAAAAATACTATTAGATCATGTGTGTAAATTTATAATCATTTTCATGTTCCCCACCTTATCTCTCTTCATAGGACAAGGTTAAAATCAATTCTCGAGTTGTAAATTTTATATTTGATTGCAGGGCATGTATTTTTGACCAAACACATGAGAAAACCTTTCAAATATTCCCCTTTGTCTTCCCCCTTTGGATAATTTCTAAATACTTCTCCTTACCTTGTATTTCCTCTTGATTCCTCTCCTAAAATCCATAAATAAGTGTCTTCTTTCTTTCATGAGGGGTTTTTTGGTCATTTATCTTGTGGGGTTGGAATGATTTTATCTTTGAGAGGTGTTGATAATTTTAGAGAGTCAATTATCTTTAGGTTGAAAATTATTATTTGGATATTAGAATTCTTTTTTTAGGTTGAAGACATTCATCTTGGAGGTTCATCAACAACAACTTCCTCATCATCATCTGCAACAAAGCCATCAACCACAGGACCTTCAACAACAAAACTTAATCAACATATCCTTCAACCAACTCCAACAATAAAGCTATAAAAAACAACATCTCCATTAGAACTCTCAACCAACTTCAACAACAAGGATAAGTTTTTGTTTATGCATTACTTGGTTTTATGTTTTGACATTCTAACATTCACCTAAATGTTATTTTGTTGAAAATATTATCATTTCATTTAAAATTATTTAGTTCTTTAGATCTATTAATTTCATGTTATGCTACATTATTTTAGTAGCATTTTATTTATAAACATTATCTTAAGAGAGTGGATTGATAGCCTCCAAGAGAGCTCACGCTTCTTGGATCTAGCTCACGCTAGGAAATCCACTTTGCTACTTGTCTAACAAATAAGTTTTCTTATTGTAGGTTATTCCTTTCTAACCAAAGAGGAGCATCCACCATCATTTGGATCACATGTGCACTTTATACTAGGTTCTCATAACCATTACCCTTATTGATAGTTTTTTTCTTTTTCTAAAACTAAATAAAAAAACAAAAAATAGAGTGAAATAGTATGGACCAACACTTTCACAAACATGGGGACCACCAACTTGGTCTCCCCAATAATGGACATCACCAAAACCATGGGTATCATAGTAAACCCAACAACCATGTATTTCATAAATAAATCAACAAAGGGTACCCCAACAAACTTTTAATCTGCAAAAGATGTTTCCACCCCAATAAGTGTTGATGCCTGCTCCTACTGACCAACCCCAACAAACTGAACAAGTAAATCAACCTCAATTACATGAAAAAATATTATCAAATCCTAACTATATACAAATGTCTCTTATTTATGGAATAGAATAAGAAGGAACCATGGGAGTAAATGCCATAGATTGTAGTAAAGCTTAGTTACATTCAGGAAAAACATTAACTAGTCCTTCTCCACTCACCATCACATTAATCCATAATGAGAAGGAAGTTTCAAACATTCTCAATGAACAAGTAAAATAAAGAGGGAATTCAAGAGAATGAAAAACCTCAATAAACCACTACCTTTACTTCTCCTTCAGCAATTTCATTTCCAAAAAGACTCAAAGAAACAATAAATAATAGTGAATCTGACTTAGTCAATGAACTAATAAAACTAAGCATAGAGATATCACTATTACAAGAAATCAGAGATATCCCTGAGATTAATATAATCATCAAAGGTTTGTGTATCAAAAATATAGGGATAATAAAGTAATATCTCAAAACCATACAAGTATATGGTAAGCTTGTTGACCTCTTAGCATTGAAGTTGCTTTTACCAAAGTATAGAGACCTTGTAAGTCTAGTCATCACTGTGGCTATAGGAAAGAAGGAAATACCCAATTTTTTAGTGTATTTAAGAGTTGATATCAATGTTATGATGTCATTTAGATTGAAATCACTCTCCCTAACTTGAGTACAACAGACTACTATAATCCTATAAATGACTGACCAATCTATTTTCAAACTAGAAGGGGTTATAAATGATGCTAAGTAATGATAGAGTCTTAGGAATACCCTATATATTTTATGATAATCTGACCAAAAATTTATAAATTGGGTTATTCATTGATCCTAAAGAGGTCATAGCTAGCCATCGTTACAACACTCATAAATTGTAGGTCTAGAGATATGACAATATCTAATAAATTAAAAGTGAAGAAATCTCCTTATTTCCACCTATAAAACCATCTCCAGATTCCTTAGATCACTTATAGGTAGATGAACTAGATAAAAATGGTAATAGTATTTCTTCTTTAGCAATGATGGATATTAAAAACTGCATAAATGAATTAGAGGAAGAGTTAATAGGTTGTATAAAAGAAGACAGTTTGGCTCCAAGATGTTAAGTCTAGATCCATAGATGCCACTCTAAATTTGAAGATCACCGGATCAAAAATATAATTGTCAAAAAATTATATAAGGTTATCAAATCCTCCTTAAGGACACTCATGATGAAATTTAAAATCATACATCTCTTCAGTATAGCATTGTAAGCTAGACAAAAGATAGCCAGGAATTTTTTCTTTCAACTCTCTATTCCCCATTAGCAGGTGTGATTTATTTGTACCACAATTAAGAGGAATAATACTAAAATATATTCAATGTGAGAACTTATTTTTGTACATAGCACATAAGCTTTAAAAATCTTATGTGAATTGGTTATAAAAAACCAAAAAACGAGTGTAAGTAACCAATAAAATCAAAAGATAACAAAAGAATAAAATTAAGAAACTAATTATGATTTTGGATCATAAGTGACCCAAAAAACTCCTCTTGATCTAAAGGGTTATAAAAGACAAAGAAACTAGAGAAATGACTCTAAAGTCATTAAATAAACTCTAAAACAACTAAAACTAGTGTACTATATCTCTTAGTACTGATCAAAACTTATGTTTCTCTATAAAGAAACTCACCTTATGATTTATGGCATAAAATTTTGGTAAACACGATTAAATTCTACTCATCTCTTATGATCATTCATATCTTACTATGGTAGAACATGATCAAAGCCTGTCTAGCTATATTAATCTACATAAGGATCTACCTAAAAACCCATTCAAGTGACCAACCTGTATTATGTATGACACATCTCCCTAATGTCTAAAAAACACCAACAACCTTTACTCAATAATCTTGGTTCTAGTAACCCTTATCAAATCATATTGTCATTGATAAAATATTGAAGACCAACCAATTATATATCTTTTTCCCTATCAAATGAGAGGTGAGAATCTATGCAATGAGAGAGAAAAAATGAAATAATATTATCTTCTCCATGTCATAAATATCAAGGATAGAAATCCAAAACTAGAATAAATCAAGAACACACCTGATAAAAACTATTACTACAAGAGATCTAGATCTTGCGCCTAGTAGCTCAAACAAAACATATAAATCATTAATCACTCAACATAATTTGTTAGGTCCATCTAGACCATAGACCTTAGCCATATAGGATGCATCTTGATAAAAAAAAGCATCAGAATAAACTAAAATAATTAGAAAAACTATAAGATCTACCACTGGAATGACTTGCATAATTTGCTTCAACTTTTTTTGTGTGTGGAGAGTAGGGTCATTGAGAAGGACATACATTTGTAAGATGTCCAATACCACCACATTTAAAAAATTTGGGATCTTTTTTGTACTTATGAGATACATAATAATTTGAATCACTAGAAGAACCACTAGATTGATAAGAGTGACTATGATGATGTTTGTGTTTTGAAGATCCTGGAGAGTGCCAATGAGAATGGTGTGGAGAATATCTATAATGGTGTGGAGAGTGTCTTAGAGAATGTCTCAGTTATTGTTTCATAGAATGCTTCTAAAAATACCTCTATACATGGTGATGATATTTGTAATGTAATCTAGACTTTATATGGTGAGTTTATTTGGGAGATGTGTTCTTTTTATTTGTAAATTATCACTCATGCTAAGTCAAAAAATCACAAATAAAATCAAATGTTGTATCATTGAGATTATCACCAATATGAATCATTTCAAAAAAATTGGCATACATATAAATGAGACCATTCAAAGTTATGGATATGAACATTTCATCATCGATCTTGCTGCCTATAGTACACTACTCTTATTTTATAGTTTTCATGTGGGAGAGATATTCAAATACATCTTCTTCAATGCTAATATTATTATTAAACAAATGTATTAAGATATCAATATTTTTATAGGTAGGTTTTTTGTCATACAAATATTTTAACACTTTCTATGCTTTCTATGCACCATATTTTATAGCTTCAATATGAATAATCCCCTGTGTAATTTAAGATGATTTTAACAATGTAAGTGTGCATTTATCTTGTTTTTGGTATTCAGCCAATTTGACCACTTCAGTGGGTGGTATGGTTTATTTTTATATTATTTCACACAAATAATTAAAAATGAGCATGTTTTACATGTGTAATATCTATTCCTTTCAGTTTTTAGGTGTTAAAAAGTCATTTTAGAGATCAAACTTACAATTTTAGCCATGGCATAAAAAAAACAATCAAGGAATGCTATCAAGGTTTTATCTTTACCCACTAATTAGATTTTGATTACAATTTAATGATTCTAGAGCTTGTCAAAAAAATATGTAATAATAACACCTTATATCTCCTTTTACACTTTTATATCTTCTTTTTCTTTTATTACTTTATATAAAATATGGCCAAAAAATAAATTTGTCTTGGGAGGGTTTGAAATCTCAGATCTCTCCTTCACAACTAACAAAATATAACTAACCAACTTGCCTTTAATGAATTTTATGTTAGGTTGTGGAGCTAAAAGCTTCACCAGGATGCGAACAGGAGGAGTTAGGGAGGTTGCAGAGTGTTTACTGTGTGTTACAGTCATCGACGTTGGTCGGGACAACCGACGTCGGCAGGGTATAGACAGAAGGAAACTGACGTCGATCAGAGATCGGTCGGCATCGGCACCCCCAGGCAAACAGAGACCGACGTCGATCACCTGTGTGGTTCAGACTGTGAATGTTACAGGCAGTTAGCTAACGAACCAAGTGTTTGCATGTCAAGAGCCAAATTTAGACTAGAAGCTGTGGATCTAATTATTGTAATTAGGTGTCTAATTATTGTTTTCATGAGATCTATTTAAGAGACTCATTGGTTGTATTGTAAACTTGTGCTAGAGAATAAGAGAGCAAAATAAGTTCCTTCAGAGAGTAAGAGAGCAATGGTGTGTTCCTCCTAGTGCCATAGTACCAAGAGTGGATACTGGTTTGGAGAATCAGAGGGGTTCTTCGTGTTTGTATGATCTTAGTTAGCAAGTGTGCATGGCTTCTTTTGGAGATCTACAATGGTGAGTAAGGTCTAGTGATTTGCAGGTAGCAGCAGAGAGCAGGAGATCTACTTGGAGTACGGTTGTGTACTTGGTGTACTGGTAGCGTGTTACTGACTGGTTGGAGAGGTGAACATCAATTCTATATTTGAGTTGATTGTTGGGACCGAGAGAGAGAGGGATGAAGGTCTTGAGGTGTGGTGAGCCTTTGAGGTGGAAGAAGAAGTGGCATCTTCTTTATTGTATTTTCTTCTGAGTATTTAATATAATTGTGTATTGTCTCTCAAATCCTGTGTTGTTTCATATTTCTAGTTACTTATTGATTCTGGTATAATTCCATTTTTAGTTGCTAATACAAGAAGTAATCATATGTGCTCTAATTGAGGAGCAAGATCCTGACAAGTTGGTATCAGAGCTTTTGGTTGGGTTACTAACAGGTGGTTTCAGATCTGGTAGTGTGTGTTGATTACAGGTTACTCACAGGGGTTTTTGATTGAGTGGGAGTATAGCAATGACAAAAGAAAGTAAGCTATGAATGGAGAAATTGAATAGCACGAATGGTCTGATCGATGGAAAGAAAGAGCAGGGAAATAAAGATTGTTGGTTGGTAGCAGATCAATAGGGAGGAGTAGAGGTTGCAGGGGATGTTGCACAGGATGTTCTAGCTAAAGTAGAATCTTGGTTTATAGATTCTTTTGCCTCTTTCCATGCAGCTCGAAATAGAGCATCTTTTCATGGGTATGTCTTTGGATACTTTGGAGAGATTTATTTAGGAGCTGGAGAGCCTTGTCAAATAATTGGCAAAGGGGAAGTGATGCTAAAATTGCAGATGGATAACACACAGGTGTTGAATGAGGTTATGCAGGTACCAGTCTTGGAGATGAGTTTAATTTCTTCAGGAAAGGTGATGGGAGATGCACAGTAACTCTCACAGCAGATGTACTTGAATTAGACGGTGGTAAGAAAGTAGGTATCCTTTATCTATCTACTTATATTACTGATTCACCTTCTATTACAGAGATGTGGCTTTGTAGGCTTGGTTACATATGTAGGAGGGGAATGCATGTTCTTAAGAGGAAGACAAATATCTTTGACAAACTTAAGAACTAGAAAGCCTTGGTGTTCATAAAGGAGATAACGGACAGAGATCAGTGAAGGGGACTGAATTATTTTGAGCAGGGCTGTGTTGATATGAACAAGGTTTTGATCCATGGAGAGCTTGCAGGTAAAAAGTCATCACTCATAGGTGAACACAGATACCGGTGTCGATCATAAGGAACTGATGTCGAACAGATAGGCACCGACGTTGGTCATGTGTATATCAGCAGAGTCGGTGGTGTCAAGAAGCAGGAACTGACATCGGTCACACAGTGACCAATGTCGGCAAAAGGTACATCGACGTCGGTAATGGGACCGACGTCGATAGACAGGGTCAGTCACAAAAAATTGACGTCAGTTGGGAGCAGATTGGGAGATGGCAGAGATCGGTCACTGAAACGGATATTGGGTGGACATCAAGCTATCAACAAGTCTCAAACGCTCATATGGAGGTTAGAAAGGGTAAGTGAACCTCATATTCGTTGTTCACCTTCTTTATATTACTTGTTGCTTACTGATGGTCGAGAACCAGGAAGATGTGAAGAGGTAATGCAGGTAGAATCCAGATACAGTGGGAGCTTGGCATGGATGAGGAGTGTAAGTCCTTGGAGAAGAACCAAACAGGTGTTTGTTGGTAGAGTTGTCAGATGGAAGAAAGCACTGAGAGACGGATGGATTCCCAAGTTAAAGAAGAGAGTGAATGGATACATGAGATAGAAGGCCAAGGTATATGGTCTTGAGGAAGCTGCAGGATAGTGGTAAAGGTTTGACAGGTGGATGACAAAGCAGGGCTTCAGTCAATGTCAGTGCAACTATTGTGTTTGTTCTTGCCAGGTGGATGATGAGTCATGACATTAACCTGTTACTATATGTGGATGGTTTGCTAGCAAATTTATACATATAGGGTTTTGCTAAGCTAAGGGTAAGGTTAGTTCAGAGGTATGTCAGGGGGAATTTGGTGCAGTGAAATTATTTGGCATGAGAGACATGGAGATTTTTGTCTCCAGTGGGAGCTGATGCGAATCAAGTGTTGGCAAGGTTCAGGATGCAGAATCGGTAAGCACACCAAGGGCTAGATAGTTCAAGCGGAGCTTAGAACAGGGTTTGAAATCACATGAGGTCTAGTGTAGACCTGAGTTTTCCCAATCAGTGGGAGTTGTCAGAGAGTTTGGAGCCAATTCGGGGAAGGTAGATTCTCAGGTATCTGAGAGGGGACCAGCAGTAGGTCGACATGTTATGCAGGGTTAAGGACTTCACTACATGGATATGTAGGTTCGGATGTGGCAGGTTACTTGGATGATAGGAAAGACATCACAGGGTGTGTGATGGTTGGTCTTCAGGGTTGAGCTTGAAGAGGGATACAAGCCAGGAAATAGATTAGATGGGGTACATATATAGGTACAGATGTAGCTGTTTATCTCCAAGTGGGAGATAATTTTTAGGTTGTGGAGCTAAAAGCTTCACCAGAATGCGAACAGGAGTTAGGGAGGTTGCAGAGTGTTTGTTGTGTGTTATAGTCACCGGCATCAGTCGGTACAACCGATGTCGGTAGGGTACAGACAAAAGGAAACCGACGTCGGTCAGAGATCAGCCGGCGTCGGCACCCCTAGGCAAACAGGGACCGACGTCAGTCACTTGTGTGGTTCAGACTGCGAATGTTACGGGCAGTTAGCTAACGAACCAAGTGTTTGCATGTTAAGAGCCAAATTTAGACTAGAAGCTGCAGATCTAATTATTGTAATTAGGTGTCTAATTATTGTTTGCATGAGATCTATTTAAGAGACTCATTGGTTGTATTATAAACTTGTGCTAGAGAGTAAGAGAGCAAAATAAGCTCCTTCAGAGAGTAAGAGAGCAATGGTGTGTTCCTCCTAGTGCCACAGTACCAAGAGTGGGTACTGGTTTGGAGAATCAGAGGGGTTCTTCGTGTTTGTATGATCTTAGTCAGCAGGTGTGCGTGGCTTCTTTTGGATATCTACAATGGTGAGTAAGGTCTAGTGATTTGCAGGTAGCAGCAGAGAGCAAGAGATCTACTTGGAGTACGGTTGTGTACTTGGTGTACTGGTAGCGTGTTATTGACTGGTTGGAGAGGTGAACATCAATTCTATATTTGAGTTTATTGTTGGGACCGAGAGAGAGAGAGGGAAGAAGGTCTTGAGGTGTGGCGAGCCTTTGAGTTGGAAGAAGAAGTGGCATCTTCTTTATTGTATTTTTTTCTGAGTATTTAATACAATTGTGTATTGTCTCTCAAATCCTGTGTTGTTTCATATTTCTAGTTACTTATTGATTCTGGTATAATTTCATGTTTAGTTTCTAATATAAGAAGTAATCATATGTGCTCTAATTGAGGAGCAAGATCCTGCCATTTTAATATGAGAAGGAAAGATATATAATATAACTTTGACTTAGCAGATGTGAGAGAAATAAAAAATTACATGCATGGTAATATTTTACACAATATTTTCACCTTGTATGTGAAAGAGGAATGTGTTATTCTTCCATAGTGGAGTCCACAGTAAAAATCAATATTGAACTCAAAAAAATCAAACAAAATCCTTTAAAGTCTTTGCTACGCTATATTACTATGGCATACAGATTTGTGTTTTATATTTCTATAAAACATTTCAATGTCAGTAAACACATGTGACCTTTCTATTTGCTAGATTTTAATTTTATGTACTCATTTTTAAATTTGAAATCTATATCATATGGATGAAAAAATTCAATTGGGATATCGAATCCCCTACACTCTCATTCTTCAACAACTAGAGAAATATCCTAATTTAAGGTTTCATCTTCCAGCTCGGCATGGATTGTAGAAAATCATTTGTAAAAATAGATATCAATCATTTGTTTACCATCATTGTATGCCATCTGAAAGGGGCCATGCTTCCTCTACAGGAAATCTATCATAATGCCTATATTACTATTTCAATAATCCAATCCACTTAGAACCCTTCTTGTGCCATTTTTGTATTGTGTCATCCATTCATTGACATATAGAGCTTCAAACACCATAGGTTGAGCATTACTAATAAGATTTGGATTCTTATATATAAGGATGCACTATATTAAAAAAAGGTTGTATCTTAACTTCTCACAGGGTTTGAGAAGTTATTCAATCCTGTGTATGCCAAGCTTTAATACCACTATTAGTACTAGGATTAGGAGGAATAATATTAAAATATATTCAATATGATAAATTATTTTTTTACACAACACATAATATTTAAAAATCTTATGGTAGTTGGTTATATAAAAATAAATAACAAATGCAACCAACCTATAAAATCAAAAGATTAAAAAATAAGTAAATAAACAAACTAATTATGATTTCGGATCATAAATGACCTGACACGATTTCAAAAAGAAAGTCCTTCCTCAAATACAAACCACCTTCCATATGTTTCAACTTCATCCTTTTCTCTTGAAATATCTCATGAGTGAATTTAGACAATTTAATTCAATTTATCTAAGGACAAAAAAAATTGAAACACAACCATACAAAATGCTAAACATAAATAGTTGCTTAACTAATAAATACAATACCAAGGTATTTAATGTACTAAAGAGTCATATTAAATATTTTTATTTGAAATATAGTGACATGAAATGAATCCATCCAAATGTATACACCCATCACACCTACACTGAAAATGTTAAACTAGTCAAAAAACCCCAAAGAAGGATAAATCCATCACTAAGGGGCATAATCAAAACTGAAATAGAAAAAATATTGAAAGTAGGATTCATATATCAAATATCGGATAGTAAATGTATCTCACCACTACTAATAGTACTAAAAACATTAAAAATGATATATATATATATATATATATATATATATATATATATATATATATATATATATATATATATATCATTATAATTTAATAAAGCCATTATGAAAGACTATTTTCTCTTACCTTTCATAGACCAAGTCTTAGACAATCTAGCTAGAAATAAGTATTTTTCCTTGTTAGATGGATTTAATGGGTATAATAAAATAAAAGTAGCTCCTAAATACCATGATAAACCCACTTTCACATGTACCTAGGGGATATTTGAATACATATGTTTATCTTTTGGCTTATGGAGTGCACTAGCCACCTTTTAGAGAGTAGTTCTTACTATATTTATTGATCTCACCAATGAGTGTGATGAGGTATACATGAATGATATTACAATACATGAAGATGTTTTTGATAAAGCTTTGACCAATTTAAATAAATTATTGATCAAGTGTGAGAAACATCAATTATTTTTAAGTCATCAGAAGTGTTTGATGATAGTAAACCACATAATTATCTTAGGTAATCATTTCTCATCCCAAGGAATAAAGGTTCATCCTAAAAATATTGAAGTCATTTCATTATTTCCTAAACCTAAAAATCCAATAAATATCAAAAAAATTCTAAGTCATGTAGGGTATTATAGGTTTTTTATTGAATATTTTAGTAAGATTGCTACACCTATGTTTTCCTTTCTCACCAAAGAGAGTGAATTTGTATGGACTAAAAAATGTCAATAGGATTTTGAGATAATAAAATAAAAATTAATTTATGATCCACTCTTGAGAGGTCATAATTGGGAGCATCCATTTCACATACACATGAATGCCTCTAGCAATTCTATGGGGGAAGTTATTGGAAAAAAATATGAAGAAGGTAAGATGTATGATATCTATTACATTAGTAAGAATTAAACTCCTACCGAAAGGAACTACATAACTATTGAAAACGAGTTATTTTATTTATGATATGAAAAAAATTCATCATTACATCACTAGATATAAGATATTTATTAGAACATTTAATATCTAAGTGGTAAAATTATAAGACCCTTAGTATATTTTAAATAATTAAATAATAATGATTTATTATTTATTAACGTGGGTTTAAAACATCGTGTAAATAAATAATAATACATAAATTATTTATTACTTATCGATAAAATAAATCATATTGGTTTATTATTATCAATAATTTAAAATGTTTTCGAGATGGTTGGACCTGTTATTTACAATGGGTACATCCCTTCACATTTCATTATAAATAGGGTTTTACCCCTATTGTAAGTTTTAAAAAAAAATATATTATAATCATGAATTATGCGTGAACAAAGGTTTTTGTGAAGGCTATTGAAAAAGTGAGGAGGCATTTCTATATTGGGGTGCAAAGTTTCTTAATAATTGAATAATCATCATCGGTAGGTTTTTTTTACCTCTTTGAGGTCTTTCCGCGATAATTTTTATGTACTGATTTATTGTTCTATGTGCTTCTTTCATTATACTTTGCTTATTAAAAATCACTCTAGATCATATCATATAGATGTATATTTATTTATACATTTTATCATGGTTTCAGAATCTGGTGAGTGAATTTAATTAGCAAGTTATTACATTAAATTGAAATAATTGATATTCTATATATATATATATATATATATATATATATATATATATATTAAAAGCTTCTTTCAAACCTGTGTATGGCATAGAAGAATTTTTTTCTCTTGTTTGATCTCTGATAGTCTAGTTTCTTATTATATGTGCTTAGTGGTGTTATCTCCTTTATTTGTACCTACAAACACTACCACAAACCCCTGAAGCTATTCTTTGAAGATCTGAGAATTCTTCCTTAGACATAGGTCCACCATTATTAGCCTAAATTTTTTGAAAAAAATGATTTCTTGATCAAAATCAGTTGTTTTAAAATTTCTTCATTATTAGAATTAAAAATCCAGAAGATTGAGACTAATTTTAGAATTCTTGGTGGTCTGTACATGTTTTTGGGCCTTTCAAAGCTTCTACATGGGCACCATATTTTATTTTGGGTATTTTAAAATACTGAATTCTCCATCAAAAATTTTATTTTAAAGGTCTAATATGCCATATACTAAGATTTTATGAAGGTTGGTAAAAGTTTGAGGTTTCTGATGACCTATTCAGGGTATTGTGAAATTTCAAACTTTTGTCTGGGTGTCATTATTCTCTAGGTATGAAAAATTATTTTATATAGTCTTAAAAAATATTTTAAAAATATTTAATTTTTTAATTTCTTAATTTTCCATACAAGCCACCCGAGTCCCACATTAAAAAGAGTTATTTTTTACAAAAAAATTAAAAAAATAAATTTGATTTACTTTTAAAATTACATGCACAGATATGTGTGTGTGTGTGTGTACACACACACACACACAAACACACACGCATATTAATTTAAAAAATCTGATATAACAAGGTTCAAATATATATTAGTGCATACATATTCATAATTGGGTTCTTAGAAAGATTGGTAGTTTTTTTTGTTAAAAATTTATAATTAAGGTTTCAAGTTTAAAACCCCCTAAATTTAATATTATTTGACTTGGTCAAGTTATTTTTTCAAATTTAATTATTTTTTAAATCCATTTTTTAATTTGCATGTCAACTTCTCATGCATTTAAAAACTTAGTTGACATGTCAAATTTGTTTCGACTCTCAACCTAATAAATATTTTGACAAACATAGTCATGTGACCAATCAATCTCTAGGTTTTGACACATTCTAAACACATTGGAGTGGTTAATTTTTTATTTTAGAACTTATTATTAAAAATTTTACACCTTTTTTAATAATAAAATTTAAGTGATCATTTTAAGTGCAACTCTTTTGACACATATTTGTGTATCTTTAATTTAATTTTTTACATTATTTAGCATTTAAATTATGTAATTAAATATATTTGAACTCATGATTTACTTTATTTTACAAACTTAATTTAAAATAACATTAAAAAGGTTTCATTTTAAGCATTTGTTTATTGTCTTATTTAAAGGGAAGTTATGGCTTCACCTTATTTTTCTTTAGATAAATCTCAAATATTTAATAGAAATAATTACAATATATAAAAAAATCATATTAAATTTGAATTTATATCTCATAAATTATAGAATATTATTATTTAGAATTAAAATTTCTTTCTGGACGATATGTGATCTCTGAGCTTACCAATGTATTTCAATAGAAATCACAAGAAGATATGTCCATTATCTTGTAGAGTGTTGAGGATGAATTCTTTCTCCACATTGGTAATCAAAAGTCTCCTAAAAATGCCTAAAAAATCTTTGAGTCCATGAACAAAATCATTCACCTTTCAAAGATCATTAAATTATTCCTTGAATTGCTAAGTACACCTATGAATGATGATGAAAAAATTGTTAATTTTTTTGTTAAAATTTAAAACATTAAAACTTAGTTAGATGGATGTAATTGAATAATAATCAAGATTCAAATGTTATTACTTTATATGTTGCTTTATGTGCTTCAAATAAAAATGAATGGATTTTAGATAGTGATGCATCGCACTATATGACAAGCTTATCTAATATTTTATGTGAATCTATAGATATCTTTGAAAGAATTTATTTAGAAGATAATTCTTTTTTAGAAGCAACTAAATAGGAAAAAATAAAAAAATTAAATGTTGTTATTAATGATATTTTCTATATACCTAAGCTTAAAAAGAATTTGTTATCTTTTTCTCAACTTACAAATGATAATTTTATTGTAACATTACTTAAATATGGTCTATTAGAAATCATTGTAGTTCTTTGATTGTTGAAAGTATTCAAAAGAATGGTTTATATATATTTTCTCCTTCTACATATTTTATTTCAACACATACTAATAATGAATCTCAATTATGGCATGAAATATTAGGTCATATTAATTTTAAAATTTTATATGATATATTTAAAAATAATCTTGTTATTGAACTTCATTCTATCCCCTCTCATCATGAAACTTGTGAGGGTTGGTTACATGATGAACAACATACTAACCCGTTTCATAAGAATCATGATGTAAATTCTTCACATCCTTTAGAATTAGTTCATAATGATGTAAAATATTTTGAAGTTGTGCCTCTTAATGGTTCTTTATATACTATTAATTTTATTCATGATTACAATAAAATGATATGGTCTTTTTTCATTAAAAAAATCTAAAGTATTATCTAAATTCAAAGAATTTAAAGCTAGCGTTAAAAAATATCCAATTTTTTTATTAAGAAACTAAGAACTAATAATGGTGGTGAATAGTTAGTAAAGAGTTTGATTTTTTTTGAATTATTTGTGGTTTTAAAAAGGAATCAACTTCTTATTCCCCTTAGCAAAATGGTATTTTGTGAAAGGAAAAACCTCACCATCATAGAAATGATTATAAAACATTGCAATCTACAAATATTCTTAAACTTTTATGGGATAAAGCCATGAATACTATTTTGAATATTCTAAATAGAATCCTTATTTAATCTTTTTATTTTTTTATCAAAAATACATGTATGCATATAATATTTCATTTGTTTTGATAAAACTATTTTGTTGTTAATTTAGAGATACTAACTATATTGATAGTGTCTCATCTACAATGTATTTATTAGTAAAATGATTTAGTATTGATTCTTAACAATAACATATTACAATTATATCACAATAGATATATTTATCTTAGATGATAAATCAAATAAAATATATAGATATTATAATTATTTTTAATTCAATTAGCATTGAAATACATTATATTCATAACGTCATGCTTAATTTGTCAAAATGATCTTGTTTTAGTTGTATTTTGTAAGAAGATCAGGCTCAGTGAATTTGTATCTTTTGTGTTTCAATTGCTTAGATACTCTCATTTGATTATTTATACTAACATCCTTATATACTTTGTTTGATAATAAGATATGTTAAAAAATGCAAAGTGTAAATGGAGTTTATATTATTATCTTTTCATCATTTACTTTACTGAGCATTTTATTCATACATCTCTAAACTTATTTATTTCAGTCTCATATTTGTTTGATTGGATGATGACATTTCATGTTAAAACTATCCATATTTGATGTATGAGAGGTTATACCTCAATATTTTGTTGAAGCGTATTAAACTTGATTTTTTAAAAATAAAATTCAAATGATAAAATAAGTTATTGATAATATAATATTTAATATTTGGTTAAACTTAATATCATATTATTAGTAAATTATTATATGTGCATTGCATGACAATTAAGGATGTTTATCTTGTCAATATTTAAGATGTCCAATAATTACTTACATATAATAATTTATGTTTCTTCACTAATTTTGTGATCAAAGTAGTGAGCTTGTTGGCCTAAAAAAATGACACGATTGTTTTAAAATGTGTTTTACCATAGAAAAAAATATATGCCATATTTTTATGTATGTGGTTATTATGATGCTAATCATATTATGCTATCATGAATTTTTTGGATGTGTTTAAGTTTTGTGTAGGTGCGCAACATCAAAGAACTAAACATATTTCAATTCATGTGTATTTTACGATAAAAAGTCTTCAATGTTGATATTGATCTGTAGTTCTATTCTATGGATGAACAAGTAGAAGATATCTTCACAAAACCACTTAGTACTACAAAGTTTTATCATCTTCATGCAATATTAGGCCTCTCAGAGTTATCTATGAGAGAGAGAGTGTGTATGACAATGCCACTTTCTAACAGTCATGTGTTTCTTCTTCTTCTTCTCTATACTTCTTCTCATTATAAAGCATTGTAAACTTCATGTGAAAGTTATGTGATTTAAGTAAACTTCATATGAAAATTTTACTTTTGTACTCCAATAAATTAAAAACATACTTTATAATAGAGATCCTTATGTTATAAAAGGCTCCAAATATGCTTAGATGATTATTCATGAGATTATGAGATGTAGTCTCATGATCATGCTAGCCTAAACTTATTTTTGAGTAGTTTATAGATTACAATTCCTTTTGTTTTAAAAGGTGGTGTTTGACATGATGAAGATTTTTAAATCTTTCAATTGTGTACATACTATAATTATTTTCTAAGGTGACTATGACATTTATCCCCACTTAGCATTAAAGGGGAGTGTTAAAATATTTAATGTCTAAATGGTGAAATTATAAGATCCTTAGTATATTTTAAATAATTAAATAATAATAATTTATTATTTATTAACATGGGTTAAAAACTTCATGTAAATAGATAATAAAACATAAATTATTTATTACTTATCGGTAAAATAAATCATATTGGTTTATTATTATCAGTAATTTAAAATGTTCTCGGGATGGTTGGATCCATTATTGACAATGGTCACATCCTTTCACATTTCATTATAAATAAGGTTTTACCCCTATTGTAAGTATGTGAAAAAAAAATTATTATCATGAATTATGTGTGAATAAAAGTTTTTGTGAAAGTTATTGAAGAATTGAGGAGTTTTTATATTGGGGTGTGAAGTTTCTCAATAATTAAATAATCATCATTGATAGGTTTTTTACCTCTAAATTTTTTCCACGATAATCCCTGTGTATTGATTTATTGATATGTGTGTTTCTTTCATTATAATTTACTTATTAAGAATCACTCTAGATCTTATAATATGGATGTACATTGATTTATAAATTTTATCAATATTCATTTATACAGACCATTTAGCCATAATATACCTACTAAACAAATTAATGGTAGGAGGTAGAATCATTAGGTGGTTACTATTATTATAGTAATTTGATAAAATAATTATTGATGAGTAAAAAAATGCTAATATAGTTGTTGAATTTTTGTCAAGGTTAAATGTTTCAAGTGAAGATGATCTAGTAGATAATAAAGTTTTAAATGAATAGTTATTCACAGTTTGAGCTCACTCTCCATGGTTTGCTAATATGGCTAATTATCTAGTCATAGGGAAGTTTCTTTATGATTTTAATCCCAAAAAAAGGAAACATTTGATCATAAATAGTGTTAACTATAAATGGTTTAAGGTGTATTATTCAAATGTGGACCTAATTTGGTATTTCATAAGTATGTATGAGAATATGAGATATATGACATTTGTAAAGCATGCCATGATGATCTAGGAGGAGGTCATTATTTAGTAAAAAGGATTGTTCACAAGATCCTTAGGGTTATATATTACTAACTTTTAATTCAGAGGAATGTGAAAAATTATGTTTGGCACTGTGATCATTGCCAAAGGACAGGTAAACCTACACTGTCTAACAAAATACCCCTCAAAACCTCAAGTGGCTTTAGGATAGTTTTATAAATAGGAGTTATATTTCATTGGTCCCATAATCCACCATCTCTAGGAAAGGATTACATCCTAGTATATATTGATTATGTTACTCGATCGGTATAAGTTGAAGCCTTCTCATTTGATAATGAAGAAAAAATTGTTGATTTATTGTACTATAGAATCCTATAACGTTTTGGAGCACCAAGAATAGTAGTTTCAGACCAAAGTTATTAAATTTTATATAATATGATCAAAGCCTTCACATAACACTACCATATCACCTACAAGAAGTCATCACCTTACCATCTTCAATCCAATGGTCAATCTAAAGTCACCAACAGAGAATTAGAAAACATCTTGATTAAGATAGTAGACATCGATATAAATGATTAAGAAAGAAAGCTACCTAAAGCAGTTTGGGCTTACACCACAAAATAGAATTCCATCATAGGATTTTATCCATATGAACTTGTATAAAACTATTGATTCCATTTGAGTTTGAGCTAACAACATTAAGAACATCAATGAAGGTAGGCATGGACATGATAGAAACATAAAAATAAAGAATCCTCTAGTTAAATGAGTTAGATGAAATGAGACTTAAGGCATTACATCAAACAAAACTTATTCAATATCAAAGGAAGGCATGACATGACCATCACATCAAGGAAAAAAATTTCAAATAAGGATATTGGATCTTATTATTTGACTCAAAGTATCATCATTTCAAAGGTAAAATCTGTCCTAGATGGTTATGCCCTTACCAAATTAAAAATATTTTTGATAATGCATTTGTTCAGTTGCTACCACTTTATGGCAATAGAAAAATAATTTTGGTAAATGGGCATATATTAAGGCTATGTCACCAACCTCCAAGCAAGGAGGATTTATACAATCAAATTTAATATCAAGAAGAATTTGGTTATATGGAAGAACCTTATTTTTTCATTATAACCAAAATAGGAGATTTTGAGTCTAATAAAGAGATAGGATTTTAAACCAGTAAATGGTGATCCTCTTCCCAAAAAGATTGTGAAATTAAAAAATAAAAAATAAAAAAAGTAGGGGGTGAAAAAATTGAAACCAACAAATGGAAACTTTTTTAGAGGACAAAACAATAAGGATAACACTCCCAAGTGACTTGTATAATACTATAGATTGATTTGTGTGTATTTCTCATCCCTATACATGGCAAAAGTAGGAACAAGGACAACCATGTGTAATTAAGCATTTTCATATTTCATTTTCATATGAGTAAGATTAATTTTGAGTTTAAAAGTGTCATTTAAATACCCACTTCTCAAAAAAAGAGTCTTCCAAAATGGATATGTCAAAAAGAAGGTTTCTTAAAAAAAGGTAGATTAAAAAAAATAAAATTAATGGAATAACATGTCATACTCTTAAAACATCATTTCCTAATATTAAAACATCCTATAAAAAATCCAATGAATCATTAGAAGATCATGATGTCATCATGATGAAATACTTAAATATATTCATAAAAAAGGTACTTGTAAGGATCATCATGACAATGAATGATTATGGCATGAGGGATTGATCATAATAGTGAAGAAGGGAAATAGTGATGACAAAATTAGCATGAGGGGAAGTGATAAGACAAATTTGAGTCACCTCAAGTTTTTACACACACTGTAATCATCATTTCTATTGCCTAAATATGTCTAATTTCATAAACCAAATCAGCTCTCAGATATTTCAAGATCCAAGGAATCATTGTAGACTTTTAAAATTTTCACCTTTCTCTATTTTTTCAAGTTAATTGTGTCTCTCATGATTTAAAATTACACTCTCACTTCTTGTTGAAACTATGCTAACCTCACTCTCAATTGCCTACAAAGAATTTTTTGTAAACTTTGAAGATTATTAACACACTTTAAAGATGGGGTAGAAGAAAACTAAACTTGAATCACCAAATCTCTTGCTAAAGGATGAAGTTGTAGTTGGGTATTTGAAGAAGCAAAATGGCTAGAATTTTATAAAAATATCATGGATATGTGTTATGATCTCATATATTCATTATATATTCTAATATTATTACATTTCCATTATGATGTTAGACTAGTTTTAGCTATTGTTTAAATAGATTATCTATGGTACTTATTGTAGCAATGTTGACTTCATACTTATTTTTATGATTAATTATCTTATGGACTTATTTATATTAATGATAATTTTATAATCTATATTGATTATCAATATACGATGTAATATGATTTATGCCATTTTGGTGGTTTCAAGTTTTTTCTATGAGCTAGGTAGGTGATGGAGTTTGTATTCTCAAAACTATGAATTCTGAGCACATCAACATATCTGAAAGGTATAACTATTTTTTGATTATCCTTTAGACAATTTGATTCAGTCATTATGTTTGTTGGCTATGATCCTTGTGCTTGAAATCACTATTTTAATTTATTGATGTTGTTATGAGTCATTATTTATTGTTATTATTCATTATTTTTTCTATTGCATGTTTGTTGACCACATCCCTTTTTGTATGCACAACTCCTTTATTCCTATAGGTCTTTGAATCTCCCTCTTTCTCTCTACTAATCCTATCAACCTACTCAATTCTATACCTATACCTAACTAAACCACCTAGACCTATCACCCCACCCCCTTGGAAACCTTTGTCACCCCCATGCTTATCTTACCTCCTTCGACCTAGCACCTAGTTACTAAGATGGTGGGAATAATATTTTAATGACTGTAATCATGGCTTGATTTAAACTTGGTTTAATTTTGATTATGATGTTTTAATGTCATATCAACTTAGGTCGATAGCTTATGAGAGAAATATATTAGCCTCATTTAATGAGGTAGATGGTGATGGTTTCAATGATAATTAATTAGCTTGTGGTTAATCTTTTTTATTATCACTAATGTATTTTTTGATTGGTAGAGGAGTGATTATTCATCAAGTCTTCCATAATCATCATTAATGGCAAGGTTGGTAGGGATTGTATTTGGATCTAGAGGGTTTCTCTCTCCTCCCAAAATTCAATGTGAATTGATTAGGGGTATGGGGGAAAGAATGAAAGAGATGGGGAAGGTGGACGGTAGGTAGAATTGTTAGGAAGATGAAAAAATAGAGTACAAATAGTAAAATGGCTCATCTAGTTTTAATTATGAGCTAGGTTATTTGGAAATCATATAATAGTGTTTGACAAATATTAAGAGCTTTTCATCTATTTGAGGTCTCGATAATCTTTTATGTTTTGTAAGTAAAATCTTTTTAGGCTTTGCCTGGGTTATTTTTGTGACTATATTGGAATAATTGTTAAGATTTATAGGCTAAGTATGTAGCCAGAAGTCTTCAAAATTTTGAGTGCATACACAAATCCATTATGACTATATATTGCTACATTCATTGTATATAAACTTATAATAAATGTATATAAAATATATATACTTAGCTTGGTTTGAATCTTGTCTACATGCAATCATTTTGATTGCTTTCAAATTAGGTTGTGGATTGTATTTTTCATGATTATGGGTTTGTGTGATGACTATATTTTATAAGGAGACTCTATGTGATTTTCTTGTGTTTAAGTTGTAAATAATAATGGTATTCTTATGAGTTTAAGTGGAAATGTGATTTGGATATCCATTATGGCTAATTGTGTTTTATAAAAAGGTTTCTGTGAGCTTTCCTTAGTTATATATATTTATTGTTAGGTTTGGAACATATCCTCATGCAATCATTTTCTTATTTTTTGAATTTTGGGTTCTTGTAAATATAAGTGGAAAATGTTTTATGACGATTGTGTTTTCTTTATAATGGTGGTATATTATAAAGATTGATAAATTCGATGTTTTTGGAAATAATAACTATGTGCTCATTTGATGACTGTGTTTTATTTAATAGACCATGTCTTATTAAATATATAGTGTTGACTATATTATACTAAGTGACTTCTATGTGGATTTTTTGGAGACACGTATATGGTGGCAAAATTTGTAAGAACTAAGGGTGTTCTCTTATGGATAAGTAGAAACCTGACTGCAAGTGACTATGTTTGATTTATCAATTGTGCCAATGAAAAATAACTAGGTCTTCTTAATATGTTACTGTTAGCATTAACTATGCTCTTTAAAAATGATGTTGGTCATATTTAAGTTCATTAGGTGAAACCATTCTTTGTGTTTTCTGATTCAAAATTTGGATGAGTTCTATGCACTATGTTATTTTTACATTTTGGTAACTTGGTTCATTAGTTAAAACCTTATGAAAATATTTGATTTTGATGTTATTATCTTGGGTTTTGATATATTGTTATTTTTTTTGGTTATAATGTGTTGAATGCATTGATATCTTGACCATTTTGATTTTATTCTAGGATGTATCAACCTTTTAACTATTATATTCGTCATATCGTTTAAATTAATCTTTATCTATTTATAAACCTTATATTGGAAATGGGCTATGGTATTTTATTCAACTATTGGCTAAGCCGTAACCTTGTATTTTTTTGGATTCTGGGTTTTATATTTTCAAACTATGGTATTGTTAATGTTTTGAGCCTTGTCTCTTTTGTCTAAATGTAAATCATTTAGAGTCAATGGTGGAATTCTCCTTGTTAAGTGATTGTGTCGTGGTCAATTGTGCTAGGATTTTCTTATTGTATTCTCTAGGTGTTTAATTTTGTTGATATATATATATATATATATATATATATATATATATATATATATATATATATATATATATATATATATATAGTCTAGGTGATTGTGTTTCTTTTAACTGTATGTGGTTTATCACAATTCTTCATCTCGACCTTGGTAAATAGGATTGATCAAATATTTATTTTTATTGGATTTTGATTATTTCAATTATGCTTGGTATTAATATTGTTTGTTTTATAATATAAATCCTATAATTTTATTAACTGTATCAAACTTTAAGTTTCAAGATTCTATGTATTATATGATTACTTCATGATGCCTATGGGTTATGATAATAATAGGATTATATTATTTGAAATTACACTTTGACTTAGTTATTTTAATTTTGTTGGGTTGTGTTTGGACCTATGACATTTGGAGACATGCTTAATTATTTCTGTTATGATTGGATTAATATTTATTAATTGATTTATAATATGATTGTGTCATTATTTAAATTATTTTTCATTATTTGTTGGAATATGTGTATTCTAATTTTGGGTCTAGACTTGAATATTTGCAAGTACATATTATGGGTTTGGATGGTTAAAGACTAATAATTGAGAAATTGGATGGGGTTCCAAGTAGGATAAACTCGAAAGATATATAATAGATTAGGATTAATCCATTCTATATCATTTTATGGTCTAAATTAACCATCCTCACTCTTAATCTATACTTGGATGATTTAATTATTTATATCTTATCTTGGAATTATTTGATTGTGTTGCATGTGTATTTTTATTTGATATGTCTTTATTCAGATATTGATGTGCTCAGAATTCATTACCTGTTCCTGGTTATTGTAACCACCATCATGTTGATGGTTGGGGTGGTAAGGGCCATCGATGGAGGGCTCATAAGACTAGTTGGATGGGTTTGTCCTGATCAACTGGTTTGTGTTCAAATTCATGTTTTGATGATTTTTTATAAAAGATGGTAACAATTGTATGTATTGATTTGATTAGTTTTTAACATGTATAGATGATATGGATTATAGTTGTCAATTTGATAGTATAGTAATCTTGTTGGATGCTAACAAATGTTATGAATAGATTATGTAAAATGGAACATTGAAGAGTTAAATTAAATATTAGTTGAAGCTGTTATACAAGTACCTTATATTGTTTCATTATTGAGTTAAAACTTTATTCCTTATGATCATAATAAACAGGGATTGATTGGATATACTACTAGTTTTTATATGTTATACTAATTCATAAGTTGAATTTAGTTGTGTAATATAATCAATTCCTATGCATTTATTCATTTCTATAATAATTCTTCATTGATCTAACATGTTTGTATGAAATTTATCTTATCCTAGTTTGATTAGTTGTTAGATATGAACATCTTTGAGAATATTCATTATTAAATCTATATGAGATATACTTAGATGTTTTCATGTTAGATCTATTTTCATAAATTTGTTCTACATAGAAGTTAATATTGTTTTAAGTTTTGATACTTTACATTAGTTGTTTAAATTTTGAATGAATAAAAATAGAAGTGGCATAATAACTTGCATTAGCTATATTATTGATTGGATAACTTGTTACTCTTGTTCATAAATACATAGTTTTATTTGGAACACTTAACCCTTCAAGGAATTCATAACCTTGATATCTAGACTATGATAAAAATAAAAAAAATGTTCCCTTCTATCATGCACTTCAGACCTATTGAGTATGTGCAAGATATGTTTTTTGTTTACAATTATATAATATCGCTTCTTAAGTTATGTATGTTGAATTACAAAATCTGAAATTAATAAGTATATTCTTATATTAATTGGCAAAAGAATTAATGTTTAATTAATCCTTATGAATTCAAAGAAAGATCATGTATAATAATTAATGTATTCTTGATTAGATAAACACATTTTAAGGAAAACACAAGTAATCCCAAATGATAAATAAGTTATTATACTGATTAATCCATTTGATAAAAACTTAAGTTATGCACTCGTTTATTTTTTTATTAGATGTATGCTTTTTCATTCCTCTCGATAGTAGAACTTGCTTGGTTGGTTACCTCGATCACCCAATAAAAAAATTGATAAGATTTCATTAAGTGGAACCTTTTATTTGGGTTCCACTCATATTGAAACTCAAATTAACTACATACTTGAATTTCATTGTTGTATGCTTATTTTTTTCTAATTGACTAGTTGGATTGCAAATGAATTCTTAACATATTAATGTCCTTAAAGTATTCATTTAGGAAACATTGCATGAAATGAAAAGAAGTCCTTTCTTGAGTGGATGTCTATTTTTAACTCACTATTAATGGTTGCATATATATATATATATATATATATATATATATATATATATATATATATATATATATATATATATATATATATATATATATAAAGCTCAAGATTTAATTGCTTATAAGACTTAAACTCTTTTATTATAGCATTAGCTATGTCAATCTAAATAGCTTCATAAATTATATAATGACAATGTTGAGTAATTACTATGTTATGAACTATTATAAACATCCATGTTTAATATAAATGGTGTAATGAACTTAAAGGCTGAAGGGTGTTATGACCCGACCGATAGCACTAAGGAATATCATACTTAATCTATTTTATCTTATGCTTTAACATAATTTGTTGCATGAACAAATAAAATCTATAAGTGTGAATTAATTTTGTTTGCTGATTTTAAGTGCTTATTTAATTTATATAGCTTATATCCTGATCTAAACCCTTGATTAACCTAAACAATAACTTAAGAACAACAAATATATATTTCTCAATTAAACTAGTCCTTTAACTTAACCATCTTCAAATGGGACTGAAACCCACTGAGGAGAGTGAGGTATTTATATAGGGTTAAAGAGATAGAAATGGTCCTATGAGAAAGTATGAGTGTCACTTATGGTGCTCTAGACTTACCAACATATGTGTACATAGATACCCCCTGAATTCAATAATCCTTCTAAACAATGACAATCTTCCCCATAATATCTTTTATATGTGTTTACCTCTAGTGAATTGCCTTAGTTCCTCTCCTTCGGTTCTAATCATGTATGCACGTAGTGCATCAAATGTTCTTTATTGCATTAACATGACTTGTGAGAGGGCCTAACATGTGTCCTAAGCATGCTCTGATAGATGATTCCATTTTTTTTGTTTCATCTGGTATTAGAGTAGTGTTCTTCTCTAGGGAACTCTAGAAATGAGTTTTTTCCTTTAAAATTTTACAATCTTCTAAGTTATCACTTGTGACTTCTTGAAATGGTTAGAATGCAATCAAGTAGAGCAACATCTATAAAAATCCTTTGAATGTCAATCTAGCTAGGGATAGAGGTTGAAGATGTGGAAGGGGTTGTTGAGGATGTATCCCCATTCACAACCTAGATGAATAACGTATGAATAATATTAATAGCAACACCAAAGTACTCTATACCAAAGTAGTCAGTAAGATTCTAATTGATAAGAATGAGGAAATCCTTAGTGGAATCTTGACAACCCTTAACACTTTGCAAGGAAATATTGATAATCAAGAATAAAGATTGAATAATCTCAAGTGGGTATGCCAAGAAGAAGTACCCAGATTAGAAATGGGATAAGTGGAAGGATCTAAAATTCAAGAACTGTCTTTGACCACTGTTGACCCAATCATCAAAGAATTGAAAAAGCTTCTATTACCTTCCTTTTTAGGTTAAAAATTAGGTCATGCAATGGATGTTTGGTTAGAACACTTGCAAAAGTATTTTAAATAGCATAATATGTCTTCCAATGTGAAATCCAGAGTAGTATCTTATCATCTAGTAGGCTTTGCAACATTATGGTGGAACCACCTTTGTGCTATTAAAGGGTATCAATCTTTAAAACTATCTTGCTCCATTTTTGGGACTCAATTCCACAAGAGGTAAATAACTGCAAATTATAATGAGCAGAAAATGATGGATTTTCAGCTCTTAAAGTAAGTGTTGGCCATTTTTGGCCCACATATCAAAGTTTGCCTAAGTATGAAAAAAGGAGCCTTCAAGAAAGAAAATGGTAAGTTTTTAGGAGGACTTCAGTTTTTTTAGTAGTGATAACTTCAAGTTTTTGAAAACACAGTGAAAATTAGTTTTCCAACAGTGCTTAGCTTCTAAATGTTTTATAAGTAGAAGTAATTCAGGTTTACAAACTGGAATTACTCATAGACAATGTATTTTGGGTTTTCCAAGGGGCACTACTTGATTACTTCATAAGTTGTGAACAGTCAGAAGCCTAAAATAAGTAAAGGGGCTTGACAAACCCATTTTGGTCTTGAAAAATGGTGCTTATTGGGTTCTTCAAGGGATGAGTCTTTTTCAAAAAATCCAAAGGGCACTTTTAAAATTTGAAGCAACTTTTTAGGGTAAAAGGGACTAGTCAACTTTTTTGAAAGTACACTTCAACTTTTTCAAAGGGCTTTTTCTTCTCCAAGTGGATAGTTGCAATTTTTCTAAAGGTTATGTTACCCTTCAAAGGGACCATTTACAAATTCCCAAAGGGCATCTTTCTCTTTAGGATGATCATTAATGGTAGTCTGAAGGGACATGCAGAAAGCCCAAAGGGTCTCTTACCCTTTAAGAAATTCCATTGTGAAAAGCTTGAAGGGTAGTTTCTGAAGACAGATGTGAACAAATTGTCCAAAGAAATTCCTTCGAGATATTTTCTTGAAAGAAATAAGTTAAGAAGGAAGCCAGAGATTAAGTATCCAAAGGAAATAGTGGGCTAATAGACATCAAAATTAGGATAAGTGACTAGCCATTAAAAGTAATTGGGTTTGAAAAGCCTTAAGTCTTAAGGCTTGAAAATAACAAAATGAGAAGACTTTTAGATGGATAAGCCTGAAGTAAGTAGGCTTGGAGAACACAAATTACTTTTCATAGAGTAAATCAAGTTTTTCCAAGTACTCTACTTAAAAGGCTTTATAAGTGAAGGATTTGAGAAAGTCTGAACCTAAATTACTCTACATAGAGTAAATCAGGATTCTTTAAGGGCTCGACTTAAGCTTGGTCCAACAATGCTAGAATCATGATGCAATGAATGGAAAGTTATCTCATGGTGTAATCAAAGTAAAAAGGGCCAATCAGTAAAGGATAAGTGGCACAAATATGTTCAATAAATATGAGAGAGTCTAAGTGACTGGTAGCTGGAAGTTATGAAGGCTCTCATCTATCATGGTTCACTACCCGCAATCATTGTTCAATGCTTAAATTCATCATGCCAAGAAGAAACATTATAGTTTCTCATAACATTAATTTTTAGATGTGCCAAAGAAAGTTAAAAGGATGGGAGGGGCTCGAGGGGATTGTTGAGTGATCTTGAGTGGTGCATTTAGGAAGAACAAGAAAGTGCAATGCCAAAGTTCCCACCATTGGTGCCTTCTTCTCTCTTCCCTATTTTCTATATATATAAAGGCCTTGGAGCCAAGAAAATGATCCCTAGATTGGCGATAAAATTACTCTACAGAAATCACTTTGTAAAAGACTCTTTTGAAGTAATATAAGGAAGACTTTTCTATTTTTGGTTAAAACAAGTGTGCACATTTAATTTAATTTTGTAGAATGTATGATTGTTATTCATCACCTATGATTTCTTCCAACACCTTGCTTTTAGTCCTCTCAATTTTGTGTAGGATTACATGAAGTGTCTATGTGTCAAGCTCCTTTGAAGTGTTACCAATTCATAGTGTCTCCCTTAGACCTATTTTTTTATCCTTCAAAGTGTAAGGCTTCTCTCCAACCTCTATGCAAAAGTTCCATGCCTATGGCCTTGACATAGAACCAGAATAACCTATGTTCTATTTAATTTATCAGTAATTGGCTCTTTTCTCAAACCAAGCAGATCACTTATTTTAGTGCATGACCTCACTTAGCTTAGATTTTTTTTAGTCATCCTCCTACCCCTTTTCCTTAGCAGACATTAAATTTTAGTATGAGATCAAGAGATGAAGTGAAGAACCTGAAGAAATAGCCTCATAAAAAATCTTAGAGGTTCAACCTCACCATAAGATACCCACATCTTAAAGTTGTCCCCATGCTTATAGCTGGAAGTGAGGGAGCCTGAAGAACTCTCTCACCAGGGTGTAATTCTAAGCTATAATAGTTCTAGTACCCTAGTGGTACAACTACCATTTAATTTTTATTTTCATGATAGATTGGTCAAATTTGATGTTGTTTTGATCATTTTTTAGTAGTGGTAGCATTCATCCTTTAGCATCTGGTGACTCTAAAGAACACCTAGCTATTTAGTGGTAGAGTAGTAGCTGTCTTTCATGCCAAAGATGATTATAAGATTGACTTCTACAAGTATTCATTTTGAGTTTTTTGAATTACATTTAAACTCAAAAAGAAGGTTAAGGTTCACCCATACTCACCCTTACGTAAGAATTTATACTCCTAAACCAGTCATAAAGTGTACCTACGTAAGAATATCTTTATCATCCCCTCTTGCTACTATGATTATCCAAAGAGCTTTTATGGGCTTTAATGGCCAAATCCATTTGAACTTACCATAGTATGATCCTATGCCAGTATCCTCCCTCAAAAGTGTTCCTTATTACATAGGAGACCAAGCTGTCACTTATACTAAGCACATAAAAAACATAGCCAACTTTTGCAACATTCACAATATCATAGTGGAGAACATGGATGTTAAGATATTAGTTGTATCTTTCAAAATAAAGGAACTAGACTGGTATAGGGGCCTAGCTCTTAATTCTATTAGTTCATGGGATGATTTGAGAAAAAACCTATGTAAAAGGTTTGTAGATAAGAGTGATCATCTGTCACTTGTAGAGCAGCTAACCATAATCAAGAGAGCTCTTCATGAGATCATGCAAGACTTTAATACAAGATTTTAGAAGGCATGGGATAGAATTCCAGTATTTGTTAGACCATCTACAATTTTTTTCTCTTGTATTACTTGAAGGCTCTCAAAAACAACATAGCTATAATGATTTAGTCTATGGGAGAAGACATACTGCCAAATGCATATAAAGTGGCCATCAACGTAGAAAATTACCTAATTTAGGATGGAAAGCTTACTTCCAGACCCCCAATGCCTCTTTTTTTAGAAATTAGACCACCTCCTATAGTCATTCCTCTAATTAATGTTATACTTACAATGCCAACAATTATTTTTGTGCCTTCACCTATGCAAGAGAAGGCCTCTACTAGTGGATCCAATGACTCCCAAGAGCAGAAAAATTACTTGGAATTAAAAAGATGCTCCAATCCTTAGATAATTATGTGGTCAATGTTAAGAGGCAACAAGCTTACATCAAGCCTTATCAAGCTCTGTATCAACCTCAAAAATGACCTTATAAATCTAATAGTCCACCCTACAAAGAAGGTTTCCAAGGATAGGGGAAGCCTAACTATGCTAGGCAACATAATTATAATCTGAACATTATAGGCCTTTCCAACTCCTTGGTCCTAGTTTAGAATAATGTGGCTCAAGAGGCTAGAGGGATAATGCCTTGGAATAATTTTTTTGGATAATCCATTATTCCAACTAATGGCTCTAATCAAGTGTTCAATGATCAATGGCAGCAGGTTATTTCTTATAGATATAACTAGGTTCTTATGGCCCAAAGCATAGAGGTGCCCAAACTAACAAAGCAAGATCAGCCTCCATAAGAACAAGGCTTGGAGCAGGGGTCAAACCATTCAAAAGCCTTAATGGTCATCAGTGAATAAGAGGAGTGTTATGCATCCAATCATTAGGCTACTCCCAGTTTGGACCACACCCTAGTCTCAATGAACATAAGGTTTAAGAGAAAGAATATGGGTGATAATCAAAAAGATTTCAAAGAACCTCTTATCACTGCTCCTTCACTAACAAAGCTAGTAGTAGTTATTCCTAAAACCTAGGCAAAGGTTGGGGGTATGCTAATCAACATTGTGGAGAAAATGAAGAAATCCAACATGAGCGTACCAATGCGAGACACGCTTTCCATGCCTAACCAAGTACATTATTTAGGAAGGTTTATCTAGGATGAGTGTTTCTACAACTACAAGTAAGCAACCCAATAAGGAAGCTAAAGTTTTTACCAATGCAGACAAGATTCCTTTGGGAGAAAGATAAATTAGTGTGACCAAACACCCCATTCTACATCTCATTAATCATCGGTGATTCCTTGGTGCACAACTACTTGGTGGATAGTGGGGCCAACACCTCAGTCATGCCAAAGTCTATTATTGACTAGCTAAACCTCAAGTATGAGCCACACACCAAAGGAGTCCTACAACTTGATGGTTCTTCCACAAAGTCATCAGGTATCATTAGGGATTTGAGCCTAACCTTGTATGCTTATCCTAATGTGTTCATGGTGCAAGACTTGTTGATCTTGGATGTCACTCCTCGCTTTGCATTATGTGTCTTTATAGAGAGTTCACAACCAAGATTGAGGGTTACCTTGTAATAGATTGGTATTACATGGCATTCAGAATAAGCTGTGGGACTAAGGTCTTGATCAAGGCTGAATCCATGGCATAATTCCACATTAAACCCCATTAGCTAGATAATTTAAACCTCAATTGTACTATCCTTGATTAGGATGAATTTACAATTGGCCAAGAGCTAAACACTCATCCTGAAGAGGTTCCAAACTTATTCTTAGATGAGCTATGGGGAGATAACTAATTTTTCAACCTTTTAAAAAGTGTTGAGGAAAGAGACATGGGTGTTTATCTGCTACACGAAGAGAATCAGCCCATGCCTTCCCTCATTGGACCTAAAGAAGACCCCAATGGTTTATGAAAGTTGTTCTTTGATGGCTCAAGGAGCAAAAATGGTGTAGATGTTGGGACAATGTTGGTTTCCCCTTCGAGTAATAATATTTTCCCTTCATACAAGTTCCATTTCAGTTACTCTTCAAATGCAGTGGAATATGAAGGCTTGATCCATGGCCTTCAATGGGCCAATAAAAGAGGAATAAAACTACTACAAGTTTATGGGGACAATGAACTCATAGTAAACCAAGTTAGAGGCTTGAATGTTATAAAAAATTCCTTGATGAGGTCTTAAAAAAATTAAGCATGGGAAATAATTGAAGATTTTGAGGCCTTTGACATTTAAGCTATCCCAAGAAATCAGAACTAGTTTGTTGATAGGTTGGCAACTATGGGAGCTCAATTTAACATTCTAAATGAGTTGAAAGAAGCTAAGGTTTAGCCATAGGTCAAGGTGGTAGCGATGCCATTAGTGTCAAATAATGAAGCCCACTAGCAAGTTTTTGAGAGTGACAAGAAAATTGCTTATTTATTATAGCAGGAAGCTAAGTTCTCCTCCGACCAAGCTAAATTGTAGCATCAATATGAGGATCTGATTATTCAGCTAAAGTTAAAAAAACTTCCTAAAGAGTTGGTCACACTTGAGGGCCTTTTTCATGAAGGAGACCATATGAGAAAAAAAAGGGTAGTAATATCAACTGATGAAGAAAACTATGAGAGAGCCCTCATCTTCAAGGATAAGCTTCTCAAGATTGGGAAGGTAAATAACAAGATTGAGAGGCATGATTTCATATCACTTTGCCAAGAGTATGTAGACATTTTTACTTGGGAATACAGTGACCTAAAAGGTTTTGATCCTAAGTTAGCTTAGCATACCATAGAGTTGGAGGCCAATGCCAAACATGTGAGGCAAAAGTAAAGGCTCCTTAACCCCAAGATTAAAGAGATGATGAGGAAGGAGCTAACCAAGTTGATCGAGTCTAGGATCATTTTTCCCATCAAGCATTCATCATGAGTAGCCAACTTGGTGCCTGTAAGAAAAAAGAGAGGGGATATTAGGCTTTGTGTAGACTTCAAAGATTTGAACAAAGTCCCTTTGAAGGATCACTACCCTCTTTCATCCATGGAGTAACTTATCCAAGTAGTTGTAGGGTCATAATTATTATCTCTATTGGATGTATTTTCTAGCTACAACCAAGTTTGAGTAAAAGATGAAGACTGGTACAAGACTATCTTCACTACCAAATGGGGCATGCATGCGTACTAAAATATGTGCTTTGGTCTATCAAATGCTGGTGCAACTTTCTAAATATCCATGGACATGGCTTTCTATGGGTTACTAAACCAAATGGTGTTGGTTTATTTAGATGACATCACAATTTTCTCCAAGAATGCCAACTAGCATATGAACCACTTGAGGCTGATTTTTGAAAGGTGCGGAGAGTATGGGATTTCATTGAATCCCAAGAAGTGCTTGTTTTTTGTGTATGAAGGCAAGCTACTAGACCACATTGTCTCAAATGAGGGGCTATCCATTGATCCTAAGAGAATAAGTGCCTTGGAAAGGTAAACTTCATAAGAAGATTTATCCCTAGTTTTGTAACTTTGGTCAAACCCATCACTACTATGCTAAAAAAGAACCAAGTGTTCACCTGATCAAATGAAGGCAAGTCAGCATTTTAGGCTATCAAGAAAGCCATCACTCAAGCACATATACTTATGAATCTTGATTTTTCAAGGGATTTCATATTGTATAATTTTTCTAACATTGAAAATATATCAGCTATGCCGATGCAAAGAAATGGTGAGGGACTTGAGAAACCATTAACATTTTTTAGTTAGGGGCTTGAAGAGTATGAGTTGAGGTATACCTTTATAGAAAATTAAGTACTTGCAGCATTAAGGAGCCTCAAGAAGTTCAAGCCAATGCTATCCAAAAACAAAATCCACCTCATGATGTCTCATCCTAGGGTAAAATACTTTCTTCTTAACAAGGATTTGAACAAAAAAGGGCTAGTTGGATTAATAAAGTCATGGAGTATGACATAGAGATCAAGGTTACTAAGCTAGTAAGAGGTAAAGTATTATGTGAGCATATGGTTGATAACCTTCATGAAGAAAAAGAGGTCATCTTGATAACACAAGATAACCTACAAGCAGATGCACCTCCACCTCACACTAGTTGGCTCCATGATATGATGCACTTTTTACTAACAGGTGAGTACCCTCAAGGTATGGATAAAGCTAAAATAAGGTATTTCAGAATTCAGTCATACCTTATGCTTTAGTTGATGGATTTTTGTTTAGAAGACACCTCAATGGAGTGCTCCTGAGGTGTGTAGATGATGATCAAGTAGCCAAGCTTTTGGAAAATTTTCATGATGGGCCTGTAGGAGGTCATTTTTCTCCAAGGACTACTACAACAAAGATCACGAGGACTGGTTATGATTGGCCTAGCCTCTTAAAAGATGTTTATTCATGGGTGAAGAGATGTCAAGAATGTGCTCTTTTCACAGGTAAGTAAAGGTTAACAGCTTTCCCTCTCAACCTGATTCAAGTGGAGCAACCATTCATGTAGTGGGGTTTGGATTTCATTGGTATGATCAACCCCCCATCAAGTGTAGGGAATAAGTGGGTGCTTACTAAAACTAATTACTTCACCAGGTGGGTGGAATACATTGCATTAAAAGAAGCCAATGAAAGTGCAGTCTTAGATTTTTATGATAACATTGTGACTAGGTTTGGTGTTCCATCTACTATCATATCTGATAATGCATTGGTTTTCCTTGGTTTGAAAATAAGTGAATGGGATCTCAAAATGGGCATCTTCCTTAGCACTTCCTCAAATTATTATCCTCAAATAAATGGATTGGCTGAGTCCATAAATAAAAATTTGTTGAGGATTATCAAGAGGACCATGGAGGAGAATCAAGGATGTGGCACACCAAGTTGAAGATAGCTTTGTTGGTTGACCGAGTAACTCCTAAAGCTACTATTGGAAATTCTCCATATCTTTTGGTATATGAAAGCGATTCCAAGTTACCCATTTCCTTTGAGCTGCTTGCATTAGAGATAGCCCATTAGCTAGAGCTACTAGAAGATGAATCCATGAATGTGATATTATCAGAACTCATAGAGCTTAAGGAGATAAGGGACCTTGAAATGAATATGCTAGAGGCACATCAAGTTCAGGTCAAAAAATATTTTCACAAGAGAGCTACAACAAAGACTTTTAAGAAAGGAGGCCTGGTTCTCAAATAGGACTCAAAAAAGGCCAAACCAGACAACCATACCAAGTTTGATATCTTATGGGGTGGTCTTTATTTGATCCATAGATGCAACCACCATAATTATTTTCATCTCACCCAATTGGATGGTAGGTATTACCCATCCCACTCAATGGGATTCATCTAAAGCCATGTTATTACAAGAGTTTGCAACCATTATATGTTATTGTACATTTTGTATAGCTTTTTTATGTTTTTCTCTAAGTGCCTTATGCACATCCATTTTAGTTGAGTTTCCTTTCCCTAAGTGCCTTGGGCATATTTTGTTTCATTTTAGTTGTTCTTGTTGCTTCAAGGGAGTTTTTAAGATAAAGCTAGCTTTTAACAAAAGTAGTGACTCCATGCCCAATGGATTAAAAAAATCAAATGAGTTGGTTTCTCAAGCATAGCAAGCATGCTTCCCTGTGAATCACCAAAAATGTTGGTCATTTTTAGCCCACATATCAAAGTTTGCCTAAGTATGAAAAAGGGAGCTTTCAGGCAAGAAAATGGTAAGTCTTTGGGAGGACTTCAGGTTTTATAATAGTGACAACTTTGGGTTTCTGAAGGCATAATACAAATCAGTTTTTTAAGAGTGCTTAGCTTCTAAATGTTTTATAAGTAGAAGTAATTCAGGTTTAAAAACTCAAATTACTCATAAACAATGTATTTTGGGTTTTCCAAGGAACACTACTTAATTATTTCATAAGTTATGAGTAGTCAGAAGCCTGAAATAAGTAAAGGGGCTTGACAAACTCAATTTGGTCTTAAAAAATGGTGCTTCTCAAGTTCTTCAAGGGATGAGTATTTTTCAAAAAAATTGAAGGGCACTTTAAAAATATGAAGGGGATTTTTAGGGCCAAATGGACCATTCAACTTTTTTGAAGGTACACTTTAACTTTTTCAAAGGGCTTTTTCTTCTCCAAGTAGACAGTTACAATTTTACTTAAGGGTATGTTACCCTTCAGAGGGAGCATTTAAAAATTCCCAAAGGGTATCTTCCCCTTCAGGAGGATCATTCATGATAGTCTGAAGGGACATGTAGAAAACCCAAAGGGTTTCTTACCCTTTGAGAAAGTCCATTGTGAAAATCCTGAAGGGTAGTTTCTAAAGATAGACACAGACAAATTATCTAAAGAAATTCCTTCAAGAGATTTGCCTAAAATAAAAAAGTTGAGAAAGAATTTGGAGACCAAGTGTCCAAATAAATGATAGGCCAATGGATGTTAAATTTAGGATAAGTGACTAGCCATTGGAATTAATCGGGTTTGAAAAGCCTAAAGTCTTAAGGCTTGGAAAACAATAAAATGAGAAGACTTCAATATGGATAAGCCTAAAGTAAGTAGTCTTGGATAACCCAAACTACTATGTATAAAGTAAATTAGGTTTTTCCAAGTACTCTACTTAAAAGGATTTATAAGTGAAGGATCTGGGAAAGTTCAAAGTTGAAGAGGCCAAAGAACCTGAATTACTCTACATAGAGTAAATCAAGATTCTCCAAGGGCTCGACTTAAGCTTGGTCCAAAAATGAAAGAATCATGATGAAATGAATGGAAGGCTACCATGTGGCATAGCTAGAGTAAAAAGGGTTAATCAGTAAAGGACAAGTGGCACAGGGATGTTTAGTAAACATGGGAGAGTTTGAGCAGATGGTAGCTGGAAGTTATGAAAGCTCTCATCCACCATGGTTCACTACCCACAATTTTCATTTGACACTTAAATTCATTATGCTAACAAAAAAAATTTAGATACTCACAACATGACTTTTTAGACATGCCAAAGAAAGTCAAAAGGATGGGAAGGGCTGGTGAGAATTGTCGAGTGATCTTGAGTGGTGCATTTAGGGAGAACAAGAAAGTGCAACGTCAAAGTTCCTACCATTGATGACTTATTCTCTCTTCCCCCTTTTCTATATATATAGAGGCCTTGGAGCTAAGAAAATGAGCCCTAGATTGGTGATAGAATTACTCTACAAAAATTGCTTTGTAAAAGACTCTTTTGAATCAATACAAGGAAGAATTTTATATTTTTGGTTAAAAAAAGTGTGCACATTTGGTTTCATTTTGCATAATGTATGATTTTTATTCATCACCTATGATTTCTTCTAGCACCTTGCTTTTAGTCCTCTCAACTTTGTGTAAGATTGTGTGAAGTGTCTATGTGTCGAGCTCCTTTGAAGTATTACCAGTTCATAGTGTCTCCCTTAGATCTATATTGTTATCCTTCAAAGTTTAAGGCTTATCTCTGACCTCTATGCAAAATCTCCATGTCTATGGCCTTGAGACAGAACCAAAATAACCTGTGTCTTATTTAGATTTATCAGTAATTGGCTCTTTTCCTAGACCAAGTGGATCACTTCTTTTGGTGCATCACCTCCCTTAGCTTAGATTTTATTTTTATTCATCCTCCTACCCTTTTTCCTTAGAAGATATTAAATTTTAGTGTGAGATCAAGAGCTAAAGTGAAGCACCTAAGGAACTAGCCTCATAAAAAAGCCTATAGGTTCAACCTCACCATAGGATACCCATACCCTAAGGTTGTCCTCATGATTATAGCTAGAAGTGAGAGATCCTAAATAACTCTCTCACTAGGGTGTAATTCCAAGCTATAACAGTAAGAAAACATGTTCGTTGTTGAATATGAGAACAAATTTTTAAACTTGTTGCATCATGTGAACTATATGCATGATGAATAAATTAAAATTACTAAATTTAAGCTTGATATTAAAGAGATTCTGATGCATGATGTTAAAATGACAAATCCAAAAACCTTGGCTACAACAATCGAATCAACATACATGGCTGAGGAAAAAGATAAGTCTCACCAAAAGGCAAGACAATAATTTAAGTCAAATAGGCAATAGTCCAAGGCCAAGAACCTTTCTCCCACAAACAAGAACTTCAAGAAATCTAATCCTAACCATAGATTTTTAGGAGGTAATAAGAATTTTAGCAGGTTTTCCAATCAAAATAGAAATTTTAAGTCCTGTGGATCTTCTAAATCTAGTTCCTTCAAGAAGGACAACATCAAAGTAACCCACGTAGACCTGCCATGGGTGCTAACACTATTCTATTAGTATCCTTTAGACCAATTGTGTACTAGGAATGTGGAAACAATCACTATAAAAAGGACTGTCCTAAATTTAAATCAGGCTAAACAATGAACCATAGAGTATATGTTGTTGTTGATAACCATAATATTGACTTATATGCCACTCCAATTGAGACCTGATGTATAATTAATGGTTTTCATTTGAATATATTGATTTATTTTGGTGTAATAAATTATTTTATTTCTCCTTTTATTTCTAAACATTATAATAATAAACCCATCTTGATAAGAGAAGGTTAAAAATTTGAATTCGGTACTGACAAGAAAGTGCCTATTCTTGAATGCTTGGAATAAGCATAATTAGATCTTGGTGTTTTTAAGACCAAGGAGAATCTTTTTCTCACACCTTTAGGGTCCTATGATCTTATTCTTGGGATGGGTTGGCTACATGAACATCAAGACACACTTGATTGTGTGGGCAAAAGGGTGTGATGCAATAACAACCTTGGCCAAATCATATAATTATAAGCCATGCAAGGGTCCAAAGACATAAAACACTTTCAACCTTACAGTTGAAAAGAGTTGTTAAGAAGGACTGGAAGTTTTATGTAGTCTAACTATAGGAAATATCCAATGAAAAAGAATTGGAGCATGCAAATTTTCCTATTCTAAGGGATTTTATGGATGTTTTTTCCTAAAAGGTTTCCTATGTTACCACCCAAGTGAGAATTTTACTTCTCCATTGACATCATACTCAAATCTATCCCTACATCTAAGGCACCTTACTACATGAATGTGGCTGATCTACAAGAGTTGAAAGTTAAGTTGCAAGAAATTTTAGACAATGGAAGAATACAACCAAGTGTGTCTCCTTGGGGTGTTCTAGTAGTATTTGTAAAGAATAAGGATGGTACTTTAAGACTTTGCATTGATTATTGCATGTTGAATAAGGTAAGAATAAAAAATTACTATCTTTTGCCTAGAATCAATGATTTATTTGACCAAATGAAAGGTGCTACAATATTTTCTAAGATTGACTTGAGTTCTGGTTATCATCAGTTTTGCATTAAGGAAGAAGACATTCATAAAATTTCCTTAAAAACCCATTATGGATACTATGAGTTTATAGTTCTACCTTTCTACCTAACCAATGCACCTTCAGCCTTCATGAACCTTATGAATATCATATTTAAAGATTACTTGGATAAGTTTGTGCTAGTTTTTATTTATGATATTATGATTTTCTCCAAAGATGAGGCTAATCATGATCACCACCTCCATCTAGTCTTGTAAAGACTAAAACAACATAAAATTTATGGAAAATTATCCAAATGTGCATTTTATGAATTTAAAATTCATTATTTAGGACACATTATTTTTAAAGAAGGCATTTCAAGTGACCTTGCCAAGATCAAAGCTATCTAAGATTGGCTTGCTCCTTCTAATGTGCATGAAGTGCAAAGCTTCATGAGGTTGATTGGTTATTACTAGTGCTTTGATGAATTTTTTTTAGTGTGGCCTACCCCATAATTTCCTTGCAATGCAAAGGAAAGAAGTTTGTATGGAATCTTCAATGTGAGGAAGCTTTTGTTAAGTTGAAAGGGATGCTTACTATAGCTCCTATTTTGATCATACCAAACCCAAATGGTAACTTTGAAGTTTGGGTTGATGCTTCACAATAAGGCTATGGAATTATATTGACTCAAGATGGCAAGGTTGTGGCTTATGAGTCACAAAATTTGAAAGAAAATGAAAAAAACTATCCTACACATGATATGGAGCTTGCTACCATTGTTCATGCACTTAAGAAATGAAAACATTTCCTATTGGGAAAGCCCTTCCAAGTAAAATATAATCATAGAAGTCTTGAGTACTTGTTTTCTCAAGAAGATTTAAATGCACAATAACACAAGTGGCTACAATTTTTGAGCAATTTTGACATGAATATATCATATGTCAAAGATAAATAGAACCATGTGATTGATGCACTCAACATACACACATACTTTTCTACCTTATCAGTGTTATATAGAAATTTTAGATATGTTGTTTTGAAACAACAACTTACTGATGTATTTTGCCATGATGTAAGAGCAGTTTTGGTTGACGAGCTAATAACAAAAAGATTTATTGAATTTTCTATTGCAACAGATGACCTGATAAGACATAAAGGCATAATTTATGTCCTTGAGATGAGTGACTTAAGAAATTATGCACTTAATGAAGTGCATACAACACCTTATTATGCTCATCTAAGTTTTATAAAAAATGATGCATGAGCTAAAAAAGCTCTATTTTTGGCCTAGGATGAAGCACGATATTGCTAAATTTGTAGTAAAATGCTTAGAATGCTAGTGGGTCAAAGCTAAGCATTGCCATCTAGGAGGGTTATTGTACCCTCATGATATTTTAAAAAATAAGTGGGCTGTAGTCTCACTTGATTTTATTATGGGGCTATCAAAATCATGCAGCAAACATGATACAATCCTGGTAGTAATTGATAAAGTAACTAAAGTTGGCCACTTTATTATTGAAAATTTAATACATGATGCATCTATATTTTTAGAATGTTTTGTGAAGGAAGTAGTAAGTCTCCATGATATAATTGACGTGATCATATCAAATTGAGATAAATTATTTACGTCAATATTTTGGTGTACTTTAACTACAACCTTTGGAACAAAGCTAAATTTTAGCTCTTCATACCATCCAAAAATAGATGGGAAAATAGAATGGCTCAACCAAGTGGTTGAAGATATGCTACACATGTATGTAATGGATCATCAAAAAAATGGGAAGATTATGTTCATCTAGTTGAATTTACATATAATAATTCCTACCATTCAGCTATTAAGATGGCTCCATTTGAAGCCGTATATGGATGTAAGTGTAGAACACCTATTGATTGGGATAGATTAGAAAATAGGGATATTAATGGACCTAATATGATAGGCAGATATAAATAATAAGGTAGAATTAAAAATCATCCTTTGATAGGTAGAAGAACAATGCAGACCTTAAGATAACTCTGTGAGAATTTAGTGTGGGGGATAAAGTTTTTTTACATGCTAGACCACATAAAATTTCTATTAACTTTGGCAAGGATTCTAAGTTAGAACCACATTTTGTTAGGCCTTTTGATATAGTGGAAAAGAATATCCCTATTGCTTACTAGCTAACACTTCTTCCTTTTCTTTCAAGGATCCATGATGTTTTTCATATTGTATTATTAAGAAAATACATACCTGATCCACTCCCTATTTTGGATTAAACTCATTTATAGGTCACAGAAGAGGAAAATATATAATTGAAACTAGTGAGAATCTTGGACCATCGTAGCATTAAGTTGCGTAATAGGGATATACAAAAACTTTTGGTGCAATGAGACCCAATCAACAAAAGAAACACCGCTTGGGAAGATGTTCATGTTTTTAGACAAGATTATGCATGGATTTTTGATTAAGTCTATGAGATGGCTCCCTTCCAAGAGGGGGAGGATGTTATAATCCCATATTTTCATTATATATTTTAATATTATTACATTGATATTATGATTATAAACTAGTTTTAACTATTGTTTAGATGGACTATCCATGGTGTTTATTGCAATAGTGTTGACTGCATACTTATTTCTATGATTAATTATCTTATGGACTTATTTATATTAATGATGATTTTATAATATATATCAATTGTTGATTTATGACATAATGTAATTTATGCCATTTTGGTGGTTGCAAGTTTTTTTTATAAGCTAGGTAGGTGATGGAGGCTGTATTCCCATAACTATGAATTTTGAGCATGTCAGCATATCTGATAGGTATAATTATTGTCTAATTATCCTTTGGATAGTTTAATTTAATAATTATGGTTGTCAGTTATGATCCTTGTGCTTGTAATCACTATTGTACTTTATTGATGTTGTCATGAGTCATTATTTATTATTATTGTTCATTGTATTTTCTATTACATGTTTGTCGACTGCATCCCTTTTTGTATGTGCAGCTCTTTTATTCCAACAGTGCTTTGAATCTCTCTCTTTCTCTCTACTAATCCTATAAACATACTCAATTTTATACCTAGACCTAACTAAACCACCTATACCTAGCACCCCACCCCCATTGGAAACCTTTGTCACCCCATGCTTGTTTTACCTCCTTCATTGTAACACCTAGTTACTAAGGTGGTGGACATAATGTTTTAACGACTATGTAGTCATTGCTTGATTTAAACTTGTTTTAATTTTGATTATAATTTTTTAATGTTACATCGACTTAGGTCGATAACTTGTGAGGGAAATACATTAGCCTTATTTAATGAGGCAAGTGGTGATGGTTTCGATGATAATTGGCTTGTGGTTAATCCTTTTTATTATTGTTAATTTGTTTTTCTTGATGGAAGAGTGATTATTTACTGAGTCTTTCAGTCTCACCATTAATGGCAAGGTTGGTAGGGATTGCATTAGGATGCAAAGAGTTTCCATCTCCTCCAAAAATTTAATCTGAATTAATTAGGGTATGGGGGAATGAATGGAAGGGATGGGGAAGGTGGATGACAGACATAAGTGTTAAGAAGATGGGAAAATTGGAGTGCAAATATTAAAATGGCTCATCTAGTTTTAATGGTGAGTTGGGTGGTTTGGAAATCATAAAACAATGTTTGGCAAATATTGAGGGATTTTTATCCATTTGAGGTATTGATAATCTTTTGTGTTTTGCAAGTATATACTTTTTCATTTTGCCTAGGTTGTTTTTGTGACTGTATTGGAATAATGGTTAAGATTTATAGGCTATGCATGCAACCAAAAGTCTTCAGACTTTTAGGTGCATATGTAGACCCATTATGAATATGTATATATACATTCATTGCATATAAACTTATAATGAATGTATATACAATATATATACTCAGTTTGGTTTGAATCTTATTTGCATGTAGTCATTTTGATTGCTTTCAAATTAGAATGTGGATAGTGTTTTTCATGATTATGAGTTTGTGCGATGACTATTTTTTATAAGGATATTCTATGTGATTTTTTTGTGTCTTAGTTATAAATAATAATGGTATTCTCATGAGTTTAAGTGGAAATGCAATTTTGATATCCATCATGGTTGACTATGTTTTATAAAAAGGTTTATGTGAGCTTTCCTTAGTTATATATATTTATTGTTATGTTTGAAACATATCCTCATACAATCATTTTATTATTTTATAGATTCTAGGTTCTTATAAATATAAGTAGAATTTTTTTTGTGAGGACTGTGTTTTCTTTATAATGGCAGAATATTATAAATATTGATAAATTTGATGTTTTTAGAAATAATGATGGTGTGCTCATTTTATGACTATGTTTTGTTTAATCAACTGTCTTATTAAATATATAGTGTCAAATGTGTTGTACTAAGTGAATTTTGTGTGGATTTATTTGAGACACGTATATGATTTTGGAGTTTGTAGGAACTAAGGGTGTTCTCTTATGGATAAATGAAAATCTAACTGTAAATACTATGTTTGATTTATTGACTGTGTCAATGAAAAATAACTCAGTCTTCTTAATATGTTACTATTGGCATTAACTACATTTTTTGAAAATGATGTTGGTCATATTTGAGTTTGTTGGGTGAAACCTTTTTTTGTGTTTTATGATTTAAAAGCTAGACGAGTTCCATGTGTTGTGTTATTTTTACATTCTAGTAACCTGGTTCATTAGTTGAAAAATTATGGAAATATTTGATTTTGACATTATTCTCTTGGATTTTGATCTATTTTTATTTTGTTTGTTTATGTTGTGTTAAATTTATTAATATCTTGGCCATTTTGATTTTATTCTAGATTGTATCAACCTGTTAACCATTATACTTGTTGTATTGTTTCAATCGATCTTTATTTGTTTATAAACCTTGTATTGGAAATGGGCTGTGGTATTTTATTCAACTATTGGGTAAGTTGTGACTTTGTATTTTTTTAGATTCTGGGTTTTATAGTTTTGAGCTATGGTATTGTTAAGGTTTTTATCCTTGTCTCTTTTGTCTGAGCGTAAATCATTTAGAATCGACGGTGGAATTATCCTTTTTAAGTGATTATGCTATGGTCAACTATGCTAGGGTTTTCTTATCAAACTGTCCAGGTGTTTAATTTTTTTGAAATACACACACACACACACACACACACACACACACACACACACACACACACACACACGATGTCTAGTTTAGGTGTCTGTGTTTCTTATAGCTATATGTGGTTCATCATAATCCTTCATCTCAACCTTGGTAAATAAGATTGATCAGGTCTTGACATTTATTGAGTTTTAATTATTTAGATTATGCTTGGTATTAATGATGTTTGTTTTATAATCTAAACCCTATCATTTTATTGAATATATCCAAATTTAAGCTTAGGGATTCTATGTGTTGTATGATTACTTCATGATGCCTATGGGTTATGATAATAATAGGATTATATTATTTGGAATTACACTTTGACTTATTCATTTTAAATTTGTTGCATTGTGTTTAGACCTGTGACATTTGGAGGCATGATTAATTATTTTTGTTGTGATTAGATTCATATTTATTAATTGATTTATAATCTGATTGTGTCATTATTTAAATTATTTTTCATTTCTTGTTGGAATATGTGTATTCTCATTCCAGGACTAGACTTGAATATTTACAAGTATATATATTATGGTTTCAAATGATTATAGATTGATCGATAAATTAGACAGGGTTCCAAGTAGGATAAAATCAAAAGATATATAATAAATTAGGATTAATCCATTCTATATCATTCGATAGTCCAAGTTAACCATCCTTGCTCCCAATCTATACTTATATGGTTTAATTATTCATGTCTCACATTGTAATGAGTTGATTGTGTTGCGTGTGTCTTTTTTTTAATATGTCTTTGTTCAGAGATTGATGTGCTCAGAATTCATTACCTATTTCTGATTACCACAACCACCATCCTACTGATCATTGGGGTGGTAAAGGCCACCAATGGAGGGCTCATAGGGATGGTTGGGTGGGTTTATCTTGATCAATTAGTTTGTGTTCAACTCAATGCTTTGATGATTTCCTATGAAAGATGACAACAATTATATTTATTTATTTGATTAGTTATTAGCAGTATAAATGATATGAATTATAGTTGTTAATTTGATAGTATAGTAATCTTGTTGGATGCTAATGAATGTTTTGAATAGATTATGAAAAATGGAATATTAAAGAGTTAAATTAAATATTGGTTGAAGTTGATATACAATGACCTTGTATTGTTTCATTATTGAATTAAACATTTATTCCTTATGATCATAATAAATAGGGATTGATTGGATATATTACTATTTTTTATATGTTATACTAATTCATAAGTTAAATTTAGTTGTGTAATATAATCAATTCATATGCACTTGTTCATTGCTATAATAATTTTTCATTGATCTAACATGCTTGTATGAGATTGATCTTATCCTAGTTTAATTAGTTGTTAGATATAAACATATTTAAGAATATTCATTATTAAATCTAGATGAGATTTATGTAGATGTTTTCATGTTAGATCTAATTTTAGAAATCTATTCTAGATAGAAGTCAATATTGTTTTAAGTTTTGATACTTTACATTAGTTATTTAAATTTTGAATGAATAAAAATAGAAGTGGCATAGTAATTTGCATTAGCTAAATTATTAATTGGATAGCTTTTTACTATCATTCATAAATACATAGTTACATTTGAAACACTTAACCCTTTCAGTAATGCATAAGCTTGATAGCTAAACTATGATAAAAGTAAAACAAATGCTCCCTTCTATCATGCACTTCAGACTAGGTATGTTTTGTATTTACAATTATATAATGTTGCTTCTTAAGTTATGTATGTTGAATTACAAAATCTGAAATTAATAAGTATATTATTGTATTAATTGGCTAAAGAATTAATGTTTAATTAATCCTTATGAATTCAAAGAAGGATCATGTACAATACTTAGATTATTTTCTTGATTAGATAAACACATTTTAAGGAAACCAAATGTAATCCTAAATGATAAATAAGTTATTATATCGATTAATCCATTTCATAAAAAATTTAGTTATGCACTCATTTTTTCTTTTCAATAGTGGAACTTGCTTGGTTGGTTGCCTCGACTGTCCAACATAAAACTTGGTAAGAGTTTCTTAAGTAGAACCTTTCATTTGGGTTCCACTCGTCTTGAAACTTGAATGAACTACATGATTGAATTCTGTTATTGTATGCTTGTTATTTTTTGATTAACTAGTTGGATTTAAAATGAATTCTCAACATATTAATGCCATTAAAGTATTCATTTGGGAAATGTTATATGAAATGAAAAGTTCTTTCTTGAGTGGATATCTATTTTGAACTCACTATTACTAGTTACATAAGTTATTTATTATATATATAAATATCAAGATGTAATTGATTTTATGCCTTAAACTCTTTTATTATAGCATTGTCTATGCCAATCTAAATAGCTGCATTGATTATAGAATGACAATGTTGAGTAATAACTATGTTATAAACATCCATGTTTGATATAAATGGTGAAATGACCTTAAAGGCCAAAAAGTGTTATTACCTGGTTGGTAGCACTAAGGAGTCTCATACTTAATTTGTGTTCTCTTATGCTTTAACATAATTTTTTGCATAAATGAATAAAATCTACAAGTGTGAATTAATTTTTTTTGCTTATTTTAGCTACTTATTTAATTTATATAACTTATATGATGATTTAAACCCCTTATTAACCTAAATGATAAATTAAGAACAATAAATCTATCCTTCTCGGTTAAACCAATCTTCTAACTTAACTGTCCTTAAATGGGACTAAAACTCATTGAGGAAAGTGAGGTATTTACCCAGGCTTAAGGTCCTAAAAAAGGTCCTATGAGGAAGTATGAGTGCCACTTATGTTACTTGAGACTTATCAGCATATGCATACACTAATATGACCTAAATTTCATAATCATTTTAAACATCGACAAGATTCCCCATAACACCTTTTGTATGTGTTTACCTCTAGTGAATTACCTCAGTTTCCTTCCTTCGGTTCTAGTCATGTATGTGTGTAGTGCATTAAATGCTCTTCATTGTGATAGAAAGACTTGTGAGAGGGCCTAACACATGTCCTAATCATACTTTGATATTTTATTCCAACTTTTTTGGGGGGTTGTTTCAATATGATGAACAAATGGTAGAGGAATTTGTTATAAAATTGAAAATGGAGCATTTCAAGGTGAAAGGAATCAATATGACTATCAATAACTCTATCATCAACCAACTATCTAGGATTCATGAGGCATGGATGAAGATATTAGGTAAATATTATTTTAAATACCTAATTCAAAAATTTCATGAAGAATCTCAAGATATCTCTCATCCTAGGGTCTTGAGAAGGAGTGTAGGAGGAAAAAGACTCCAATATAGGTTCACCATCAAAAACTTTACCTTAGAGAAGAAGAAGACGCATCCTTTCTAAATAGGATTATATTTATAAAATAAAGTGTGTTATATAAATCATTGGAAGCTTTAGTTAAGATAAATATTTTGAAGCTTTGAGAGAATTGGAATAAATTTCATAAGGGGTTATGGAGAAGCCATCTATTGGCATAGAGGAGCTTGCATCAATGGCAGAGGAGATTATAACTGAAGAAGTAGTAGCATATCCCTACCAATCCTCTTCATCCAAGACACTATTTAAAGAAAAGAAATCTCCAATCATATAATAATAGGATCAACCTTCTATTCAGTATGAAGAAGAGAAAATGCAACAAGCCATGACATTGTTAAGAGAAGAAACAATCATGAGACAACAAGTTGAGGAAATATCATTCCTCAAAAAAAAAAAAAAACATAAGGAAGAATATATTTTATCCTTATAAAAGGAGTTAGAAGAAACTAAAACCTATTCCCTTCATAAAAATAGTGAAATAACTCAGTTGTAAGAACAAATACCAGGACCTATAGACCTAATAGACCATAGTGTGCAGACCCAATTTTCTTATGATGACATCATGGCTACTTGAGAAAAAAATTTCAAACCCTAAGGGAGTTGATGGTAGAAAATAATAATTTGATTAATCTTGAGGAAGAGATGAAACAAAAGGAAAAATCAAAATCCATATTTTAGATGTCATGTGAACTAGGAGAGAAACTTATTTTTAGAAGACCTGCATCTGGGTATGGCCTTTTTCTAAAATAAAAATTATATAGATGGTAATTGTTGTGAATTTCATGTGGGTTACCTCATGACTTATAAAATGACAAATAATTTATGGATGCCTATCAAACTAGAACTCCTAAGTAACAAAATATTTTGTGTGAATTATATTTGTGTAACTTTCTCTTAGGACACATGTCCACTTTTATGATTAATTTATTTGTGGGTGAAGCTCTACTTAATTATTTAACTTATACATTATAAAATCATATTGTATGAAGGGATAGGATGGGGGAATATTTTGTGTAAGTGAAATATTTTGGACTCTACATGAGGCTTGAATTCCCTAATCTTGATAAGATAACCAAATCTTTCTAAAGTATTTTATACAATTCTATGATTAGGGTACAATGTCCAACTATTGAGGAAATGTATCTCTGATTTGAGTAGTATGCTCAAATATATTTTAGTATAATCCTTGTTTCTTGTGATCATAGGTGTCACACATCAAGTATCCTTTTAAAAATAAGGGAGGTCATTTCTCCCAATAATCTCAAATGGTGTTTTAGAAGAGACATATCTATCATAGAATTAATACAATAGTCTGGGCAAACATATGGGCAAGAATGGATTGGCATGAGGTATAGGACACCATTGATTATTAGAGCTATGTCCTCATGGAAGAATACAAAAAATAAAGTATAATAGAATTTTGAATAATGGAAGAAACAGATCAGATCATACAAAGGTTACATCAACCCAACATAGCTGAGTGGGATACATATTATGACACTTATGACCTCAGTAGGAAACTAGGAGATATTGTGTCTAATGGGGATTAGATGAGACCTTAGCTTGCAAGAGGACTTTTAAGAAGTTAATTTTGGGGGAAATGATGATCCAATAAAGTGGCTCATTATATCCAAGTAATTACCTCATTATTTCCCTAAAAGTCTTCCTTTTAAGTGGATTTTAATAAGCATAATAGAACTCACCACTAAATCAAAGTAGAAAATGAATATTTTACCTTAGTTATTTTTTGTAAGTTATTAAATCCACTTTGTTCTAACATTTGCATGGGAAAGACACTAGTTTTGTATGTACATGTCATAATAACATGTTATAACTGAAGATAGTGTTTTTGATTAAAAAAAATATTTTTGAATAATAGCTTCTAAGATCACCAAACCAACGCTAAAGATCACTAGTTTGGATTTGGAGATGCCTTGTTTGGCTTCAAATATAACCATACTGGTTTTAGATAATTCCAAAAATCTTAGAAAAGAACACTTGAGGATTGGAAAATAATGAGACACATACATGCTTGAAAATATTTAGTTTAATATATTTTTTAAGAGAAGTTATAACATCAATATATAGGCTTTCCAAAAATAGCATTTTATATTTTTAGCCATGGTATTTATACAATTTTTCCTATGGATGACTATAAGTACTATGTTTTGATCAACTAGTTGACTAAGACTAGATGACTATAACTAATCTAGTACCTATCTAGAACCATGTAAGGAATTGAATCCAACACTGTCCACCGGTTTTAATTTAGACATGAAAAGGATGTTGTTATGTTATTGTTTAGAATAAGACTAGATTTTAGATAGAATATAATCTTCTTAATTTGTTTCTCTATCTTAATACATCTCTTGTAAGAAAAGGTAATATATAAACATGTCATTTTAATGATATCCAAGGGGAAGAGGATGAATAAAATATTAATAATTGCATAGTTTGAGTATCATCACTTTTAGCATTGTAATTATTTTCCAAAAGTAATGGAAAATTTAATTCATAAATTTTTCACTAGTCTAAGAGTGTTTTAATCCTATTTATGAGGGAGAGAAAGGGCCCGCTCAATCGAATAAAGAGGATCTATTTTTTTATTTATATATTTATTTCATATATATATATATATATATATATATATATATATATTAAAATTTGTCATCCATTCTCTTATGCAAAGTGTTGTGATCTATGTTTTCACTTGTAAAATTGTGTGTTAATGTGCATGTTTCAAGAAAGCTTACTTCTAGCATTTCCATTCTAGATCATTTTCATTTTTAGAAAATAGATTAACTATGTATTTTCATTTTATATAATTTACATTTATACAAATATATTAAAAATTGTGTTTTGATTACATAAAATTTCAATTCCAGCAAGAGTGTTTCCATTCCAAGTACTTCCAATTCAGTGTGCTTTATTTCACAAGTTGTAGATTACATTTCAATTAAAGCAAGTAGATTATAATTTAGAAGTAGATGAACAAAAAAACACCCCAAAAAAATAATTGTTGGTCATTATTTGGCATACCTTACTACTAACTATCATTGGACACCACCGGATTGACATGAGACATTCATCTAAATGAAGAGGACACTATGACCCTCATCAACAACTATCCCCACACATGAAATGTTTAGTATCCCTAATTTTCTTAAGATGGACGTCTCATCTATCATGAATAAATTCAATACCCTTGGGAGACACTTTTGCTCCCTAACCCTACACCAAATGTAGAATGTTTAAAACATGAAAGAAAGGCCCTGAGTTTGTCATTTGACTTTCAAAAACTTTCCAAAAATAATTGTATAAAAACCACCATGGTATATTGTCAAACTATTGGTATTTTCAAATTGGGGATTGTGTAGTTGTTTGGGCACTTTCATAACCATTACACCTAACTATTAAATTTGTAACTATCAATGCCAAATAATAACCGTAATTCTGCAAAGATTAACATTTTAGTCATGTGACCAATAGTTATGACCATCATTCCCTTCTACCTAAAGACACTAAAAACAAAAATAAATTCATGAAAACATAACATTTTACTAGTATACACACTATCACATCCCCCCCCCTCCCCAGCCCATGTAATAAATTTAAAAAATTATTAGCTCTAAGGTATATTTTTTAGTAAATTTTTAAACCTAAGGCTACAACACAAAAATCAAGATATCTTACCAATTCTTGCACATTGCCAGCTACAATTAATAATCCTACCATCCTCTTGTCTCACTCTTCTATTTGAATATACTCTAGAAAAATTATATCACATGGATATTAGAGATCAAAATTTACAAGTTGGCAATGAATAAATGACTTCCAAATTTGGAAAGTTTTTCAATTTATTGTTCACTTTCTAACCATTTTATTTTTAAAAAGTTTCCAATTTTGTCAAATTTATCTTCTAAACTATATTTTTCACATATTATAATGAATTAAATATTTTTCCATATATGAAATAAAATTGGATAGCTCGAATGCCATACATTTTAATTTTTTATTTCTCATAACTTAATAACAAAATATGTTATTTTTCACATTTTTAGTCTTGTAGGTTAAACACTCCTCACATAACAATGTACTTAGTCCCCAATGAGAGTATTTGTTTTTTATTTCTATCCCCACAAAAAGGATAATTAATTTTTGTCCGTGTTTTGATCAACTAGTACATTTTTTACTTTTATTGTAAAATTGCACTTGATTCATGTTTTTTACTTGCAAGTCACAAAGGCATCTCGGCTAGTTTCATTGCACTGCACAGGTAAGTAAGGTAATTTTCCCAACCCTCATTTTCCTATTAGTTTACCACTACTTTAGAGAAAAACACCCTAGAGGGGAAATATATATACACAATTTTTTCATGGTGAAACATTTCATTATATCCAATGATGATGCAAGGACCTCCTCAAATAGAACATGCTCAAATTTGGTCTTCTCCTTCTCTTTCTATTATTTCACCACTTTATTGGCCTTGTTGATGTGTTAAGTTTGAATTTTTATAAGTCTTTTATTCAAAATTTGAATCTTTGTGTGGCATGGTGAAACTCTCATAGCATTTTACATAACTACCTTGGTGGTTCTGTAAACCACCCTAGTGGTTCCATAACCATCATAGTGATTTTCATAATTCCATCTGCATAAAGAGGTGGTTTCACCACAATATCATGTTCATCCGAATTCACTCCCGAGACATTATTTTGATGCACTTTTTTAATGTTTTTACTTGCATTTTTTTTTTAATCTTTTTCTATTGCACTTACCTTTCTAATATTCCAATACACTCATATTCATGTTCATGTTAGTTATAGATACCTTCAACTCCAAAAATATCTTAGTCAAACTTGAGTTAACTACCACACGTAACATCTTATCCATTATTAAAAATAATTCCCTCTTCCTTGATTTTTAAATCTAAAAATTACATTATGATTTAATCATATAACTTTCATAGAACTCAACTAAAGTTCCATAGTAGTATTTTAGTCACCTACATGACTGGGGGGAATAAAATCATGATCTTACAACATAGTAATTTGTTGTTAATGAGTAACCATCTAATGTTAAACTATTTCCTTCTTAAATTTGTGATTGTGTCTTCATCATCTTATGTTCTTTATTTTTCTAAATAATTGATGGGTCTTTTATTGAGAAAAATACATGGAGTTAGTAACCTAAGGATTTTTTAATCTCATCAATCCCTTCTTCTCTAACTTTCCTTTACTTTGGCCAGGTTGGATATTTTATTTTATTTTTTAAACTAAATTATATATTTTGTTTTAAATAAATTAGTTTTCATATAGAATAACATTTAGAAAATATAAAAAAGATTCACTCTTCTCCTTCTTTGCATTGAAAATTTATTCAATCATTTATGGCTGCATTCATATATAGTAGATATGAAAGAACATTATATAGTATTTTAAATTATAAATAGCTATGAAAACTTCACTTTCACTTAAAACTAAAAATATATTCCATTTTAGCTTCTAGAACATACACAATCACACAACATAAATTGATAATTCCCATACACACTTGCATAGAAAACCTAGAAAACCCAAAAGAATTAATTACATTTAGAATAATTTTATCTTCTTAAATATTATGGAAATCCATAAAAATCATATATCATAGTCATAAATCATAATTCATTCAGTAAAACATTGAGGTCCCAAAGTGAAAGTATCTTTGAGGCACTTTCTAACTAGGGAAAAAGTAAAGATAAAGGCTAGTTTAGTGGTGAAAACCTATTTTAGGTGCCATTAGATGGGGGTGTTCATTCTTCTTCAAATTTAGACCAGGAAACCACCAACAATGAACTTGTCTATGGATCAGAGTTAAAATTTTAACAACAACAAGTATTTGATCAAATTCTCTAGAAAAATTTGATTTTTTTTGTCACATGGCTAGATCTTCCATTAAGGGACTCATATTCATCATGCCTAGGAAAAGTTGAAGAACAAGTCCTAATGGAGGACCCTGACATAATTCAATAGTTTAAGTCATTTCCTACTATCTTATAAGGTAGTTCAACCCTTCTAGTTGAATATACAATAGAGGTAAATATCAAGACTCCATCAAGACTTGAAATAGATAAAATTAAGAGCATCCCTCACTGAGGAGGAACATGACATATTTACAGATCTATTGAGAGAATTTGTAGATATATTTACATGGACCTATTCTAACATGCCAGGTTTAGACCCCACCTTGGTTCTACACCACCTTGTGGTTAATCATGATGCTAAATTAGTAAAACAAAATCTATGTAAGATGCATCTTTGCATTGTTGTATTAGTAAAGAAAGAGTTGGAAAAACTCTTAGAAATAGGATGTATCTGATCCATTGACTACTTTGAATTGATTTGTATTGATTTTTGAGACATCAACAAAGCTTTTCCTAAAGATGATTTTACCTTGCCTAATATTGATATGATCATCGACTCCATGGCCAGTTATGAAATGATTTCACTCATAGATGGATTTTTATGATATAATCAGATCATAATAGCACCAGAAGATCAACATAAAACAAAGTTCACCACTCCATCAAGAATATTTTGTTATCAAGTGATGCCATTTGGTTTTTAAAATGTTTGAGATACATATCAAAGGGCCATGACTGTCCTATTACATGATATGATGCATGATATTATTGAAGACTATGTCAATGACATATTAAGAAAATCCAAAACTAGGACTGACCATCCAGCAGTGTTATGTAAGATATTTGAAAGACTATGGGATTACAAATTCAAACTCAATCCAAAGAAATGTGTGTTTAGTGTAACTTTAGGTAAAATACTTGGCCTCATCGTGTCTTGTATAGGTATTGAAGTTGATCCAGCTAAATTCCATGTTATAAACAAGATTTTTCCACCAACCAATTTAAAGTAACTCCATAGTTTATAAAAAATATCTAGTCAATCCGATGCTTCATCTCTCAATTAGGATATAAGTGCCATCAATTTACACACCTTTTGAAGAAAGGAGTTGCATTTCACTAAGATGATCATGACCAAACAACTTTTCAATAGGTCAAAGATTATCTTGTCAATCCACTTATTTTATTACTTCCTATACCATGAAAGCCATTCTTGTTATACTTATCAACTATTGACCATGCTCTAGGGGGCACTCTTGGCTCAACATGATGACAATGGAAAGGAGCACACTATATACTACATATTTTGTACCTTGGTTACATATGAACATAACTATGCACATGCTAAAAAAGCTTGTCTAGCCATAGTTTTTATAGCTTAAAAACTACATCATTACATGTTGAATAATAAAACCATGGTCATTTCGAAAGTAGTTCCACTCAAGTATCTACTATCTAAAATATATTTGCAAGGTAGAATGGATAAATAAATCATGATTCTCAATGATTTTGACATAGAGTATGTCAATTAGAGGGCAATCAAAGGACAATTTCTTATAGATCAACTTGTTGAAGCACCTCTCACAGATACCCAACCACTCACATTTCAATTTCTTGATGAATCTATCATGACCATCATTGACACACCCCTTAGAGAACAACCCTAGAATCTATATTTTTATGGTTCATTTGCTGCACATGGATCAGGGGCAGCCTTATTATTTATTACACCATAGGGGATCTAATCCCTAAATCATTTAGAATTAGCTTTCTTTGTACAAACAACATGGTCAAGTATGAAGTACTTATTGCAAGAATTTGACAAGAAGTGGAGTAGAATATATCTCATCTTCAAGTTTATGGTGATTTTCAGTTAATCATCAATTAGGTTACAAATCATTTTCAGACTAAAGATGACAAGTTGGTTTCATATAAAACCATGGCTGACACTTTTAATCAAAAAATTGCTAACATTCATTTTGAGCACCTACCGAGGGCTAGTAACAAAACTACAAATGCCATGGTTACTATTGGCTCTCTGATTCGACACATAGATAAAGCTAGAGAGTATCAGTTCCTCATCGAGAATTTATCAACACTAGTTCATGAACCTTCAACCGTTGCCATGATTTGTGATATTGTTGGTCCTAATTCTATTTGGTACTCAGACCTTTAAAACTACCTTCATGACCAAGTTTTACCACCTAACCTCTCTTAAAAACAAACCAAAGCCTTCATTCATCATTTTGATCATTATACTCTACTTGGATCCACCCTTTACCATCATATTTTTGATGTAACTCTACTTTATTGTTTAACTTTGATAGTCTACACTAGCATTAAGAGAAGTTCATGAAGGAGTATGTGGAGCTCATTCTAGTGGGGCAGTCCTATCCAAAAATATTTTGTACACTGGTTATTATAGACCCAAAATAGACACATATGCCACTACATATGTAAAGAAGTGTGACAAATGTCAATGACATGTTAATCTGATTCATACCCCAACAAAAACTTTGAAACTAATGTTAACACCATGGCCATTTTCTACATGGGGACTTGACTTCATTGGGAAGATTAACCCTACTTCATTTGATAGCCATAAACATATCCTTACCACCACTGAGTATTTCACTAAGTGGGTTGAAGCTATACCCCTCACTTACGTGACTGGAAAACAAATTTCCAAATTCATCTTTAACCATCTCATTTGCCACTATGGTATCCCCTCTGACATTATATCCGATAATGGAGGATAATTTAAGAACAAAGATGTAGACTAGTTATATATTGAATACAACATCACCCAACATTTTTATATAACATATTACCTTCAAGGTAATGCCCAAGCTGAGCCATCCAACAAAACCATTGTTAAAATTCTCAAAAAGATTGTTAATGATGTTGATCATGATTGGCACCTCCAAATATTCCCTACCCTTTGGGCATACCATACCAATCATCATACCCCCACATGAGCCACTCCATACTCACTTGTTTATGGTACTAAAGCCATCCTTCCCATTGAGGTTAAATTTCCTTCATTGTGCATCTCTTTCAAGCATTTCCTAGATGATAATGACTATCGAGTAACTCATCTGCAAGAGTTACACCTACTTGATGAGAAACATACATCCGCACTTAACAATCTTCAAGCCTATCATAAATGACTTAAAGGCCACTATAATTGATTTGTTAAGTATAGAACATTTGAACTTGGTGATCTTGTTCTTTAATAAAACCAAAATAATACCACAACTGAAAAGAGGCATAAAGGGAAATTCAAGCCAAACTAGATAGGGCCTTTCATCATCACTATAGATTATGGATTAGGAGCATACAGACTTGTCACACCAGACAAAAATAAAATTCTAGAGCTGATGAATATTATTCATCTTAAGTGATACTATGATTGAATGATAAGGTGTATTATTTGTAAGGACCATTTTAGTTATGCCATTTTATTACTATTCTTCTTTATCCAAATACCATCCTTATCCATCCTCTTCATCGTATCCACTTTTTTCTACCAACTTATCAGCCCATTATGTTCTAAAACCTAGCCCATTTGACCTTAGTTTTTGTCATTCATTACATAGTTCCAGCATCGAGGTATCTGACCAGTTCATTAGTTAGTTCAAGTAGTTTAGATATAGAGCATTTATGTTCTAAAACCTAGCCCATTTGACCTTAGTTTTTGTCATTCGTTACATAGTTCCAGTATTGAGGTATCAGACCAGTTCATTAGTTAGTTCAAGTGATTTAGATATAGAGCATATTTTGGGATAGTATGATAGAAGTTTTGACAATTATATCCTTCATTTGTTATTCTTTTCTTACCACCACTCATGATACTAATTATAACCACTTTTGGGAAAATTAGTACCATTGATCTATGCCATTATGTCCTAATTATAACTACCTATGGGAAAGCTAAGGGAAACATTAAGCCTTGACGTACCAAATTGCCACCTCCTACATCATGCTGTGTCTTTTTACCGACTATGCCTATTTAGTTTGAATTCATTGCTACACTAGTTGAGTCCTCCACTGTAGGGGTAAAACTATAGTGACTTGAGGTCCTACTCTATAATTATGTAGGCAATGCTCAATACTTGTTGAGGTCAACTCAGTCACCCTTCTCTGCCATGCTCTTGCCATTTATGAGCAATCTAAGACACACTCTCATAATTTTGTGAGCAACTTAAACCACACTTTCACCATTTTGTGAGCAACCTAAGTTTGAATGCTCTCACCATTTTGTGAGCTTGAACCATTTAGTGTCTTGTCATTCTCAATTGAGTTGAGACACTCTAAAACAATTCTAAAAACATTTGAAAATCCATTTAAAAAGAACAAAAATATTGACCACTTCTTTACCTTAAGGATTCTGGGAACCCTTACTAAGCTACAAGCAAATCACTTGTCACTTAGTTTCCCCAGCTTTTTTGGCCTTTTTATCTCACGCACTTGCCATTTTTAAAGACCATTTCTCTTCTTCTATCACATCCATTTTGTTTATTTTCCTCAGTTATCATATTCTTCCCATTCCCTGGGAGAACTACATTTGGCCTAAAGTTTTTTATTGGCTATTACATCCATAGAACTATGTAGGTAGTGTCCACTTACCTAGTGCATATGGAGACAGCTTGGCCACCCCTTTCCTTTTCTTTTATTCCCCCATTTTTTTCCTTTGTTAAGTTGTCACTTATTTTTTTAGGGGTAATGCTCATATGATTTCTATTGCTTTATTTATTTATTTGTTTGTTTCTGCTTATTTTATTTGTTTGTCTGTCTATTTGTTTTCTTTCAACACTATTTACTTGATTTGATTTGTGTATTTATTGGTTGATTCCTTGCCCACACTTATTATTGAATCCATCTATATTTATATGTTTACATCGTCATCATGGTCTTTATCATCAGTGCATTATTTTCTATTGAGTATTGGATTATGGAAGTCAGTCCTCATGCATATTTTGGCCAAGTCCTCATGATGTTATAACATGATGCCTACCGATAGATGCTACAACAAACCTCAGATTCAAGAAGTCTATTCAGTAATGGTCCCATCTCTTCGACACCAACATCTTGACTCACTCCTAATCATATCCCAAATAAAGTAATTAACCATGAAAGAATTTCAACATTTATTAGTTTGGATGAGCATCTTCCTACTAGTAGGTTGTTCCAATTCATCATTACCCTATGTGTTAGGTTATCATCCTCTTCGAACAAGTTTATCTTATTTTCCATATTCGAGGTCTAATGATTATAACCACCTATGGGAAAATCATTGCACACCATCCCACCTACATTTCTCAATGATTATAACCACCTTTGGGAAAATCATTATGTTGTTACCACTTTATTTTTTATACCTATATAGGGACATGCCATTATCTTGTTTGTCTATCCTAATTGGCATAGCTCCATCTTCTCAATGATTATAACCACCTTTGGGAAAATCATTGTGTTATCATACCATGTTGCCACTATCAAGGTATAATGTTTATAACTATCTTTGGGAAAATCATTACACACCATTCCACTTGCATTCTCAATGATTTTGACTACTTTTTTAGTCTCATTGTGTTTTTCACCTCATCATCTTTCCTTTCTTTGGTCCCCTCATTTCGCTTCTTTCTTTTGGAGGGACTATTTGCCAACCTACTTGTGCCAACTATTCCCTCAAGGGGACATCATACAGTTAGTTTATCATCATCAAAATTTTAGAAATACATGACATTTTCATTCTTTAAGAAGATGTTACTTTTCTTATAGCTTGTAACACCTTCCCAAATAGGGGTAAATTGTAAACACCTAAATCTAGCCATCAATAATCTTCAATCAAGCTTTTGACCAATGTTTACCCAAAACACATAATTTGGCCTAAAAATGCTAAAACATATTGATATGAAATTGACATATTCAAGTGTCAATTTTGGCTAGGGTATCCCTAAATGGAGTAATATAATTTATGGGCCAGCTAAGTTTGATCAGATCATTTCAAGTTAAAATGCTAATTTTACACCTGGGTGCTCTGGATTGCTCTTTTCTATAAAAATTTATACACAAGATGCGTGTCTCTGTTATTTTTTATTGGTAATATCCTAAATGTAAATATGGATCCAACACATTTAACATCACCTTTTAATTTTAATCTAGTCAAATTTTGAACCAATAATAATAAATTCTGATCAAATTAAGTAATTTGTGCACAAAGTGCTTAATCATGCTTAAGAGCTAATTAATCCAAATTTGAGCCTAATTAAGAATTCCATGAAAAATTATTGAAAACTTATTTTTGGAAATAAATATGGAATATCAGCATCATCAAGTGACCTCATTTCTTGGGAAGACATTCCTAGGCCATAAATGCCATAAATATCAGGGTTCATGCCCTTCATGCCTCATCAATGTCTTCCATGATGCCCTCCATGCCTCTTAATTGCCCCTTCTTCCCATGTCATGATGAGGATAATTATAAACTTAATTCCAAAAATTGAATTAATCCTTAACCACACATCTCAATCTTGAGATGGATGGTTCAGATTGATTTCAGACATTCTAAAAAATCTATAAATAGAGAGGCCATGAACATCATTTTAAATCTATTTTGGTGACAAGTTATTATGCTCAAATATCTTCAAGAGATTTGATATTTCAAAGTTATAATGTCAAATCAATTCCAAACTAAGCCAAGCCACAAGCCAAAGGTGCCAAAGAGAGATGGAGGTAGCCAAGCTTCCATTACCAAGGACTTCATGAGCACAAGCCAAGCAAGTCACCATTATAAAGGCATTTGGAGCATCCAAGGAAGGTGAAGGAAATATTGTGTTTTCATTCCTTGATTTTTAGTTGTGTTTTTTATTTGCTTTTGTTAAATAAGCCCTCCATAGTGTTTAGGCCTAGAGATGTTATACTATTAGTGTGTTTATTTCATTTTATTTTCTTTTTGAAACTAACACCATACTAACCATCCTCTCTTGAGTCAAATTCATAGATCATAATTCTGACCATTTCTTCATCATCATAGTCTTCCCAAAAATCCTCATAGTATGACACATGTTCATATGTTGCCAGATCTAGTGCATGAGTGATTTTTACATATGGATCAAAATATGGTTTGGACTCTAGAGTCCTTAGTTTCATTTAACACATTTTAGCCTCTGTACCTCTAGCCTTCAAAAGGGATTGGCATGTGTAATAACCAATATAAATAGGGAAATGTATCCCTACCTTGTGTCTATCAGAGAGGAGCTTGTGTATCTCCATAAGTTTCTGCACTAGCTCTAATAGTACCCTTTTATCACTTACATACTGGGGAAGTGTGTAGGGATAACCATTGAATTCATCTACCATAATGTAGGAGTAGGTGGGGAAATATATGAAAAATAAACCTCATTTACTGATTTCATCTTTTGTTTCTCTTGATAATCTCTCCTTCCTGAGTTCATGGCTGAACATGAAGATGATGCTATCGATGAAGGCATAATTAACTCTTTTAAACTACTGTATACTAGCCTAAACTGTGAGATTAGGGTAATAGTTGTACACTATAGTTATTTCCTCAAGAACAGTGTTAAATCTTGGGAACAATCTTCCTTTGGCCAGGATATAAACAAGATAGGATGTCATGTAAAATTTGTTTGTTGTTTTCACCTCCATCAATTACTTGTGGAGGGAGTCACTTATTAATTGGGCCTAATGTATATATTATTTGTTCTCTTGGATGGTCTAGATATATTACTACATCCACTCTTGGTAGGACTTGGCATCAGGATTACCAATGACCTTGTGTAGTAATATTATAATATCCCTACCTCATCTATGAAATTAGGCCTATACATGGTCTTAGGCAATATAGTGGAGGAGTGATTATCTATTTTAAGCTATTGCTTGTTGAATTTCATCCTTATTTTCCTCATATAATTATGCCTATGTCTATGGAGTTATATTGAAATAACTCTTAAACTTAGGAATTGCAGACATTGTGTTGATGTAGTTATGGTCAAGGTTGAGAACCTTTTCCCATTTGTCATTGTATACTTGCCACTTGTCAGGATCATAGTGTTAGGCCATTGTGAGGACCAAATCAAGGATGTGAATAGATAGGGGGAAGGATTTAGCTTATGGGAAACCAAAATCATAAATACTTTGTATCTAGTCATTCTTGAATTTTGCATTTACCCTTGCCCAAAAGTCTCATAGGTCAATGTGACCTAAATCTGTGTCTTTGATCTCTGTGATATTGGAATCTAAACTAGATGTCACTCTAGGGAACTTAGATTTGAACTTCATCTCTTTAGGAGGCATGGAGACTGTGGATATTCTTGTGAGAAACTAGCTATGAAAGTTGGTAGAACCTATAGGTGCCTGGAGTACTTGTACTCTTCAATGGAACTTGGAGGTTCTTAAAGCACGTCAAGTCTTCGATAAAAGTGGAAGGTTCTTAGAGCGCATCCACTCTCTATGGTGCTTGAAGGATGTGATATTTTTGATGGAAGTGGGAGGTGCTTGAGGTAGGTCCACTTTCTATGGTGCATTGGAAGTTAGTGGGGGTCAAAGGTGCTTGAGGCATGTTAGATTTTTGGTGAAAGTGGAAGGTGATTGAAGCATGCCCACTCTCCATGAAGGTAATGGGGAATCTTTGTACCAAATATTATCTAGTTTGAATTTAAAAGTATATGTTTGAGAATATTCTCTTTGGGTTCTATAAAAGGATTAGATTTTGATTGTAAAATCTTTGAGGGGAAAACAAGGGTCTTTTTTCTAGATTGAAAGCTCGTGAAACACAAAACCCTAAAAAAACATGAATAACCCTGGGCCAACCCTAGAAAACTTAGATCAACCTTATACACAAAATGATGTTCTAATTATCTTTGAATGAAAAACCTAAACCAGACATTTTCAATGAAATCCTAAATTGGAAAGAAAACTTGAGAAACTCAAAAGATTTTAAAGAAACTCTGAAGTGAAATGACATAAGAAAAGTACTGTTTATGGTGTAGGTGATGTGGCTTTGAGTTTATATAGTCATGGCTTAAAGTAAAAGTTCATATACACGTGGATCAAGGTTTAATGATGAGGGTGTAGGTGACTAGAGCTCTAAATGCATGATAAGTAATTTAAATAATGATAACACTTTTGTAAATTAACTTAGTTTTTATAGAAAAACCTACAATTAATGTAGCTTCATGGTGGTTGATGTCAGATGTTGGACCTGCTTGGAGTAGGTCCACTCTCCAAAAGAAGGCTTGGATTATATAGAAGTGAGACTCTATGTGCACTTTACACATTGTGAAAACTTGTAATGTGCACTTCAATTTTTGCATTCCACAAGAAAGGGCTTGGAAAGAGTTGGTAGAATTTGGACTTTCTTGGAGCAGGTCCACTCTCCACAGAGGGGATTATTGTCTTTGGTAGAAGGTAGAACCCACGGGGCACTTTTCACATTTGGAATGTGTAAAGTGCACTTGAGGTTATACATCCCACAATGCATAGTTGGTAAGTGGTTTTGGTGGAAGGCAGAGCTTGGCATGCACTTTACACATTTGGAATGTGCAAAGTGCATCTAAGGTTTTGGGTTTTGTTGAATGGGGGGTATATAGGTTTTGTGGGATCTAGATCCCATTGTGCACTTTGCACATTATGAAAATGTGTAATGCGCATGCTGAGTTTCAGATTCCACTAGATGGGTGCATGTTGGGATTTGGAGCCCATCATGCATTTTGCATGTTGTGAAAACATGCAAAGTGCATGGTGCATTCTATATTATGTGGTTTTAGGTTTTGGTGCTTCATAAGATCTGAAATCCATGAAATAATTTACACACTTTCAAAATGCATTTAGTGTTCTAGATTTTGTAAAGTAAAAGGGAAGATGGGATTTTTGAAGGTTCAAGGTTTTTTCTAAAAAAACAAAGTCAATTTAGGGTGTTATATGTATTGATATTTTTGGGCCAAAGATATCAATATGAATTACTTTATGATAGAAATTAAGAGCATGGATCTTGGGAACTTCAGTGAGGTTAACCACATGCATATTGATAAGGGGGATCACCATATAGAGTGTTTATTGATACAGAGGCCATCCTAAAAACTAGTACCATTCTATAACAACCAAGTTTTGACTTTCTTCCAAGAAAACCAAATAAAAAAATATCCCATAATTAAAATTAGGGATGTAAGAGTGAAGAAATTAGTAAAACCAAAAGCTTTCCAAGCCACTCACCCGTAAGGAGAGACTTAGGTAATACAATTACATATGAACACCTTTTATGATTCATTACCTTTAATGGCATAGATAATCCATTTCATGTAAAGTAATGAACCTTGCCTAGAGACATCATTAAGCATAAAGTAAGGAAGGCAACAATAGTCATAGGCCACTTGATGAAACCCTTTACCAATGGTGGGGTTAGCCAAAATAAAATCATGGAGAAGCTTTTCAAGCTTGTATACCAACTAATTAAAATCCACACAAGAAGAAGAGTAGTATACATTGGTGGCTTTGAGCACCTTAGAACAAAATTGGAATTTTATAGTCAATGAAATGGCCTTGGTTATCCAATAAATAATTTTTTTCTATCCTATCCACCACATACTACCAAATTCTATAGGGAGAAGCTTGGAAGACAAAGAGGATGCCTAGGAATTTAGAGATCTCATCATGCTGAAGCAACTTTCAATTAAAATGTGCCATCCAATGGGGTGGAAAGTGGAGGGATTGTATGTAGCATTGGGATTTATACCATTGAATAGAATAACCAGAAGTGAGACAAAATTTCTCAAGACACAACATGAAATTAGAAATATTATCCTCATCCTTGACGAGAATGAGGAATGAATCATCTGCAAAGTGTCCATTGAGAAGTTTGAGGGATTCCTCAGTAGGTAGTGAAATTCCATGAATAAGGACTCGAGATTGGGAATTGGCAAGGAGATAGTCAAAACCCTTAGTAGTAATCACACAGAGAGTTGGGGCTAGGGAGAAACCTTGCCTAATGGATTTGAAAAGGCCAAAAGCTTCCAATCTGACTCCATTAATGGAGATGAAAACTGAAGCATCACTAAAGAACATGTAGACTAATTGTAATAAATTTGGACCAAAACTTAGAGATTGCAACATAGCCAAGATAAATGGTCATTCGATGTGGTCATAAGCCTTTTCAAAATCTTAATGAACAAGGTCTACTAGTTAGAACATGATGCAAGATAATTTAAGGTTCATGCAATCTTGGAATAACCAAACTTAGAGTGAGGTGTGTTTTCTTTAATTTTTGGTTTGTGGCCTTGTTTGTATGAGATTGATTACCTTTTTTAATCATTTTTCAAAATTATTCCTTTAAATAAAAAAACATGGATACTTTTGACTATTTTTGTCAGTCTATGGAGACTATTAAGTCATAAAAACTTGTCAAAAATGTTTCAAATACAATAGGAATTAGTTGATGAATTTTTTGAGGTCATAGAATATGACACTTAGGACATTTATACCAATTTTAATACCATTTTGAGTTTTATTATGAAAAAATTCATCAATTCGATTAAGCATACACAACTATCTATAATCTACTCAAATTTAAGCATAACAAAAAAAAAATTGGAGAAAAATGACAAAATTTAATAAAAATATAAGATGTATACCTAATTTATAAATGTATTATTACCTTTTAGACAAGATCATACTCCAAATTGACACATTGATTTCTTAATCACTTGATGTAGACTCAGGCCTTAAAGTTGTAACAATGGAGAATAGATTGATAATGGACTAAGATGAGAGTTTGATAAATTTAGTTGATATAATATTTTAGAATGAAGGATCATGGATTTTATAGTTAGTTTGGAAATGGAGGGGTAGCAGATTGAAATAGAGGAAGGAGGGAGAATCAATGGATAAAATTCAAAGTTGGGTGTAGGAAGATCAATGGTGGATAATTATTCAAGGAATCAAAAATTCCTTGGATGATTCTAGAAAAATGAATGTTCTAGAGGTAGAATCCTATAGAGTCTTTATGGATGTTTAATCATGATTAGTGACTGATTAATCACATGATTAAAGGGTTCTAGAGAGTCTAGGGGTGTAGGAGAGGCTACTCATAGGCTAGGGTAGGTAGGATTGGAATTTTAAATTCTAATATAGTGTACAAGTTGGATTAGTATATGTTTAGATAATAAATGACATATTATAATAAGGATTAATTGACTTGTGGGGGGATATAAGGTTAGTACATGAAGAAATGTTAGATAAATAATTATAATGAGATTAATAATGATGAATTAGATGAAGTTGTGTGAGATTAGTGATTATTATATGAAATTAGTAATATTATTGTCAACTAATAATATATTAGTGGTGATGAACAAAGTGATAAAATTTATGTGCACACATTTTCCCCCTCTTTGAAAGGGCATTGTGAGTGAATGAAGTAGAAGGTATACTGGTATTTTAATGAATAAAGACACTTATAGATGAATTTTAGAAAATTATGTTAGTAGATATGATGTCCCCTTGATGGGACATGTAGAGAAGAAAGATATATGGCCAATAAAAAGAGGAAATTAAGGGTGGGATGTGTGAAGAGATAAGGGATTGGGATGATAGATATGGGAAGATGAAATTAACATGAGCAGTGAGCTACAAATTGATGATACCGCTGGCAAAGGCATATGTAGAGGGAGTGGGAATGACTATGTCATAATTGTTGACACATCCTAAGGGGGAATCAATTGTAACATGATGATGATAAGAAAAAATTTCACAAGCTTCAAAAATATCCTAGGAAAGCACACATACCAAGGAGATTTGTGAACCAAGATGATTGATATAAAAGGCCACGAGCTGTTGACATATCCCAAGTAAGGATGCATTTAAGGGAGAGCATCAAGATAAAAATAAGATAATAATTTAATAAGATTAATGATGAGTGTAGTTAAAATATAAAGTTGAGTGATATGATAAAGGAGATGAGAGAGAATAATCGATATGATTGAGTGATCAAAGGGGAAGAATCAAATTGCAATGCATTGAATCAATTGAGCCACAATGTGATTAATAAAGATAATGCACCTAGAAAAGACACATACAAGGGAATGAAAGATGATAATAAAGATATTATCTTGGTCATACTGTCAGGATCCTGTAGGTATGATACCAATTTTTAGTACCTTAGAGCTCAATTGATTACTTTTATATAAGCAACTAAACACATAATTTAACCAGAAGTAATAAGTAACTAGAAATCAAAAACAACAAAGAATAAGAGATACGAGAAACAATACAATCTTGTATTAAAATCTTCCAGAAGGAAATACAATAAAGAAATATTTCTCCTCCTCACACCTCATAGATGTACAGTAATTCTCCCTCAAGAGTTCTCTCTCTCAATAAATTACAACCAACTCAACATTGAGTTGTTCCCTCTAGTGACAATCAACCCAATTATTGTTGCCTACTTCCAGTGACAATCAACTCAATGGTTGTTTTGCCTACCTTACAGTAGATATTCTTGATCTTGCACCTTGCAGATCTAATTGACCTTGCTCACCAAGCAGACCTTCTTGATCTTGCACACCCTACAGACCAACTGATCTTGCTTACCTGTAAATCTTCCTGATCTTGCTACCCCACAGATCTAACTAACCTTGCTTACCTGTAGATCTTCCTGATCTTACACTCTTGTAGACCTTCTAGATCTTACAATTGAGGATCTAATCCTTTAGTCCCTTTTATTACAATATAGCCCCATGGGTCTCTTAAATAGATCCCAAACCAAACAATAATTAGAAACATAGAATCAAGACTAAAATTAGTATTTACATGCAAACTAGTTGTTCTCCTAAAATTAGCAATTCTAATTTTGGAAACACTGCTTGGAAATGCATAGGTGACCGACATCAGTTCCTATTTGACCGATGTCAGCTGACCCCTAACCGATGCCAGTTACTGTGTAGCTGAATATGATCGATGTCGATTGGCCTAACCAACGTCGATTACTGTGTAACCCAATAACTTCCACATTTGCATACTAGTGAAGGTTTTAGCTCCACAACTTAACAATTTCCCACTTGGAGATAAACAGTTGCACTTGTACCTATACCTATACATCAACATCCTTTAATCTATTTTTGGCTTGTATCTCCATCTTCAAGTTCAATCTTGAAGACCAAAAAAAGTTGAATGAAGATTCAACTTCTCCTTTATTCCCGGCTTTATTAACATATCAGTAGGGTTCTTATCCTTGCTAGCCACCATGACTGCAACAACCTTCTGCAACTCTGAAATCCAGCTAACCGCTGTTCCACCAACAGTGAACACATATCCTGTGGTGCTTCTCCTGCCATCCAAGTCACCTGCCATATCCGAATCTACATACCCATGTAGAGAAGTGTTTGACCCTGCATAGCATAAATACCTACTACTGGTCCCTCTCAAATATCTGAGAATCCACTGAACTGCTTTCCAGTGCTCCTTCCCTAAATTGGCCATAAAATTTTTGACAACTCCCACTGCTTGGGTAATATTAGGTCTAGTACATACCATGTACACAACCTCATCATGTGATTTAGGACACTGTTCTGTGCTCAACTTGAACTGTCCAACCATAGGTGTGCTTACCAGTTTTGCATCCTATAAATTGAACCTCTCCACTATCTTATTCACATAATCCTCTTGAGACAAAATCAACGTGTGATTTTCCCTATCTCTAGAAATACTCATGCCAAAGAATTTCTTTGCTACTCCCAAATCCTTCATGGCAAATGTCTGAACTAATTTTACCTTTAGCTCAGTAATTCCCTGCATGTGTGACCCTGCAACAAGCATATACACTACATACAGTAATAGGATAACATAGCTACTATTATCCAACCTAGTAAAATAAACACAATGGTCACATTGACATTGACTAAAGCCATGCTTTGTCATAAACCTGTCAAACCTCAAACACTATTGTCTTGCAGCTTGCTCAAAACCATATAACCTAGCCTTATGTCTCACTTGTCCATTCTCTCCTTTCTTTAACCTATAAATCCATTCATTTTTTAGTGATTTCTTTTTAGCTGGAAACTCTACCAAATCCCATGTTTGGTTCTCTTCTAAGGAATCAATTTCTTCATTCATGCCATGCTCCTACTGTTTCCTGGATTTTACCTGCATTGCCTCTTCAAAACTTCTGGGTTCTCAACCATCAGTGAGCAACAAGTAGTGTAAAGAAGGGGAATAATGAATTTGAGGCTTACTTACCCTTTTGGACATCCACATGGGCATTTGAGACTCATTAACAGCTTGTTGTCTGCCTAAATTTTATTCTAACAGTGACCGATCTTAGTCATCTCTGGCTGACCTCTATCTACACCTGACTGATGTCATTTCCACCTGATCACCGACGTCAGTTTCTTGATTGACATCAGTGTCCACCTGCCTGACATCACTGACTTTGGTCTCCACCGAATTGACATCAATTCCTACCTGATTGATGTTGGTCTGTACCTGACTGATGTCGGTGTCTATGTTTTCCTCTGAGTGATGATTTTTACCTGTGAACTCATTTTGGATCATAACCTTGTCCAAATCAACATTGCCCTGCTCAAAATTATTTAGCATCTTGAGCTGATCACTGTCCATCACCTTCTCCTTGAAAATCAAGGCTTTGCAGTTCTTAACATTTGACTTAAGAACATGCATTCCCTTCTCACTCATGTGACCAAGCCTACAGAGCCACATCTTTGCATCTACATCTAAAGTAGATAAAACAGAAGGAGAATCAATAATACAAGTAGATAGATAAAGTGTACCTACTTTCTTACCTCTTACTAATACAAGTGCACCCTTGGAAACTTTCCAAGACTCCACTATGAGAGTTACTATACAACCCTCATCACCCAACTTTCCTACAAAAATTAGACTCCTCTTCAGGATGCAAACATGCATGACATCCTTCAACACCCATATGTTGTCAGTCTGTAATTTTAGCTGCACTTTCCCTTTGCCAACAATTTGACAAGGCTCACCATCCCCTAAATGAACTTTTCCAAAGTCTCCATGGATATAATCATATAAAAATTCTCTATTTGGGGTTACATGGAAAGAATCACCAGAATCTAAAACCCAAGATTCTACTTTATCCAAGGAACATATAAGAGCATCTCGTGCAACAATACCTGCATCATTTGCTTCTTTATTTCCTTCATGATGATCTTCTACCAACCAACAATCTTTCTTTACATGCCCTTTCTTTCCACAATACAAATAATCTTCTATTTGCATCCTCCATAATTGATAATTCTTGCCATTGAATTTCTCCATTCTTAGCTTACTTTCTTCTGCCATTGCTTTACTCCCATTCAATCACAAACTCCTGAGAGTGAACCTATAATCAACAAACACTAACCTGCTCTGAACCAGGCTCTGATACTAGCTATCAGAATCCTGTAGCTCTGATACCAATTGTTAGTACCTTAGATCTCAATCGATTACTTTTGTATAAGCAACTAAACACAGAATTTAACCAAAAGTAATAAGTAACTAGAAATTAGAAACAACAAAGAATAGGAGATACGAGAAATAATACAATCTTGAATTAAACTCTTCCAGAAGGAAATACAATGAAGAAATATTTCTCCTCCTCACACCTCGTAGATGTACAATAGTTTTCCCTCAAGAGTTCTCTCTCTCTCTCAATCAATTACAACCAACTCAACACTGAGTTGTTCCCTCCAGTGACAATCAACCCAATTATTGTTGCCTACTTCCAATGACAATCAACTCAATGGTTGTTTTGCCTACCTTATAGTAGATCTTCTTGATCTTGTACCTTGCAGATCTAGTTGACCTTGCTCACCAAGCAAACCTTCTTTATCTTGCACAGCCTACAGACCAACTGATCTTGCTTACCTGTAGATCTTCCTGATCTTGCTACCCCGCAGATCTAATTGACCTTGCTTACCTGTAGATCTTCTTGATCTTGCACTCTTGCAAACCTTCTAGATCTTACACTTGAGGATCTAATCCTTTAGTCCCTTTTATTACAATACAGCCCCATGGGTCTCTTAAATAGATCCCAAACCAAACAATAATTAGAAACGCAGACTCAAGACTAAAATTAGTTTTTACATGCAAACTAGTTGTTCTCCTAAAATTATCAATTCTAATTCTAGAAATGCCACCTGGAAATGCACAGGTGATCGACGTTGATTCCTATCTGACCAATGCCAGCCGACCCCTAACTGATGCAAGTTACTGTGTAGCTGAATATGACTGATGTCAGTTGGCCTGACCAGCATCAGTTACTGAGTAACCCAGCAACCTCCACATTTGCATACTAGTGAATCTTTTAGCTCCACAACTTAACATATACCCCAATTGAAGGAAGAAACTATAAACTTTAAATAATGAGTGAACTAATTAGTGATAATGGATGACTAATGGAAGAAAATATGGATATTGTGATTTACTAGCCCAATCGACAGGTGTGAGGGATTGGCAAAAATATTAGGGATATGATTAATGGGATGGTTGTTGATCAATAAAATGGTTGATTAATTATTGATATTATATCTCAAGGATTTGACTGATGTAATAATTGGTGATGATGAATGACAAGATAAATGTAATGACGAGTGATAGGAAAAGAGGAAATAATGGGCATGTTGACCTTAGGCACACCATGTGACTAAGCACTGCCTACATAGTCTAAAAATACCTCAGGCTAATGTAGTTCATATTAGATGATGGATTAAAAGGTATAATAGAGGAGGAGGATGATGATGATGATGATGATGGATGTTAGACATGAAGATAAAAGTCTCAGAGAAATTATGGGAGATGAGATGTTAGATGTTGATGACTATAGATATGATAGATGAGTAACTAGAGGATATAAATGAGATGATAAATGGTTTGGAGTAATAATTAGATATTAGATGATTGGACTAGGATGATCCAATTGATGATGGGATTAAGATGATTAGATATTTAGACATGTGAGAGAGGATATGAGAAAATATGATTATAGTCTTTTATCAATCTATCATTGCTATAATAAGTCTCATCATATTATTAGCAATCTAATGTAAATATAATACTTGGCAATATGTCTTGTGATATAATTATGACCAAGAGGACATTGTGCCAAAGTGCATGATTATCAAAGGGGAAAATAGTGAACTCTGCATTATCAAGGGAACCTAAAGCATCATTTTAACTTTTTGTGTCATCATATCATCCTCATTAATTTCCCATTAGACAAAAAGAGACATGAGGCAAGACTTAATTACAAAATTAATAAAATAAAACAAAAAAAGATAAGTGAACAAACATATGTAGATATATACATGATAAAAGACATGGAAACAAGTCAAAAAACATATAATAGACAAGTAACACACATACGTATCCTAATGCAGTGTCATTATGTCTTGTGTAATTATCCTAATGAGAGTCGATGAGATGATTTATCAGGGGATGATTTGGACTAAGTCAATCATGATGATGTGAATTTGGATTAAGGTTAAAAAGTTGGACAAGGTATGGACTTGGAATAGACTAGTGACTTGGATTAGGATAAGGACTTGGGTGAAAATATTAGGACATAAGACAAGATAAGATGAAAAAATGATAAGACCACTAAGACATGAGACAAGACAAGATGATAAGATGACTAAGATATAAGATATGAAGTCTAGGATATTTAGGACATATGACAAGACAATTGATATGCTTTGGGATTTTATAATTCTTAGGTTTTTTTGGTATATAGATGTACATTATACAAAGGGGGTTAATAAAAAAGGGAGAACCAATCATAGAAACTAGGATGAGGATGAATGGAATGAAAAATGGATGTGAACAATGATCAAATAAGTTGATGGATGAGGAAGAATCGACTAGGGATTGCTAATGACCACATCATGAAGGAACTTGATATCTAGTTTTTTGAGTGTCCATTATAAGGTATGCTAATATGATTCTAGAAAATTTATGAAGAAATATTCCATTCCGTTACAAAGCTCAAGACATGAGATAGGATGGACATAATAGGATGCACAATATGATGGCAGATGATGGGTAGGAATAATGGACTAAGGGATAAGATAAACAAGGATGACATGGATGGGATTGAAAAGGGATGGATTTTTCCCCCAGTGTTTAGCTACAACTTTGATCATATATTATTTTTACCATGATGTAGAAGACTAATTTTCATCATGGTACTTTTCCAAGGCACCAAAAAATGGTTTTCATGATTAAATGAATTATTTTTTTTGACTTTATTGATGGCATCTCAATTTATTAGATATGGGTATGAGATATAGGAATGATGACACTTTATTGATCTTCAACCAACACCTATTCTAGATATATGTGATACTAGGATCATGTTATTGATTTTGGATGTAATGATGCCATAGTGGCCTTCATTGATTCTTGATTGATACCCCTCCAAACATCTAGACCAAGTGTCTTTATCACCCCTAAAAGAGATAATGATGCCTAATTTTGGGAGGTGTGGAATGGATGGATTTAGGGTTTAGATTTTATGGTGATGTATAGTACTTGAATTGATGAGAGGATGATGAAAGGGAGGTGTGATGGTTGATTGGGAAGTGGGACTAGCAGTCACATAATTGTTGGAGATGTTGGGTATTTCGTATTTGATTGGTGCTTTATGATAAAAGACTTCAATAGATACAAGACACTTTGACTTTTAAATTTATATTTTATCTAATTATTTGAATGATTATCAACCATACTAATAGTTATTTTGACATTATTTTGATTTGTTAATTGGATATAAATTTGATCTAATTATTTGAATGATTATCAACCATACTAATAGTTATTTTGACATTATTTTGATTTGTTAATTGGATATAAATTTGACTACCGTACGATGCTTGAGACTAGGCTTCACTTGAGGGGATTGATCTTTGACTTGATATATGTTGATTATTTTGAATTTTATGGTCCCTTAGTGCCTCAAAAATGGTTTCATTAATGGAAGACACTTTTTGATTAGGCTGATGATTTAGCATTTCTTGATTATGAATTATTGGATCAAAGGTGATTTGATCATCATGTGTTATTTTTTGAATATGATCTTGGACCTTTATATTTTTGGCACATGTTATGTTACTTGGGGAAGAGTCAAATTAGGTTTGTTCTTGTTCATTCATATAGAGGGAGGTGATTAAATGATCATTGATAGTAATAAAAGGATCTATGATGGATGATGGTAGTGGAGATGGTATGATGAAGTAAATGAATGGGGATGGGGTAGCATGGTATTCATAGGGGTTCCTAGGAGATCCAATTTTAATATCATAGAAAACCTTCTCAAGATTAGTAAAAAGATCACTAGAAATAGATATAGTTCATACATCTAAGATAGGATTAGATCCATTGACTGATAAATATTGTAATAACTCTATTATGACATCATCATCCTGACTGGGATCAAAAGATATGCCTTGTGATTGGTTAACATCTACATTAGAGGTATTTTCAAATAGGTAGATGTCATCATGAGTTGAAATATATACAAGGTGTGATGTTTCTAATGAGGAAACTATTTTAGATCTTAGTTTTAAACATGATCCTAATGTAGATAAGAATTGTATTAACTCAAATGCTAACTTTGATGAGGCAATACCACTAATAAAGGATTCTTTATCCATAAGTGACCTCTCAACGTGGGGTCTTTGATATGATGGATGAGAGAAAGATGATGTAGGATCAATGTATTTGCTAAAGATAGGCCCATGGAAAGACTCATGAGAGAAGAGAGGACTAGGCTCATGGGAAATGATCTCACATTCGATGGAGGATTTGTTGAAGATGGGGGGACTATGTAAGAGAGATGTGGTGTCTTGAAATTAGATTGGAAAGAGAAGGGATTGATCATGATTAGGAATGGAATCTTAGAATTCATCTTCTTGTTCACCCTTATATGTAGACCCATTTTATTCATTCTCTATTTTTATGTCACCATGGTCGATGAGGTATAGACTAGAGGTAATTTTGGGTAGATAGGGTCAAATTTTGTAGGATGTGGATTTCACATATCAAGGAGGCAAGAAAGGAGTTTGTCCCTATTAGTCATGAGGCATTACTCAATCAAGGTATTGAGAAAATCTATTTTGGATGCCATGGATCAAGATGGGATAAAGTACAGATGATATGGTTTGCTATCCCCAATCAACATGTGCAAGGGATTGAATGGAAAGATTAAGGGATGAAGATGGGATGTGTGGAATAAATTTGGAAAAAAGGACTAATTTAATCTAATATCAATTTTGACATGATGTGATGTGAGATGAGGTAAGACAAGATGAAAGAGACCAACTTAGGCTATGAGCTAGACTTTTAATGACTTAGACTAGATTTAATTGAGTGAGCTACAACAAGCTATAAGACTTGATGAAGGACTAGACTAGCCCAAAAGACTAATTTAAGCTAGGGATTGATTAGATTAAAACTATATTAGGTTAAGATGATCAACTTAAGTTGAATGACTTGGTTGATAGGATATGATGATAGGATTGGATGGTGTGTATGACTCAAACCTGATTACACACAAGCATGCTTAAAATCAAGACCCTAGTGTGGAAATAGTTATTTTCCAATGTAGATGTATGACTATAGGCTTGATATGATGACTAGTATTGTCAAGGGTATGACAAGGTAAATATGGTTTGGACTATGATTAGATTAGGTTATAAGGGATAAAGTAGTGTATAAGGTAATTAGGCTAGACAAGGTCAAGAGAAGTGACAAGGTGTCAAATAAGATGAGGTGGGTTTTGTGATGGGCAATATGGTTTGGACTAAGACTCTAAAGATGATTAAGTCAAGGTGATGTGAGGATATGGTGATAAAATTCCCTAGAATATGAAAAGATTATGGAATGAATATAATGTGACTAGGATCAAGGAAGATGACTAGGAGTAGATGATAAGGTCTAGGATAAGGGATGATGATGATGGTCATGATTAGGTAGTGATTTAAGAATATATGATGGTTGAACTAAGGGTTACATTTGACTAGGAAGATAATATTTTGTTTGTTTTGTTTAAGAGATGCAAAACAAGCAAGACACAAACCTAGAATTAGTGATTGACTCAGGAGTGTAATCAATGATTGCATTATCTAATGGCTTCACGGATGAGGCTATAGGTTGATGACCCATTAAAAAAATATACCAAACCCTTTCAATTCCATTTTCACTTAAGGTCACTTTGGAGCTAATATAAACTCTGGAAATAAGTCACATGTTATGGCTAAAGGTCTTATTCTAAGTTGTATGTGCTTTCTAAGGGTATCCCTGATATACACTAGGTATGTGGGGCCAAAATTTGTATAGGATGCTATCTAATATTTAGGTTAGTGAATGAACTCTTTCCCTTCACATAAGACCTATATGGGGTCAATCGCTTGGCCTAATAATAATTGTCCCTGATTTTTATACTCCACTAAAACATAGAGTATGAATTTATGTATGGTGGTAAAATCCATGGTCACATTCCTCCTAGGACTATGGAAAGTGTATGGGTATCACTTTCACATAATGTTTTCACTTAATAATAAAAAATATAGGGTTTTATAGTGGTTTTTTATCCTCTAAGACTCATTGCTAGGATGCAGGGAGGAGAGCATACATCACTATAGCCCTCAGATATAGACAAGTAGATAAAAAGTTGATTACCAGTTAATTAAAATGTGATATATAAAAAACATTTTTCAAAATTCCAAAATCTTTTATAGGTGACCTATAAAACAAGTGATTAGTAGTTTTAAATTGGCAATCTGGAGGGGCAATCTGCAAGATAAAATGTTAGTCAAAGATAAAATATGACTTCCAAGACAAGTGGTTATTAACTTGATAGGTAAAATTAAGTGAGATAAATCTTCCACTGAATTTATCCTTGTGAAAATCCAAACCAAATGTTAGTATAATAAGCCTTAATAAAAACACTAAAAAAAATAATAAGTTTTGTACTATAAATGTTTTTAAATGAGGGGCCAAGATGCGGGAGTCTGGGGGCATTAGCCCCTAATGGGGTTAAGGGGAAGCACCCCTTATAGGGTTAAGTGGAAGTTACCTTTAAGGGGTCAAGGGGAAACACCCCTTATGGGGTCTAGGGGTTGCACCCCTGATGCCAAAAGTAATTTGGGAATTGTGAGATGGTCAGAATGACTCAAAATTCATTGAAAATGATCCTAAAAATGCAATCAAAAAGGATAATTTGAAGGCAAAAATGAATTCAAAATTGATATTAAAATAATAAAAATCATAGATACATAGTCAATGTTAATTTAAAATCACTTCCAAAGAGTCAAAATCACTTATATAAAGTCAAAATTGAAGATACAGATAAATGATTTTGTAAACTATAAACAAATTGTCATGGTTATTGGGTAATTAGTTAGTTTAAAATCACTAATAAGGTTTTCAAAACTAAAATTGAGATTCAAAATCATAGATGGTTAATTATAAATATTATAAAATGGTTAAGTGGACTATTAATGGTTAGGGAAAAACCATGACTATCTGAGGCAAAAATCGTGACTTGAAATCAAAATCATGACTGCCTAGAAGTGATTTTGAGAACTATGCAAAAATCGAGATATTTAAAAATTTTATAGAGTCTAAATGGATTTTTTGAGATGTTAGGTTATGATTTTACCATGATAGGGTATTCAAAATAGTTTTTAGGACTAAAACAAGATTAAATTAAGGTTGTTTTAAAATTATAATTAGGGAGTTGCAATTTTACTTAATTGTGTGTGTGTGTGTGTGTGTGTGTGTAAGTTAGAAATGGAGATCAAATATTTATAGAAAATTAATAATATTTACAAATAAAAAGTAAGTATTTTATATATTAAAAACCTTAAATTTTTTACTATTAGTCAAAATCATGACTGAATATGTCAAAATCACATCTACATATTCAAAATCATGACTAAAAATTAAAATCATAACTATATATTCAAAACCATAGATTACAAGAAGTGATTTTGAATAATAAGACTAAAATGGTTAAGTTACCCTAATGACTAATGGTTAGGTTGGTGGTTTATGTCAAAATCACCACTGTTGACCTCAAAATCACAAATGCAAAATTAGTTTTTGTAGATCAAAATCACCTTTCACCTGGAAGATGTAATTTTTGAAAATTTGAGCCCCAAATTTGTCCTAAATCTTTCATTCAAGCTCTAAAATTACACTTCACACACAAGATTAGCACAAAGGAGGCTCCCACTATGGTTTTAAAATGTGAGGTGATACATTTGAGAAATTAATTAGATTATACAATTTATACACTAAAATCAACTCAAATTACCAATCTACTTCATAAATTTAGAGTCATTAAACTATAATTCAAACAAAATAAACATCTATAATTAAACTATAAAATCTAAATATAAATGCTCTAAACAAGATCAAAACAAGATAAAGACCAAGTGATTATGGATTTGCTTACAAACTTAGAATTTTTTTGGCATAATATGGTTATCTTGAAAATATTTTGATTAGTAGACTAGTGATTGGTTCATGGATTGGCTGATAATATTGACATGGAGTTTTATGGATTTCATAGTTGGATTCTCATGGAGGAGTGGTTAGATTTAAATAGAGAGAAGGGATGGAGATTTTATAGAATTTAAAATTCCATGGAATTATCTAGAGAGAACTCTCTAGAGAGTTGGAGGAGGATTGGAGCATTCTAGACTCCATTAGAGGAGCCTAATGGGGTTTAGTGGGGGTTTAGCTAGGTTTAGAAGATAATTATGTGGAGACTAGGTACTAGGCATGTAGGAAAGCCTAGGGGATAGGTGGGTAGGTGGGATATGATAATTTTAAATTCCCCAATATTAGATAAGTGGGGTTAGTTAATAAATAAGACATGATTAGAGGAATTCATTAATTTTTGGGAAGGGGTAAGGTTAGTAGGTGAATATGGAATTAGTGGGGATTTAGGATAATAACTAAGAAAGGGTTAGCAGGAATAAATTAGATGGAAATTAGTATTTAAATTATTAATCCAAGTAAGGCAAGAAAATTTAGATGCATACACAACATCCATCTTTTCTTCCGTTAGTCATCCATTATCACTAATTGGTTAATTCATCATTTGAAGTTTATGGTTTCCTCCTCCACTTGGGGCATGACCAACACTATAACTTTATCATCTATCACTCCCTTACATGTGTCCTTTATAGGGGCATTATCTCTATTAATCGCATTATGGCTCATTGATTTGATGCATTACAATCTAATTCTTCCCCTTCATCTTTGGTCACTTGATCATATCATTTCTTCTCTTTCACCATATTTCTTGACTTTATATTTGAGTTATACATATCATTAATCAAATCAAATCATTGTCTTATTTTGGCCCAATGCTCTCCCATACACGTGTCCTTGATTTGGATATGTCGATATCTTGTGGCATTTTCTATTAATCATATTGGTTTACATATATCCCTAACATGTGTCCTTGCTAGAGATAAGTTGAAATATTGTGACCCTTATCATCCTAGTATATAATTGTCCTTGGCATGTTTCATTGCTTGGATATGTAAATTTTTTTGACCTTTTATCATCATCTTGTTACAGTTGATTCCCCCTTGAGATGTGTCAACAACCATGACATGGTCATTTCCACTCCCTGTGCATAGATATTTTTTAGGGGCATCATCTCTTTGTAGATCACTGTTCATATCGAGATCATTTAATTCATTATTTATCTCACATATAACATCCCATCCCCTTGTCTACCTATCACATCATATACCTCATTTCTTCTTGTTGAGTGGCCATCTGTCTCATTCTTCTTTGTATGTCCCCTCGAGGGGGCATCATATCCACTAACATCATTTACTAGCATTTATCAATAAGTGTTTCTATTCATTGAAATATAATTAATCCATATACTTCATCCACTCACAATGCCCTTTCAAAAAGGGGGAAAATGTATGCATATAAATTTTCTCACCTTCCTCAACTTGCTAATGTTGATACTAATTTCCATCTAATTCTATCTAATTTATTCCTACTAACCCTTTCCTAGTTATTATCCTAATTCCCCACTAATTCCATATTCACCTACTAACCTTACCCCTTCCCAAAAATTAATTAATTCTTCTAATCATGTATTATTTATAAACTAACCCCACTTATATAATATTTAGGAATTTAAAATTATCACCTACCCACCTACGCACCTATCCCCTAGGCTCTCCTAAATGCGTAGTACCTAGTCTCCACCTAATTCTAATATAAACTTAGATAAACCCCCACTAAAGAACATTATGATACTCTAGTGGAGTCTAGAATTCTCCAATCCTCCTCCAACTCTCTAGAGAGTTCTCTCTTGATAATTCCATGTAATTGTAAATTCCATAAAATCTCCTTCCCTTCTCTCTATTTAAATCCAACTAGTCATCCATGAGAATCCAACTATGAATTCCATAAACCTCCATGCCAATATTATTATCCAATCCATGAATAAATCACTAGTCTAATAATTAAAATATTTTCAAGCTAATAATATGATGTCCAAGAAAGTTTGAGTCTATAAGTAAATCCATAATCACTTAGTCTTTATCTTGTTTTGATCTTATTTAGAGCATTTAGCTTTAGATTTTATAATGTTATAAATGTTTATTTTATTTGCTTCATAGTCTAATGGCTCTTAATTTATGAAGTAGATTGGTAATTTGAGTTGATTTTAGTGTATAAATTGCATAATCTAATTAATTTCTCAAATTTATCATCTCAGAGGAGCTATCATGGGAATTTAATAACTGTTACACCAAGGAGGATTCTTTACTTGAGATAATGCTTTGGAATAAATTGGATGATAAAACTTAGTGGGATCATATATCCTGACACTTATAACTTTTGTACAAAATTTTAGATCATTTGGAGTCATCGTGAAGGCGTACTAATTATTACACTACTAAGAGGTTTCCTTACTTGTGATAATTCTATAAAAGGAATTGGATGATGAAATTTTGTGGGTTCATATAAAATAATACCTATAATATATTTTTAAAATTTTAGACTATTTAGAACTAGCACCAAAATGTCTTGGTTGTTTCTTTTATGTTATGCTTGTGTCACTAAGTAAATGGTTCATAACTTTATGATATAGATGTAGTAAGAATTGGCTTACCAAATTTTGAGAGGTGTCATAAAATTTATTTTAAAATAATTTTTCCAAATTTTATATAAATTGGTTGTGAGGCAAAATTTATGATAGTTTTTGTAAACTATTATTCTGCAAGATGATGCATCCGTTTAGTCTACAGGAGGTTCATGATTGTGTGGAATAGATGATGTAATATTTAAGTTATAGAGTTTTTAGAAGTGAAATAAAATTTATCCTATAAGTTGTGTTACAAATTTCATATCAATTGGATAAGTGGTGGAAAATTTATTATAGTTTTTGTAACTATCACTCAACCAAAAAAGGTATCTGTGTAGTTTGATGGTTCACTACCTTATAGTAGAGATTCAACATGAATTAGGTTAAAATTTTATATAAGTTTATATAAAATGTAATCATATTTACATGTTTAAAATTTAAGATCATTTGTATTCCCATAGTTAAATTATTTGGAATTTTTAGTAATTGCCATTCTTCCTAGAAATGTCATATGTAGTTTGCATCAATTGACAAGGTTGTTCTTTACCTGTGGTAATGTGTGTTAAGAGTTAGATGATGAAATTTATATGGGTGATTTTTTCTTTTAAATGAGTTTTATTTAAAATTTCATATCTATTTTATTAACAATATGTAATTTATGGTGGTTTGTCTATCATTCAACATGAAACATCACCCGACAGTTTTTGGTAGCTACTGATAGTTAGGTGTCAATCTTGAATACCGAAGGTCACCTAAATATTATACATTATTTGAATGTCATGGAAATTTAGTATACACACAATTAGGCTTGGGATGTCAATGACAATATATTATTGAGAGAAGGGGAGTTTTTTAGAGGGGTTTTAGAGATTTTTTGGAGAGAAGACAAGCTAGTGAAGGAGAATAACTCTCCAAGAGCATAACAAAGACTTGTATCATTTTAAAAAGAAATGTATGAAAGTACAAAAATATTTTATGTATTAAAATAATCCTATAAATGCATGTTTTATTTTGTTTGTGTGTTGTAAAATATGATTTGTATTCCATTATGTGAAATGCATTAATATAAGCTCTGTTGTGTAACAGTCATTTGTTTGACAAAATGCGCATCTTTGTCTATGGATGTTGAAACCACTACAACATGGGAGATAAAGGTAAACATTAATTTTTATACATATCTTAGTTTTTTCACCAAATGTTATCATATAAAGGTAGTGTACTTGAGTTTGTGATAAACTCATAAATGTGTATTTTAAGTTGTGAAAGAGAAGTCTACATAAAGATTACAAGTTATTGAGAAGCTTGCATAAGTGGTTAGAAGTGTGTCAAGTCATAAAAAAGTGTGAGAGAGTATATGAGAAACTCAATTTGGATTAAATTTTAGGTTATAAAATAGGATATTTTTGAGTCATGGTAAGTGATGGCACACAATAGAAGAACATGTGAGATGGGTGAGTTGATAGAGATGCTATAAGTGTTTAAGGAGAGACTAGATGTGATAGGAAAGACTACACATGGTGATGAATGTGAAGCTATGTGTGATGGTGATGAGGAATATATAATTATTGGGTTTATGCTCCTATAAGATATATTTACTACTTTAGAAAGAGGCCAAGCAAGTGGAGGAAAAGATGCTAGCAGATGGAAGAGACCAGCCAAAGTTGTGGTGAAGAAAAAAGATAAATGTCTTATTGATATTTTTCTTATTTTGTAAAAAATAAAGTCTAGAGAAACTCATGACTTGGATAGTTGAGCTTGAGTTATATTTTATGGATATTAATTTTGTTTACCCCATGAGGGTGAAGGGTCCATGTAATTAGTTGTGTGGAGTTACATCCATGTATTGGAAAGATATCCAAGTAAGGAGATAAAGGAAAGGTAAGAAGAAGGTTTTTGAGTGGGAACATGTCTTCCAAGATGTTTAATCAGTTTATGTACCCAAAATTTTAGTTAGGATGGTTGAATAAGCTTTGTGTCAAGAGGCTTGAAGTGTTAGTAAGAATAATATTAACAAGAGAGGAAATAAGTATGGGGAATTGTCATGTGATCATCTAAATAATACTTTGATAAGTAGCATGGATGTGCATAGGTGCATAGAAGAGAAAGTTATCTTGAAGGGCAACAAGGTGAGACTTCTATATGTATATCCTAATTGCAATTTTCAGAATACTAGTGTGGATAAGAGCTGTGAGCAGCCCATATGTGGTGAAATATTTGTGATGGATGATATTAGTTGAAGTGGAAGATGGGGACCCATTGTGTGACTATGAGCACATGATTATGAAGCCCCATGAGTGGAAAAATGTTTAATTTTCCTTGGTTCATGATGACAATAAGCTTATCAATTTTATTTTAGATGGTATAAGGGTTGAGGACAACCAAGTAATGATATAGGTGAGTGAATATTACAACCATGTAGAGTTATGTATGGATGAAATATTTATTCACCTCTATCATTACTTGGTTGTCCTCATATAATTTCAAGTTTCCATGGTGGAAGCATTAGATGTATAGGTTGTGCAAGCAACTGCACACAAGGAGATGATTGTGAAAGATCAAGAACGTGAAAGAGCTGATTTAAAAAGAGTTGAGCTGTAGAAAATAACCATGAGTGTTGTTGAGAATGGGCCATTAGCAGTCCATTAAGAGTGAAAATTTTGAGTAGCATGATAGCATTGAAAAGGAGTTGAATAACATGTCCTTGGGGCATGATGGAGCAGTGTATGAGTTATTTTAGGTAACTCTTATTTTCCCTAATGTGTTTGTGCAATGTGCAGGTATATATATAGATAAAGTGGCTAAGAAGAGGACTAAATGTGGTGTATTATAGCATGATCATTTATATGAGAGTCAGGGTGAAGAAGTTGACCAAGTGAGTGATATGGCAATAGTGGATGGAGAGCTAGTTGGTGTTGATGTTCCAATAAATGTAGAATGTTTCTAAGATAATATGGAGATAAAGGAGTGTGAGAGATCATGAGAACAAGTTCATTTTTGAGGATATGTGAAGATGAATGTTTAGATATAATAGTATATGGAATATGAGTTGTCCCAAGAATAACTAAATATAGTCCTAGAAAGTGGATAAAATTATGGTGAAGTCTTTGAGAAGACAAAGATTGATATGAAGCAAGTTTGTAGTAGGATGATAACTGAGAGGATGCAACTAAGTTTGAAATCAGCTCAAGCATTTGTTGAACAACTTGATGTTGCAGGAATGGAGAGTGAGTTTATTGAGCTCACCAATTAGAAGGAAGAATTTATAATGTGTATGAAAAACTTAGTATGTGAAGAGGAAGATGATGTTGTAGATGATATGGAAAGATTCCTTATAGAAATAATGTGGATAGTGATGTATGTGAAGGTAATAACTATCCTTGAGGTAATTCTTGATGTTATGGGATATAGGATGACCTAGTATATGTAGATTCAACTATGGTGAGATTTGGGATGATAGATAATATTTCAACCATGAATGAGAAACTGCAAACATGGATATGTGATGTTGTGAGTGATCCAAAATTTGGCTGGACAATGTGTGAAGAAATTTAAGAGGGATTTAGGAGGTGGTTGGACTATGGTGGGTTTGGGCCAACAAGTGAGATTAAGATGTAATAAAGAGCATCTTGGTGGATATGATTAGTTGAAGGTGCATTTTAGCCCACAAGAATGATGGAAAGTAGAAAGTATAAGCCTTTGTCAGAGGAGGATGGACTATGGTGGGTCTAACCCCACAAAAGGAGTGAGAAGAGATAAGGAAAATATGAAAAACAAGAGTATAAATGTGAAGAGAAGAGAAGAGAAACCAAAATATAGGATATGGAAATGACATATAAAAATAGAACACTCAGCTGATTTAATTAGTATGTTGGAAGGGGATGTCATGGTCACTTTGCCTCATGACCAAAAGAGTAGTTTTGCCACTTATCCTATCCATGTGAGTAGGAGATCACATTTTATAAAGCTTAGGTGTCTGTTGTAGGAACATCTTAGGGTTCGTGCAATCTTGCATCAACCAAAAATAGAGTGTGGTGTCTTTTATTTTATTTTTGTGTCGTGGCCATGTTTGTGTGAGCTTGTTTACCTTGTTGAATGGTGTTTCAAAATTATTCCTTTATTGTGTAAAGTGATAATACATTTTGACTATTTTGTTAGTATACATAGACTATTAATTCATATAATTTTTTTAGAAATGGTTCTTCAACTATAATAATAATTATTTTATGAATGTTTTTTAGATCATATAATATAAAACTTACAACATCTGTACCAATTTTTAGACCATTTAAAATTACCACAAAAATGTAACAATTATTACACTAGCAGGAGGTTTTCTTACTTTAGATAGTGATACAGAAGGAATTGGATGTTGAAACTTGGTGGGATCATAGATCATGACACTTAAAACATTTTCTCAATATTTTAGATCATTTGGAGTCATCACAGAGGCATATTAACTGTTACACTAGAAGGATGTTTCTTTAATTATGGTAATGATACAAGATTAATTGGATGATGAAATTTTTTAAGTTCATATAAAATTATATTTAGAATATTTGTACAAACTTTCAGACCATTTGGAGTTACCACTAAAATGTTATGGTTGTTTCTTTTAGGTTACGCCTGCATCATTAGGTAGAAGGTTCATGACCTTGAGGTATAACTGAGGTAATAATTGGATTACCAAATATTGATATGTCATAAACTATAGTATAAAATATATGTTATAAATTTCAAATCAATTAGTTATGTGAGGCAAAATTTATGATAGTTTTTTTGAACTATCATTTTGTTAGATGATGCATTTGTCCAATCTACTAAAGGTTCATGACTTTTCAAAATATATTTGGTAAGATTTAAGTTACAAAATTTGGAGAGATAAAATTAAATTGATCTAACAAGGTTTTTTCTAAATTTTTACTCAATTTTATAATTGGCATCAAATTTATGAAAGTTTTTATAACTGTCACTTAGTCAAAAAATTCATCTATTTAACCTAACGATTCACTACCTTTTGGTAGAGCTTCAATATGAATTAGGTTACAAAATTTAATGGGTTGCTATAAAATTTAGTAATATTTTCATTTTTAAAATTTTAGGTCATTTTTATGGATATATCTAAAGTTTATGAAGATTTATTAACTGTCATTCGTCTTAGATATGTCATTTGTAGTCTGCATAATGGGTAAGGTTGTTCTATACTTATAGTGACATGTGGTAACGTGTGTTAAGAGTTAGATGACTAAATTTTGAGGTGTTATGAAATATATATATATATATATATATATATATATATATATATATATATATATATATATATATATATATATATAATATGGTTTGTATTTCATAGCCATTGTATTAATGATGTGAAATTTATGGTGATTTTTATAACTACCATTCACCTTGAAATGTCACCTAACAATTTTTGACAATTATTAATAGTTAGGTGTTGATCTTGAAAAATGAATGATGCCTAAATATTATACATTATGTGGAGGTAAATTAAGTTGAATAGACACCCTATGAATCTTGGTATGTTAATATGAATTCATGATTGAGATAAGGGGAGTTTTTGGAGAGAAGACAAGATGGTGAAGAAGTAGAACTCTCCAAGAGCATAACAAAGAGTTGTAGCAATTCAAAAAGAACTGTATAAGAGTCCAAAAAAATCTCATGTATTTAAATAAAATTATATATGCATGTTTTAGTGTGTGGGTTATATAAATTATGATCTATATTCCACTATGTGAAATGCATTAATATGATATTTATTGTGTGGCAATCAATTGTTTGAATAAATGTGCATGTGTGTTCATGTATGTTGAAACCTATACAAAATGGGAGATAAAGTTAGATATTAATTTTTACCCCTATATTAGTATTTTAAATATAATGCTGAGCCCATTTCATTCTTTCCCACATAGTAATGACAGTATCTAGGGTGTATTAGCCTTATATGAACCCAGTCTACTCAGGTTTAATAACCACAGGGAGAAGATGGAAGAGGTGAAGCACTAATTACTTGGAAATAGTTTTATAGGAGAAATTAATAAGGGTGACATGACTCTAATTTAAAATTAAATTAGGTTTTATATCTTTTATAATAAAATTGATGTGCCTTTTTTTATGCTTGGGACCAAATATTGTTCTGGAAGGCCTCAAGATAAACCTGGAAAAGGTCAGCCCTAATAATATCCCATAATTTTTTGTAAAATTTTCAAGGTAACCCATCTTATCTAGGTGATTTATCATTAAAAATTTACATATACACTCCATATAAGTCTTCAATATATATTTTTCTATCACAAGTGACCCTTTGAGTGGAAGTGACTTTGATTGGGATGATTGACAAACATTATTCCTGAGCTTGATGGCCCTCGACAGAGGGGAACTAAGTTGTGAACACTTTAAATTAGTGATTAACCAAGGATTGGACCATATATAGAGGTTTAATATAGTAATGGCTACCTCTTAGATGTATTTTAACTTTTGGGCTAAATACTTGGCCTTGAGCGTATGAAAGAACTCCTTAAAGACTATATCCCCCACTTTAGCCTAGTGTAGGTAGGCATGGAGCTAACCTCTATGGGAATTTTACATGTCTAAAATTTGTATTTATTTCCATAATACATCCACCCATAATTATAGATTGTAAGTGAAAGAGTGTTTCTTAAGAGCTACCATTGTATGGCTCAACTTCAAGGAGGTGGCCAAGTAAGATCATCAACAAATCAAGGTTAGCTAGCAACCATAGATCTAAAGAAATGTGGTCATTAAATTGAGTGCATACACCCACCATTATATAAATCCCATATTTGGATGGGGCACATGGTTTCAAACCTCTTTATGTGGACTATAGTGGGGTCATGATCTATCAAGGCCATGTTTAGAAAAAAATGTGTTTTCTAAACTTTGGGTTTTTTTAATTACCATATACTAGATGAGTGGATTGGCGAGTGGTCAGAGAGAATAAAATTCAATATAGATTCTAGGGATAGGAGAAGGTATTGTAAAAATAAAAGTATTATTACATAGAAATCATAGCCCGATCAAACCATTTTATCACATAATTGGTGCCACTTTGAAGATTAGTCCAGGAGTTCCAAAATTTAGACATGGGATGATGACTAATATTGGGGTCATAAAACCCAAAAACATTTCTCATAAAAAGCCACACTTCTCTTTCATTGGTGGTTTAGTGCATGGGAAGGGTGCCCATATTTTTATAATACTACTCCACCATATTAAATTCACCCCAAATAGCCTAATGGGCATTAGGTAGTGAGTTGGAAATCCATTACCATAGATCTATCCTTTCATGTGCATCATTGGGATTATAAACATTAATGTTGCCAAAAGATTGATTCTCGATATTGAATAGGGACCAAATGACATGATATAAGGGGTCATTTACCAAATAACTTTGTCGACTACGCAGAGGAGAAAACACACCACCTTAATTTCCTAAAGGTAGAGAATATCCATCTCTGCAAACTTTTTTTTGAAATATCTCACAACATACTTATGAGTTGGGTCTGTGAGACCCTACACATTCTATGAATATTAATTCATAGATTATGGGTGTCACGATACATATCCTCGATAAAGAGCCCTTTAAAGGAATCATATATATTTTTTAGAAATTACTCCATGTTAGAAAGAATAAATTCTATATGTTGGGTAAATTCAAAAACATACTCTACCTCCTTGGAAGAGTCCTAATGAGTATGAATATAAGATCAAGGTGGAGAATCCTAGGAAGGACTATGAGAGCACTTGCCTACCCTGAATGGGAGATTAGTGGAAGAGAAAAACCATTGGAAGCATATTTTGAAGAAAATTGAGAAATAGAAAAAACATTCACCACCTAAAGGGTGTTGTGAAAATATAGTTTGGATAATTCTACCTCAACATGCATATGCTCCTTGGTCAGTTGTGTGTTTCTAGGAAACTTCCTAATAGGTTGAATCATAGACACAACACTAGTAGTTGGCTTATTGTTATTCATAGGGTTATGATGGGTGGGACCTTTGCTGTGGTTATTATTTTTGTCCAAAATATTTTTCCATCCTTCTTCCTAAGAACATATTGGGATATTGGATGCAAGTTTGGGAACTAGTCAATTGTGAGGTAGATACAAAGGATAATTATTAATCTTGTGGCCCGTGGCTTGAAAACGGAAGTAAGTGTTGGGAAAGTTAATATATAAGACTCACCAAGAGTTATAAATATCACCCAATTGAATCTCAATAAATTCTTTTAGATCTTTAGATAGATCAAATTTAACATAGATTCAATTTTGAGGACATGTGGAATAAAATATCATTGGCTCATGGAAAAATACACGACCAATGGAAGATATTATTTGATTGATAAAATTCCATCAATGCAAGGGTAACCATGTAAACTCCACCTATATGTGGACCTTTATCATAGTATGCTTTGAAATAATAAAGTCCTAGGTCTAGGGGGATAGTACCATCAAGGAGTTGCAGATATACTAAGTGGCATATTTGTTTAGGATCACCCCTGCATGGGTGGGTTTGGATAAACATAAGAGGAAAATCCCTTGGTCATATTTTGGATTCTCTCTATCTTAATTCCATGATTGGACTAGATAGATTGAATCCAAGTCTTAAGCATGCTTTTAGAAGGAATGCAACCCATAAAATAGTTGATTAAATAAATTTGCTATAACCATTAACAAACATTGTTAAAGTAAGACATGGGTAAAACTACATGAGGTTGAGAATCATTAAATCATGTTACACTTTGTGGAAAAAATTATTTGATCATTTGGGAGGTGATTCCATGATTGAAATCTCCTCCTTCATCCATCACAACTTCAATATCTAGAAGGGGAGGGTAGGAGGTCATTATATAGCTAAATATTGCCCAAAGTGTGAGTCTAGTAAATGCCAATAAATGATATTATCCCATAGGTGCCTTCAAGGACCATGGTGTGAAAGAGAGAACCAGTTGGGAAAAGATAGTAGTAGTGTGTATTAGTCCTAAAACCCTAACACTACCACCCTAAGCATTATTTTCATTCAACAACATCCTGTGACTTTGATTTTATTTGAATGAGATTTGAATTTTTATTAGTGTCTTTTTTTCCTTTTCCTATATTTATTTTTGGAAGGCTCTTACCCCCACATCTTACCCCATACAACTAGTAAAAATCAAGGGCTCATCACTAATGACCAAGATAGGTAAGTAAGGTTATCTAATTTTAGCATGCTAGTGTTTATGTTTAGAGGGAACCATAGAAGGAAACTATGTCATGGATAAGCTTCTAGGGTAGGTTGTATGCTAGAATTTTTTAAACTTGTAAGAAAGTATAGAGGAATGAAGTAAACTATGCACATAATAATTGAGACAAGAACCTATGTCATGCTTTTTTTGAGAATAAATATTTTCTAAATGGAAATGTGGATGCATGAAAGTGTATCATAGGGCTTACATAGTGTTTAAGAAACACTTTTGATTTTTAGATTCAAATAATATATTGCATGAGTTTTTAGTTTGATATTCCTGATATTTGTGGTGGAGTAGTAGCCAAACTAAATGACTGTTCACAAAATGATAATATAAATGGTTATTGGGAGTAACCCTGGTCTTAAGATATTTTATGAGAGATGAAAGTAATATAAACTAAGTCTAGTGAATGATGATCAAAACCTAAAGTCTAAAACCTAATCTATCATGAATATTTATAATGAAAAGCTAAACTATAGTGAATTGATCAAAACATGAGCAAAAAGGAAGGGTAGGGCAAAAAGAAGGATGTTTCTAATCTTTGGTTTAGACATCATGACAAAACTTGAATTTCATCAAAGACATGCAATCAAACTAGTATATAACATAAAATTTCCAAAAGCACAAATCTTATCATATATCAAGCAAATGTCTAAGGATATTTGAAACAATGTAAATATGAAATCAAATTCACTTTAAAGATTTAATTGTACTAGAAAATTGCATTAACACATCTTCAAGAAAAGAAAGGAAAATGAAATGAATCTAAAGACTTTCAATCAACATAGCATAAACTCAAGTTAACAACTTTGCATTCACAAATGCACATCTAGAATTCATAAAATTAATTTAAATCTAAACATCAAACCAGATATTTGAGGAAGAAACCATGATAATAAACACATAAACAAATATGAGACAATCTTCATAGAATTCCCTTGCTTGCATTACTTGCTCCAAAATTACATCAAAGTTTTATCTCTAAAAACTTCCTCCCTTTACAAATGACAATACCCCCTCTTATAGAAGACCTATGAGGTATGTTGGTTAATCATTATAAAATGATAATTAGCCAAGTGTCAAGGATAGTTGTCCTTCTAAAACATTCTAGAATCAATGAAACTTTACAAGTGGACTGACCTATAATCTATGTGCATTACAAGTTGCACATGATTTTATAAAATAGAATGTTCCTTTTTCAAATGATGTACATGTTTTGTGATATATAAAATAATTTGCTAAGTCAATACAATTGATTTTGAGATGTTTCTCTAGTTGTATCCTTCTACTATTACTCCAATATCTTCATGGCTTTATGATGTTGTTCACCAATTAACTCGAGCTTGATAATTGGTTCCATGAATAATTCCTCTTCTTATCTTGCCAAATCTTTGAAGTCTTTATCAACTCTATCCAAATCTTCCTTAATGCTCCTAGCATTGCCTATCTTCTCCTCTACTGACAGGATCATGTCTAAGAAGCATTTATTATCTTCCCTTGTAGTGCTCTGGATTTCATTTTTGACTTCTTGGATGAAATGAGTAGCCTTAAATTGGAACTCCTCATCACTTATTGATTTTGTAGGATTGAGGATGGTTGGGTTCTATGTCAAACTCCCTAGTAATTACACCATTTTATTTTCTAACTATTTGAATTCATTCAAAAGTCCCTTCATGCTTTTGGACCATTTATTCATGTCTTTGATCTTTTATATCAAGATTACCATATCCATATTTAAATGAGCTAGACTGACCATTTTAAACTCAGGAATATGGCCTTCTATCGATATATTAATTAATTCCTTTACCTTATTATTTAAACCTTGCCATTGGCTAACTTAGTTCATAGCCATAGTATTATGTTTGCTCATTATATCTTGTTTAGACCTTATTATCTTAAAATATCAAAATGTGTCATAAATAACTGCTTCAAAGCTATTAAAAATGTTCCCTAGAATTGATACGATGGAATGCTCTTTTAGGTTCTTCTTTTCCTACTTTAGCCCTCTTATGGAGACTTGAAACCTCTCTGACTAGGATTATGCCAGCTCTAGGACATCCTCTTCAAATATTGGATCCTCCCCTAGTCTATGTCCTTTTTTCTAAGTTAAATAAGTCAAAGGCTCCACCTTTTGATGCATAAATTCTTCACTGCCTTCCATAGCCATTGTCTCAATCACTCTTTTCAAACTGGTAGTCTCTATATCATATCTTACTCCAAATAAAGATTGGGCCATATGTGAGATTGGGACCTCTATTTGTATGTCGACTAGCTGGCTTAGAGTATCCAATCTCTTTACCTATTCCTCTTACAAATCTAGGATTCATGGCTTTAACTCTTATTATATATGAATAGTGGTCACTTTGAATAGAGCCCATGGATGATAAGTAGGGAAATTCTCTAATATTGGTTCATAAATAAACCATTCAGGAATAGGTGGTACATATATGATTTTCTCCTTACTGAATATATTAACATTCTCCAAAGGTGGTGTGTTGGTCACTTTAGGTTTCTAAGCTTTTGAGATAATGGCATTATTAGATTTCTTCCTGGGAGTGTCAATAGCTACTAAGTCTAAAGACTTCTCTTTTCCTTTATCCTACTTATTTTCCTCATAACTTACCTCTTCTACATGTGAATCAATCTCATATTTCATAGATAGCATCCTCAATGAATCTTCAACAAATTCATGAGGATCTAGAGCTATCATATGAACCTCTTATTGAGGTAACTCTTGCTCTATTATTCTGGAAGATTCAATAGCTGATGAACTAGAAGAAATTTCACCTATCCTACTCTCTTTTGGTCTATGTTTTGTCTATATTTCTATTGAGGGAATCATAAAAGAACCAACATCAATCAGATGATACTACCTAGGGCCTAGTTTCCATATATCCTCTATCTTTTGATCTCTATTCAATCTAGACTCAAGCCTTATGTTGTGATCCTTCAATCTTTTAGTCACTTCAAAGTAAGAGGATGATTTAGTGTATATAAGGTCAAATGCACTAGGCTCACGCTCATATGGCACATTCAAAATACCTTTCATCCTGAAATGTTCTTTTACCCTTCCATAAGGGTCCCATTATCTAAGATCATCCATCTATAAGTTGAAAGATAGCCTATGCTTTGAATTAGCCTCAATATGATCCCAATACCTAAAAATAGTTTTGCCAATTTTCATGGGAAAATTGTGTAGGAAACCCTCCCTCTTGGTTTTACAAAATCCATATATCCTATTGAATAATTGATAAGCTACTTCTTTTTCTGCTAATTTATCAAGTACATGAATTAGTAGTTTGTGAGGAACACTTTGGGTTCCTTCAATTCTTATATCAATACAATCAAGATATAACCATATGTTCCCCATTAATTCAATATACTTCTTGATCAATGGATTAACCCTCATCATGGGAATAACATATATAGCTTGACTTAATGCAAGGTAGACAAAGTCACATATGAACTAGATATGGTATCTATATTTATAGATGTGTAATTTGGAATAGTACTGGGATACAATTTGTGTACCATTACAAGACCACTTTTTCTAGTTTGGGATCTTGGTGGTAACACACAAAGCATCTAATAGATAGGACATCATATAAAATTTAGTATTCTTATTTTTGATCCTATATATCTATCTACTTAGGTAAATACTGATAATTTCACCTAATAGAGGAACCATCACTTCTTCAATGATGAAGTATACCATAGGGACCCACATTGATTCAACATGTGTTTTATGTGCACATCCATATAATGTGTTTAGCATTGTCATGACCATCCTAACTCTAGGTCTAAATTGAATCAATGGAATGTTCTTTATAAGATCTAAAATGACTTGGTTACCTACTTCTAACCATTTTACTATAATGCCCATCATGTTGTGCTTCTTAGCCTATGAGTTAATGGAGTTTAGGTCAATCTGAGGCTTAGGCAGCTTATAGTATGACTCAAAAGCAATTGGGGATATGTAATAAATTTTCCTTAGACTATGTTCATTAATCAATATGCCCTTGTCTATTTTAGCTTCTTTGAAAATTGGATCAAGAACATTAATACAATGAAGTACCTCTAGTTTAACAGCAACATAATGTAGTCTAGTCATCTAAATGACCACAATATCATCATATAATCTCTTCATTGAGAGCATATTTTCTTCTTCTTTGGTTATGACTCCCTAGTTCTCAATTGTTTAGAATAACTTTGAGCAATCATTATCTCCTATGTTCAATAAATCAGCTACAAACTTTGTCTTTGAAAACTTGGCCCTATGCATCTGATGAAAAATATAGCTCAACCTCTTGTTTTAAAACATGTTTATGGGTTACCATTACTATAATCCCAATTTAATTATAATTTTACAAATGATAATTCAACTCTCTTAGCTTAACATAGTGAATCCAGGGATAATTTAGGGATTTTTATATTTTCTAGGGTTTTTTGGAGGTTTACATAGAGCTTTATGATGGAAAGAAAGATCAAAATATGTGATTTGGTGCCTTATATTGCATTTGGATTATGCATTTATACCTTTGTATGTTCAAGTCCACAAGATATTATAATATGACATGCATGCCTATGTGGCATTATCATGTCACGTTGCTCAATAATTTTAAAATGTGACTATTTGTCATTTAGGACACATGTCAACATCTCATATCTCTTGAAGCTTGATCAAATATGTTATGTCAATATTTATTTTTAATGTTTAAATGTGCACCATTTATCTCTACTTGCCTAATAAAACACATATTTTTGATCTCCTCCGGAGTCTTCTAGCCTTGACTTTCACCATAACTATTGATATTTTATCTAGGCTTATGAGATTATGCCACTTAACAACATCACATGCTTTCTATGTACCTTACAACCAGTCTCCATCACTTTAAATTTTTTTGTGCTATGTGGCTAATTTTCATACAATCTAGGCTCTTTGACTCCTTGACTCACTTTACACCACTGATTTTGATCAACAAGATCGAGAGCCATTGATCTTCATCCATGGGATTAAACTCACACTATGAATCTATTGAATGCATGATCAAGTGTAGACTATTGATCTCCATCTTTATACACAATATCAAATATGAACCATTGATCAAGCTTGATCATTCACCATGATTGTGACACTTATCACCTTAGCATTCCATCTTAGGATACTTGACATTTTGACTTGATGCTCACCACTAGATCTATTTTATAAGATCAAATGCTTACTGTAGATCTTTGATCTTGACTTTTTGACCTCAGGCTTTAACACAAATTATTGATCAAGATTTATACACCTAAAGATGCACCATCAATCTTAGATCTGAGGAAACTTTGACTTGATAACTTTGGGTAAACACTTGTGTACAATTGATCTTCCTTTCAAGCTTTTGAGATCTCTCCACTTGGCATCCTCACATTTAATTCACTCTTACGACCAATAAAAACATGAAATAAGGGTTAGGGATATATAAAGACTTAGGATAAAATTTGGACTAAGGTTTCAATGAACTAATAAATTCAATTAGAACTTAGGCTAAATTTAAGTTAAGACTTAGGATATAATAAAACAACCTGATGAAAATATGAACCTGTTTAATAGGAACTTAGGCTAAATAAATTTAAACTAAGGTTTTTTAACATTATTTAAACTCAGATTCAATTAATTAATTAAAGACCAAGGGTTAATCATAAGGATTAAATTAATCATTAAAGCATAAACTACGAACACTGGTTCATAGAAACACATGCACAAAATGTTAGTAACATTAGATAAGGCCAAACAAAGATTATGCTAACATGCCAATGTAAGCTAGAGAAAAACATGATGTTCAAATGGACTCTGATCAAGTTGAATGCTTGATTTATAGCACAAATTTGTAGAATTTGAACAAGGGTCCTCATTTTTTAGAAATGGGGGTATGTTGACCTCAACAAATGATAATTTCTAGGGGAAACATTACAAAATATTAGAGTTCAAATAGTCTTGGTTCAAAATAATAAGCAAACTATTCATTCCACATGATTAAGTACCATTATTAAAATTAATTCATAATTAAAACAAGTCTTACAAATGCAGAATTAGGATCAAACGTCAAAACTCAGTCATGTTATGTGTGTGCTTTGATTCATTTATTGATTACCATGGGATTCAAAGAACAACTTCTATATTTCATGACCTTAATCATTAACATAGACTTATATAATACTTAGATATTCATTATGAATCATGCTTTAAAAGGAAGGCTTGGGCATTGTTCTATTTTCAACCAATCATCTATAGCCCTAATAGAGATACCTTTGGCTTCACTCTAGGTCTTGTCCCACTGCTAGTTAGGCATCCATAGCCATGATGGAGGTTACCAGAATCACCTTTGCTCAGAAAGCTTTTATATTTTTAATAAGACTCTTATTTTTTTATTTTATCAAACATATATAGCTTTCCAACAAAGGTTGGGAACTAGAATTAGCCAAGTATTTAGTATTTTGTCAAATATTTGATTTTTAGACAATCATCTTTGGTTATAGACTTCATCTCAGGCAATAATATTTGTTAATTACTAACATGAATTTGTTTTAGTAATTCAAACTTTCACTCAAACATATGCAATCCTCATTGAAATCAGACTTAGATTAAAATAAGGTTTAAGATTTTAAGGATTAATTAATCTAGATATCAATCTTCATCAATTTCTCAAAATCATAACATCAAGCTCAAAATTTTCAAAATCCTTGATCGATCAGTGTTTAAGATTCATGCTTGCATTCATGATTTATGAAGTTCCTTTAAGCATTTATATAGATTTGGAGCCTTAAAACTTGTCATAGAAAAGACTTATTGAAAGTGGATAATAAAAAAAATAAAATAAACACACAACAAACAAACAAATATTCACAAACACTATTTACAAACAAGAAACATGAAACTAATCTAAACCTACCTATAATAACTCTACTTAAAGAATAATTACTATGACACAAAAAGACTAAAATAACAATCTTTCCTCCAGGATCAAATGAGAAACTATTTTGTTTACCATAGAACCTTGAAACATGATTAGTTCCTTTTGATGGCATCTTCTTGCAAATAAGAGCATTTATATGTTTGTGTCTTTTGGATGATACATCTTGGCTTCCTATCTCCATTCTTAAATACATGGATTGAATATATGGATGCAAGAACCAATCATCTTCTTTATAAATTCTTCTTTCTTGCATCAAGAGTGCTAATTCTGATTCATTTATAGAATGATCATAACTTATCTCATTCTCATTTAATGATTATATTAGCAAATTAGCTGGTGTGATTGGACTAATGTCTTCACTAGGTTCCATTTGAGATGGGGATAAACTATCAATATTTTCACAAAAACTCTCCAAGTCATCCCAAAAGGCTTCTTCATCATGATCAACTGAAAGGGTATGAAATTTATTTTTATTCTTACCTTTTGAAACATGTTGATTACATATTTATAGCCTTTTGATGGGGTCATATGAAAGTTATTGATATTATGTACTTGCTTCATCTTCATCTTTTGTAGAGAATGGCATATCATCTATCCAATCAAGTTCCAATTCATCTTGCTTTGGGATCTCTAGAATAACATTACTTTCTTGAAGATTTTGAATTTATTTCAAGAAATCATGGTAAACTACTACCAATGGTCATCTTCTTCAAGAATATCCTCCATCTTAACAATGAATCTAAATAAGTTGTCTTCATAGATGTCTTCTAATGAAAGATCAACTTTTACTTGATCTATATCAACTATTGCAAATTCTTGAGAAATATCTTGTAACTCATCTTCTTTACCTACAAGTATTTCTATGATGATGTTTTGCTAATCTTCAATTGAAACCCCTTTCACATCTTCAATAAATTCATTTAATTCATCTACAACTTCTTAAATTGATTCAGAAAGGATAAGTTCTTCCACAATTGGCATAGTAGATTCTTGAAAGCATTCAACAAAATGAGAAAAGTTTAGAGATGTTACCATAGATACCTAATTTTGTTTATGGGGTTGCTTGTCTTGAACAATTATCAGCTCCTATCTCTATGTTGTTTCTTGAATAAATTTATATGAAGGAAAGGATCTGGGCCCTTGAGGAGGAAAGACTAGAGGCTGAATGATCTCTGGCTTGATCAATGGATGAGTCTTCTTTGGATACTATTGAAAATCATGAATTTCCTCTGGAGTATTTATAGGTTCATTCTCATATTGAAATGGAAAATCAAAGGCCTCCACCATAAGAGTTGTTCAAAAAAATTAGATGTCTTTGAAGAGTTAGACGTCCTTGCAATATTATCTTTGTTAGGCACAATATATAATTCATCTTGATATGTTTCAAAATCATTAAAAAATTCTATACAATCTAATTCATCATGTTTTGAAGTGTTATGAACCCTACAATAATTAGGTAAAGCTACATCACAAATGTTTATTTCAAGAATGTTCTTATTTGTAGATGACCCATTATTATTGTTGTTGTTATTGCTATTGTGAAACCTATTTTTAGGTCTATTGAACCTTTGACAAGAATAATTCTTGTTAGAATTCTCCCTATTGTTACCTACTTTTTTTGTAACTGAAGAAAGTCAGTGCTTAATTCTTGAACCATTTTTAAGATGGAGTCATTTTCATTCTTAGGTGCCTCTAAATTGTGAACTTGAGTAATACTACTAGATGTTGGCACTATAGCTCTTTGATCTTGTGAATGGGGTCCACTTGTAGTGTTATTTAAGAATCCTTAGTTTTGACCAAGATGAGCATAAATAAAAATTAATTAATTTAGAGCTAAAGTTTGATTCAAAGTAGGCATATTTTTATTAGCATTTAGAATGACATTCAACATATGAAAATTAGGATTGAAATTAGGAATAGCATATGTTAATTGACCTTGGGGTTACATTTGATCATTGATTGTCATAGTTTTAGCATAGGCCAAAGCTAATGTATCTATAACCTTAACATATCTTTTCAAAAACATCAAAGTCATTAGATCTAAAGCATCCTTATAAATATGTAAAGCTAAGGCTTAAATTAGTTTATAGGGAGATATATTTCTACTAAACATCTTCTGAAATCTAGCATTGAAAGCTCTAATGGTTTCATTTGAATCTCTCTTTATAGTAGTGAATTTTTGATAAAGAACACATGGATTAATGATTTTTCCAATTTAATCAATGAAATAATTATTGAAATCATTCCAATTGATAATGTAATTTTTATAAAGGTTAAGAAACCAATCATATGAATCATCTCTAAAAGTAAAAGGAAATAATCTACAAGCAACATCTTCATGAATAACCTTTAACAATCTTAAAACAACTTTAAAGGACTTGATATGTTTTTCAATAGTAAAAACACCTTTAAGACTAAAAGAAGACAAATATTTCCTAAGATTTCTAGGTAAGTCATGTACCTAACCAAATACATTGATAGAATATCCACCTAACCAAACCATACCTTGATGATGATTGAATATAGGAGTAACATGGATAGATGAAGTAGGACGGGATTTAAAAACCCTGTGCTTACCTTTATCTTCTCTTGCTTTCCTATGAACTTTTAAAGAAAGAAGAGGTAACCTTGTCTCAAATCTTAACCTAGTCCTTATTCTTGGTAGTTACATCTTGTAAACTCTGAATCCTATTCAAAATATGATGTGTAAACCTTATCTTTGCAAATACAAAGATTAGATTTGCATGTTAAGATAATTTTGCACAAATTTATACAAATATTTTCAAAGAACAAATATCTTTAACTAAATTATCTTAAATATGTATCCAAAGTGGTGAATATGATAGATCTTTACTCTTATACGTTCAAATAAACCTAAAATCAATCAATGTTTGAACAAAATTGCTATCATGAATCTCAAACACGTTAGATTCACAAAGCTTAAGCTACCTTTGTAACACTTTCTCAAAAAAATTCAAAGAATAGCTATCTTTAGCTAAATAATCTTAAAGACTGGTCTAAACCCATGAATATCAATGATATTTACACAATTGTGCTAATGTACCACAAATATACAAAATATCAACTGATCTTTAAACAAAATTCACTAAAACTAGCTGAGATACTTCAGATTCACAAAGATTTAGCTTAAGGGGCCCTCTTTCTAGCATTAATTTCTACTTGTTGATGTATGCAAGTGTATCATATGGTTTAGATATTATTTAATAAACACTTCTCATTTATAGATTTAAAGAATCTATTGCATGAGTTGTTGGTTTTGATATTCTTGATTCTGTGGTGGAGTAGCGGTCAAGCTAAATGAACATTCACAAAATGTTAATGTAAATGGTTGTTGGGAGCAATCATGGTCTTAAGAGCTTTCATGAAATATGGAATTAATTTGAACTAATTATAGTGAATAATGATCAAAACCTAATCTAGCATGGGTATTTACAATGAAAATCTAAACTACAGTGAATTGATAAAAAAATGATCAAAAAAGAAGGGAAGGGAAGAAAGAAGGATGTTTCTGATCTTTGGTTTAGACATCATGGCAAAGCTTGAATTTTATTAAAGACATGCAATCAAACCAACATATAACATGAAATTTCCAAAATTATAGATCCTATCATATACCAAACAAATGTTTAAGGATATTTGAAATAAGGTAAATAAGAAATCAAATTCACTTTAAATATTTACTTCTAAACAAAAATTGCATTAACACATCTTCAAGAAAAATAAGAAAAATGAAATGAATTTAAAGACTTTCAATCAATGTAGCATAAGCTCAAGTTAACAACTCTGCATTCACAAATGTACATCTAGAATTCATAGAAATAATTTAAATCTGAACATCAAATCAAATATTTGATGAAGCATCCATGATAATAAGTATGCAAACAAATATGAGACAATATTTGCATAATTCCCTTCCATTACTTTCTCCAAAATTATATAAAAGTTTTATCTCTAAAAAGTTCCTCCCTTTACAAATGATAATACCCCTTCTTATAGAAGACCTATGAGGTATGTCAGTTAATCATTATCAAATGATAATTAGCCAAGTGTCAAGGACAACTATCCTTTTAGAACATTCTATAATCAATGACACTTTACAAGTGGACTAACCTATAAGCTATGTGTGTTATAAGTTACACATGCTTTTAAAAAATAGAATATTCTTTTTTCAAATGATGTACATGTTTTGTGATACAAAAAATAATATGATAAGTCAATATAATTGATTTTGAGATGTTTCTCTAGTTACAACATTTTTATTTTGCTCTAAGATCTTCATGGCTTTATCATTTTGTTCACGAATTAACCTAAGGTTGATAATTTGTTCCATGAACAATTCCTCTTCTTTCCTTGCTAACTCTTTGAAGTCTTTATCAGCTCTATCCAAAGCTTCCTTAATGATTTTAACATTGCTTATATTCTCCTATGTTGATAGGATCATGTCTAAGATGCATTTATTATCTGGCCTTATAGTGTCTTGGCTTTTATTTTTGACTTCTTAGATGAATTAAGTAGCCTTTCATTAGAACTCCTCATCATTTATTGAGCCTATAGGACTGAGGATGGTTAGGTCCTTGATCAAGCTCCCTATTAATTGCACCATTTTATTTTCAAATTGTTTGAATTCATTTAAAATTCCCTTCATGCCTTTGGATCATTTATTCATGTCTTTGATATTTTCTATCAAGATTACCATAGACATATTTAAATGAGCTAGGCTGACTATTTTAAAATCAGGAATCTGGCCTTCTATCAATATATTGATTAATTCATTTACCTTATTATTTAAACCTTGCCATTGGCTAAATTGGTTCATAGCCATAGTATTATGTTTTCTCACTATATCATGTTTAGACCTTATTGTATTCAAAGAACCAAATGTGTCATATATATCTACTTTAAAGCTATTAAGAATGTTCACTAGAACTGATAAGATGGACTACTCTTCAAGGTTCTTATTTTCCTACTTTATCCCTCTTATGACAGCTTGAAACCTCTCTAATTAGGATTGCTCTAGCTCTAGGACATCTTCTTTAAATATTGGATCCTCCCATGGTTGATGTCCTTTATTTTGAGTTAAATGAGTCAAAGGCTCCACCTTTTGATGCACAAATTCTTCACTACCTTCCATAACCACTGTCTCGATCACTCCTTTCAAATCGATAGTCTCTAGATCGTATCTGAATCCAACTAAAGATTGGGCCATATGTGAGTTTGGGTCCTCTACTTGTATTTTTACTGACTGGCTTGGAGCACCCAATCTTTTTTCCTCTTCCTCTTGTAAATCTAGGATCCATGGCTTCAATTCTTAATGCATAGGGATTTTGGTAGCTTTGAATAGAACCCATGGATGATAAGTAGGGATCTTATCTAATCTTAGTTCAAAAATGAACCATTTAGGAATATGTGGTCCATATATGATGTTCTCTTCACTAAATATATTAACATTCTCTAAAGGTGGTATGATGGTCACTTTGGGTTTCTTAGATTTTGAGACAATGGCAGTCTCAACTTTCCTCTTGGGAGTGTCAACAGCTATTAAGTCTAAAGACTTCTCTTTTCATTTATCCTACTTAGTTTCCTTAACAATTTCATCTTCTACATTTGAATCTATCTCATATGTCATAGATAGCATCCTCAATTCATCTTCAAAAGATTCATGAGGATCTAAAGCTATCATATGAACCTCCTATTGAGGTAACTTTTGCTCTACTATTTTGGAGGATTCATGAGGTGATGAACTAGAATAAATTTCATATGACCTACTCTCTTTTGGTCTATGTTCTATCTATATTTTTGCTAAGGGAAGCCTAGAAGAACTAACATCAATCAGATGATATTGCCTAGGGCTTAGTTGCCATCTATCCTCAATCTTTTGATCTCTATTCAATCTAGATGCAGGCCTTATGTTGTGCTCCTTCAATATTCTAGTCATTTCAAAGTAAGAGGATACTTTAGTGTATATAAGGTCAAATACACCAGGTTCATACTCATATGGCACATAAAAATAACTTTGATCCTTAAATGTTTTTTTACCTTTCCATAAGGGTCCCATTATCTAAGATCATCCATCTGTAAGTTGAAATATGACCTATGCTTTAAAGCATCCTAAATATGATCCCACTACCTAAAAATAGTTTTGCCAATTGTCATGGGAAAACTATGTAGGATAACCTTCCTCTTGGTTTTAAAAAATCCATCTATCCCATTGAACAATTGGTAAGCTACTTCTTGTTCTACTAATTTATTAGGTAAATGAATTGGTAGTTTGAGAGGAACACTTTGTGTTCTTTCAATTGTTATAACAATAGAATAAGGATATAACCATATGTACCCCATTGATTCAATAGAATTCTTGATAAATGGATTAACCCTCATCATGGGAATACCATCTATAACATGACTTAATGTAGGGTAGACATAGTCACATATGAACTGGATACAATATCTATACTTATAGATGTGAAATTCAAAATAGTATTGGGATAAAGTCTAGGTACCATTAGGAGACCACTCTCTCTGGTTTGGGATCTTGGTGGTAGCAAAAAAAGCATCTAATAGGTAGGACATCATGTAAAATTTATTTATCTTCTTATTCTTGATCCCATATATCTGTGTGCTCAAGGAAATATTGATAATTTCACCTAATGGAGGAACCATCACTTCTTCAATGATGAAGTATACCATAGAGACCCACATTGGTTCAACATGTGTTATATGTGCACATCCATGAAAATTGTTTAGAATTGCCATGTCCATCCTAAATCTAGGTCTAAATTGACTCGCTTGGATGTTCTTTGTATGATCTACAATGACTTGGTTACCTACTTTTAACCATTTTTCCAAAATATCCATCATGTTGTGCTTCCTAGCCCATGAGTTAAAGGAGGTTAGGTCAATCTAGGGCTTATGAAATTTATAGTAAGACTCAAAATCAATTAAGGATATGTAATCAATTTTCCTCAAACTATGTTCATTAATCAACATGCCCATGTCTATTTTAGTTTCTTTGAAAATTGGACCAATATCATCAATCAGTGAAGTACCTTTGGTTTAGCAGCAACAAAATTTAGTTTAGTCATTTGAATGGCCACAATATCATCATACAATCTCTTTGTTGAGATTATCTTCTCTTCTTTGGTTATGACTCCATGGTTCTCAATTATCCAGAACAACTTTAAGCAATTATTATCCTCTGTGTTCAATGAAGCAGCTACAAATTCTTTGTCTTTGAAAACTCAACCCTATGCATATAATGATAAATATAGCTCAACCTCTTGATTTAAAACATGTTTATGGGTCACCATTGCTATAATCCTAATTGAATTATCCTTTTGAAAATGATAATTTGACTCTCTCAGCTTAACACAGTGAATTCATGAATAATTTAGGGATTTTCATATGTTCTAGGGTTTTTTGGAGGTTTTCACAAAGCTTTATGGTGGAAATCAAGTTTGAAATATGTGTTTTGGTGCCTTAGATTGCATTTGGATCATGCATTTATAACTTTGTATGTTTGAGTCCATAAGATCTTCTAATATGATGTGCATGCCTATATGGTATCACCATGTCACACTGCTCATTTATTTTTAAAATGTGTCTATTTATCATTTAGGACATGTATGAACATCTCATGTCTCTTGAAGCTTGATCAAATACATTATATCAATCTCTATTTATACTATTTGAATGTGCACCATCAATCTCCACTTTCCTGATCAAACACATGTTGTTGATCTCTTCAAGAGTCTTCTTACCTTGACTTTCACCGTGACCATTGATATCTGATTTAGGATTATGAGATTGTGCCACCTGGAAACATTGCATATTTTATATGTACCTTGTAAATAGTTTTCATTTCTTTGATGCTTTTACATCATATGGTAGATTTTCATTCAATATAGGCTCCTTGACTCCTTGACTCGCTTTGCACCATTGATCTTGATTAGCAAGATTAAATGCAAGCCATTGATCTTCATCCATGAGATTAGACTTACACCATTGATTTGTTGAATGCACAATCAAGCATGGACTATTTATCTCTATCTTTATACACAATATTGTATGTGGGATATTGATCAAGATTGATCATTCACCACAATTGTGACACTTGTCACCTTAGCATTCCATCTTAGGATCCTTGACATTTTAACTTGATGCTTGCTATTGGATATGCTTTATAGGATTGAATACTCACCATAGATCTTCAATCTTTACTTTTTGACCTTGAGATTTAGTGCAGATCATTGATCGATATTTTTAATCCTAAACATGTAACGTCAATCTTAGATCCAAAGAACTTTTGACTTGCTAACTTTGGGTAAACACCCATGTACCATTGATCTTCCTTCCAAGCTTTTGATATCTCACCACTTAGCATCTTCATGTTTAATTCACTCATGTAACCAATAAAATCATGAAGTAAGGGTTTGACATATATAAAAACTTAGGATAACATTTAGACTAACATTTCAATAAATTAATAAATTCAATTAGAACTTAGGCTAAAGTTAAGCTAAGACTTAGGATATAATAAAATGACCCGATGAAAATATGAACCCATTTAATAGGAATTTAAGCTAAATAAATTTGGATTAAGGTTTTTTAACATTATTTGAACTCAGATTCAATTAATTAATTGAAGATTAAGGGTTAATCATAAGGATCAAATTAATCATTAAAGCATAAACCATGAACACTGGTTCATGAAAACACATGCACAAAATGTTAGTAACATTAGATAATGTCAAACAAAGATTATGCTAACATGCCAATGTAAGTTAGCACAAAACATGATGTTCAAATGGACTATAATCTAGTTGAATGCTTCATTTATAGCACAAATTTTCAAAATTTGAACAAGGTTCCTCATTTTTCAGAAATGGGGGTATGTTGACCTCAACAGGAAATTGGGTGATGTGAAAAATATGATGGAATGATATGTTTCACTTTGGAATTTTTAATCATGAAAAATCATAGCTTTTACAACCATTAAACAAAATGACCAATATGAAAAACAACACATAAATAATGGGAAATTTATTTACTATGCAAAGATGGAAATTTGAAATGCAATAACTATATGTAGAAATGCTTGAGATGTAAAAGGTTCATAGACTCACTGAACTCTTTACCCTCTAAAGTGCACAACTAAAAGATTCTATTATTAAAATTCTCACTCAATAGATATGGGCCCAACCACTTAGGCATAAACTTATGACCTCCCTTTTTATTATCTATTATACTATCAAGTTTCAAGACAAGATCTCTTTATTGTTTGGGTCATTTGTGAACACTTTTTTTATACTCATAGTAATGTTCATAGGGCATAATTATTTATAATTTTCATATCATATCTGAACGAGAAAAAAATCCACTAGTGAGCAATTTAATAGAACTCACAGCCATGATAGCTTGAAAAGGCATTTCAAGGGAAGTTGTGGAGGTTTATTTAACTTTAGATACAAGAAGTGAGGAATCAAGGACAAAGGAAAATAAGGGTTGATAACAAGAAGGTTATGGGCTTGCTTTTATCATCATAAAAAAAGATAGGAGATGCCAAGAGCATCAAACAAGCTTTGGAAAGGACTAAGAGAGATCTCAAGGGCCTAGAAGATCAATAAAATGAATTATTCATGAGGCCTATCATTGATCTCTAGCTAATCAGTGAACAACATTATAGAATGAAAATATTGTAGGGAAGGCAATAGGGGACTTCATAAATAAAAGGATCCTAGAGCCAAGATAGTTAGGAATATTTTTTGTGAAGCTAACATTGTATATATTGAAGTAGAATATTCCTTTTTGTAAATACATGTGCAACCTGTAAACACATTGTCTATGTGTCAGTCTATTAGAAAAGGGTTATTTTTTCTAGAATGTAAAAAAGAAAACTATCCTATACACATGTACAAATGTAATTTGATATCACTGATTGACATACCACCTTTATCTTGTATAAAAGGGGTATTATCTATTATAAAAATGGAGGGAGTTCTTAGAGCCAAAATTACTTTGTAAAATTGGAACAAGCAATACAAGCAAGGGATTTTACAAAGTTTGTCCAGTATTTGTCTGTGTGTTTGCTATCATGGCTTCTATCTCACTTGTTTGGTCTAACTTTTAAATTTGAATAGTTATTATGAATTCTTGATGTGCATATTTGAATACAGAGATATTAACTTGTGTTAATGCTAGGTTAATTTCATGTTCTTTACTCTTCTTGCATTTAGGCTATTTTTTTTAATTGTAAGAGTAAATATTTAAAGTGAACATGGTTATTATTTGCATTATTTCATGTTATCCTTAGATGTTTTTTTGATGTGTGATAGGATTTGAGCTTATGCTACTTCATGTCATACATTGGTTAAGTGCATGTCTAGATGAAATCTAAACTTTGTCATGATGTTTGGAATGAAGATCAATGACATATTTATTCTCTTACCTACCCTTCCTTTTTCTCCTTTTTAATCCATTCACCCTAGTTTAGAGTCACTATGTATATCCATCTTAGTTTAAGCTTTAGACTTAGGTTTGAGCGTAATTCATTCTAATTAGCATAGATCATATCCAAAATCAAGGATAAAATTTATAAATATTGTGAAATAGTCCACTTGTTCTACATATATTCCATTGAAGATAATAGGATTATTAAAACTTATAACTCATGCATTGAATTCTTAGGAATTCATAAATGAGAAGTGTTTCCTAAACACTCTAGGCACCTATGATAGATATTCAGACATCAACATCCCTTAATGAGCATTTTGACATAGTTGAGCTATTATGGTACATATATAAACACCCTCTACCTCTATTTTCTCAAAAACTCATGTCAATATCTCATCCTAAAGAACCATCCCTTCTATATCTTCCCATTCAAATTCTTCAACCAAATTGACCCAATCAACCAAACCAATATACCACTTATCACATCATATTTTCATTAGTTGTCACATCTAGACCTAGGTTAAGTGCATGAAGGTTAGTGTGTCACTTTCCACATGTATAAGACACTAACATTAAAGTGAATTTTAACACATTTATTATAACATCTAAAGTTTCATTTAGGATCCAGGCAGTTTTAAAACATTGATTTTTAGTAGGCAACTTGGTAATACTAATTTAATAATTTATAGACTTTGTTTTAACTTCTATGACTATTAAAAGATAATAAAATATAAGTAAATATTTCTAATTAATTATATAGGACATTTATATTTATATAAATTATAACTTTAAAATCATATTATACCTTTTACATCTAAATTAATGCTTTATTGTAACATATTATATAATCAAAATTAGTTTAAAATTGTATACTTGTTAGGGTTAACTAATCGAAATTAATGTAAAAAATATGAGTGAAATATTTTATTATAATGACCATTTAAAAACATATGTGATTTAGATATAAGGGTAAAAGTCTCCAAATTATCCACTTCTGGTTCTAGTCTTATGAAATATCTCATTCTCATGCATGCTTGTCTTGAATCGTCTAGCACCAATCTAGTTTCACTAGCTTTGACCACTATACTTGTTAGTATCCTTATATAATTCATATTTATTTCACATTTATAATCACCTATTTATGGAATTATACCTCTCTTTTTTCACTCATAATCATTCCCTACCCCATTCCATTCATTCCACTCATCAGCTTCCTCTCAATCTCTCTCTAGCTTCTCAATAGGCAATCTTCCTAGGTTCAGAGTCCCAAAAATAGATATGGGTCTCAAGGAATTAATATCTATTCATGGGTGGAATTATATGACCCTATAATATTTTTATTGACCTATTTTAATCCTTTAATCACAAATTAACCTTCAATTTTATAGCTCTAGCTTGCAATGCCCACCCAAAGCTTGTAACCTTTTTTTTGACATTTCCTCCTTGCTTTACCAGTATACAACTTTATTGGAGATATAATAATTTATTTTATCACCATTTATATTTTTACAAATCCAAATTAATTTTCATGAACTAGTTCACTCATCTTCACCATTTTCTTACCCCTTTCTCTTCACAATTAGCCCTTTTAGGCCTAATTATACCTAGTTGCAACACAGTCCCTCAAAATCCATACCATAATGACCGTATAGGTATGAAAAAATTTTAATATCCTATTTCACATTTAATTAAACAATACTACAAATTTTTTGCCAATTTGGACAATGGAAAATCTTTTTATCAACAAAACCCTAATCTAGGGCTTCTCTTCCCCTGTACAAGCATGAGACCTTACATAATTCATTATCTTGAGTTTGGAAGAATTTATAAGGAAAAAAATACATGTATAGGTATTTTTTTTACCTATTATAACTTACCACATACTCTTTATACCTTTTTCAAGGCATTATAGGTTTTAAAATAGTAAAACATAGTCAATTGTGGGTCCCTTGATGATTGTGCAAGGGTTTTGGTTAGTCATTTCACATTTCAACATACTATAACCAATTACCTATAAATTAATTTATGTTAATAAATATTTATCCATGCTATAAATTTCATATTACAATATCTTTCCACCTTTCATTGATCATTTACACTTCTCTTTGTTTGCTGACTGTATAAATAGGGGTATGGCTATATATGACTGTGTTGTGTTTAGTGAATTGATTCTCCTCCAAAGTGTTAAAATATATATAAGGGAAATTATAAAAAAATTAATATACTTTCCATATAAATATTCATACAACCAATCATTCATTCACACTTACACGCCTTATCTACCTTCCTTAGCACACTACACACACAGTTTAGACTGTATACATAGGGTTTCATTATTCAAGGAGACTATGTGATAAAGTTTAAATATATGACTTGCATTTATTTGTATTAATTGTATTATAATAAATTATAACATTTCCTCCATCACTTTTCAAACAACATAATGGTCTACAAATACAAATACTTTAAACCAAAAACCTTACTCACCTCCCACTAGCCAGGTATGGCTTAAATGCATAATTCACCAACAGAGGATACTCTTCTTTTCATAAATCCTTTAAAATATCAAAAATTAACTCCATTAATATGTGAATATAGTAATAAAAATTCCATTATTATTGTATTAGGGGAAGTTTCCTTTTTTATCTTGAGTAATCCACACCTTCTCTTTACTTGAAGCTTGTATTCTTCACATTCAAACATGTAACAACACATTATAGACCTACATATGGATTCATGGATTCATAAATTAAATTCAAAATCAATAAAATAATAATAAATAGATATGGAGTAAAAAAAACTCATAACTTTATCTATTCAAATAGTTCATCTCCTCATTACATGAAGAGCCCATGAAAGGGCTTTGACAACTTTTCTTGAGAGGTTATGCCATATTCTTAATTTATCCCCTATTTTCCCTTATTTTATCCCTTTATAATCTCTCTATCCTCCTACCTATTCCATCCAACACACTACAATTATTTTTCCATCCAACTTCAACATTGGTTTTGGGGTGGTTACATCAAACTTCCTTGTAATAATTAACCTTCAACGTACAAGGTAATTACATGCTTAAATGATTTCTAACCCCTTAATTAATTACTATGTTATATGTCTAAAATTATCTTAAATTAATTTATTAGACTCATTAAACCAACTTTACTCACCTAATCACTCCATACATGCAGTTGACCCTCTTACTCAATTCAAATATTTGAATTTTCAAATTCCCTATTTTGGAGGAAAAATTATTAGCACTCATAAAATTCATTCCTAGGACTCTATATGACTTATAGGACATTATATGGATCCTATAGGATCCTTAACATACATTCCATTACAAAATTTACCAAATTTTACCTCTTACCAACTTATGACTTTGAACAACACAAGAGGAGGTCTATTTTCTTGATGTTCCTGCATCACAAGGTTTTACCATAGGTTTTCAACCTTACTTATAGGGTATCAAGAATTATTTATTATTTCCTCTTATCCTATGTGAAAATCATAATTTTTTATCTTTGGCCTTGTAATTTCATATTTATTCAACTATTAGGTCTTCCTCTATAAGGGTTATTCCTTTCTTAGCTTATATCCAATTCAAAACAACTCTATTTTACAAACACTTATAATTTTTTTAATTCATATTAATTGGATCAAAAACCATTTTTAGTCTAAAAATATGTATGGATTTTTTGGAATTAACACTTTATTATTTATATTAAATTTGGTCTACATGATTAAGGGTATATTTGTTTTCATAATACTTTCTAAGTTTCAGTAGTCTACTAGTTTTTATATAAAAAACTTTTTTTTCAAAAATTCCTTTTGATTTTTCTTGGGTGGTCAGACATTTATTGTCAAAAAATATGATGGATATTCATAATGTTTTTTTTATAATTCAATAAATTATTTTTATAATTACATGTTTTCACCTAAAATATATATTATATTTTATAATCTTGTAATGAAATAGACCAAATTCATGTATAATAAATCTAAGACTAAAATTGATGATGATAAATTTTTAAATCTTGTTGTGAATACATCTCTTATGCATGTGGAATTAGAATTTCCTTCCAACCCTCTATAATGAAGGTCCATGATGTCATTATCCCAAGATTTAGGGTGACTCATCATGTATTTCAAAGTGGAGGTAATCAAAATGTTCCTCCTCATCCCCTCCACCTCCCACACACCTTGTTAATGGTATTTTTATGCATATTTAATCAAAAGAGCCTAAGGTTTGCAATTTTGAAGCCATTCATGATTATATACTCACTATGATGAATCAAATAATAATTTTGTGTCTCCTAATATTTCATCTCAAGTATGGATCCAAAAATAGAATACATCTACTTCTAATGGCTAAAAAAAAAAACACAATTTTAAAATATCTAAGTGAAACTATAAGGGACATGCTTCAAAATAAGTCTTTCATCTTACCTCTTATGAATCCTATAAAAGATCCAAATACTATTATTTTTATCATAGAATGCATAGACATCATATACATAATTATTGGGATCTGAAGAAAAAATACATAATATCATTGATTATGGTAATCTTGCATTAGACACATCCATCAGAGCACCACTAATTTTAAGCACACCTCACATAATTGGGAAATCTATTCAAAATGTGGTTACATATTCTAAATAACAATTAAACAAAGAATGATTCCATAACAAATATTTATAGAAGGAAGAATTACAAAAGGAATAAATAGAAAATGAAAATCTACAAAATAAATAATTAGAAAAGGAAAAGGTAAAAAGGAATAATTAGAAAAGGAAAAGGTAAAAAATGAACAATTAGAAAAAAGAAAAAGAATAAAATTAATAATTGGAAAAAGAAAGGTTACAACAAGCAAATTTACAACAACAAAGGTCACAAAAAGAAGCAAGCTCTTAAAAAAAGTGTACTTATGAAGGAGGAAATTAATATATCGTATTTGACAAAGAAAGAAGTTCAAAACCAAGATATACCTAAGAAGACTAATGTCAAAATCATGGTTTTTAAGGGGAAAACTATTAAACATTCCTCATAGCCTTTGATTCTTAACACTTATGTTAAAATTAAAAATATGAAATTAATGTATGTATCATGACACTTCTCAAATCCCTTGGATATGACAAAGAATACTTGACAGATAGTTTAATTACAGCTTGCATCAAATCCATTGTGTTTATGTTAACTCTTAGTCTCAAAAATTACTCCATTATATTTAAAATCGACCCTAATTTGGTTCATTACAATGAAATAATATGAAATTTATGGCTAAGGACAATGGGTTTCACACTTGGTAGAATTATGACTATGTTACATTTGAATTCAATTGTGTGACTATTGCCATTTATAGAGAGGAAGTTCTTCAAAAAAAGAATACAAAGTAGAAACCATTTATTCAATTTATAATTCATCTACAAAGGTAACTTAAATGAATGATAGAAAATATGATACAATTACTAAGCATATATCAACACATGATATAGTTTGTTAGACATATTTTACGATATATAATGAATGTGATGTATCTCATACAAGTGTTAGTGTCCCTAATAGTGCATTATCATAGTTACAACATTATAATTCACTGGCTCATGAGGATCAATTCCATTATTAAAGTTATTATTCTCAAATAGTTAGACATTTACTTGATTTTTTTATTCCCTCTATTCTTCTATCTTAACACACATGAACATATGCTCTTTCATTGATCATTTTTCTAGCCATTAGTTTTATTTTTACATAGCCCTTGTCTTTTAATTTTTATCCTGATCCAGACATCTATGAAATTTATAATATGATGATAAATTTTTTTATCATAGTTTCATCCCACTACACATTATTTGTGGCATGCTACTTTCCCACTCTTACATATTTACCATCTATACATATTATGTATTTCATTGAGATTACATGATTACATACATTTGTATATACATATTACATGAGCATACTCTTAATTCTTTCCCAATGGGGACATGATTATTATTATCTCCACTTACTCTATTGAGCTACTTTGTTGTAATTCATATATACATTGGAGGCATATTGATTGCCTTCACTTCCTACACATTACCATGCTATTACATTTGGTGAAAATTATGCCTTAACATATGATATGGATTGTTTGGATCCTTTCCTATTATTAATTTTTTGAAGTCTTGACTATATTGATGTATGTCAAATTTTCAAATATTTCAAATATATATATATATATATATATATATATATATATATATATATATTTATTTATTACAAAAAATTAAAAAATGACCTAAGCATGTCATGTTTTTTAATTTTTATTATTCATTTATGTTATTAATCATATGTTTGGTATATTAGATATCATTTTTCATTTGCTCATGCATTTCATGGTATATGAGTGAGATTTAAGACATACATGATACTATTATTCATTTATGTTATTAATCATATGTTTGGTATATTAGATATCATTTTTCATTTGCTCATGCATTTCATGGTATATGAGTGAGATTTAAGACGTACATGATACACATAATATATATATATATATATATATATATATATATATATATATATATATATATATATATATATATGTATGTATGTATGTATGTATGTATGTATGTATGTATGTATGTATGTATGTATGTATACATACATACATACATACATACATACATACATACATACATACATACATACATACATACATACATATACATACATACATACATACATACATACATACATACATACATACATACATACATATATATATATATATATATATATATATATATATATATATTTATTACAAAAAATTAAAAAATGACCTAAGCATGTCATGTTTTTTAATTTTTATTATTCATTTATGTTATTAATCATATGTTTGGTATATTAGATATCATTTTTCATTTGCTCATGCATTTCATGGTATATGAGTGAGATTTAAGACATACATGATACTATTATTCATTTATGTTATTAATCATATGTTTGGTATATTAGATATCATTTTTCATTTGCTCATGCATTTCATGGTATATGAGTGAGATTTAAGACGTACATGATACACATAATATATATATATATATATATATATATATATATATATATATATATATATATATATACACACACATACATACATATATATATATATATATATATATATATATATATATATATATGTATGTGTGTGTATATATATATATATATATATATATATATATATATATATATATTACATTCTTATTTCTAGGGGTCATTCAAATGTTAGGGGCATCTTATTCCACACAACACATTGATACATGCTATATATTTTCTATGAATTTTATTTACCATGTTGAGATACATTGATTATTTACACATATTTATCTTGTTTATATTATTTATTGTATACATCTAAATTTTCTCGTGGCATCCTCATCATTAATATTACTATTAATCGACACTAATTTCACATATCTCATCTAATCTCTTCTAATTTTGTCCTAATATCACCCCTTATAAGTCATTTATCTAACATCCCCCTTCATTATTATTCATCATACTAACCTTACCCCTTCCCATTTCCTCATGAATCCTTCTAATTAATCCCACTTATATCCTAATATCACTTTTATATTATATTGTGAATTTTAAATTCACAATCCACCAACCAACTTGTTCATAGGTTTTCATACAGACCTACTCCCTATCCCTCACCTAACCCTCTAACTAATCCTATATAGTCCCCTATCTAATCCTCATTAACACATAATGAATTCTAGAGTTATCTAACTCTAGAAACTTCCTCCAAATTCTCCCACCTCTCTATAACCCTCTAAATCTAGAGGATTCTTAGGAATTTTAAATTCCCTTTTGTTTCCTTTGCCACAATTATAAATAGTTATGCAAAGCTCTTGTCTAGACCAAGTATAAAAATAAATGAGCCTTCAAGATAAGTATTATATATTCTAAGTCTACTTATTCATTGATCAAACTATCATATTCTTTTGTAAAGAATCAATACATCCATTACTACTATAAATTTTGAGTTTGTAAGGAAATACATGATCATTTTATCTTTTTTTTTAAATCTTATTTAGAGAAATTAGCTTTAGATTTTATAATGTTTTTATAGATGTTTAATTTGATTACATTATAATCTAATGGATTTAACTTCTTGAATTATATTGTAGATTTGGGTATTTTGATATAATTTGCATATCATAGTTAATTTCTCAAATTTATCATCTTACATTTATAATGTTATATTTCATGGATATGTTACTTTTTAATATTTTGACATTGATATACACTAATAATATAGAATATATTGACTTTTTCTATACTTCATTTATTTTTCTTTTTAATAGGCTATATCATTACTTGTCTATTGTGTTTGCCCCTTTGCCTTGTTTATGACATGTGATTATTCATTGTATGCATCCACAGGCATTTTGTGTGACATGATTTTTCATCATATGTGGCCCTTGGTCTTGTGTGTGTGACATTTTATTTTCCATTATTTGTGTCCCTTAGTGTTGTGTATGATATTTTATTTTCTATTATATGTGGCCCTTGACCTTATGTCTGATATTAAGTGATATTGTGTGTGATTTTATTGTGTGCATCATGGCCATGGAATTATGTGCTTATGAGAAGATAAATATATGATCATCCATTAAACTTACTAATTTCAATTAGTTTGTGAGTGTTTTGAGATGTATCATGCACCTCTTCATTTGTGTATGGTGTCATCATTCACATTATAAACGTTTATTGTGTAGTCATATTCAATACTTATATCAGTGATGGTTACTTCTGCATGCTTAACATCAATATTTGTCTTGACTTGAAGCTTGTATTCCTTGCATTACATGTTTCATATATACTTTAATGATCTTCTAATTACTATGAAGACTTATTCTCTACATGTTGATATGATTATACATCATTACATATTTATCCATAGCATGATATAGTTAAGCTCTTTTATTTTGATATGTGTAAATCGTAAACTACATCCCTCACCTCAAAATGGGGGATACTAGTGAGTGTGTCATAGCTCGACTTAAGCTTCAATGATCATAAAATTTATATTTTGGCATAGATTACAATATTTAGAGAGTTTAGAATGGTTCAAAATATTGGTTTGGTTTAGTTATGGGATAGGTATTTATAGATTTGAATTTTTTGGGGGGAATATGATATGCATATTCACACACTTTACAAGAACATAAATTACATGTTTTTATTATTTCCCATGAGAAATATTTGGAGCGTATGCCATTCATATGTACACATTTTATAGGAAGATGAGTTACACAATCTCAAGTTTGGGGCATAATAACATATGGATGCATATATCATGTTGGAACTAATTAACTCATATTATGGGACACAAATCTTATTCATGCCCACATTATTATAGTTTATCATCTTGGTAGTAATTATAGGGCATGAAAATTATTCATGAATATAAACACTATTACAATTTTTATATTCAATGATATCTAGAAGTGAGTACCCTTGAATGTATAAGTCCATATTCAATGGTTAATTCATGTAAATTGAGATAATTTGATTGAGGTTCAAAGACACTCCATGGCATAAGAATTATCCAAAATTATCCCATACATGTATCCCACTTTATCATATTAGGGTACAAGATTAGCTACATAAGTAATGTAGTTTAGGTTCAAAGACTATCAACAGCCTAGGCACTACTCCCTTTTCAAAGAGGGTTGGGGAATTTTTCTTCCCAATCCATGAAATTTCCTAAGTACACAAAATTTGGGCATGATAATTCCTAATTTTAAAAGTGATTCAACAAGGAAACACAATACTACAATGATTCAATAAGGAAACATCCTCTCTAACATCATGACATTGAGTAACATGGTTCACCCACTTACAAATATATCCATTCCCTATTTTTTAAGTTTCAATTTCATTTTAGATCTCATATTGCATAAATGGACATTGATTTTTGATGTTCATTTCAGGTTATGTGAAACAAGTTGCACATTCAAATCCTCTCCCAAAGATAAAGTGGGGTACACACTTAGATACATTTATTTTCCTTTTACTCTAGAACTATCTCTTATTTCAATACTAGAATAAAATGAGGGAATTTTTTGACACTAAAATCTAATATTAGATACTTGGCAATGTTAGTTTATACCTACCTTCACCTAACATTACTTATGCATACACATATGGATCTCATTAACCCTTCTCTCACACTTACATGTTTTTCATGGTTATGAATTTCCTAATTTACTATCACTCACCTACACGAATTGTATAGTCCCTATCTAAGTTTCTCAAAATCATATTCAGACTGTCACAAGATCATCAAATAAGTTTTCTTGCCTTTTGGATAAAACCATTAGAATTAGAAAGTTCTATAATTTTGGATTCATAAAAATATGATGGACTTATCTCATGTGAATTAAAAATTAATTTTAAAATTCAAATCTTTTTTATGGGTTGATCCATACATTTCACATGTCAATGGCATGAGAAAATACCAAAGAATCCCATGTCAATACATAATAAGTCTAATCATATTCCCTATTTAGTAATCTCTTATCAAACATGATAAAAAATTGCACATTCAAAGGGACCACCCTATTATTTATAATCTAAGCATCATTCACAAGGAGTAGGTCCCAACCAAGTTTTAATCACCTCAATTTCCAAGCCAAACTTGTCCTTTTCAAAGTATTGAAAGCTAGATCATAGGTTGCATTAATTAAAGGAGCATTATTGCACACATACACCTAATGAAAATAAATACGTGAAGTTTGAATTCCCTCTTCAAATTATTGGAGATGTAGGCAACACTCATCCATTTATTGATGAGTGGTTGAGCTCATTTCAAATCACCTTTTGCCCTATTTTTCAGGTTAGCCTAGTGTCAAAAGTGGACCTAGGGTTTTGAAAAAAGTAAAATAAAAAAGTATCATTATATAGATCTTGAGGATAAATTTATGTTACAAAACGTGTTGAAAACACAAATGAATTTATCCTATAACATTTAATCCATAAAATCCTCAGGGACACTACAATCACAATGGACTTACCAGATTTCCTATAGTGTCTAAAGTTTCCTATAGTGTCCATGCATCTCTAAGACTTTGAATTTCACCAAGCAGCTTGGTAATACTATCCTAAGAATTTTTATACCCTATTCCAACCTCTATGACTTATAAAAATATAGTAAAATATAAGTACATATCTATCCTACATTTTTTAGGTCATTTCTATTCATAACAAGTGCAACTATCAAATCAAATTCTGCCTTTTACATTTAAATTAATGCTTAATTTTAGATGATTATACAATCTAAATTAGTTGAAAGTTGTATGCTTGTTATGGTTAATTAATCCAAAATAAGGTAAAAACCCCATATATCCTACATTAAATTTATCAATACATATGTTAAATATGATTTTCATTGATTATATCTATATTTATACATTTCTTCTTAGGGAATCATCCCCATATATCCTATATGAACTTTATCAATACATATATTATACATATAGATCCTATCACACCTATGTGTCTATTGATCTTACACAACTTATATATAATGATACTAAATTTCCTACCTATATCTTTTCACATGATGGTTTTCACTTATGTTACATCTATTTCCATATCTTCCCATATTGAGACATCTTCTTATATTGGAGCATAACTTTGTTTCCAATTACATTACTACATTAGGGCCTACTGCTTATCCATCACTTTCTCATGATCACATGAGACTGCACATACCTATTGATATTTACACATTGTTGTCTATTCTATATGGTTTCATATGGATGTGTTACCTACCTATTTTCTTGATGTAGTCATGTAAAATGTAAAATTTGGTTACTTGAGTGTGGCTAATGACACCCAATCCATATGTCCTCCTACTTGCTTGCACAACCCTTATAGGTTTTTATTTCACCAATTCTAAGTCATCCATAGCCTTCCAAACTTAACCCTTACATACTTAGGCAACTCTTTCAGGCCCAGATCCATCCCCCCAAGTCTTATTTCCTCTAGACAATAATGCCCAACTTGATAGGAGTGTTGAAACCCAAGGTATCTTGTTTCTAGCGTTGTTGTCCAAGTACAAATTTGGTTCAAATGGTCATATTTTCTTGAATCCTTATCTTAATTCATGTCAACCTAAAGAAAATTAATTTAACCCATGATCATTAGGTTCCCTATAAAAGGCCATTCAAAGTCCATTTAGAAGGGTTGGAACTCATTTACAAGAGAGAAGCAAGAATACAAGCAAGTACACTTAAGCACTTTTCCCTATTCTCTAGATACATCCTTCCAATATTATTTCAAGCTTATTCAAACCCTTACACCAATCCCTAGCCATTTGAAGTACACCTAGTTTTGCATCTAATTGCATTTTCATACATAATTGTACCAAGCACTTCAATGGGAAAACTACATTAGCTTGATCCCTCTTTGGATTATTGGTATGTAGGTAGCGTGCCCACACACAAGATGTGAAGTGCATCTAGTGTATCCTTTACACACTAACCCCTTCTCTCTCTTTCCTAAATTTCCTTTCAAGTTCAAGCACAATGAACTCCTAGGGATTTTGAAGATTAAAATAGATGCACAATGAGCTCCGCAGACTTTTGATCTTTGATATTTCACTGATAGGGTAACATAGACCTACCGAGTAGAACCTAGAAAACTCAAATAACCTAGACAACAACACCAGAAAAAGACTACAGTGTTAAACAGTAGGGTGTCCCACTTTTGACGCTCTTATCTAACCAAAAAATGAAGTTTAAGAACCTATTTTTGACACTATCCCAGTCATGTACCTAAATTATTAGGCCCTATCTTAGACTGGATAGGTCAAAATAAGCTAAGCCATATTTTCTCTCATTTATTACTAGTTTTAGAAAAGGCAAAAATACAATCTGTTTACATAAATCAGTGGCTTAATTATTGCACATTATTTACTAATTTACTTTACTCCAGACCTATTTATTAATTAGGAATAAAAATATATTATTTTGAAAAACAATAAAACATTTGGTGAACCTGAATTACTTCAAATTTTGCACAAAAACCCTAAAAACCCTGGGTAAATTATTTCTAACTTTTTGCTATAATTTTTTGATTTTTCCTATATTTAAAAATTATAAATCTACAAGTTAATTACAAATTTATCATTATTTTTATAAAAATCCTAGTTTGCACATATTATGTCCTTTTTGCATACAAACACATTCTAAACACTAGGAAAAACACATTCCTAATTTTAGAAATATTTTCTATTTTTTCCTAATTTTTTCAAGCAAAATTCTATAAAGTTTATATAAATTCATATCAAAATCTTGAAATTATCATACTAATTTTAAAAATTCATTCAAAAAACCCTAGTTGCATCAACTAACTCCCAGTTATCTTCCAGTAATTTTCCAATATTTTTTTAAATTTTTAGTTGCATATCAAACTCAAAAAATTAATTTTAAATTCAAAAATTCATATTATTTTGTAAAAATATTTTTGAAAAATCCCTAGTTGCATGTACTAGCTCCTATTTTACTTCTTGAGGTATCACCTTACATGTTTGGGAGCTTCGTATCTTTTTTACACAAATTTCAATTAACTATTTTTAGGACTTTGATTTTCTTATATTCAATACTTTCCTTTTATAGCACATTGCCTATTAAAACTTATTACAAAACATTCAAACACATTATAAATTATTTTCCTACTTTCATAATGGCCCAATATACTAGTTTTGATGAAATTCATAAATGAGAACTTTAATGACTCTTAACAAAACATCTGGATAAGCAAGATGACATGCTTAGAATTCTACAAGAAGAACAACAAAAAGTGAAAAATGGTAAATCTTCTCAAACCACAGAGCAACCAATTGAAAATGACACTACAGGGGCAACTATGTTTCAACAACTCCCTATAACAACCCAACCTTTTTCTCTACCACTAGCTACAATTAGTACATCCCTATCTCTTGATGTGGTAGTCCTTGTGTAAGGGATCAAATCTCTTCAATCCAAGGTGCAACATATTGAGCAAGGTGTCTCTATACCTACCCAGGCATTAGATTATTTTTCTTTATTGCATACACCATTAACATGTCACATTGCTTATACACCCTTGCCATAAGGTTTTGTTCAACCCAAGCTTACTCTATATGATGGCAAGGGTGACATAGAGACACATTTTTGAGATTTTCATATAGTATGCTTGAACTATGTACCCAATGATCGGCTACTTACCAATCTATTTCCATGAAGCTTAAAGGATTATGTTTTACAATGTTTCTATAGTCTATCAAATCAGTCAGTCACTGCATTCAATCCTTTAGCAGAAATTTTCCTAGCACATTTTAGTATCAACATTGGTGATAAGGTTTCTTATGCAAAAATTTCACAGTAGAAAAAAAAGGTCAAATGAGCCCCTCATGGATTATGTTCTTAGATACAAGACTATTTTTTCTAAGCTAACTAGCCTCATGACTAATTAAGAGTTACATGACATCTTTAAATAGAGCCTTCTACCAACATTGCATGAATCTATTATGTTCAAAAGATTCTCTTCCTTTACTTAATTGTGTCATACACTAAAGGAAAGAGAAGTCAAGATTGTTTCAATGGGCAAACTTAAGTGCTCAAGTATCTCAAACATAGTAAACAAGAGTAATAACAAAGTCCCATACAAGGTCAAAGTCAATGACAACAAGAATCAAAATCAACCAACAGTCAATGCAGTTTTAGATCCCCCTCAGCATTTGGTTTTATCAACACCTCCTCAATGTGCATTTACCAATCTACCATTTTCTCTAGCCAAAGTTTTATAGCAATTATTCGAATGTAACATCATTACTCTCCCTCATATTTGAGAATTTGACCCAATAAAGCATCTTCCACAGGGTTATGATCAGTAGGAATTTTTTTATTTTCATAGGGCACCAAGCCACACTACAAACAGATGCATCATTTTGATACATAAGATATAGGACTTGATAGATGATAACCTACTTGATATTGGCACTTCAATTGAGCCTCCACAGGCAAAACCAACACAGGATAAAGATTTGAAAATATTCTCAGATCTATTTCCATAACATTCTAAATAAGAAAAAAGGGATACATCAGGTTTTCACCATACATACCATGCACATCCTCCACCAGCTACACACCAGACACCTTTAGTTGAGTCATATCCTTTGAGTGGTTTGATATGTGTGTATGAGTCTAGAGTTCTAGCTAGACCTTTGATATCCTTCTCAAATCAATAGATTATGGAGGATAATTCAGATTATAATGCAATTTTTATCAAAGCACATATTCATAATCAACCCATTCATAGTGTCATCATCGTTAATGGTTCTAGTGTCAACATGTGCACCATTATAGTATTATAACATTTGGGTTATTTAGAAAAGGATATTACTCACATAGATATAGTTATCAATAGATTCAGTGGGCACATACAAAGTTCATTGGGTGAGATTACACTTTCTCTATAGGTTAGTCCCACACATGTGACCACACATTTCACCATAGTTGCCAATGTAGGAGTTTTTGACATGTTACTTGGTCATCCATGGATTCAAAAAATATGAAAAATACCATCTATAGTTCATAGATGCATGAAATTCATTCACGCTAATTAGGTTATTATAGTTGGCAGAGTTCTATATGAGTTATCACTCCCCACTTCAGAGCCATCTACTTTACAGTCACCAATTTTAGTTTCACCACCAGTTATAGTTCTTCCTCAAGTATAGATTTAGACACAGTTGATGCATCCATTTCCATTACAGAAGGTTCACACACCTCCATAGCTTTGGGATTCTATATAGCTTCCAGCTATAGTATTCACACCTAGAGCAATTTCATTGATATCTCATGCGTCTACACATAAAGCACATGTTCAAAAAGCTTCTCCTACTTCCTGATGGGTCCCTAAAAACCCTATAATTGCATCTACTTCTCAAAGTTATAGGGGGACCCCACATTTGGTTTCCACTTCAGAGATTTTAGAGCAGTTACAACATACATAGATTTTAGCTTCACAATCTCAGACATTTAATCGTGCCTCACGATCATGCATGATTCATTAATTTGATACGGGACACCATGATAGGGGTCTCATATGAGACTCATCGGTTAGTATCATTTATTCCTAGTTTCTCTTATACATAGCTTATATCAAAACACAAAAAAAAAAAAACACAAAAATTTTCAAAATACAAAAACATTTAAATATTTCAAAATACCAAAAACATTTTGATCTTATGCATCATCCATGTTTTACATTACTACTATTATTATATGACTTACATTTTCTATTTCATGATATTGTATGTCAATTTATCTACATTACCATGCTTCACTTGATCTCTTTTAAGTGTGTGTAATGACATCCAATTACTTGATTGCTTCACTTTACCCATTGAGGGGGCATTCCTACTTTTACATTTGAGACACACATTGATATACATACCCACTAAGGGAATCTTCTACATGATAGCACCATCCAGTTTATGTCAATTCTAAACTACACACTCTAAGTTATCATAGTGATGTACATTACTTACACAGATTACTATATTGATATTTCATTAGCATCTAGCACTTGTGTATCTCTTAGCATATACCTAGTCTTGTACTAACATGTCTTGCATACTTTCACTTCTTGCTTTGATTAGTTAGGTACATTTTTATTTATAGTTTACTTGTTTTCATTCCTTGCTTAGTGTAGATTATGCGATTGCATTTCTAGTTCTAGTTTTTCTTCTTGTATACATACCTTTAGACATTTGCCAATGTCCCTCATGTGTACTCTTCTATGTGACAATATTTATTTGTTTCAAATTATATGTGTATGTGGCATTTGAACATGCCTTGTATGCTTGATTTTTAGTTTGAGTGATATATTCCCATGTCCCTTATTTGCATGGACTCTTGGCCATCCTTGTATACTTCTTGCTTCTTGCTTTATGTGCTTATTGCTTGATTGCTTGTCCATGTTTGCAATTCCATGATCCATATCATGCATTTATCTTGCTTTCTTGGATGCCATGATGGACATCATGATCCATCCCTCCAACTAGCAACTAACAACTAACAACTAACAACTAATAACTAATAACTAACAACTAACAACTAAAAACTAACAACTAACAAATAATAACTAAAAACTAACAACTAAAAACTAACATCTAACATTTCTAGTTCAATACATTGCACATGCTTTTACATTGTTATATCTATTTAGGCATACCCCTATTAATATAACAATTTTTCAATACAAACATTACTATATCTAGAGATATCTTGTCAAATATCACTTCTATATCATGTATCTATACAACATAACACACTTGCAAGACTCTTTATTTTGAGGGAAGTCATTACAAGTTCATAATTCCTAACCTTAGAAGAGGGGGAAATAAATAGAGGTTTTATCATAGAGATCAAAGCTCCTAGCAGTCAAAATAGGAGCATTCAGATCACCTAGTTTAGAATCTAGAGGTTAAAATAATCAAAATAGAACAAAAAAATAGTGACAATTCTATATCAACAACTAATTTTAACACAAGATAAAAGTGCTAGAAATGGATAGGAGTGCCAAACATAAGGGTGTCCTCATTTTGGTGCTCTTTCCTAAGGAGAAAAACACCAAATTTTTCTAGTAACAGGAAAAAAGTTTAGCTCAGCTACAATTTTTTCACATCCAGATCAGTCAAGATCAATAGTTTCAGTACAATTTTCTCAAAGAATCCAGATATAGGGGGTATCATGCATGGCATGATGACTCTCACTTCTAGTTTTAGATTAGGTAGTTGAAATAACTTCCAAATTAGAATCCATGTTCTAGACACCAGTGATTGGGGGAAATGTTCATGGCACATTGGTTTTCTTTTGTTTCTGAGTTCAGTTTATTATCCAGACATTCTCAGTAGTTGCATGCCTTACTCCATCTATTGGTGGTTGCCATCATTTTTAAGTTGAAATTTCATACAAGTTTAACTTCTTGCATACCTAAGTTCCTGAGTTGGTTTTCACATAAGCGTATTGCATTAGTTTCAAAGTGGCTTTCATACAAGCCTAACCTCCATCTTTTAAAATGGCCAAGAGTGGCCTAGTTTCTAGCATACATTCAGATATTCATGCCACATAGTCATATTTTTAGAGCATCCATGGTCTCCATGAGCCATCTCATATGACATCTATTCTATGCTGGCATCACTTCATAGCTTCACTTCATGAGGCAATGATGGAGGCAAAGGGCCAACCTTTGTATTCTTGAGCCACCTATTCAGAGGGATTAGATACATAGTCCAAACATCGATTAGCACATGCATGATTCATTAGCTTCACTTAGATGGATATGATGGAGCTAAAGGGCTTATTTTTGCATTCTTGAGCCACTTTTTGGGGAATTGAGCACATACCCAACATCATCTAGCATAATCCAACATCATAATAGGTTTTATATTGGTTTACATACATAGTGAGGTATATTCATTCCTTTCTCCTCCTCTTTATCTTACCCAACTTTGTGCATTATTATTTTAGATATAGCGTATGTAGTAAGAACTAATTTACTCTATGTTTTTCATTGTAGATTCACACTTAATAATGTGCTCTATCTATGCACATCCAACACCACACAGTTTCATGAGCTTCTCCCTTACATGTAAGTTCAAGTATGCTTTCTACTTTATTTTATCCTATTATTTCACTTTGATGAATCACTACAATAAAATGGGGGGAAATGTAGTCATGTAAAATGTAAAATTTGGTTACTTGAGTGTGGCTATTGACATCCAATCTATAGATCCTCCTACTTGCTTGCACAACCCTTATAGGCTTTTATTTCACTGATTCCCAGTCATCCAATACCTTCCAAACTTAACCCTTATAGATATAGGTAGATCTTTTAGGCATAGATCCATCCCCTAGGTCTCATTCCCTTTAGACAATAGCGCCCAACTTGGACAGAAGCATTGAAACCTAGGGTGCTCTATTTCTGGCACTATTTTCCAAGTGCAAATTTGGTTCAAATGGTCATATTTTCTCAAATCCTTATCTCAATTCATGTTGGCCTAATTTGAATTTATTTAACCCACAATCATTAGGTTCCTTCTAAAAGGTTATTCAAAGTCTATTTACAATGGTTGGAACTCATTTACAAGAGAGAATAAAAATACAAGCAAGTACACTCAAGCACTTTTCCCTATTCTCTACATACAACCTTCCAATATTATTCCAAGCTTATTCAAACCCTTGTACTAGTCGCTAGCCATTTAAAGTACACTTATTTTCTTATCTAGTTGCATTTCCATACATAATTACATCAAGCACTTCAATGGGAGAACTACATTAGCTTGATCCCTCCTCAGAGTATAAATGTAGCATGCCCACACATGGGGTGTGACATACATCTAGTGTATCCTTTACACACTAACCCCTTCTCTCTCTTTCCCAAATTTCCTTTCAAGTTCAAGAACAAAGAGCTCCTAAGGATTTTGAAGATTAAAATAGATGCACAATGAGTTCTATAGACTTTAGAGCTTTGATATTTCACTGACAGGGTAACACAGACTTGCCGAGTAGAACCTAGAAAACTTAGATCACTTGGACAATAGTGCCAAAAAAGGACTACAATGCCGAACAGTAGGGTGTCCCACTTTTGGTTCTCTTGTCCAACTAAAAAATGAAGTTCAGAAAACTATTTTTGACACTGCCCCAGTCTTGTACTTAAATTCTTAGGCCCTATCTCAGACTGAACAACTCAAATAAGCTAAGTCATATTTTCTCTAATTTATTACTATTTTTAGAAAAGGCAAAAATACAATATATTTATATAAATAATTGGCTTGATTATTGCACATTATTTATTGATTTACTTTAATCTAGATGTGTTTATCAATTAGGAATAAAACTCCATTATTCTAAAAAATAATAAAACACTTGACTACAATGGGGAATATCATTTTCCCTCACTATCGATCACTTTATTCTTCTCGAGCCACATGTCAAAATATTAAGCATTACATAATGATATTTTTATATAGTTACATACATGTGTTTACAATGAATTTTTAGATATTCTAACAACTTTGGTTGTTTTAAATGATAATATGTGATGTGCATGATTATTTATTTTGAGATGAGTGATTTTTAGGAACAAGTTTACAATGCCTCACCTCAAAAGGGGGCATACATTCAGAGATATTATGTTTATGTTTATAAAATTAGACCAAAAAATTGAAAGCACTAAGAAATTCCAATAAAAACTAAATAAGTGCCAAGAAATGACAATGAAGTGCCACAAAATGAAGAATATGTGCTTCTTTGATCAAGAAGTGGAGTTGAATTTTTATAACTTAGTCTAAAATTTAAAGCACTTGATCATATCCATTTTAGTTTCAAATTTTAGAACTAGTAGTGTATTTTGCATACCATTATGTGTTCTTATTCCTATGCTCATTTAGATTTTAATTTATAGTTTATATGTTCACTATGATTTACCAATACATAGACTACTTGTTGGCATTACCCATTTATTACAGGTATACTAGATTTTTTGAATGTCAAAGTGTGGGTTGAGTCTTTCCCAAACATCCAAACATTTCATCCTTCCATCTGTAAAGTAAGTATAGGTATCTTTTTCAATTATTTTACTGACACATGCATGTATTAACATATGCATATACAATAAGGCATTATGTACACACCTAATTGTGGTAAAGGCTTATTATTTAGAATGCTTTTAGTGATGTTTTGTGTGTATAGATCATTCATTTCAATTAGGGTCTTATTCGTGCTTCTTTGTGTGATTTCATATTACTCTTTATTCTTTGTGCAATCCTATGTTTTTTGGTTCTTTTGTTTTCCATTTCTAATTTATTTTATTTTTGCTTTCAGGATTCCTATTCTCTTTCTCTCTTTGTCCTCTGACTTTTATTATATTGGGACAAATTTATTATTCAATCGATTATTTCTTGTACATAATCGGCATGCCACCAATTATGTTCCTTTCAAAATTTGGGCCTCTTTTCCCTCTTCTTCTTGTCAATGTTTTGATTTGTGTCTTTTGGTTCTTTTAATTTTTATTGGTCTATTTACACACCAATATGTTATTAATTATAATTTCAAAGAGTTTATATATACAAAACCTCCTAGAGGAATTTCAATAACAAGCATCATGAAAATTCAAGTTCAAGAACACACCAAATATTATATTTCTACTCTTAAGGACTAGTCAAGGAAATTCAAAGCTTTTGGCTACATCATGTCTCAAAAGGACTAGGAAAATGTTCATGTAGTTGAAATTGATTATCTAGGAAGAGAAGGTGAATTCATATCTCTCACTTAGGCTAGGATTACACTCATATGCATGAAAACTACTTTGGCTTTGATTCCATGCATTCATGATATGTAGTTGCAGCTCCTTGAGAGGTTTCCAAAGCCAACTAATCTTCCACTTATTTTATTCCTATTTTAACATTTATGGAGAATTATTTCAAGGAAAAAATAGAGTAAAAATATAACATTTTAGCCACAAATTAAACGAAGTGAACACAACCCTACTTATCTTCTATCTGCACTCCTACCCATAAATTTACAAAGAAATGGGGTATACATCTGGTGACAAGAAATAAAAATAGCAGGTGCATGTGTAAAAATTTGGTGACATTCCAATTTTTCATGGTATAGAAATGGAAATCTTTTGATTATGTTAATTTTTATAGTGTAGGTCCATATTGCAAGGGTACAGTCTAAACAACTTCCAAATCTTGTTTCTAGCTCTAGATTTCTAGAACATTGTCCAAATTTTATGCTTTCATCAACCTTCATTTATTTTTCCATTTCATTCCATTTTCAATTGTTTTTGATACTTCCAATTTCTATTTTTAGGCAAATTCAAAGCTTATTACTATATTTTACTATCATATATTATATCTACACTGTGCCCTTATTTTAATTATTTTTGTTCACATTATTTAAAATGTAAACCATAAATCGTCAAAACCCCGCTTTACAAACCCATGATTTTTTAAAATTAAATAAAATTACTAATTTAAATATGTATGTGAATTTGGAACAAAATTATAAAATTTGTTTCATTCCTTGTTGATAGTATATTGTAGGTATGTGTGTTAGATTTAGATCTTTTGAGCCAAAAACCATGGTTGGAAATGAAAAAAAAATGTGACATGCCCTTTAAAAAGGGTGCATAGCATTTGAAAAGGTTGTGCACCCTTTGAAAACTATGTAAAATCGGTCTATTACAAAGGGTGCACACCCTTTAAAATTAAAGGGCATATGCCTTTTGTAATCAAATAGGGTGCACACCCTTTTTATTGCATAAGGTACATAACATTTGTATTGCATAAAGCACACATCCTTTTTAATCACATAGGGTGCACATCCTTTAGGCTTGTTTTGTGAACCTATTTTAAATGAGTTTTGGCATGCATTCTTCAAATGATGAGCACCATTTTCAAAAGGACACTCACTATTTGTAATACATAACTTCATTTTTATGATTTGGCCACTATTTTATACCCAATCTTCCTACACTTGCCTTTTTTTTTAAAAATTCTCAGCATTGGGTATTTGATATGCCATGATCTATATATCACACAATCCTCGCATTGCTTGCTCATGTTTCTATGATCCATATCACACATTTATTTGTGATAAAACCCCATACTTTTGATTTACATTAATATTGTATCTTACAATGTTAATACTACATTGCCATATCTTACGCCTGTGTGGGGAATCTCATTAGCCCTGTATTGCTTCCATTTTTCCCATGTGGGTTCACTATTCTTTCACTTATATAAATCATATCATAGGCCCACAGGGGTCAAATTTTATTTATAACATACATGCTTCCAAGATTATATCTATATATGTTCTAAATCATTAGTTTTAAATTCTAAGTCAGACATGATGTACATAATTTATTTCTTTTGATATATGTGTTTCATAAGTTCATCCCACATCTTAAAAGGGTGGTATAAATTTCACTTATTATATTCATCCAGACTTCATGTGCTCAATACTGATTTTGCTCCTATAAAAGCATCAACAAATTTTAATCAATCCCATACACTCATCATGTGCCACCTATTCCTACAACAAGATATATTTAGGATATGGTTTAGCATTTATTTTTTTATAATACTCAAAATATTATGTTAGCGTATTTTTTTCACTAATAGTTGTACTTGGAAATGTGTGCAGGATTTAACATAACTTTATAAGCATGTGATCTCACAAGGGCATCATTACATCTTCATTCAAATCAGATATATCATGTTTTTAATTTTCTACATTTCAACATATTATTATTATGAACACTCATCCATGTGTGTGTATAAAAATAAAGAATATTTATTTAGGATTCACAAGTACATTTAATTTTGCTTCAGGGGATTAAGAGGCACAAAATCTTGCTTCCATTCCATGTTTGATTTTAATTTGAGAAATAAACATGCATGCACGTACACGCACGCACACAAACAAACAAACAAACACACACACACACACACACACACACACACACACACACACACACACACACACACACACACACACACACACATCAAAGTGGGGTATTATTTAGACACCTAAAATGGCCCTTAGAAATTTATTAGTCATAAAAGTGTATATTTCTAAGATGTTTGTGTGCTTGTCAATTATTAGTTTAAATTAAGTGTTATTGCATAATTCATAATGTTTGGTGGTCTTAACCCTCTTCTCAATCTTCCCCAACTCTCCTTTTTTATCTCCTCTCTTCCTCTTTGTTTCTTTGTCTCATGCTAGAACTTTACCATCAAGTTATGGGTCTACCAAGATAGTCTTATATGGTCATGTGTCTACCAGTAATGTATTATATGGTTCTTGTCTCATGTGGTGTGCTTCCCTTTGGCTCATGTGGACACATCCCTTGTCCATGTTTTTCATTTTGTGATAGTTATGATTTCAACTTGTGCATCAATAGGGTCCAAATTTAAATTCAAGATGTCTATAAATACACAAGCACCCTACTGCATTGAAATATCTAAGATTTATCAATTAAAAGGTAAATTTTGGAAAGCATCTAGCATTTATTGTTTATAGGAATCTATTGAGCAACTACGAGCATGTAGGGAAGAAAAGCATTTAAAAATCATTCATTATAGCAATAAAGTTCATATTAGGAAAACATTGAATTGCATTTGTTTCCCTAGTTGATGAATTATTGAAATTATTAGACTGTATTTTTTAATATTTTACATACCGTTGAGAGGCCCAACAAATATCAGGGAAGTTTAGTTATTCCCTGGGATAATGTAGACCCCTAAAACATATTATTTTTCATATCATTTTTTATTCTAGCTACCCACTTGTGGTAAGGAGAAAAGAGCATTTTTTTGGTGATCAAAGTGAAGTTTTAGAAAACGAAGTGAGGTTTTTGGAGCCTTGGATTTGATAAACACAATCATTAAAAAAAATTGTACATTGTTAACACTTCCTATGAGCAGAACTTAACACTTTTACAAGGTTGTCTATTCACCATGATTTTAGGGTTGTCATTGCCCTGCCACAAAACCCTAATTTTCATTGTGAAAGTTTGATGATAGTCTCTAGACCTCTAGATATGCAAGATAAATTTATAAACCCTCCTTTCGTCTTTATTTATCTTGGTTTGAAAAAAAATAATTAGGTCAAATTATGGATATTTTTATTTGGGAGAAGTAAGTCAAATCTTCATCGAGGGTATTGGAGTTTTGTTAAAAAGTGGGAATCAAACTATTATAGGAGTAGATAATCTCTTTGACAATGTAATGTAATATTAATCACTAAGTTGTGATTGGCTATTCACATGATACACATGGCACACTCATCTTGCCAACAACACACCGAATTAAATTATCCATACATTAAAAGGGTTGTCGTCCAATAGATGAGGATGATGCATTGTTACACCATCCACTATAATTAAGGTGAAGGTCGTTCCTTAAATAACTCTATATAATTATATGCTTTCTAGAAACAAAATTCTCTATACCACTTTACATATATTTCATTCAAAGATTGAATCAAGGACCTAAATTAGAAGGTCATATGATCATATTTATTTACATATTTTAAACATAAAATACAATCAATTTAAAAAAAAAAAACAATTAAACACGATAAAATTTTATGCATGTCAAAAATTATAATAAATATATATTTTTTAGGCCTGAGATTCGGGGCAATGAATCTCCTCTCGAAGTTCACATCACACGAGTGTCATTCCACATAACCTTCCCAGCAATTTCTTAACCCCTAAAGCCGAAGTGAGGTCATGATGATTTTGACTATAAGTCTCTTCTCTCTCATTGCATTGCACGAGCATCCAGCTTATTTTTAGATTTTCGTATGAAACAAATGAAATGGACGGATGAGATTTTGTACCATAATTATAATTTATTAGTCTTGCACTGGCTTTATATTGTCTTGCACACCTCAATTCTAATTCTATCCTGAAAATTGACTGACAGAGTCTCAAGCCGTGTCTGCAGGTTCAAAAAAATTGGGGTGTGCAAATTCTGAATGCACAAGACCATCCAAGCAGACTGCAATGTCAACCATCTTTGTTGAGATAGACAGCCATAGCTTCAGGGAGCTTGTGTAGAAGCTTACTTGTGTTTTAGATGGAAGAAATCTTCCTGCAAGAACTTCAAGCAAAGTCAGTGCAAGAAAATCAACCTTCAAGCTCCATCACAAACGGCAATTTTGTAAAACATTAGAGGTTAAGCTGGGCATCTATCCTGATTCTTGTAATGGTAATATAATAAGCTTAGCAGGTAATAATGATGTGTTATCACCCATTGCTCTTCAAGCACTGATTCCTAGCCCCATCACCCCTCTGGGGCCTGCTGATCCATCAATTTACTATTGTTATTCATCTACTCCTCCAAATTTGGAAGAGACAGAGGAGTTCTGGTTCGAGGTTTCGGCAATTAGTGTGGAAAGGGAGCTAGAGTTACCTCCTCTATTTCCACTGCATTCTGCAACACAACCCAACACATAATTGTTGTTTTCTTCAATTCCTTGCACTAACCATGTTACGATATTTTATGGTTTGGAGATCAGTAAGGAATTGGATTCAAGTTATTTTTAATACCTGTTCTTTTTTCAATCATTACAGTAACGTCCCTAATGGAAGCTCTGTTAGCTTGTTGTGCATATATATATCACTTGTAGAATGTACTTGTGAAAGAAATGGGCATCTTGATTTTAATATTATCTCAATTACATTAAAGGCATTATTCTTCGTGTCAAGTTTTGTCACGTGTTTATATTATTTAAATATATATATTTTTAAATATTTATGCGATTTTGGTCTTAAAATTGCTGTGTAAACAATGGAAAAAAAAAAAAAAAATCCTAACCAATCCACTTAATTAATTTAATAATAAAATACTTTACTAAGAATTCTTATACTCCATATCCTAATTGGTCCATAAATTTAATAAAAAATCACTGTTCAGAAATATTTCTTGGAAAAGTCTGTGTTCTTTGGAAGTTTTTCTAACCTTGGTTAGTGATATTCATGCAACCTAAAAGCTTGTATATTCATTTTCAAACTTCTTAATAAAGAAGGTAAAAGAGGAATGTAAAGGTGGTTTAATTACCGTTCTTATCAGTAAATAGATTGGAAGTAGTTTACAGTATAATTTAAGCGGTGTTTTATTGATGATTGAGAGAAAAAAACCTGCATTATGTTATGAATATTTTTATTATTAAAATTTCAAAATATAAATTTACATATTTATAATATTTTTTTATGTAGTATTTTAATAGTTTTATGGTTTTTATTTTATATCTATTTATGTCAATTATATATATTTGTTTATATATAGTTAATTTATTTTAAATCAAGTAATATTAGTGTTTTGGTTAATTTTCGAAGCTGGAACTCTTTTTTTAGCTTTCTAAGATAACATCCATTTCATCATTTAATATCTTTTATCCTTTTTTCTTGATCGTACTATATGGCCCCAATATCATATCTAAATAGTATTGTATGGTCTTGGCAGTTTGTTTCCCACTCTACCTTTAACTAATTGGGTTCATTCATCCCTTCTCTCCTTTTCCATTTATAGTGTTTAGGAGTTGGCGTACACACCAATTTTACCAAATTTGAATTCATAGTTACCTATACATAAACAAGTGTTGTGATTCATTTGGACACACAAACACTATATATTAGACATCTAACATTGAGCAAATTATTGATACATTAGAAACATATTTTGTTATTTTAAAGTTCTTGACAATTTCATTGTTCTACTTTAGGGGGTCTAATCGTTATAGGGATACTTAATGAACCGTTCACCAAACCCTAATTTAGGCTCTCAATCTATTTTCCTTAACAATTTAGGTTAGAGATTAAACAATTGTACATACACAAGTGTTGCAATATGGAAACTAAGGGTAGGGAAGTGAAAAGAAGAATCAAGTAAAAAAACACAAAAACTCAAATTTTTATTCTTGGGAATTTGCTAGAATTGAAGTTTACTTTTCATACACATATTGGGAGTGAATTCCACTATTTTGATAATTTTCTTTAGTCATTTCGAAATTTCTAAGTGAAAGTCTTCATAGCCTCAAATGCACATTCCCATGTTCAAATATTTGGGAAAAGTCTTCTACAACATTTTTTACACAAATATATTTCCTTGTCTATCATTCTATATTTATTATATTGATATGTTATTTATTAATTAGATATTATTATTGTATTGTACATATATTTTGATCTTTAATAAAATGTAATTCATTTACTTGTTTTGTATTTTAGTGAATTTATATTGTCGTACACCTCCAAAGTTATATCTATTCATGACATTGTCTTATATTTCTTAGAAATTTAATTATATTGCATATTTTTCGATCTAAATTTTTTATTCTATTTTATATTTGATGTGCTACATTTTAAACTCATTGTCATTCCAATTTCTGTTTTTTTAATAAATTTTAATGTACTTCTATAATATATTTGTTTGTATTTTATTTATGATATTAAAATTAAACATATTTAAAATTCTAACAAGTGTTAGAATTAATTTAAAAAACAATATATGATTCAAAAACTTCTTACTATATGTATAGGTTTGAAAAAACAAATAAAATTCAAGAGTGTTTTAAATATTTTCAATGTTGCTTTTCCCTCACCGTAACGCCACCAATGGAAGTCGTGTAAACTTCGGGTACATATATTGCTTGTATTGTGAAAGAAGTTGGCATCTTGATTTTAATATTATCTCAATTGCATTAAGGGAATTAATGCAATTGTCATATGGTTACACGATTCAAATGGAACTTTGAATTTTTTTTTTAATCTCATTGGTTGAGTGCCGTAATAGCAAACAAGAATTCCTATGCTCCACCATTTGGTCCATAAATCTATTACAAAATCCATATTCAAAAATATTAGTTGGGAAAAGTCTGTGTTTTTTTCAGTTTTCCTAACCTTGGTTAATGATATTCATGCAACTGAAAAGCTTGTTTATTCATTTTCAAACTTATGAGTCTCGAAGGGTCTATTTTAACCTGCGATTGCTCCTTTCTGTCTAAGCTAATGAAAGTGAATCTTTTTATGTGTTAGAAAGTATGTGATTATTTTGCATAGTTTAGTTGCAAGATCTTTAACAAATAGCATATCTGTTGTAATTTGGTTGGATGAATAATTTGTATGTTATTAACAGCTTCGAATTATTCAAGACAGTTACCTAAATTTACGGTATCAGAACCATCCTGCAGGGAAATTTTCTGCTGCCACTCTGTCAAAATTGGTATTGTCTGGGGAAGAGCACTGCATTGTGACTGGGTGGCAATATTGGTTTCATAGACACATGGTAAATTCTTCAGTTTTTAAGCAAATAAAAAGGAGGAGGCATTATTGATGGCTCAAGCCATAATTAGTCGTCTCAGTATTATAAGATCAAGAAAACAAATGTAAATATCAGAGTATCTCCTTTGCAACAAACCCACATCCCATTTCACTTTTTGTGTTCAAGGGATGACTGTATATCAATCGAATTAGGAAGTGTTAGAAACTGAAGTCAACTGGAGTTAATTTCTCCAAAACTATCAGTTCCACCTCCTTCTCATGCATGCAGCAGCAGTTAACATTTCAGTTAGTTAAACAATAGTTAGAGAATTTGTTTTAGTTTCAGTTTGCATGCAAAGACTAAAATTAGTCTTCAGTTTGTTTTTCTAATTATTGTTTGTTTTCAAATCTATTTAAGAGACCCAGGGGCATAGCTTTGTAATTGGAAAAAGATCAAGAAGATCTGCAAGATTCAAAAAAATCAATAATTTTTTTTTTTTTTTTTTTCATGATTGTTGTAGCAATCTGAGTGTGCTCTGTTTTTTTATGCTCTGTTTTTCTGTCAAATTGGTATCAGAGCTTTAAGGATATGATCCTGTGAAGTTTGATGAGAGCCAACGTCGAGAGTCACTGCAGTCAGCAGAACTGTAAGAAAAGAGCAATGTGCTGAGAAGAGGCAGTCCAGCTAGATAGGAGCCGATCTGTAGAATGCAACAATCAAGTGGAATAGGCGACGCACAGCAACAAGGAGTCTGCAGAGAAAGCCGTTGAGGGACGTGGAGAGCTAGCAGAGTGAGAGGTGAGAAGCGCGCAGTCAGTTTGGAAAGAAGCCGTGAAGGGAGAGCGTGCACAGTCAACCCAAGCAGATTGCAGCAGTCAATGCGCAGCAGAAGTGTGAAGGAAGAGCGCAGCCAGTTGGAAGAAGCCAAGAGGACACTTGGCAGAAATTTGTCACAAGCCAAGTAAAAGGAGAAGCTGCAATCAACATAGAGACAAGATCGAGACTGCAGGAGGAGAACACAACTATAGAGGAACGGGCTAATGTATATGAACGACATTGACCTGAGGTTGACCCAATATTCGAGTAGAAAAGAGCGCAGTTAGTAGAAGCATCGAGCTCCAGCAACAAAAGCATCAACGTGGAGAAAGTAATGGCAATGAGCAAATGAATAGAACAAGAGGATGATATTGCAAATCGGGCCTTGGAGGATGCTGTAACAGATGAAGCAGTACCTATATGAAACAGGCATTGGAATGGCCGAGGCAGGCCATGGTAGTATTATAGCCAACAAGGAGATAGACTTGTTCGTAGAAGAGATCAGAGTCGTTGGAGAAGACCCTATTTGTTTGTGTGAAGTTGCTCAGAAAGAGAGAAGCTGCAGCTATTAGACATAAAGTTGTAGAAAAAGAGGAAGCGCCCAAGCTAGAGGCATATTACAAAGAAGATTGCTCCGAAGAGCCTACTCTGAATGCCAAAGATAAGAGGCGTCGAATGTGTTCAAGATCAGACCGAAATCTGCATGGTGGCGGTGTATTCCACATATGCGATGTATTTCGCAAGGTGGTGTATTCCACATATAAGGCGATGTATTTTGCAAGGTGGTGTATTCCACATATAAGGCAATGTATTTCACAAGGCAGTGTATTCCGCATGAGAGGCAGTGTATTGACAAAATTTAGGCATTGTAAATGCTGAAGTAGTTAGTGGTAGAAATTAAGGGGGAGTGTTAGAAACTGAAGTCAACTGGAGTTAATTTCTCCAAAACTACCAGTTCCACCTCCTTCTCGTGCATGCAGCAGCAGTTAACATTTCAGTTAGTTAAACAGCAGTTAGAGAATTTGTTTTAGTTTCAGTTTGCATGTAAAGACTAAAAATAGCCTTCAGTTTGCTTTTCTAATTATTGTTTGTTTTCAAATCTATTTAAGAGACCCATGGGCATAGCTTTGTAATTGGAAAAAGATCAAGAAGATCTACAAGATTCAAGAAGATTAATAAAATCTTGTTTTTTCCCTGATTGCTGTAGCAATCTGAGTATTTTTTATTTTTATATGCTCTATTTCTATGTCAAATTGGTATCAGCTTAAACATTAAAATTAAAGAGATTATGTGTGGATTAGGGCATGGCATATGACTCACTATTCAAAGCCATGGCTGGGCATCTCTCTTCTTGGTAGAATTTCACTTCTCTTATTAACGATTGTGCAAGTCTTATTTCATTCCTACCTACTTGGATAGCCAACCATTGTTACACATCTAGATTTTCATTAGGTTTTTTCAATAATGTGTGCCAAAATAAAATGTATAGTGCCAAACTAGTTACCTGTGCACCAGTATTGGATGGTTCATTTATAAATCGATGTGTATTGCGGTAGTGCCATGTGCGTATGGTTTGTTTTTCCTTTCATATTTTTTTGATAATTTATTTAATTCGATTAGGGATTTTTTATCTTGTGCTTTTTTATCTTAAAATTTTGGCTCTATCTTTCCCTGCAGGTAACAAGAAGCGAGAAGTGGCGAGCAGTGGAAAGCAGGGATTTGATCTTGGTGACGGTGCAAGGTGTGATTTCCAGATGGTCTTTTTGTTGTCTTGGCACAAAATCATGCTCTGAGGTTACGAAAGGTTTTATAAAAAAAAACTCTTCATTGTATATAGTATATTGTATTGCCTCAAAGAAGTGTTGTCTATTAGGGTTTTTTTTTTTGTTTTCCTTTTGCAATTGTTTGGTTTCAAATGTTTGTGATTTTCAACTTGGATAATGATTTACAGAACGATTGGAGAAGCCTCCCGAAATGGCAGATCGGAATGAGTGAAATAGTGGTATCAAGGGAAAAGGGTGTTGTTGCACAATAAGCTTGGTGGTTATTTTAAAAGCTGTCAATTTTTTTCCTGGCCATTGGTATCCATGTCTTATGTTTTGTATGAGTTATTCCTAGAACTCATATACATAGATGTTAAATAGGCATAACTCCTTCAAGTTGATAATTATTATTTTCTTATGGACAGTTAACATCCTAATGTGCTCCATGTTTTGTTACCAAGAATCCAAAACTTGATGGGTTGCATTGACAACAAAAAAATTAAGAAGACTTTGAAGAAATGGTTTTTTTATAGATAAGAGGGTTGGGTGACACACAGGGCCGTGAAATCTCGTAGGTAAAGCCTGTACATTTTAAATATAGAACAAGTAATCAATTTACAAGTACTTTGTAGGGAAAACCTCCTAATGTCTTGAGCTTGTATAACACATACAATTTTTATCAGAAACCCCTTGCAATATTTGTAGTGCCCAAGGTTCTTCTGAATCATGAAATGTTTGGCCTTCTATATCCTATCCAATCTCCTATGAATTCTTCCTCTCTTAAGGTACTCATTCCTTCCCCTAGACCAGAGTCATCTCCTCATCTTGCAATTCCATCACCACCACCTAATGTGGCTCCAAATCCACCATCTTCATACACACTTCCTACTATCATTCTACCCTTGGCTACTCCCCAATATAATTCTTCTTCTTCAATGGATGGGCAAATAGGGGAACTGAATCCCATGTCTCCTTCACAAGGGCACATAACAAGCAACAATACCTTGACCATTTTGGTTGCAGGTCACATTATTTTAGCTACACAATGTATTTGTCTCCTCTACATTGTATATCCCTTTTTTCATTGAATTTGTGAAAGAAGCATTTTTGCAAGGATAAAATTTGAAGATTTAATGTCAATTACATGGAAATTTACATGGTTGCTTTTCAATTATACTTAAGTACTACATCCACTTCAAATTTAAAAATAAGGGCATATTACCCCAACATGAAAGACAAGGAAAGGAAATTGCCCATCAAAGCAACTAACTTCTGGAGGTACGATCTCTATCAATTTATCAAGATTCAAAGTACGTATCATTCTCCTATTTATATATCCATTTGAATGGTAAAAATGATAGGTTGTTTGGCGATGGGACTTTTTGAATCAAATGCATGTTTCTTTGCTTTTGAGATTGTTTCTCTCTCCTCTGGTTTAGGTTCACTCAGTCTAAAAACTTGATTTTTAAATGTATGCTATATGTACCCATATTGTATATATGGTTCAACCAAGGAGAACACATTCTTTTGATTCATTTAAATTGTATTAAGATTGGAAATGATATTCAAGTCCTCTTGCTTAAATTCTAAAGTAAGGCAGTACTTTCTTTTTCATGATATCTTTTCTTCCTCTGCTTTTGTAGTTTATATGTTCTAAGCATTAGCAATGAAGAGACTTAGCAACAACAATGGAGTGTGCATTATCTTTAAAAAGTAGAAAGCAACTTTGTGCATTTGATATCACGGTATTTTCTAAGATCTTATGTAAATACAAATTCCTTATAGAATATTTCTCATTCAATGCTAGTCACATGTAGTAATCAAATAGGTACCCCATGAGATATTTGTCTTTTAGAATCCCCAAGCCTGTCTCCAAACTTTTTTTGATGACTTCATGCTTATATCTTATTGCATCTTATAACAATAGTCATGCAATACATAGGCCTTTGATCTCTTTATCAATTTCAAGCCCAGGATCTGTAACGATATAAGCCTTCAATTTGAATATGTATGATAGAGACTTATAAGTTCCTGTGCAAAATTTGTATTAATAATTACTATTAATTTGTGTTTCATTCAGATTTGAAATCCAGACTCAGTAAGCTATTTTATGGGGAGATAGTGGCTATCAAAATTTATTCTTGGGATTAGGTAGACCCTGGTAATTTTCTCTTAATTTGGTACTTCTTCAGTAATTAGGGTCTAGTCAAAACCTTTTTGATGGCATCAAATATTTTAAGAGACACTCAGCTGCCACTTTGCCTACTATGAAGTCATTTAAAATACATTAGTTTATCATTTCATTTGGAATTGATCCCATTTCTACATAGGTTGTTGATTTACTTGAAGTTTATCCATGTCCATGCAAAGGGATTCAATCTCTACCAGGGATCATACACTTTTCTATAGTTTAAATATAAGGAGAAACAAAATATTATTTAAAGAATTGATTTTTCAACATTGTACAGACATTATAAACTCAAAGCAACATATTTAAAACTATTACCCCTTATAAAATCAAAGCAACATGTTTAAAACTATTACCCCATAGGGACTTGGCACTTTGTGCCCCTTGTTAAAAGAGGAATGTAGATTATTTATATTGAAGTATGTATTATATTTTACACATAATCAAAAAGTAAGTGGTATGAGAGTACACCTGAACAAAAGTATAATATAAAGTAATAAATTATCCAACATAAATAAAGAGTCAAGATTCACGACAGAGAAAAAATAAATACAAAATTACATAATAGTGACATCACCAACAGAGATTATACAAAAATAAGACCTTACATCAAAAGCATCACCAAACCTAAATAAGGAGGAGGAGGAAGTGAAAGTGGAAAATTGCTAGGTTTATCTCCCCATCTTCCCCATGGGGGTGCAACTTGTTATGTATAGGTTCCCAACCATCTTTCTTTTTATTTTCTTTCTCAATTTTTTCAATTTGATAGTGCGGAGGTGATATGGCCAATGCCAATCTGAGAAACTTCCCCTGAGCATCTCCTCCTAAAGGCACAAATCCAAAGTATCCATATTCATCATGTTCAAAGTGTCATCTTCCATGACCCCTCAATGGAGATAATCGTCAACAGGGAGGAGTGGAGAAAGAAAAATAGCTCCGTAATTTGGGCCTCTACCATAGTCACATCATTCTTGGTCTCTTCCTAGGAGGTCTGGAGGAGGTGCATATGAGGTAACCTACTAAAAACACAAGGGGCATTGCCCTAATGATCAATGAGAGTTATGAGGGGTTCCACCTCTAGGGCCACAATTTTAGCTTGCACTTGTATCTATAGCATTACATTGAACAAGACAATTATTTCATTAGTAGTAGAAAATACTTTATCCAGATGCTCATTATTAAAAATAACATAATTATTATCTTTCCAAAGAAAAAAGAGAATCTCATTTCAAAAAATGTGCCAAATCTACTTGAGTCTTGTAGGAAATAAAGCAAAGTCTACCAAAATAACCATGTTCCAAGAAAATGTTTCAGGGGTGAATAGATGGAAGAAGGAATGGATCTATCTCTAGGTCTCCTGGGCTCTAGCAAAAAATTGAAAAACATGTTTTAGATAATTGGGTTGGCCACAAGTGACACATCTAGGAGTGGGAATTCCCACATGCAATAGTTTTTCCCCCACTATATAATCTTGATAAAGGATATACCAAGCAAATTAGCCCTTTTTGGCTCCATTGCCACACACCAAACAATTTGGAACCATTTATTCCAAAGACTTTAAGATTTATTGAGATTTCATTATTTGTTGAGCATCTCCCAGGGCACAATAATGAGAGAGAGTCATTAATAACCAATCCATTGTTTGTATCATATCATGGGAATGTGCATGTTACAATTCCAATCTTTTCACGATTTAGAAGAGCCTAAAATTCCAATTTTATGGAAACTATAGTTAAGCATCATCATTTGAATTTTTTAAATAGATTAAAAGTCTTGGTTTTTTTAATCTTGAATTGAAATTTTAAGTCTGTTCAACATTCCCAAGAGCATGAGATCAAATATATTCCTTATAACTTTAATGCCTCTATGGAAGAGCCTTAGAGTTTTCATTTTGGGAACTTCTGCCAAGGGTTTTACACTAACATTAATAACTGGATTTAAGTCCTTCCCCTTTCCAAATCAACCATAGATTGATGGATTTTATTGGTGTGTGTCATGTTCACACTTGTTGTTAAGTCTAGATTATGAAGGACTATTACTAAGGTGTGATTTAATATGTGCACAACAATTTTTCATGCACATTTAATTTTGGTATCTATACCCATAAGTGTGAGAATGGGAAGATGTACTTTGGGGAATGATTCCATCTTTCACTCCACCAGTAATAATTTCCCACTCCAACCTCTTGCTTTTCCTAGATAAGGACCTTTGTATCCTTGTTCAAGGAAATATAAATTAGAGGAGCTTATCATTAGCTAGTTGAGATCTAGTCTCTTACAAGTCTTGTTTTGGTGTAACCATTGTTAGTTACACATGTGCATTGTATTTTTAGTTTAGTGTAATACAATGTACTTTTATTAGTGAATCTCTTTCTATTATCTGAATATTTTATATGGATGGTCTCTATGTTGAAGTTTCTAAGATTAGTCTTTCTTGACATGGTTTCAATGATAAGAGTTGTGTTCTCCAATATGACATTCAAACTATTTTCTTATAGATTCTACATCCTTACATAAACTCTTAGTCGCAAACATGCCAATAATTTTATTAGGGGCTAGGTAATAAACAATGTTTGACAACCTAAATTATTCTAGTACCACAACCATAATCACTGCCAAAGGAGATGCAACTTTTAAGAATAATTTTCCAAGCTTCCTGCCTTTAAATGGCCTTGGAATCCTTTTGTCACATAAGGTAGTTCCCTAGTTGGTAATGTCAATGAGTACAAGCCCCCAACTTCCCTAGATTTGCAACAAATGTCCCATGCAACTTAGTGAAAGACTTAATGGTAATCCAAGTTAGCCTAAAGGAATTATCTTATAAGTTTTTCAATTTTATTTTGGGATTAATTATAAGGGTCCCAATAAGAGGACTATTAAAAATGAATTGAAGCTAAGAATTTGGAGCAGATTTGGAATTTTCCTACAAGATATAGGAGCTTAGCGATCCAAAATTCAAGCTTATTTTCAACTCTCTAGACAACATAATTCCATAATTAGATCTTTGAGGCTTGGAAGGCAAAGGGAATTCCCATAAATTTAAACATTTCTTCAAGGGTCATCCATTTTCATTAAGAAGCCCCTGGCTAGATAGACATGGGACTATGTGATTGCTTGTAGCATTGAGTTTTATCACATTGTATATTAGTGATTTATATTTTTTAGGATTATGGAATGTAAACCTAAGTTTATAAATAACTGAGAAATAAATTAGGGAATAAAATACTATAGTATAAATAGTCACTGCTTTGCATAATAATTGATTTATTTGAATATTCTATAAATAACAATGAATTATAAAAGGAATACTTAGCTATAAAATATGACTGAGACAAACAAGTGGTAAGCCCCATCCAAGTGTGAAACACCTTGATTTTAAGCCAAACTTGTCATTTTCCAAGTATTGAAAGCTAGATCACCAGTTGCATTAATTAAAGGAGCACTATTTCATACATACACCTAATGGAAAGAAATGCATGCAATTTGAATTCCCTCTTCAAATTATTGGATATGTAGGCAACACTCATCCATTTATTGGTGAGTTGTTTAGGTCATTTCAACTCACCTTTTGCCCTATTTTTTAGGTTAGACTAGTGTCAAAAGTTGACCTAGGGCTTTGAAAAAATTAAAATAAAAAATTATCATTGTATACGTTTTGAGGGTGAATTTATATTACAAACCATGATGAAAATCCAAACAAATGTATCCTATAATATTTAGTATGTAAAACCCTCAAGGACACTACCATCACAATGGACTTACCAAATTCCCTATAGCGTTCAAGCAACTCTAAGACCTTGAATCTCACCAAGCATCTTGGTGATACTATCCAAAGAATTTCCAAACCCTATGCCAACCTCTACAACTTATAAAATATAATAAAATATAAGAACATATCTATCCTACATTTTTAGGTCATTTCTATTCATAACAAGTACAATTGTTAAATCAAATTATGCCTTTTACATCCAAACTAATGCTTAATTTTAGCACTACAATCTAAATTAGTTGAAAGTTTTATTCTTTTTAGGGTTAACTAATCCAAAATAAGGCAAAAAACCCATATATTCTACATGATACTTATCAATACATATGTTAATTATGATCTTCATTGATTATATCTATATTTATACATTTCCTCTTGGGGCATCATCCCCATATATCCTATATGAACTTTATCAATACATATAGTATACATATGGATCCTATCACACCTATGTGTCTATTGATCTTACACAACTTATATATTATGATACTAAATTTCCTACCTATATCTTGTCACATGATGGTTTTCACTTATGTTACATCTATTTCCATATCTTCCCATATTGAGACATCTTACACTGGGGCATAACTTTGTTCCCAATTACATTAATACATTGGGGCCTACTACCTACCCATCACCCTCTCGTGCTCACATGAGATTGCACATACCTATTGATATTTACACAATTTTATATATTCTATATGGTTTCACATGGACATTTTACCTACCTATCTTCTTGACTACAATGGGGAATATCATTTTCCCTCACTATCAATCACTTTATTCTCCTTGAGTCACATGTTGAAATATTAAGCATTACATAATAATATTTTCTATAGTTACATACATGTGTGTACAATGATTTTTTAGATATTCAAACAAATTTGGTTGTGTTACATGATAACATGTGATGTGTATGACTATTTATTTTGAGATGAGTGATTTGTATGAACAAGTTTACAATCCCTCATCTCAGAAGGGGGCATATATTTAGAGATATTACTTTTATATTTATAAAATTAGATCAAAATGTTGGAAGGAATCACTAATAATTATGAATAAAAATAAATAAGTGCCAAGAAAAGACAATGAAGTGCCACAAAATGAAAAATATGTGATTCTTTGATCAAGAAGTGGAATTGAGTTTTTATAACTTAATCTAAAATTTATAGAACTTGATTATATTCAATTTAGTTTCAAATTTTAGAACCGGTAGTGAATTTTGAATACCAATATGTGTTCTTATTCCTATGCTCATTTTGATTTTAATTTATAGTTTATATGTTCACTCTGATTTACCAATACATAGACTACTTGTTAGCATTACCCATTTATTATAGGTATACCAGATTTTTTGGATATCAAAGTGTGGGCCAAGTCTCTCCCAAGCATCCAAACATTTCATCCTTCCATTCGTAAAGTAAGTTTTTTTTTTTTGTTTGTTTGTTTTAGGATTCACATTCTCTTTCTCTCTTCATCCTCTACCTTTTATTCTATTGGTATAGATTTGGAATTCAATTGATTGTTTCTTATACATAATCGACATGCCACCAATTGTGTTCCTTTCAATTTTTGGGCCTATTTTCCCTCCACTTCTTGTAAATGTTTTGATTTGTATCTTTTGGTTCTTTTAATTTTTCTTGGTCTATTTACACACCAATAGGTTCTTAATTATAATTTCAAAGAGTGTATATATACAAAGCCTCCCGGAGGACTTTCAAGAACAAACATCAAGAGGAGTCAAGTTTAATAACACACCAAATGTTATATTTCTACTCTTAAGGAGTATTTAAGGTAATTTAAAGCTTTTTGGCTACATCGTGTATCAAAAGGACTAGGAAAATGTTCATGTAGTTGCACTTGATTATCTAGGAAGAGAAGGTGATTTCATATCTCCCACTTAGGCTAGGATTACACTCACATGCATGGGAACTACATTGTCTTTAATTACATGCATTCATGATATGTAGTTGCAGTTCATTGAGAGGTTTCCAAAGCTAACTAACATTACACTTGTTTTATTCCTCTTGCAACATTTATATACAATTATTATAATAATAAAATAGATTAAATGTTACATATTGATTCCTCACTAAGTAAACTATTTGATTATTCATGGATATTTATAGTTGACACATTTAATATTGGTTATATTTATGATTAAGCTTGAGATATATGTTATTATGGGATAGTAGGATATTGCTTAGGTACATGTTTACTTTGTTATGATTTTTTTTTAGTGTATGTGGTTACATTACAAACATGTTGATGTGTTATTTCAATTATATTTTATATTGTATGCTTATCATGTTGATATTATATATCTACATGTTATGAGGTTGACATAGGATAACTCATCCCTCAGAGCATGCTAGAGGAAGAGCATCATCAGAGAGAGTGATATAGATGGAGATGTCAGAGGATGATAGAGAAATTAATGAGAACTCTGCACACATCATAATAGTTAGCACATGTTAGAATGCATAAAAAATGGTTTGCACACGGTGTGTTTGTTGGGGATCAACCAACAATGGATTACACTTGTGAAAGCAATAAACACGGAAATAAATCAGATAGATAAGTAACTAGAATGATAAATAGCACAGAACAAGAGATACAAGAAAACACCCTGAAAACTTGTATTAAAACTCTTTACAATAGGAATACAATTGAAGAAACTTCGTTCTTCCACACCTCTCTCAGATGCACACAAGATCTCTCACTAGATCTCTATTCCTCAAGAGCTCTCTCTCTCAAGTACACTCAAATCCAACAACCTGGATTGATGCAACTCAGTACTGTCCTTCAAACATTCACAATGTTCTACTCATACTCACACAATAAGCTAAGAAGATCTTTCCTACATATAGAATTAGGAAACTTGAGCATGCACTTACAACAAACAGTTAAGCCTCTTGAACAAGGGCTCTAAAAATAATATTGCTAATAATAAAGACGCGAGCTTAAGTCTACAACTCAAACTCATCATGCAAACACTCACTTCTGTCCTCGGAAATCACTTTCTGGACACACAGGTAACCGACGTCGGTTCCTGCCTGTTCGCCTGTGACCGTCGCCGGCCGACCCACTACCGACATTAGTCGCTCCTGACTGACGCTGGTGTCTGTGTAGACCCAAAACTATTTAAGTCTGCTCCTTGGTGAAGATTTTAGCTCCACACCCTAACAATCTCCCACTTGGAGATAAACAGCTGCACCAGTACCTGTACAGCAACATCTTCTAGCTCCTCCATCTTCAACTCAATCATGAAGACCAACAGAAGTTGAATGAAGATTCAACTTCTCCTTAGTAACCGGCTTGGTTAGCATATCAGTAGGATTCCTATCTGTATGGATCTTCTCCAGCTTCAACTCACCATCTTCCAATACCTGCCATATGAAGTGGTACCTTAGCTGTATGTGCTTGGTTCTTGAGTGAAAAGCTGAGTTCTTAGCCAAATGGATTGCACTCTGACTGTCACTATACAATCTGCAACTTCCATGCTCCCTTCCAAGCTCTTCCATGAACCGTGTCATCCATATCATCTCCTTGCTAGCTTCTGTGGCTGCAATATACTCTGCTTCTGTAGTTGACAAGGCAACAACCTTCTGCAACTTAGATATCTAGCTAACCGCCGTTCCACCTATAGTAAAAACATAACCTGTGGTGCTCCTCCTGCCATCCAAATCACCTGCCATATCTGAATCTACATAACCATGTAGAGAAGTATCTGAACCTAAATAGCACAAGTGTCTACTGCTGATTCCTCTCAGATATCTAAGGATCCACTGAACTGCTTTCCAATGTTCCTTTCCTGGATTGGCCATATACTTACTTACTACTCCCACTGCTTGGGCAATATCCGGTCTAGTACACACCATTGCATACATCAAACTTCCTACCATGGAAGAATATGGAACCTTACTCATGTACTCTACCTCATCATGTGAATTAGGACATTGTTCTTTACTCAACTTAAAATGTCCAGCCAAAGGTGTGCTTACCAGTTTAGCATCCTGCATATTGAACCATTTCAACACCTTGTCCACATAATCTTCTTGAGACAATATCAACCTGTGATTTTTCCTGTCTCTCTTAATGCTCATGCCAAGGATTTTCTTTGCTGCTCCCAAATCCTTCATAGCAAACGTTTGAGCTAATTTCACCTTAAGCTCAGAGATATCCTGCATGTGTGATCCTGCAACCAGCATATCATCTACATACAACAATAGAATAATATATCTACCATTATCAAATCTCTTAAAATATACACAATGGTCAGATTGACATCTACTGTAGCCATGCTCAGTCATAAACCTGTCAAATTTCAAATACCACTGTCTAGGAGTTTGTTTGAGGCCATACAAGCTTTTCTTCAACCTGCACACTAACTTCTCCTTACCCTTGACCTCAAATCCTTCTGGCTGTTCCATGTATATTTCCTCATCCAAATCTCCATGAAGAAACGTTGTCTTAACATCTAGCTACTCAAGATGCAAATCCTCAAAAGAAACCAAAGACAATACAACCCTTATAGAAGTCATCTTAACAACAGGAGAAAAAATCTCACCAAAGTCAATACCTGGCTTTTGTGCAAATCCTTTCACAACCAATCTAGCCTTATATCTCATCTGTCCATCCTCACCTTCCTTCAACCTGTAGGTCCATCTATTCTTCAGTGTTCTCTTACCAGCTGGCAATTCAACCAAATCCCATGTTTGGTTCTCTCTGAAGGACTCCATCTCCTCAACCATGCCACGCTCCCACTTACTCCTAGACTCCACCTATAATGCTTCTTCAAAACTCTCTGGTTCTCCACCATCAGTTAGCAATAAATAATATATGGAAGGAGAATATCTAATTAGAGGCTTACTTACCCTTTCAGACCTCCTGATGGGTGTCTTGGACTCATTCTCAACACGCTGTCCACCCAAATTTTCTGACAGTGACCAACCTCAGCGACTTGTAGACCTGTTACTGGCCGACGTCGGTTCTTTCTGGCCGACGTCGGTGCCTGGTCTGCCGACGTCGGTCTCTGTATGACCGACATCAGTTTCTGTACTGCCGACGCTGGTTCCTAACCTGCCGACGTCGGTCTCTGTGTTTTCCTGTAAGTGATTATTTCTTTTTCTCGCAAGCTCATTTTGGACCATAACTTCATCCAATTCTCCATTGCTCTGCCCAGATTGATCCAGCTTCCTTATCTGATCACTGTACATCACTCTTTCATTGAAAACAACATCACGGCTCCTAATTACCTTGTTAGTTCCTAGATTCCAAAATCTGAAACCAAAATCATCTGAGCCATAGCCAATAAACGTGCACCTCATAGACTTAACATCAAGCTTCTTTCTATTTTCCTTATCTATGTGCACAAAGGCTTCATAACCAAAAACTTTGAGATATGAGAGATCTACCTTTTTACCTGTCCATGCCTCTTCTGGAATTCCACCATCCAGAGCTGTAGAGGGTCCTCTGTTAATCAGGTACACTACGGTGTCAACAGCTTTTGCCCAAAACTCTAAGGGCAACCCAGCATGCAATCTCATACATCTTGCACGCTCCATGATTGTTCTGTTCATCCTTTCAGGAATACCATTCTGCTGAGGTGTCCTTGGAACCATCCTTTGCCTATGGATTCCGTGTGTGTAACAATACCAGTTAAACTTAAGACTGCAGAACTCACCGCCATTATCAGATCTCAAGCACTTCAATCTTCTGCCTGTTTCATTCTCAACCATAGCCTTCCAAATCTTAAAAGTCTCAAAAATATCAGATTTCTTTTTAATATAGTAGATCCATACCTTCCTTGTAGCATCATCTATGAATGTAACATAGTACCGTGATCCTCCAATAGAGGCTACCTGAGCCGATCCCCACACATCTGTGTGAACAAGCTACAACTTTTGACTTTTCTTAGTAGACCCAGTCTTGAGAAAACTAACCCTTTTCTGTTTTCCAAATACACAATGCTCACAAAATTCTAGATCCATACTTTTCAAATCTGAAATCATACCTTTAGACTTAAGAATTGACATCCCCTTCTCACTCATGTGGCCAAGCCTTGAGTGCCACAATTTAGCATCCACATCTAAAGTAGATAACACAGAAGGAGATTTGTTAGTAACACAATTACACAAATAGAGAGTACCTTCTCTCTTACCTCTGGCCATAACAAGTGCACCCTTGGTCACCTTCCAAGAATCTGCTGTGAGAGTTACTGTACAACCCTCATCACCTAGCTTACCTGCAGAAATCAAATTTCTCTTCAAACTAGGAACATGCATTACATCTCTCAACACCCATGTGTTGCCATTCTGCATCTTTCGCTGCACTTTACCTTTGCCAATAATCTTACAAGGCTCATCATCCCCTAAGTATACTATTCCAAAATCTCCATGGATATAGTCACTGAAATATTCTCTGTTAGGGGTAGCATGGAAAGATGCACCAGAATCTAATACCCAAGATTCTATATTATTATGCAAAGAGAAAATTAGAGCATCCTGTGCAATACCTGCAACCTTTGCCTCTTCCTTTCCTTCATGCTGATTGTCCTCCTTAGGCTTTGACCAACAATCTCTGCTTATGTGCCCCAACTTTCCATAGTTCCAGCATTGTGGCCTTCTGCCATTTTTGGATTTGGATCTGCCTCTTCCCTTAGATTTAGATCTTGATCTCCTCTTGCTCCTTTCTTTTTGCCTTCCTTTGCTCTCTAGATTTAAAGCGTTCCCAGATGTCTCTTCTGTGCTTTTCCTGCGAATTTCCTCATTCAAGATAACACTAACCACATCCTCTATTTTTAAAATATTCGAAGCAGAAGCAGTATTAGAAACTGCCATTACCAAGCCATGCCAACTTTCAGGCAAAGAACATAATATGAAAAGATCTTTTATTTCATCTTCAAATACAATATTGACTGAACTTAATTGGTTGACAATACCATGGAAATCATTCAGGTGATTTGATACAGATCCACCTTCTTGCATATGCAAATTAAATAACTGCTTCATAAGATATACCTTATTAGAAGCGGAGGGTTTTTCATACAAATTTGCTAACGTAGTCATTAACTCTATCGTAGTTTTTGCTTGTGATAAATTGGATATCACAGTGGAGGCCAGACTCAGTCTTATAGACCCCAGAGCCTTTCTGTCAAGAACTTCCCATTCTTCATCCTCCATATCCTTGGGCTTCTTTGCAATTCCACCTTACGGTAAGTAAAGATCTTTCTGATATAGATAGTCCTCTATCTGCATTCTCCAATGTTGATAGTTCTTGCCATTAAACTTTTCCATTCTCAACTTACTTTCTTCTGCCATTGCTTCTCCCACTCAAACAGAAATCCCTGCAGAAACCCCTGTGAGCAACCTGTAATCCAAACACACTACACAGATCTGAACCACCTGTTAGTGAACCTGAGCTCTGATACCACTTGTTTGGGATCAACCAACAATGGATTACACTTGTGAAAGCAATAAATGCGGAAATAAATCAGATAGATAAGTAACTAGAATGATAAATAGCACAGAACAAGAGATACAAGAAAACACCTTGAAAACTTGTATTAAAACTCTTTACAATAGGAATACAATTGAAGAAACTTCGTTCTTCCACACCTCTCTCAGATGCACACAAGATCTCTCACTAGATCTCTATTCCTCAAGAGCTCTCTCTCTCAAGTACACTCAAATCCAACAACCTGGATTGATGCAACTCAGTACTGTCCTTCAAACATTCACAATGTTCTACTCATACTCACACAATAAGCTAAGAAGATCTTTCCTACATATAGAATTAGGAAACTTGAGCATGCACTTACAACAAACAGTTAAGCCTCTTGAACAAGGGCTCTAAAAATAATATTGCTAATAATAGAGACGTGAGCTTAAGTCTACAACTCAAACTCATCATGCAAACACTCGCTTCTGTCCTCGAAAATCGCTTTCTGGACACACAGGTAACCGACGTCGGTTCCTGCCTGTTCGCCTGTGACCGTCGCCGGCCGACCCACTGCCGACGTCGGCGCCTCTGCAACTGCAACTGACCGACGTCGGTCACTCCTGACTGACGCCGGTGTCTGTGTAGACCCGAAACTGTTTAAGTCTGCTCCTTGGTGAAGCTTTTAGCTCCACACCCTAACAGTGTTTATTTTTACTTGCATTAGAAAGTTGATTTCTATGAGTTTGATAGTATAATTTAAATAGCTTAATGAATTCATTTTGCATGATTGATACATTTGGTCATTAATGCTAGTGGAAATGTTATTAACATAATTAGATTTAAAAATCTAGAATAATAATTTATGGAATGGTCATTTAATTTGCTAGTGGCAATACAAGATGATTAATTAATTTAAAAATTATGGATTTTTTATAAATAATGTTAAAAATAAATAAATAAATAAATGTAAATTACCATGGAAAAATAAAAAATAGAAAAATAAAAATAAAAATAAAGACTAAAATTAGGGAAAAATTAAAGAGATAAATACATTCAAAAAATAACAAAAAGAAAAAGAAAAAGAAAATCTAAAAAATCTAAAACAAAGAAAAAGGGGCTACACCTATTTCATATAGGTGGAAATTAAGAAAGAGGGGAATAAATATCATAAGTATTTTTGGGAAAAGAGAAATTAGATGGAGCTAAAAAAGGCGTAGCATAGAAGGAGAAAAGGCATTTTGGAGGAGAAGGGAATCAACAAGCACAGACAAATGAGGAGAAGATATTCAGACTACCATGTAGGCACTTTAGCCATGATGAAAAACCTTACCTTCTACATGTTTTGATTTAGAAATCCGTTGATTGTGAATTAAATTTGACAAGAGATATTGAAACTAGGTGCTTGAATAAATGGAGATCAATATGTGTGAGACGTCCCATATAAAAATACAATCTAGAAATTTATATTCATATTGGTTATTTAAATATGAACTGGTTAAAGGCATTGCTGGAATTAATCCATAGTCATGTAAATGTTTGTGTTTATATATAAATTATTATTAAAACTTATACTATGGAATCATCTTAATTTACTACTTCCTGTCTTTATCATAATCTGTGTATGATGGTGTCACTATATGTTATAGCAGGAGGTATTGCAATATACATATAGGCGTTGTTGTTTATATGGTTTTCAGGGATATAATTTTAAAACTTATAATTCACGGTATAACTTCCCAGCTATGGTAGTGGTTATTAAACTCGATCCATATTTTAGTTATAGCCTGTATAATATAATAACTAAAGTCATTGTATAGTATTAATTTAAAATTATAAACCATATATAGATTATTAAAAAAAATGCCTTTCTCTGGTATATTGACCCAGCAAAAATTATGTATTGTAAATCATTGTATACTAGAATTGAACTTTAGCATCGACCCATTATGTAGCTCCCAGCCATGTAATTTGGCAACATCATCAATATATGTATGTTGATCATTGATTTCCATCCTTTATGACATTTAATAAGTCACTGAACTTTGTTTTCAGCCTTTTTGGAGTCGCTGAGTATTTTTATATAACATAGTTTTTATTATTATCCGATTTTGGTAAAGGCATCTTAATTTTGTTGTGCATGGTAAGAGTTGTTGAAATGAAGAATGATTCATTGGATTTTAAATGAATTTTTTTAACTTTAATACTTAGGCATCACCATAATTGGGGAATCAATTATGTATATGCCATATTAAGCCAAACATTCCCTTAATAGGCACTGCATGCTTCTTATGAAGGGTGAAAACTCACTTTGTATATATATGAGATTGATTTATGTATTTGTATATGTTCATACCATTGCTAAACTGATACTATGATAGCGTACTATTATATGTTTATATGTATACTTAAATCATATCACTATGCAATAATATATGTGGGTGTGGATTGATATCAATATTGCCATAATTTATATAATAAGAGTGGGTCTAAAATAACCTTGATTTATGTCGTACATGTGTGGGAGTACAATGAGAAAAGATATAAAGTTATAATTTAAAGATTTTATAACTTATTCAACCATTCCATGTTGCATTGAAACTTGAATGGAATTTATAATTTTTATTAGTGATGGTCATAAAACATAAATCTGATTTTAATATGTATGTATGTATGTATGTATGTATCACAAACCTTGTAAAATTTTTGCTTATAGCTAAGATGAGACTAAGATCCATATAATGCTCTAATGGGCATACAACTTGTCTTTTGTGACTGTTATCCAGTGGAGTGGTAATATAAGATCACCCAATGTCTTAAATCTTATCATGTAATTAATCATAATAGTTATAGTTCTTGTTATACTAACATGTATATAGCTATAAACTTATTGATATCATAACATGGTTTGGATTAAACATGTGAGATTTAAATAGGTAAACATAGCCTTCTAGTATCGTGAGATAAGCTTTGTGGTGTGCTTGAGATCCATTGTTATATGTAACTTGTGGTATAAAACCTATCATATAGAATATGAAATTATAAAAAGTTACATATTTATGGATTATTAACGGTGTGGTTATTGAGAAAAATGGGTGTAAACATGCCTATTAGCATATATTTGTACATAGGGGTGTGTACTTATGGTTATAAACTAAATTAAAAAATTATGTATAATAGAGATTTACGAATGCATGTAAATAAGATCATAAGAATATAACAAATGTTAAAAATAGAGCATTCTATTTTTTGTATGAATTTAGAATTGCTTATATCGGGTTTTTGAATAAAATCTTAGGTTTCCATGAATTTGTGACTACTTTATTTGACTAGTTACGACACTTAGTAGTTATAATTAAAATACTAACCTATGGTAATATGGGTTATCATAGGGTGTAACATGTTTGAAAATGAATTGTGATATTAGAATCTACAGTTAATTATGTTATTTACCTAAATGGTATTAACTGTAGTCATTGTTTCTAGTATGGGATAGAAAATAATGTAAGATTCATTCATATGTTTGATGGAATAAATGTATTCTTTGGTTACTCCTATGTTCATCATGTTATGTGATGTGCTTGCTAGTAGGATGTAAATATTATGAATCTTGTGGTTAAATTATATTTGACCAATCTTGCATTGTTAATACTGAGTAAGGAGTGAGATGCACTTCAATTGCTTACTAGCATCATAATCTCATATGAAGATAGTCTGATCAAGTGGTGTGTATGAATTTAATTGATCTATAGATCACTACTATTTACTATTCTTAAAAATTTGGCCAAAGTACGTTTAGTGAGACACTATCATTTCATGAGTATGATTTACATGCTTGTGTGATATCTTGTAGCAAAATAGGTTTCTTATGATACACTGCATGTTTAGTTTATAAATCATATATTACACGAGTACTTGCTTGTCTCTCTGGATTCTTGTGCCATCACTATCTACTCATCCATCAAGGGAGGGATATTTATTAATGGGATTAGTGTGCGGGATTGTTGGTCCGTGATTGGTGTGGAAAAGTGATTGGATGATTTTCTCCCTCTCCACAATAGTACTACTTATCGAGACGACACTTGAGATTACCACAGATACTAGAATTTGGGAACTATGCTCTGGGTGATCCATGTATCTTATATGTACATTGTATTATATTGTACATCTTATTTAAATACTAGCATGAAAAATTGTAATTAATCATTTATAGTACATTGACAATAGTGACTATAGACTTGTATCAGTCATGGCTGAGTTAATATAATTACTTTCTATATTTGCATTATAATGTGTTCTCATGATATTAGAGACTAGTGATTTATGATGTAATATGTATTTATTATTATCAGACTTGAGTATTTGTATGATCTATGTTTATATTCTCATGGTGTAATTTATTTTTGGTATATGTGTTTAATTTTTTTAAAAATCACATATTTCTAGGTAGATCCTAGTGGGGATGTTACATGTGATATCAAAGTTACGACTCAAACTCTGGGACCTAATGAGTCTACTAACATTTTTATATCCTTCTGTTGACAGAAAGAAGGATGGTGAAAGTTAGATTTTCTAGAGAGGGTCCTTCGAATGCCAATGATAACAACCCTTCATTTGATCCTAGTTGGTTTGTCATTGAGAAATCAAATGGATCAAATTCTCATAGTAATGAATGAGACTAGGGATCATATTACAACTCTAGAGTAGGTGGTTCATGGTCATGAAGAAGAACAAAAATTAGGATGAACCTAAAGAGCATCCCACTGAGCAAGAAAATTCTCAAGATGTTAGAGCCTAGGTAGTTATGGAGTTGGATAGAGACATGAAGAAGGTGAATCCACCTAAGTTTGATGGGACTATTCTAGGTGATGGATCTGAGGCATGGCTAACAGAGATGAAGAAGTATTTCAAAAAATGAAATTACTCTGAGGTCACAAAGGTATTTTGGGAAGATTACCAGTTGGTTGGTAAGGCAATTACATGGTGGGACAACAAGAAGTTGTAAATGAATCTTAATTCAACCACTACCACTTGGGATCAATTTTTGGCATTATTCAGATCATGGTGGATCCCATAACTTTATTTTGATAAGAAGCTTACAAATTTTTAGAATTTGAAGTAGGGTGATTTGTCACTAAATGAGTACTAGGATCAGTTCATCAAACTTTTAAAGTACATACCTCAGTACCAGGGTGATGAGTGGTTCAAGATTAGGAAGTTTATCATGGGTTTGAGGCCCCAGATTAGTGGAGAGGTAGATGTTGATGGATCTTCTATCATGGACCAGGTCTTCAAGAAGGTGGTCAAATACGAGCAAAAGTTGAATTTTATTTCATAGGTCAAGGACAAGTTCAAGAAAAGCTTATGAAATTCTAAGTCAACCTTCAAGACAAATAATTAAAAATAGAGGAGTGGAGACTCTAGAAATTAGTTTAAAAGTTAGAATGCCAAGTTCAAAAATGATTCAAGAAATAAGAAATAGGGCAATGGATCCAGAGATGGTTTCAAGGAAAACCAAGAGAATGATAGGAAAGGACCATCTAGAGGTTTTTTCATTTTCAGAGATGACTATTATGCTCATGATTTTCCTCAAGATAAGTCAAAGGGTAAAGGTTCCAATCCTTATTAGGGTAGTTTTTAGCAGTAGATTCATGCAATAGTTGATAATCAATAAGTCAAATTTTAGGCATTACCCATAGAGATACCAAGTATTATTGACCAATTTTGGCCCACATACCAAGAATTTCCTTGGATATACAAGATGAGCAAAGTTTTAGAGCTTTGAAGGATCAAAGGAATGGCTTGCACAAGCTTTGAAGGATTAGACCATCATAAGATGCCATGCAAAAATGAATTGGTTAGCTCATTTGTGCATTTTATAAGTTCACTTAGAAAGCCTCTCATACCAAAATAAATGCATGGACATGAATTCCTTCATGCCTTGAGAACTCTCTACAAAATTCATGTCTTCTTGATGAGATTATTATCTCAAGTTATAAAGCTCCAAATTTGAACAAGCAGTCTGGGACACAGGTGCAAACATCAAGTTTAAGCCTCATAAAATAGCCATTTGAATTCAAATACTCTAAGATCAATGGTTGGAATTCAATCACACCATGAAGATCCAATAAAACAAGTTTGAGTTAGTGGGTCCAAAAAGATCAATGATCGACGTTCAATCATACCATGAAGATAAATAAAGTGAGCTCAAGTTAGTGGGTCCCAAAGATCTAACGGAGCACATTTAATCATGCATCTTAGATCCAATGGTGAAATCAAGTCAAAAAGTTAGTGGGTCCTAATAAGATCAATGGATCACATTCATTTGTATAGATCAAGATCTAATGATGTATGGACAAGTTTGAGTTAGTGGGCCTAGACAAATCAATGGCTTACATTCATTATTATAGAGTAGATATGATGATGAGTGATGGGTCAAAAGGTCAGCAGATTTGAGGAACAAATGCATGGGTGACAAGTGTCAAAAGCATGTTAGACTGGCATAAGATCTATGTCTCACATTAATTCATATTGAGAGAGATCAACAATGATATCAAGGTAAAAAATTTAGAGGATCATGTGGATCAATGCATAGCTGACAAATGACACATTTTTGGAAACCTAGATCAAGATCAATGGTCAATATTAAAATTTGAAGTCAGGAGCTTTCAATTAGAGGTTGAATATGTGGCCTAGGTTAAACCTAGAATAAAGGTTTCAAAGAGCTACGTCACTATTAGAGCTTGATCAAATGTCACAAACATATGTAGCCATATAGTCAGGATTGTCAATGATAGAATTTCATTGCCATTAAAGCTCAAACAAGACCTCTAGTCTATGATTTAGAACATATCAACCCCATTCTATAAAAGTTGTAGGATTATTCCATGGTGTGTTTATTGCTCTTTTAAAAGCAATATCCTCATGTATGATGAGTTTTTGGCTTCCATAAATGCTCAGAGGAAAAAATAAGTCTTTCTAGGCCTAATAGAGATCATAGATGGGTAACTAGTTATTGAAATGAGATCAAGCAACCTGGGTATCTCCATTATAATTATGGATATATGAAAACTAATAAATGGGATTGGTTTTCATATATAGTAAAGATTTGTGCTTAGATATTGAAGTAGGGGTAGATGTGTCATAGCTTGGACAAATAGGTACCTATAGCTATTAAAAGTAAACATGATCATGGCTCTATCAAGTCCAAGGATATGAGGACCTTGTCCTCATAATGAAGACAAGTGGAAGGTGTGGTGAAGTTCACAAAGCATATTGGGGAATTGAAAAAGTAGTTACAATAATAAATGCTATTCAAATATTTATTTCTTTGTAAGATCATGACCCATCATCTATGAAATATAACTCTTGTCTTCTAGTGGCTCTCTCAGCCAATGAGAAGAACTTGAAGACTACTTGGAGCAAATTCAGGCTAACTTGTTGATGAAAGACTAGTCTTGATTGGACCAAAGGGATGGTGGAGCATTCATTGAAAGGTGGCAGCTCATTGATTTTTCTTGGTTAACATGTTCCCTCTTCTCTCTTCTCCCTTTCTTATATCATCCCATTCTTTCCATTGTAAAAAACTCTCTCTCAAATTCTAGACTCTCATAAGGACTCTTTGATCTTGAAGAGCAGGGGAATCTCTGAGATATTATAAAATATGCTCATCTTGATTAGGCTAAACCCTATCAATGATTTGTAAGAACTAATTATTGATGTAATAAATACTTTCTTTTTCTATCTCTTGCATTGGATTTGTGTTGAGTGAGTTTTGCATGATGGCATAGTGAAGGAGAATCTTCCTCGTCCATCATCCTCCTTTTTGACCTCTTTTAGGTTGTTTTCAAGCTATTGCAAATCTAGATTAGTGTTTTACCTAAACCTCTTCTATGAAACACTTATGCAATCAGTTGGTTTGTGAGGATATGTGAGCTAGCATTATCTTGTGTTGATCTAGTGTGGGTTCAAGCTTATGGGAGTCTCCCTTTGTATTTGGTGCATCACCTCTTTAAAATTCTTAGGATCCCTTAACCTTATATATAACCCTTTTCCCTATGACAACATTATTATATGTGATCCATTAAGAGGAATTTATCCTTCTCCATAGGTGACCCACAACCTGGAGTTATTCCCATATTATGACTTAGTTGGAGGTAGCCTGAATAACTCTCACTAAGGGTGTAGATTAATGCAATAATGGCTTCTAGTATGCCTAATGGGACTAATACATTTTTCACTAGTAAAGATTTTTTGGTGTTCTCTTCATCCAATTTGCCTTTGGAGGCATGTGTTCAAACATCAATGGCAACTTTGAGCATTTATCAGTTGGTTAAGCAGCCTAACTACGTACCTAATCATCATAATTTGGTATGTACATCAACCATGTTTTGATCAGTATGCTTTTCTCTACCCCTACACATGACTAAGGATAACCTTCATGAACCTATTATGAAGGTCAAGGTTAACTCAAATAGCTTAGAAGATCAATGACATCAATTGTGTTTAGATTTATTGAGTGATATAAGGTAACCTAATGTTGTAAACTTGCTTAGAGAGGACAATCCACAAGTTGAACATGAGGTAGACTTTGGTTAAACTACTAAAGGTCCATTCTATGTATATAAAGAAGAGAAAAGCATATCAAACCTTGAGTATGAAAAATGTGATGTTTTAGACCTTAGATGGTTAATTCAACCTTCATTTGTAGTTGAAGATCAAGATGAAATCTTGAGTGAGATCAATGAAAGAGATGTCTCAAATTCTCAAGAGATGTAGTTTGATGAACATACCAGTAATACATTTGAAGGGTTGTGGTAGTAGTTTAATGCCATGACCAAATATTTAGAAGGATATGGTATTTTTGGGCCACTAAGTAAACCAAATCCAGTTTCTCCCAAGTTCCCAAATGAAGTCTTCATGCAAGGCTTTCTGTAGGGTGATAAGCAACATCAAGCAAGTGATCCTGCAATCCAGCATGAACCAAGATTGGAGGAATTGGATCAGTATGTCTTCATTGGAGACATGTTTATTCCTTTTCATCCACTAGAGGGTACATTAGAAATATTGGCTATCAAGTTGCTTGGTTCACCAATTCTAGTACCTCTAAAACAAGGTATTTTTCATCTTGATTTGTTACAAGTGAATAATAATCATAGTTTTCCATTTGACCCAGGAGGGAGGTGATTGTAAATTATTGTACAATATTGTATATATTAGGGTAGGTTTCATTCTTTCCACTAAGTGCCTTTGTGCACATTTGTTTAATAGGTTGGCTATTTTTTCTTTTCTCTAAATGCCTGCATGCACTTGCCTTTCTTGTTTTCTTTATTTTTTTTCTTGTTTCTTCAAGAGATGAATTTATCCAAAAGGGAAGCCTTGCATCATTTCATGTCAGCTAAGAGTAAAGATGCATGACTCCATGCCCAATAGATTAGACTAGACAACTAGTCTGGGTTCTCAAGCATAGTAGGCATGCTTCCCTGTGAGTCACCAAAGATGTTGGCTAATTTTGGCCCACATTCAAATATTTTACCTAGATAGACAAGCTGAGCAGAGTTATAGAGATTTGAAGGATCAAAGGAATGAATTACATAAGCTTTGAAGGACCAAACCGTCATATGATGTCATGCAAAAATGAACTGGTTAGCTTATTTATGAATTTTATAAGTTCACTTAGAAATCCTCTAAGGCCAAAATAAATGCATGGACATGAAGTCCTTCATTCTTTGATCATCCTCTAAAAAAATTATGTCTTGATGAGCTTACTATCTTAATATATAAATCTCCAAAGTTGAACAAGCAGTCTAGGATGGGCACACAAACATCAAGTTTAAGCCTCATAAAATAACTATTTAAATTCAAATTCTTCAAGATAAATGGTTGGTGTTTAATCATACCATGAAGATCCAATAGAGTGAGTTCAAGTTAGTGGGTCTAGGTATATAAATGGTTGGTGTCCAATCATACCATGAAGATCTAATGAAACGAGCTCGAGTCATTGGGTCCTAAAGATCTAATGGAGTGCATTTAATTATGCATATTAGATCTAAAAGTGTGAGCTAAGTCAAAAATTTAGTGGGTCCTAACAAGATCACTAGCTCGCATTCATTCATACAAATCAAGATCTAATGGTGCATTGATGTTGGGCCCCCTTTTCTACCAATTATGTGGACCATGCCAACTCAACCTATCTCAAGTAGAGATGATTTTGTGCAATGATTTATCTTTTTTATAATTTTGGTGCCAGCTCAAGGAATCTTTGAGGATCCCATTCCAACTAACAGGTAGTTGTGTGGTGTCAGCATTTAAAGGATATCTCTGCAAGAACTTGTATATGGTGGCTCAATAATCACAGGTGTCAAAAGAGTGAAGTAAGTGAGATAGAAACCTCCTAGAAATAGCTCAACATATGATGTGCACTTAACTAACTTGTGTAGCATAGTGGACCCAACGGACTCATGACTCTCAGCAATAACTCATCACTTAGAATGCACCCATCTGACCTGGGAAGGAAATGCCAAGTTGCATATAAAATAAGGCTTGTTTTTTAAGGAGGCAACTAATATAGTAAAGCTCTATTGAAATAGAGAGCCAAGATTAATGTTTTGTAATCTACATTAAATAGATTAGGTATTCAAAATATATAGCCTAATATTGCATGTGAGTCATTAGGCATGAGTAGTGTTAGGGAAGAGCATATGCTCTGATTTCATATCTTGAACTTTGTATGTTGAACTATGAAGTTAATTAAGAAAGCTATTGAAGCACTAGATTGTTGATTCTTGCATTATATTCTGCATAGTGTTATGTTTATGACTTAGTGTCTATGAATAATGATATAGTTTCTTTACATTGAATGTATTGTACTATAAAGGTTTGCCCCTAGTCACTAATGTCACTTTTGTGCCATATAGTGACTTCAGCCTACCCATGGAATAGCCTAAGTTTTAAAACCTGAATGCATCAAGACTCTAAGGCCCACGCCTAGAGTACTACCCTGAAGGATGAGCCCTTGAACCTAAGCCATTCCTATGACTCAACTAAGTGACTAAATTATATTTACTCACCATCCCCATAGCTTATGTCATTAAGAGCTATGTCTAACACATATAAACATATTTTATAGGACTTGTGCCCTTGAGAAGGCTCACACCTATTGAACTTCCCCAGAATAGCCTAGTACTAATATGGACTAGACCTTATCATGCAATAGTGTGTTAAATGTTGTGCACTAGACCTTATCATGCTCGTGCCTAGTTACATCAATTCTATAACTGACTTAGCTTGACATCTAAGTGCATGACCAAGAACAAAAGATAATGTAGTGAAATTTTCTACAACATTTTGGTTCCATTTCTAAGACACATGTTGAATTTCATTTTTTCAATGGTGCAATAGAGAAATGCCATGACTATCACTTGAGAACATCAAGCACTATCTAGAGCAAGTGGAGGATAGTTTCAAGCAAAATCATCCCACATGCAAAGGATAGAAGCCAAGAAAATGGGTACAAGCCAACCTATAAAATGCTTTGTATGAGGTGTTCTTTAACAAGCTAATTGATCATGTTAGTACCTATAGAAGGCAAAGCTACATCCAGTGCATTGAATGGACAACATAATACATACAGAAGCTTGAAATCCTGAATGAAGTTTGGATACATTATGTAGACAAGTGGTAGAGTGGCACATTGAATAATTACATGTTAGAGTTTTCAATGTTGACCTTATCATGCCTAGAAGAAGTAGAGTAAAAGTTTCTTCACAGTCCAAAGGGTGCATTCATAAGAGGACTCAACACTGAATTGAAGAAGCTTCTGGTGGATTATGGTATAAAAACAATAAAAATGGAAAGATAATTTCCTTGCACATATGAGCAAGCATAAAAGGTGAGAAGGGGAAGTATAGGTGAGGTGTGATGGAAGAAGACCAATAACTTGACACTTGAGATCTCTAGAGGTTGAACTATATTAAGTGAAGGTACAGGCTGATGGAAGATCTAAAACCTGGAAGTGCTAAGACCATAGTGAGCAAGAAGGGCATGGGGAAGGATCCCTTAAATTTTATTAGCGCAAAGAGAGAGGAAAAATCAAGAGACTAAGCTCAGTAATTGGGTGTAGGATGTAGTGGGTTCCTAAAATATTTGGTGACTGAGGACATGCTAAAAGCACTTACCCTCTTTAAACCTAAAGTGCAAGATCATGCACTAGATTCTCAACTAGAAGATAGATGAATGGTAATTGACCCTATTATCAATGTCAACTTTGATAAAATTTAAGATTTGGATCAAGATTTTTTTATTTAGTTATTCCTTATGAATAACTGATTAAAGACATAGTGAATCCAACAAATGCCAACCCAGGAAATGTGAACATAGGCACAAGCATTCCCATGCAGAGGATGTTAGTTGCATTGACTGGGCAACAACCTATAGGAAGTGGCATGGTACCACAAGTGAGTGGTACTATACTGATAAGTTCAATAATATAGCCAATAATGATAGGTTCAATGCTCCACCCTATAATTAGAGGCATTGGAAGGCCACATCTAATACAAACATGGGGGGCAAGTGCCTCAGAACCCATCGCCCCCCCTTATCAGATCTACTACAAGATGATAATGTACTTGCCTGAGTATTGTGGCATCAAGAATGGTGTGTAATATGTGCTTAAGTGTGAGCTATAATGGCATCCTCAAGACATCACTCATCCCAAGCACAAGGTGACATAATTCATGGACACCTTGTTAGATCATACCCATACCTAGTATCATAAAATTTGATCCAAACTAGGCTATGGTTGACTCTAACATGTTGAAGGAAGCCTTCTTGAAAGAGTTTGATATCCCTAATTTTGAACAATAGAGCATCACAACACTCAAGGAAATTATCCAAGGGTTATCCAAGAGCATGTACCTATATGATGCACAATTTAAAACTCTTCCCTCTAAGATTATGTATGGCATTCACCCCTCCCAGCATGTGTAATGGTTTTTTGGAGGCCTACTAGTACCCTTCAGATGAGTGTTGTCCATGAAGACCTTCATAGACCCCCATGAAGCACTTGAATTTATGATTTGAGTTAAGGTAGTAGGTAGCATTGATACCATGATCAACCCATTCATGAAGGTGCAGATCACATCAATAGCCTACCAGCTATAGAAGTTAACTGCTATTTCAACACATGAAACTCATAGTGGGTTATGGTGCACTGATTATGAGATGAAGGAGCATAATAAGAATAATTGCATATGAATAAATGTTAACACCTGCTTCTCAATTATGAATTTTGTCATGGGATACATGACTCTTGGAAATATCCTCTGTTATAATGTGCTAGTCAAGTAAACACTACCATTTACTATAAAAATGCGTGATGCCTATACACACTCCATAGCAGACTATCATGTTATCAATGAGATGTACCAAAATATGGAAATAGGTGTGAAATAGGTGACAACATTAGATGATGGTCAGGTGGGTCAAATAAATGAAGTCTATGGCCAACACAATATGGGTTATATGAACCATCAAGTCGTGTGTGGGCGAGGAGGAGGACATGGTGGAGGAAGATTCCCACCATGATCATGTTACAAGTGTGGGTTGACTGAGCATTATCAACATGACTACCCCATACACCCAATGTGTAGGTATTATCAAGGACTACATATAATCAAGGAATACCCAAACTTGTACAAAAAGCTGACACAAGGTTGGCCTGACAAGGGTGCTATGATGGTTAGGCATGAATCCGAAAGAAGAAAAGTGGGCTCCCAAGCCACAATAGACTCACAAAGAGCTACCTAAAGTACAATCCACAACTTAGAGTGGGTTCACCACTCAACTAACCACTACATCAACCCAAGAACTATACTTAGAGTATGGTGATTCAAGTTGCACTGAGTGCATAGCGTGACCTAAGACAAAATTTGTGCCTTATCTTGACCCTATGTGATAGAAGGGCATCCTACAACAAGCCATAAGCATGATACATAATTTACAAGGTGAAATATAGCTAGCCATAGATCTAGAGGCATAGGCCACCACTTCACATAGAAGACAAGACAACCAAGAGGCCAAAGTATAGGAGTTGACTAAGATCATGTGCCTCCTACAAACTTAAGGGATATTATCCCTACTAAAATATTTGTTGTTGAAGCATGAAGGGAAGAAAATAGAAGAAGAGGTTGTGCCTCAAATGATTGAAGTTGTTGTACTACATATGGAATGGCCACGAGAGGTAAGGCATACTCAGAATGTAGAGTATGACCAAGAGTTATTGATCAATGTCACCATCAATAGATGGTCAATTTATGAAGTACTTATAGACATAGGTGTCGAGGTTAATATTCTGACCAAAACCACCTAGGAGAAGATGGGATAACCACCCTTAAGACCCTCACCTCACATGTTGTTCATGGATAATAAAACCTAAGTGAAACATATCATGATATTGAAGGTTGCCTCTGTATATATCATGGGAATTGAGTTCTAAGTTGATTTTGAGGTCATTGAGTTGACAGAGCAGGACAACTATCCAGTGCTCTTGGGTAGGCCATGGTGTTATGCAAATAAAATAGACATGCACTTTAATAAGAATTACATGATTTTTGAAAATGGTAAAGAGAGGGTGGTGATCCCTCTATCAAGTGATCAAATCCCCCATATGTGGAAATCATTGATCTCGATGATGGGATCAACCACATTTACAACATCATGATGCAGGGCATCGAGAATCTCAACCCTAGTGACCAAAGCATGCTCAAATGGGAGGATGGATAATTAGCCTCTAATAAAATTAACGTATCTTTAAAATGATGGGTGGAAGAGGCTTATGAGGGCACTAGACAAAGGTGTTGCCTAGTGTGCATAGCTAAGCCAAGACTATCCAAAATGGGATTGGTTAGGATTGAGCACGATCAGAAGAGATGGGTTCCTTGTACCATAAAATCTAGAAAAAGGGTATTCCATCTAAGTAAAGGGATGCTTGTAGTGATTCCAAAGTATGAAGGGAGCTATCTTATAGAGAGGTATGTCCATAATATTGAAGCTTGCATCCCCAAGTAAATAGATCGAATGAACTCACTAGTACATACCTTGAAGTTCACTACTATTCATTGGTGGGTAGTGTAAAAACCTAACTTACCAACATGGAAAGATGTAAAGGCAAAAATATGCACCAGGTTGGGCAAGATTAATGATGACTTGGGCATACCTACTTACTTAGGTGATTCTGACCAAATTGTACATGTGCAATTGTGTGAAGAAACCTAGACTATCTATGGTGGGAATGCACCAAAAGCATTGTGGGTGTATACCTTCTATAAGACTTTGAAGATGTGCACATGAGTGTGGTACATTATAAATGAGATGCACCAAAAGATAGGAAACTAGTAAAAACTTGAGAGGTTCATGCACACCTTCTACTTTTCTTCACAGAACTTAGAACTATTGGAACCACTACAAGTCATTTACAGGGTAGTGTTTGAGGACACCACCATCCTAGAAGAGCACCTTAGTGAATCTTTGGGGAGAAAATAATAGCATTCCTAACATTATTTAAAGAGTGGGCACTCAACAATGACTCTAATGAGGAGGATGATGAGACTTGAAAAGAGCACAATTGGAAGGCTCTAACAGGGAGATAAACACTTATGCACCTTGTGGATGATAATGCCCCAAATAAATAAGATTTGAATGAACTTAAAATTGAAAAAATTGAGGGGATAAGGCAAGTTGAAGACTCTCATTAGGAGAAGAATGAACCCTACCATGTTCCACTTAACACCACTAAAGTAGATATTAGTACAGAAGGTGAGCCGAAGATTGCCACTATAGGTGCTTACTGGTCTAAGCCAGAGATGGTGCAAATCATTGATCTCCTAAAGGAATTTTAGGACTTGTTCCTATGTAACTATCAGGACATGAAGGGAACCCACCCTTCCCTTGGAAAAATGAGCATTAAGCTAGTGGATGGCATGAGTTTGGTCAATAAGTGCCTATATCAGATGAATCCCAATCTTTATGCCAAGGTGAAAATAGAGATTGATGGAATGCTTGCCATTAGTATCATCTACCTTATACAAGAATCTAAATGGGTGAGATTTATGGTCATCATCATCAATAAGAATGGTCACATATAGATCTATGTTGACTATAGGATCTTAAATGCCACCTATGTCAATGAACCATTCCTGACCCCATTCACGAATGAGGTCTTGGATGGAATCACAGGCTACAAAATCTATACTTTCATTGATGGTTTCTCATGTTACCATCAGGTGTAGATCAAGGAGGAGGATAAGCCAAAAATAACATTTACAATTTAATGGAGTTGTTTCACTTATAATGTGATGCCCTTTAGAGTTAAGAATGTGCCAACCGTATTCTTCAAAGTGGTGATAACTACTTTCAAAGACTTTATCCATAAGTTCCTCCAAGTGTATATTGACAACTGGACTGTGTATGGTCTTATACAGAACCACTATGACAATTTGTGCCTCATTTTTGAGAGGTATAGGTAGCTTTAGATATCATTAAACCTAAATAAGTGCATCTTTGCAACCCCCTTTAGAACACTACTCGATCACATTGTCTATAAAGATGGTTTGCTTGTTGATCCTATGAAGATATCCATCATAATTCAAATCCAAACTCCTTTAATATAGAAAGGCATCTCCACCTTTATAGACCATTATGGCTACTACAAGAAATTTATACAAAGTTATGAAAATATCACAGTGCCTCTAGAGGATATCTTGCATAAATATGGCTCATTCTATTGGGTGAGGCACAAGAGGAGGATTTTAAAACATTGAAGTTAAAGTTCGCTAGGATGCTAATTCTATAATTCTTATACTGGACTACTCCTTTCCACATCTATGTCGATACCTCAGGCTTGACAATTGGTGAAACCAAGTGAGAGAAATATGGACCACCCCATTTCCTTCGCAAGCTAGAAATTAACATAGGTAAATCAGAATTACACCACCACCAAGAATGAGGTGATAGTAATGGTCTATGCCTTACAAAAATTTAGGTAATACTTGTTGGCAACCCTATTAATCTTTTTCACTAATCATGAGGTGTTCAAGTACCTCATGAACAAGCCTATTTTACACAAGCACATATACAAATGGATTGTGCTCTTTCAAGAATGTTAGTTCTCCATTATTGTTAAACTTGGAAAGTAGAACTTGGGGATAGACGATTTGTCCCATATTAATTTTGGCAATGTGGTGGCACTGATTGAGGATGACATACCAAATGAATAGCTATATAGAGTCTAGTGCATCCCTAAAGATATAACAGAGATTGATTCTTTATTAACATTTAGATTTACACCCTAGACCTTGTCAACTAAGGAGAAGAAATAACTTGTGGTTTGAGCTACCCCCTTACAACTCATTGAGGGAGAGATGTAAAAAATAAGTAGAGATGAAGTCCTGTACCAGTGTGTTTTAGAACACAAATGAGACTCTATCTTATAGGAAGTGCATGAAGGAATTGTAAGAGGCCATTGTGTTAGAGATGCAACATTGTGCAAGGTATAAGAGTCAAACTTGTGGTGGCCAAGCCTATTCCAATATCCAAAGGAGTACACCAAGGCATGTGACATAGCTAGCACACCGAAAATCCCAACCACTAGGATGAGATGCCTCTCATTCCCATTCTTTCCTAGGCACCATTCGAGAAATGGGCCATTAACTTCATTGGGTTGATTACTCTCGTAACATGGTGCATAGGTGTAAGGTACATTTTGGTAGTCATGGACTAATTTAGCAAGTGAGCCAAAGCCACATTGATAAAATACTACACAACTATAATAAATGTGTGCTTCATTAGGATAACATCATAAGCTATTATGGGTGCCCATTAATTTTGACTAGTGATAGGGGTACTCAATTCATCAATGAGATGATGTGCATCTTTTTGATTGAATACATGGTGGTGCACCAAAAAACCACCCCATATCATTCCTAAGACAATGGCATAGTTGAATCATTTAATAATATCCTAGGTACGTGCCTAAAAAAGATATGTGACATGCATTTCAAAGATTGGGATGATCATGTTTCAATGGTATTATGGGCATACCGCATGACATACAAGAACCTAAATAAGGCTACACCATATCAACTAGTGTTTGGCACTGAAGTAGTTATGTCCATGAAATTCATGGTACCCTCCTTATGTATTACATGGATTGGTCGCTTAGACGACCAAGAATATTTAAGCACAAGGTTGGAATGCCAGAAACATTTGGATGAGAAGCATGCCCAATCTAAATGGAGTCAGTATATCAAGACGGCATGTGAGAAGCATTGATATGACAAGCATATTAAGCACAAGGAGATGATTAAAGGAGTATTGGTGTTGATCTATGATTCTAAGTACTTTAAGCACCCAGGAAAGTTACAAATATAGTGGATGGGTCCCTACATCATCCACCACATATTAGAGATAAGTGCATGTAAGTTGTGCATGTTATCTAATGAAATGCTCCCAAGGTATTTCAATGGTAACTGACTAAAGCCATATAGGTAGTAGGTTGGTGCTTACACCAAGAAAACTTTAACTTCTTGGTCACTAATCAGTTTGAAGTTGAGCTGACTAGAATAAGGTTTGGTGTAAGCCAAACCATTCTTTTCTTTTTGTTTTGTTGATTTTATAGTGTATATAGGTATTAAGAAACATGTGGAAGTCATAATAACTTATGTGTTAGAGTTTCATGCATAATTATAATCATGTGAGTTGAGAACTTGTGCTATAAGAACATGATGTCAGACATCTAAGTGGTGGGCATGTGAATATTAGCAGGTGCAACCAGAAGAAGTAGAAGATACATGTGTGTAAGATGATCAATGTAAGGCACTTGGAGGCTTAAGAATGGACCTCTTTAGCATTATATTTGTGCTAAAGATATAAAAGGGTGCATCCATTGATCTTGTGCCAAAGACCTTAGAGGCAAGTTATGATGCTCAACATGGTTGAGCATAAGGAAAAAAGTGAAGACACACAATCTAATAGTGTAAAATAGAGTCAACAGAGAATCAAGGCATTGGAAAGCCAACATAAAGGATTTATATGGGGTATGACATGCCAAGGTAAGATGATGTGCAAGAAATCGACCAAAACATAGAAGCATGATTGAAATAGGAGCATAGCTAGAAGACAAAGTGGAACCAAATAGGTTGAATCACATGCATGTGAGGCATTGTACCTAGGTTGCCACAAGGAAGGTGAAGGTCATGCCAAAGTATAGAAGCACAAAAGGAAATCATCTAAGACAACTAGCATCCACCTAGAAATAAGTGAGAAGTAACCATTTGAACCACACATCACTTCACCAAAAAATTCATTAGGAGAATTCAATGAGATAAATTTAATACATATAAGACAAGATATTTTTGAGAATTTTATAGATGAAATAGAAGTGCCTAAGCCATTAAGCCTACATTAATGATGGTAGATGAGAATGAAGGGTATAAAAATCAAGTAGTAGACTTACTTAGGTTACAAATTTTAAACTAACTTATACTTGGAGAAAACCTAAGCAAGAACTAAAGTGATGAAGAGAAATAATCCTATCATAGTGAAAAATTGAGTAATTCAGGCACATAGAGTGAATGGCGTCATATTGAGAAAGATTACATTCACAACAAGGCTAAGTTGAAGGGTTAGAGAGAGATTTGTGTAAAAAATCAACTTGGATCAAGAAGCTATCACGCAAGCCACCATTAATAGCCAATAAATATTAGAGATGAGGGTACAGTCATAGATTCCATGACTAAAAAATCATCGACCACCATTTGAGGCTTTAATAATCCACAATTACCAAGGTTCAACACAAGTAGATTCAGGATGGTGAAGAAGCAAAAAGAAGTAAGCTCCATGGAGGCACAATAGGAACCCAAGTGAGTGAAGATTGTAGAGGAGATGATGGCCACCAAGACCAAGGTGCAGCTGATTGAAGTAGTTAGCATCACCAAGGTAGATACTGAGGCACTAACAAAGATGTCATACCAGTATATACAATTTTTCCTAGAGGTTTAGGTGGGGGAAAGTTAGAACTCATTTGTGCATAGTTATCAATTCAAGGAATATAACCATTGGATGTCAAGTCACTTGTAAGACTTGACACAAGATTAGGTGGTGGATACAAGGTGAAATTCAATGCAAAGTAATTCCCTCTTAGTTGTCTCAATTTGAGACAAGTTAAAATCTTCAAGTACAACTTAGCTCTATGAGTTTCCATATTTTGGGAAGCCAGAGGAACTCATCTAGTTCCTACTCTTGTACATCCATGATCATCCCATATATTTTAAAATATGGTGCATGAAGATTTCAATGTAGTTGACCAAGAAGATAATTGGGCTACCAAATGCTAGACAGGACATCCATCAACTGATGGATGATGATGAAGAGGTGGAGTGCATCACAAATCTCTTGAAGTACTTCAAGAGGGTTTAATGTTACCCATCAAAAACGTATGAGGACCCTAACATAAGGGTGATAATGTGCCTCATGATTTCTAAATTGTGCCCAAGTGATCAGTGGATTGGTGTTTCAAAGGCATACCTCTACATCACCTATCACATGGCACAGGGAGTACAATTCAACATTGAGAAGTTAATCATAGAGGAGTTGGTGAAAAGTGCACTAGAATACCATAGCCCCAAGATCACCTTCAGGTGGGGATCCATCCTCATAGTGATTTTTATGGATAAAATTGGGATCCTAGATGGGAGAGATGATAATTTATGGGTGTTCTTAGAACACCATGAATCTCTGGTGCAAAAATACAAAGACTACACTTGCCTAACCATCTTCAAAACTAAGTAAAAGATGTGTGTAATGAACTGGTGTAAAAATTATATATAAGCCTTTGAATTTGAGTGGCACATTCCCCAGGGGCTCCCTCAGAGTATGTTCAAGATGAAATCTTTTGCCATAATGCAATATTATTACATAGTGTGCTTGGCACTATGGGATGGGAATAAGTCAGGATGAGAACAAGTCGATATGGTTGAAGCTCCCATTTTCCTTCTTGTTAGGTTACTTCAAGGATGTGCTATGAAGTATCCTTAATACATAATAGATGGGCTTTCTAGTAAAGGAACTAGATGCAGGTTGAGGCATTGATTCCCTCATGCAAATGGAAATTCCACTAAGGACAAAGAAGATGCCTTGAATCACATAAACATTGATCCCATATAAGAGGTCACCATCCTTGGCTTCATCCATAGATTATACTATGAGATTAATCCATGAAAGAAGGATTCTAGTGTTGATTAGAGAATTGAGTAGAGGGAAGACCCCCCAGTCTAGATCGAGGATGAATGAATGTCAGCACTAGCTAAAAAGAAAAAAACTTCAAATAAAAAGAAGGGGGAGACTTTAGAGGAAATAGAAGAGTGGCTAAGGATGAAGATCACTTCATAAGGAGAAGTATCTCCTTTAACCTCTACACTGACATGCATACACTTTATACCAAAGACTTCCCATACCATAGGGAAAAAGAAGAAGGGAAAGGCTCCTCCTATGGCACAAAGGATAATCCTATCAGAAGAAGAGGAGGAAGAGGAATTGGAGGAAGAAGAAAGTGGTAGGGGCACCTACATAGTACCCAAGGATGATAATTCATCATCAAGTGAATGGACTCCCTCCCCACCACCTCAAACTGAGTTAGAGAAGTGAATGCAGAGATGGAGGAAGTTCAACTTCAGTGCAGCCTAAATGTAGAGGGTGTAAGAGCTGGAGGAGCAAAAGGAAGAAATGACAAAGGATGGGATCATGAAAGAGTTCATTGAAATGGTTAAGGCCAAATAATGAAGGAAAGAGGAAGAGCACAAGGCATAAAAGGTGAAGGGAGAAGAAAGAAAGGAGAAACAAGAGAGGAACATGATGAAGCAACACATTTAGGTGCATTGACGAAAGAAGAATTTAAGTACCAGTGGAAGGACATGGGCCTAGACCAAGGGCATATTGACGTGGTGCTAAGGTTTCACCACAAGTACAAGGACATGAGGGCTATCCAAGCTGAGATTGATCATTTAGAGGCCAAGGAAATAAAATCAAGAGAAAAGAAGTGTGAAGCATAAACTATATAGAGGAAGGACAAAAAGAAAAAGGCCCCAAGAGAGAGGAGGAAAAGAAGAAATACAAGGAAGAGAAGGCCAAAAGAAAGGAAAGAGAGGAAGAGATAGTGCAAGTATAAAGGGCCAAGATGATAAAAGAGTGAGAAGAGAAAAAAGTTACTGCTAGCACAAAACTGAGAGAGGAAACAATACCCGAGTAGGTACCTAGCACCTCCACTAGATTAACAAAAGAAGCTGCACAATAGATGTGCCCTAGACCTAAAGGGGCACCTGGAGATAAAGAAGGAAATATTGGCACCTTAGAGAAGTGAATAGAGAAGGAAACAGAGGCCCTTTTAAGGAAAGAAGAGAAGAAGGATGACATAATGAAAGCTCATGTTAAAGAACCACTATAAGAGGAAATAGATGAGGGGCGAAGTCCATGGAAGAACCCCTAAAAGAAGAACATGATGGAAAGTATAACATTGAAGAAAGAGAAGAAGTTAATAAGGTGGGAATTTCAATGAAAAACCCCAAGAAAAAGAAGGAAAAGAAGAAGGAACTAGCATAGGCACTAGTGCCAGTGAAGAAGAAGAGCTGAGCGATGGAGAGAAATATGAACCAGGAAACAAGGAAAGAGTGAAACAAGAGTTTAAGGAGGATGAGGACTTCTACATGATGGAGCATATACCACTAAAGAATACCATGACCTTGACATGCCACCAAGTTTTTTGGTCCCTATATTTCTACATAGATGAGCCTAAGTTTGAGGTTCCAACAAAAGTAATTTGAAGTACCAAGAAGCCAGAAGAAGGGCATGGCTACCAACTCATCAATCCTTGAGCCATGAACCATATGTGCTTAGATAATGCCTTGATCAAGATGACCTCCTCAATATCATTCAACAATATCATCAATGATGTTTATGTCAATATCTGGAAGAAGATAATGCAAGAGACTGAGAAGGAGTTTGAGGTAACAAAGCTCAAACTTAAATAACTAGTCGAGTGCATGGAAGAGGTAGAGCCATCTATTTTGGATGGTGTAGATACCTATAGGATGAAATAAGTTGACAAGGTATGCATTCTTATTGAATAGATGCTCCCTAGGATGAGGCCAATGCTTAAAGAGAAAGAAGACCCCTACGAGGCCATAAGGAAAGAGTTGAATAAAAAGTTGGATGTGGTAGAAGACCTCTTTACCAAACTATAAGAGGGCGTAGAGGAATCAGATGTTACATTTTACAAATTTTCCACCCAAGAAGTAACCATTGATGTGTGTTTTAAAAAGGCAAAGGAGGATAAGGATGCCTTATTCCAACACTCCTTCATAATGAGCATGACTGAGCACATTCAAGTAATGCCAAAGGTCAACTCCCTGAGCACCCAACTGAAGACCCAGGAACAAGACCTAGAGGCTCTCTTTTGTGCCTTCCAAATGAAGGCTAGTGAGTAAGAGGATATCTTAGATGGTGGGGTAAATCAAGCATGAGAAAGGCTTGAGGCCTTTAATAAATAACTAAAAATCATGAATGTGCTCATCCTTGAGGCTATCTCAACTAAAGAAGATGGTGACATTAAAGAAATCAAGGGCACTATACAAGGCTTTGAAAAATTCAAGGTAGATTTAGAGCAGAGTCTGCCTGAGTTTTACATACCAAAGGTGCTAAAATACTAGTCTGGGGTGAACTAGTAATTTTATATGGGGTAATGTTAGGCCCCCTTTTCTACCAACTATGTGGACCATGTCAACTCAACCTATATCAACACAAGGTGATCTTATGTAATGATTACTCTCTTTTGTACTTTTAGTAACAACTAAAGGAATCCCCACGGATCCCATGTTAGTTGGCAAGAAGTTGCATGGTGTTGACCTTCAAAGGGCATCCCTACAAGAACTTGTATGTGGCAAATCAATAAGTACAAGTGTTAGAAGAGTGGAGCAGGTGAGATAATGAACTCATAGTGACAACTCAGCATATGGCATGTGCTCATCCAACTTGGGTAGTGTAGTGGAACCAACATACTTGTGAATCCTAGTGATAGCTCATCACTTGGAACACACCCATCTAACTTGGCAAAGAAATGCTCAGTTGCCTATAAAAGAAGTCTTGTTTTTTAAGGAGGAAACTAATATAGTGAATCTATGCTAAAACAAAGATCCAACATTAGTGTTTTGTAATATGCATGAAATAGATTAGGTATTTTAAATGTATAACCTAAGATCGCCTATGAGCCATTGGGCATGAGTAGTGCTAGGGAAGAGCATATGCTCTATTTTTATATCTTTAAATTTGTATGTTGAATTATGAAGTTAATGAAGAATGTTTTTAAAGCACTAGAGTGTTGATTCTTACATTATAGTCTGTGTAGTGTTATGTTTATGAATTAGTCTATATGAGTAATGATATAGTTTCCTTACTTTAAATGTATTGTGGTATAAAGGTTTGTCCCTGGTCACTAATAGATTTTTTGTGCCATATAGTGATTTGGTCTATCCATAGAATAACCTAAGTGTTAGAACCTAAATTCACCAAGACTCTAAGGCCCGTTCCTAGAGTGTTACCTTGAAGGATAAGCCCTTGAACCTAAGCCATTCCCATGTCTTGACTAAGTGACTAAATGATCCATACTCACCATCCCCATAGCTTGCACCATTAAGAGTTATGTCTAGCACATATGAACATATTCTATAGGATGTGTGCCCTTAAGAAGGCTCACACCTATTAAACTTCCCTAGAATAGCCTAACATCAACATGTCACCTAAACCCATCTTGACAATGACTAAGCCCCATTGAAACCCAAGTTTTACCATGTATCAACTAGACCAAAATGATCTTGGTCCCTTCACTATTGCACTTTGAGTGAGCACACAAGGCTTGTGCCTTGTGTGAAAATAATGGCAGTGTAATAGTGTGTTAAAAATTGTATGTAAGACCCTATTATGCTCGTGCTTAGCTACATCAATTCTAGAACTAATTTGGCTTGACAGCCAAGCACATGACCAAGCACAAAAGCTAATCTGGTGAACTTTTCTACAATAGTGGATGAGCTCAGGTCAGTGGGTCTAGATAGATCAATGGATCACATTTATTCATATAGAATAGATCTGATAGTGAGTGGTGGGTCAAAACATTAATAGATATGAGGAAAAAATGCATGGGTGATAAGTGTTAAAAGCATGTTAGACTAAAAAAATATCTATGGATCACATTAATTCATACTAAGAGAGATCAATGGTATGAGCAAGGTCAACAAGTTAGAGGATCCTATGGATCAATGTGGAGCTGAAAAATGGTACATTTTTGGAAACCAAGATCAAGATCATCAATCGATATTAAAATTTGAATCCAAGAGCTTTCAAGTAGAGGTTAAATATGTGGCTTAGGTCAAATTGAGAACAAAGGTTTCAAAGAGATATGTCTCCATTAGATCTCAATCTAATGTCACAAATAGATGCAACCATACAATCAGGATTGTCAATGATGGAACTCTGTCACCATTAAATCTTAGATAGGACCTCTGGTTGATGATTTAGAACCTATCGACCCCATTCTCTAAAAGTTTTTGGATTACTCCATTGTGTGTTTTTTGCTCTTTTAGAAGGAATATCATCATGTATGATGATTTATTAGCTTCCATAAATGCTTAGAGGCAATAATAGTTCTTTTTAGGCCTAATAGAGATCAAAGATGGGCAACTAGCTATTGAAATGAGATCAAGCAACCCACGTATCTCCATTGTAATTATGGCTATATAAAAACCAATAAATGGGATTGGTTTCATCTATAGTAAATATTTGTGCTTAGATATTGAAGTAGGGGAAAATGTGTCATAGATTTGACAAATAGGTACCTATAACCACTAAAAGCAGACATGATCATGGCTCTGTCAGGTCCAAGGATATGAGGACCTTGTCCTCATTATGAAGCTAAGTGGAAGGTGTGGTAAAGTTCATAGAGGAGATTGGGGGATTGAAGAAGTAGTTAGAGAATTTAATTTTGTTCAAATCTTAAGGACCTTTCATTCTTGGTAGGATCATGACCCATCATCTACAAAATAGAACTCTTGTCTTCTAGTGGATCTCTCAGCCAATGAGAATAACTTGAAGACTAATTAGAATAAATTCAAGATAAATTGTTGATGAAGGACTAATCTTGACTAGATCAAAAGGATGGTAGAGAATTCATTGAAAGGTAGCAACTCATTGATTATTCTTGGTTAATGTGCTTCCTCTTCTCTCTTCTCCCTTCTCTATATCACCCCATTCTTTCCATTATAAAAAACTCTCTCAGATTCTAGACTCTCACAAGGAATATTTGATCTTGAAGAGTAGGGAAATATCTAAGATATTAAAAAATATGCTCATCTTGATTAGGCTAGACCCTATCAAACATTTGTAAGAACTACCTCTTGATGCAATAAATACTTTCTTTGCATATCTCTTACCTTGGATATTGTTTGAGTGAGTTGTTTATGATGGCATAGTGAAGGAGAATCTTTCTTTTCCATCATCCTCCTTTCTGACCTCTTTTATGTTTTTTTCAATCTATTATAGGTTTGGATTAGTATTCTACCTGAGCCTCTTCTATGAAACACTTATGCAATCAGTTGGTCTTTGATGTTGTGTGAGCTAGCATTGGCTTGTATTGATCTAGTTTGGGTTCAAACTTATTTGAGTCTCCCTTTGTATTTGGTGCACCACCTCTTTAACTTGTTTAGGAACCCTTAACCCTCTTTCTAACCCTTTTACCTATGACAAAATTAGTATAGGTGATCCATCAAGAGGAAGCCAGCCTTCTCTGGAGGTTCAACTCCACCATATGTGACCCACGGCCTGGGGTTGTTCCTATATTATGACTTAGTCAGAGGGATCCTAAAGAATTCTCTCTAAGGGTATAGATTAATGCCATAATAGGTACTTTTTTTGATAGATACATAAGCCATAGAGTGTTTTATATCCCCGAGGATGCTTAGTAAGTTAACTAGAAGATATAGTGTAATGGCAAATGCATGGTCAATATAATATGGGAATGACTCAAAAATCATGGTAGATAAGTGTTTAGTTCAAGCAGAGGTTAGGTTGATCAAATTCACAATAATTGTGTATATGTATGTGGCACCAATAAGGTCATATGATGTGATCTTAAGATTCAACTGGATTGTGAAATATAAATCCAAGGTTGACTTCTACTTGAAGAAGGTTGAGTGTCTTGATGATTCTAAAAATCAGGCACAAATTCAAGGTGATAAGAGGGAGTTCAAGCTTAGGTAGATTTATGAAATGCAAATTAAGAGGGCTTAAGGAAAAGGGTGCCAAACATTTATCATCAAGATAGATGAAATAGAGGAACCTAAAGAACCATCTCTTGAGGATTAACCATTTGTCAGAGATTTTCATGATGTGTTTCTAGAATAATTGTCAAGATTACCTCCCAGACATGATTTTGATTTCTCTATTGGCATCATACTTGGTTTGAAACCATAGTCTAAGGCACCACACAAGATGACAACCATTGAGTTGGTTGAATTGAAGGCTAAACTTTGGGAATTGTTAGCTAAGGGGTTGATCAAGCTAAGTGTGTCACCATGAGATGCACCAGTTGTCATTGTTAAGAAGAAAGATGGTATCCTTCAACTTTGCATTGATTATAGAATGTTAAACAAGGTAACCATCAAAAATAGGTATCCACTACCTCATATAGATTATCTATTCAATTAAATGTGGATAAATAATATTTTATAAGATTGATCTTAGAGTGGGATACCATTAGTTAAGGATTTGAAATGAGGATATTTTGAAGACAACATTCATAACTCATTACGGTCACTATGAATTTACAATGTTACCATTTGGACTGACTAATGCTCTAGTAACATTCATGAATCTCATGAACAGTGTGTTCAAAGATTATCTTTATCACTTTGTTCTAGTTTTTATGGATGACATTCTTATCTACTCAAAGAATGAAGAGGAGCACCTTCAACATCTGGGATTAGTTTTGTAATGGTTTCAAAAGCACAAGTTGTATGGTAAGTTGTCTAAGTACACATTTTTATAATAAATAATCTAATATTTGGGACACATTATCTCTACAGATGGTATCTCAATAGATATAGGAAAGATTAAAGCCATTATTTAATGGTTGACACTAAATAATGTGCATGAAGTAAGAAGCTTCATGGGGTTAGTAGGCTACTCTAGGAAGTTCATTCCAAACTTTTCCAAGATAAATAATATGATTACTTCCTTGCAACAGAAGAACCATAGTTTTTCTTGGGTTGATAAGTATGAATTAGATTTTCAAGAATTGAAAAGAAGGTTTATATTAGCACCAGTGTTGAGAGTTCCATACCCCAATGGTCAATTTTTAGTGATCATAGATGCATCAAGGGATGGACTAAGAGGATTCCTTATGTAGGATGGTGTAGTGGTGGCTTATGAGTCATGAAATTTAAATCTATATGAGGTGAATTATGCCCCTCATGATTTGGAACTTACATCGATTATGCTTGATTTGCAAGTATGGTGGCATTACTTGTTGGGAAAACCTTTTGAGCTCAACATAAATAAATTGAGAATCAAGTATATTTTCACCCAAACTAATTTAAATGTTTGTCAAATACATTGGCTTTAATTCTTTTCTGATTATGATTTTTATATCAAATATATCAAAGGCAAGGAGAATAGAGTAGTCGATGCCCTAAGTTGTAAAAGGTACATAGTAGCTATAGCTACTATCAAGAGTAATTTTAGGGATCAGGTGATTGAGTTCTCATCAAAAGATGAATTTTATGATCAGGTCAAAAAAGCATTATCTGAGAATGCTTAAAATTCTCAGTATAAAATATTTAGATTGGAGAGTGATGGTTTATTGTGTTACAATGGAAGGATGTATGTGTTAGATCAAGAAAATTTATGGCTCATAATGTTAAAACAATTTCACAATGCCCCATATTCAAGACATACATGAGTAACTAAGCACATGGTAGAGCTTAGACCACTGTATTTATGGAAGGGAATCAAGAAAGATGTAATAGATTATGTGTCACATTGTCTAGAATGTTAGGGAGTGAAAGCTGAGCATGTGCATCTAGTTGAATTTTTATATCCACATGATATACCAAAATGGAAATGTTAGGTGATCAGCATGGATTTTGTCTAAGGTTCATCAATGTCACAAAATAGGCATGATATGATCTTGGTAGTTGTTGACAAACTAACCAAGGTGGCTCACTTTATACCAGGCAATTTGACAGATGATGCATCTACCCTTGCGAATAAGTTCATAAAATAAGTGTAAATTCTAGATCGTGATCTAAAGATGACTTTTAGATTTTGGGTAACTTTGAATTCAACTTTGGGTATGCATATTAATTTCAACACATCATATCACCCAGAGACTAACAAATAAATTGAGAGAGTTAATCAAGTGTTAGAGGATCTTTTTCGTATGTATTACATAGATCAATAGTACAAGTGGGAAGATTGTCTTCCATTAGTTGTGTTTGCATATAAAAATTCATACCAATCGGTGTTGAATATGGCACCATTTGAGGCACTTTATGAGAGAAGGTGCAGGATACCCATCAGTTGGGATAGGTTAGAGGATAGGGTAGTCTTTGGACCTGAGATGCTCTCTAAAATGGAAGAGTAAGTTAGATTAATCAAGTAGAGATTAAATGAGGCCAATGATAGGTAGAAGAGTTATGCTAATTTGAAGAGGATAGAAGGCACTTTATAATAAGTGATAATGTATTTTTTTAAGTTAAGCCACATAAAAGATCGATTAAATTCAAAAATTTAGAAAAATTATCACTAAGATATGTGGGACCCTTCAAGGTGTTATAAGTGGTCAATCCTGTAGCATATAGGCTTGCATTACCACTATCCCTATCTCTTTTACATAATGTATTCCATGTTTTTTATCTTAATAAGTATATATTTGATCATATACATGTGTTGGATTGGAATGCTTTGCAGGTTATAGATCTTGGGGTGGTCCCAATATAACCAATCAAGGTAATTGACACATGCAAACTTCATTTACATAACAGAGAGATGTCATAGTGCAAGGTCTAGTGGGACCAATACTCTGAGGATAGTGCAACTTGGAAGGACTATGATGATTTTTTCAAGATATTTACATGATTAGATACTATTATACTATGTTATTTTCTACTAAACAATATTTTTAATTCAAAACATATGTTTTAATATGAGTCATACGAGATGATGACTAACTTTAGGAGGGAAATATTTTACATCTTGATTTCTTTCTAAACAAACTATTTGATTATTCATAGATATTTATAGTTGACATATTTGATACTAGTTATATTTTTTACTAAGCTTGAGATATATGCTATTATGGGATAGTAGGATATTACTTAGGTACATGTTTACTTTGTTGTGAGTTATCTATAGTGTATGTGGTGATATTAGGTACATGTTGATGTGTTATTTTAGTTATATTTTATGTTGTATGTTTATCATGTTGATACGATCTAAATATCTACGTGTTGTGAGGTTGATGTAAGATAACTCATCCCTCAAAGCATGCCAGAGGGATAGCATCATCAGAGAGGGTGACATATATGGAGATGTTTAACATGTTCAATTCTTGAAAAGCTACTTCACACTTCTCAGACCAAACAAAACTATGGTTCTTCTATTGCAAAGAAGTAATTTGATTAGATATCTTTGAAAAGTTTAGAATGAACTTTTTATAGTAGTCTTCTAACCCCATGAAGCTTATTACCTCATGTACATTATTTGATGTCGACCATTCCCTAATGGCTCTAATGGGCATAGGACTTATATTTTGTGACTGTTAGCTAGTGGAGTGGTAATATAAGATCGCCCAATGTCTTAAATCTTATCATGTAATTAACCATAAAAATTATAGTTCTTGTTATACTAACATGTATATATCTATAAACTTATTGATATCACAACATGGTTCGGATTAAACATGTGAGATTTAAATAGGTAAACATATCCTTACAGTATCATGAGATAAGCTTTGCGGTGGGTTTGAGATCCCTTTTTATATGTAACTTGTGGTACAAAACCTATCATATGAAATTTAACATTATAAAAAGTTACATATTTATGGATTATCAACGGTGTGATTATTGAAAAAATGGGTGTAAACGTTCCTATTAGCATATATTTGTATATAGGGGTGTGTACTTATGGTTACAAACTATATTAAAAAATTATGTATAACAGAGCTTTACAAAGGCATGTAAATAAGATCCTGAGAATATAACAAATGTGAAAAATAGAGTATTCTATGTTTCATATGAATTGAGAATTCTTTTGTTATATCTGGTTGTTGAATAATAGCTTAGGTTTCTATGAATTTGTGACTACTTTATTTGACTAGTCACAACACTTATTAGTTATAATTAAAACACTAGACTATAGTAATATGGGTTATCATAGGGTGTAACATGTTTTAAAATGAATTTTGATATTAAAATATGTAATTAATTATGTATTTTACCTAGATGATATTAATAGTAGTCATTATTTCTAGTATGAGATATAAAATAATATATCCATTCATGTCTAAAAAAATAAATGTATGCTTTGGTTACTCCTATGTTCAACATGTTATGTGATGTGGTTTCTAGTAGGATGTAAATTGTATTAATCTTATGGTTAAATTATGTTTGACCAATCTTGCATTGTTGATACTGAGTAAGGAGTGAGATGGACTTCACTGGATTAATAACATCACAATGCCAGATGAAAGCAATCTGATCAAGTGGTGTGTATGAATTTGATTGATTTATGGATCATTATTATTTACTATTCTTAAAACTTTAGCCAAAGTATATTTAGTGAGACATTATAATTTCATGAGTATGATTTACATGTTTATTTGATATCTTACAATAGAATGGGTTTTTTATGATACACTACATGTTTAGTTTAGAAATCATACATCACACGAGTACTTGCTTGTCTCTCTAGATTCCTGTTTCATCACTATCTCCTCATCCATGAAGGGAGGGCCATTTCCTAATGGGATTATTGTGAGAGATCATTGGTCTATGGTTAATGTGTAAAAGTGCTTGAATGATGCTCTCCCTCCCCACAATAGTACTACTTATCGAGATGACGCTTGAGATTGTTATAGATACTAGAGTTTGAGAACTATGCTCCAGAAGAGCCATGTATCTTATATGTACATTGTATTATATTGTATTGTACATCTTATTAAAATATTATCATGAAGAGTTGTAATTATCTATTTATAACACATTGACAATAGTAATTGTATATTTGTAATAATATTATTAGGTCAGTCTGCAATGACCTATATTACATTATGTGTTAGTTAAATCAATAGCCAATGATCTATTTAAGCTATTCATTGTCCTAGATAAATCTTATTCAAACAGAAATTTAGGATTAAAAAATTATTCAACAAAGAATCAACATGGTATAAAGTATCAAATTAAGCAAATAAATATAGAAGTTACCTATATAACTCATCATAGTTCTCCTAATTAGTACTATTTTTAGAGTATTGGTCCCACAAGACCCTACTTTGTGACATCTAGATATTGTGCAAATAAAGTTTGAAAGTGTCACTTACTTTAAATGGTTCTATCATGACCATCCCATGGTCTAGAACTGCAAGACAAGTTTATACATAACCCAATAAAACTTTCACTGACTTTTTAAAAGCACATGAGATCATAAAATCTAAAAATAAATGGCCAGAGAGAGTTCCATAAAACTTTCAACCCCTTTGCACATATCTATAACCTAGAGAGTGTTTTTATCATTCTATTGAAAATTATTTAGAGAGCCTGGTAAGAATGATGTATATAATTTAATCATATCACTACTTCGTGTAGCTCCTGATAATTATAACATGTCAATACTTCCACTACTCCATGGAGCTCCTGACAAGTATTAATATTAAGAGGAACTAAAAATACTAAATTTAAAATGTATACAAAATTAAGGAATAAACATTCCATCGTATACATGTGTATGGTCATATGACTAAATTTGACAAGTCCATCTATCAAATCCTAGATTTGACAAGTCTATCTTTTAGATCCAAACTCAGTAACTGTCGAGTCAATGTGAGACTAAGTAAGATCCATTCCTATTTCTTAGTACTCATGTTCCTAATTCACCACTCTTCTCTTAGGTTTTCACAACCTAATAATCTTTAAAATATGCACAAAGTTCAATGAATCATAATTCTATACTAACAGATCATAGAAAGCAATACTATATGCTAAATAATTCTAGATGTACCAACATACAAGAAAAGCCATACAATCATTTTGTAATTATATTAAGTTTATACTAGCCAAACATAACTAGTATCACATTTCACAATTTAACCTATTATATTATATTCATAGTTAGGAAGAGATAATGTTAAAATTAACATAACATACTAAGGCCAAGGATCACACCATCCTTATAACCTTATAAAGGAAAAGTGAGACATTGTCTTCCTATTTTCTTGGCTAGTACACAATAAGTTAAAAGATTATCTCAACCCTTTTAAACTACCGAGATGTTCTGCACGTCCTATACCCTACTCACTCTTGATAAAAGTATATAAATATTTCTTCAAAAAAATGATTTTAAGCAAGATAAGAATAATATCAATCTAATCAAGGGTATATAATAATATAATAATTTTAATCCAACTTGTAATTCTTAATTCAAAACCAATATAAATTCAAGGTTCACCACTTTATGTGGTCTATGTTCACATGTTAGATAAAGTAGTGACTCTAAAAATTCATCAGTAGAAAATAAAGAGATAAAGTCTCAACAATAAAACTCTTAAATACCCTCGCATATGATATAAAAATAATATCACAACCCAAGTTGCCATAATCACTACCTAATTACCAAATTTGTAAGTGTAGTATCACAATCTATTTCCACAACCAAAAGGAAAAATACTAACCATAAAGATGTATCGATCCATCTAATCTTAAAACTTCTATCACAAGAAGAAGTAAAAGACATTACCCCATTAACTCAAGGGAATATGGTCAAACAACATTCAAAACCAAGTTTCAACATCATGAGAATAAAATTCCTCTTAGGACTTATAATGATGTCAAGGATAGTGAGGGAGTGATAACTCACCTTTGTTCCTACTAAGAGAGATGGCACTTCATCATAATCCACATAAACATAAGGGAACCAATCCATAAACAAACTCCTAAAATAAAGGAATTCTCAATTAAGGCATCTACACTCTACTACAAGAAAATTTCCACCGCACTAGGTGGTACCAAACTAAAAATGGTCTTGAAATTTTTCCCACTTCTAGGATTAGTATGAATAAAACACAAAAACTAAAGCACATGTACTTAAGTGAGAATAATCCCATTTTCTTAGATACACTCAACACAAAACATAAATGACTGAGGTAACTCGATTACTAAGTAAGAATACAATCATCCTCAAGGTTATCATTCTAAATGATCAAAAATATGGTAGGAGTCTCTTTTTCATGACTTAATAACTATGTTATGCACTTACCTACCCAAAAACCTTATATAACCAACACCATCGATATACTAGATAAACTAACCCTTTAAAAAATCTAAAAAGGTACGAGTGCTCTTAAGGGTACACACTCACTATACCACACACATTCACAATTCTTCTTTCTAATAAATAAAAGGATCCAAAAATAATGATGGACTCATTAGGTCCTAGAGTTCGAGCCTCAACTAATACATGATCTAACTAAAACGTGATGTAATTAGTTAATACATGATGTAACATCCCCACTGGGATCCAACTAAAAATATGTGATTTTAAAAAAAATTAAACACATATAACAAAAATAGATTACACCATGATAATCTATACAAAGATCATATATATACTCAAGTGTGATAATAGTAAATACACATTACATCATAAATCACCGATCTATAATATCATGAGAACACATCATAATGCAAATATAGAAACTAATTATATTAACTCAGCCAAGACTGATACAAGTCTATAATCACTATTGTCAATGTACTATAAATAGGTAATTACAGTCTTCATGATAATATTTTAATAAGATGTAAAATATAATACAATGTATATATAAGATACATGGCTCCCCGAAGCAGAGTTTTTGAACTCTAGTATATGTGGTAATTTCAAGTGTCCTCCTGATAATTAGTACTATTGTTAGGAGGGAGAGCATCATTCGAGAGATTTTACACACCAACCATGGACCAATGATCCCCTTCACTATTCCCATCAAGAAATGGCCCTCCCTTTACGGATGAGTAGATAGTGACAGTGTGGGAATACAAAGAGACAAACAAGTACCCATGTGTTGTATGATTTCTAAACTAAACATGCAATGTATTATAAAAAACCCATTCTATTGCAAGAGATTGTACAAACATGTAAATCATACTCATGAAATGATAATGTCTCACTAAACATATTGAGCAAAATTTTAAGAATAATAAATAATAATGATCTATATATCAATCATATTCATACACTCCACTTGATCAGATTGCCTTCATCTAACATTGTGATGCTAGTAATTCAATGAAGTCCATCTCACTCCTGACTCAGTATCAACAATGCATATTAGTCAAAAATAATTTAACCACAAGATTCATACAATTTACATACTACTAGCAACCACATTACATAACATGTTGAACATAGGAGTAACCAAAGCATGCATTTATTCTGTCAAACGTATGAATGAATCTTACATTATTTTTTATCCCATACTATAAATAATGACTATAGTTAATACCATGTGGGTGAAATAAAAAATTAACTACAGATTCTAATATCACAATTCATTTCCAAACATGATACACCATTTGATAAATTACCATAGTCTAGTGTTTTAATTATAACTACTGAGTATCGTAACCAGTCAAATAAAGTAGTCACAAATCCATGGAAACCTAAGCATTTATTCAACAACCAGATATAACAAAGTAATTCTCAATTCATATGAAACATAGAATACTCTATTTTTAACATTTGTTATATTCTCAGGGTCTTGTTTACATGTTTTTGTAAAGATCTATTATACATAATTATTTAATATAGTTTATAACCATAAGTGCACACCCGTATGTACAAATATATGCTAATAGGCATGTTTACACCTATTTTTCTCAATAAGCACACTATTGATAATCCATAAATACATAACTTGTTATAATGTTATATTCCATATGATAGGTTTTGTACCACAAGTTACATATAATAAGGTATCTCAATCACACCTCAAAGCTTATCTCACGATACTGAAAGGATATGTTTACCTATATAAATCTCGCATGTTTAATCTAAATTATGTTACAATATCAATAAGTTTATAGCTATATACATGTCAATATAACAAGAACTATAACTATTATGGTTAATTACACGATAAGATTTAAGACATTGGGTGATCTTATATTACCACTCCACCGACTAATAGTCACAAAATACAACCCTATGTCCATTAGAGCATTCTATGGATCTTAATTTCATTTTATCTATAAGCATAAATTTTACAAGGTGTAATATATATATATATATATATATATATATATATATATATATATATATATATATATATATATATATATATATATATATGTATATATATATATATATATATGTATGTATATATATGTATATATATATATATGTATATATATATATATATGTATATATATGTATATATATATATATATGTATATATATGCATATATATATGTATATATATACATATATGTATATATATACATATATGTATATATATACATATATGTATATATATATATGTATATGTATATTTATATATGTATACATATACATATACATATATGTATATGTATATATATATATATATATGTATACATATATATATATATGTGTGTGTGTGTGTGTGTATATATATATACATATATATATATATATATATATATATATATATATATATATATATATACATATATATATATACATATATATATATACATATATATATACATATATATATATACACACACACACACACGTGTGTGTGTGTGTGTGTGTGTGTGTGTGTGTGTGTGTGTGTGTGTGTGTGTGTGTGTGTGCGCATATATATCATATTTATGTTTTATGACCATCACTAATAAAATCATAAATTCCATTCAAGTTTCAATGCAACAAGGAATGGTTGAATAAGTTATAAAATCATCACATTATAACTTTATATCTTTTCTTGTTGTACGCCCATACATGTACAACATACATCAGGTTTATTTTAGACCCACACTTATTATATAAACTATGGCAATATTGATATCAACCCACAACCACACATATTATTACATAGTGATACACTTTAAGTATACATAGGAACACATAATACTACGCTATCTTCGTATCAATTTAGCAATGGTATGAACATATACAAATATAAAAATCAATTTCATGTATATACAAGGGAGTTTTCACCCTTCATAAAAATCTCGCAGTGCCTATTACGGGAATGTTTAGATTAACAAAGAATATATGGAATTGATTCCCCAATTATGGCAATGACTAGGTATTAACATTAACACAATTCATTTAAATTCTAGTGACTCAGTCTTCATTTCAACAACTATTACCATGCACAACAAATTTAAGACACCTTTACAAAAATTGAATGATAATAACAAATATGTTATATAAAAATACTCAGCAACTCCAACAAAGCTGAAAACTAAGTTCAACAACTTTTTAAATATCAAAAAGGCTAGGAATTGATGACCCGCATACATATATTGAAGATGATGCCATATTACATGGCTGGGAGTTACCTAATGGGTCAACACTATGGTTCAATTATAGTATACAATGATTTATAATACATAAATTCAATTGGGTCGATGTATCAAAGAAAGGCATATTTTATATTCTATCTATAGTTTGTAATTTTTAGTTAATAATATATAACAACTTCAATTATTATATTATACAGGCTGGAAATAAAATATGGATCGACTTCAATAACCATTGCCATAGCTGGGAAGTTATAAAATTATATCCCTGAAAACCATATTAACAGTTATGCCTATATGTATATTGGAATACCTCCTACTATAACATATATCAACTATATTTGATAAGCGAATATATAGTAATATAAATGATGCCATCGTATATGTTTTAATAATAATTTATATATAAACACCAATATTTACATGACTTTGGATTAATTCCAGTAATGCCTTTAACCAGTTCATATTTAAATAACCAATGACAGTATAAATTTCTAGATTGTATTTTTGTATGGGATTTCTCACACAGATTGATCTTTATTTATTCAAGTGCCTAGTTTCAATATCTCTTGTAAAATTTAATTCACAATCAATAGCTTTCTAAATCAAAATATGTAGAAGGTAAAGTTTTCCATCATGGCTAAAGTGTGTACCTGACAGCTTAAATATGTTCTCCTCGTTTGTCTGTGCTTATTGACTCCCTTCTCCTCCAAAATGCCTTTTCTCCTTTTTTGCTATGCCTTTTTCAGAGCCTTCCAATTTTTCTCTTGGAGAATCCTTCTGATTATCCTTCTTTCTTAATTTTACCCTTCTTCTAAAATAGCCATATCCCTCTTTGTAGAAGATTTTTCTTTTTTCTTTTTGTTTTTTTAGATTTTAAATTTTGTTTTCCCTAATTATAGTCTTTCCATTTCTCTTTTTTTTAAATATTTTTTCCATTTGTTCATGATAATTTTCAATTTTTATATATTTTAATATTAATTGTCAAAAATCCATAATTTTACTAAATTAGTTAACATCCATTAATGTTATGAAAAATTAAATGACAATTTCAACAACTAATAATCTAGATTTTTAAATCTAATTTTACTAATAATGTTTCCGCTAACTTTAATGATAAAACACACTAATTACACAAAATGAATTCATTAAGTTATATAAACTAAACTGACAAATTCATATAAATCAACTTTCTAATGCAAGTAAAAATAAACACACCATATGCAAACCATTTTTTTATGCAGTCTAACATGTGCTAACTATTATAGTGTGTGTAGGTTTCTTGCCATTTTTTTTATCATCCTCTGATATCTCCATCTACATCACCCTCTTTGATGATGCTCTCCCTTCAGCATGATCTGAAGGATGAGTTCTCCTATGTCAACCTCACAACATGTAAGTAGTTAGATCATATCAACATGATAAACATACAACATAAAATATAACTAAAATAAGACATCAACATGTTTGTAATATAACCACATACATTACAACTAACTCACAAAAAATTAAACATGTACATAAGTAATATCATACTATCTCATAATAGCATATATCTCAAGCTTAGTCAGAAATATAACTAGTATCAAATGTGTCAACTATAAATATCTACAAATAATCAAATAGTTTGTTTAGTGAGGAATCAAGATGTAACATCCTTCCTCCCTAAAGCTAGTCATCATCTCGGATGACTCTTATTCAAACATATGTTCTAAATTAAAAATATTATTCAGCAAAAACTAACATAGTATAATAATATCTAATCATGTAAATAAATATGAAAATATCTTGAAGAACTCATGATAGTCCTCCTAAGTAGCACTATCCTTAGAGTATTGGTCTCACTGGACCTTGCATTGTGACATCTCTCTATTATGCAAACAAAGTTTGCATGTGTCAATTATATTGATTGGTTCTATTGTGACCACTCTGAGATCTAGAACCTTTAAAACATTTCAATCCAACAAGTGTATGATCAGCTATATACTTCTTAAGATAAGAAACATGGAAGACATTATGTAAAAGAACTAGGACTAGTGGCAATACAAATCTATACTCTACATGATTGACCACTTCTAACACCTCAAAGGGTTCCACATATCTTATTGATAATTTTGCTAACTTCTTGAATTTAATTGATCTCTTTTATGGTTTTACCCATAAAATTACTTTATCACCTACTGCAAAGTGCCTTTATGTCCTCTTTAGATCAACATAACTCTTTTACATATCATTGGCCTTAGCCAATCTCTACCTGATTAAACTTGCTCTTCTATTTTAGAGAGCATCTCAATTCTAAAGACTAACCTATCCTCTAATGTATCCTAACTAATGGGTGTCCTGCACCTTCTCCTGTAAAGTGCCTCAAATGATGGCATCTTCAATGTTGATTGGTATGAATTGTTATATGCAAACTCAACCAATGGAAGATAATATTTCCACTTGTACTATTGATTCATGCAATACCTATGAAGAAGATGCTCTAACACCTGGTTAACTCTCTTAGTCTGTCCATCAATATCTGGATGATATATTATAATGAAATTAAGTTACATACTCAAAATTGAATTTACAGTTACCCAAAACTTCGAAGACATCTTTGGATCATGATTCGAAATAATATTCTCTATAAAACCATGTAACCTATACAATTCCTTTATGAACCTATTCACAAGGGTAGGTGCATCATCTATCAAATTATCTAGTATAAAGCAAGCCACCTTAGTTAGTTTTTCAACAACTACCAAGGTTATATCATGCATTTTCCATCATATTGATAAACCTTGGAAAAAATTCATACTGATCACCTACCACTTTCATTATTGTATATCATGTGGATATAACTATCCATCAAGATGCACATGCTCAGATTTCACTTACTGACATTTCAAATAATGTGACACATAATATGCTACATCTTTCTTGATTCCCTTCCAAAAATATAGTGGTCTAATCTCTGCCATGAACTTGGTTACTCTTGGATGTTCCAAATATGGGGCATTATGTAATTCTTTTAGCACTATGAGATGCAAATTCTCTCGATTTGACACATACATCCTTCCATTGTAACATAATATACTCTTAATAGTAGCTATAGATGCTATGTACCTTCTATAACTTAGAGAATAAACTACTTTGTTTTATTTACCTTTGATATAGTTGATATCAAAATCGTAATCAAACAAGAATTTAAGCCAACATCTTTGAAAATAATTTAAATTAGGTTGGGTGAAAATGTACTTGAGTTCCAAGTTATCTATCTTGAGCTCAAAATGTTTTCCCAACAAGTAATGTTACCACACTTGCAAAGCATACATAATTGCTACAAGTTCCAGATCATGAGGGGCATAATTCTTCTCATATGGCTTTAGCTTTCATGACTCATAAGCCACCACTTCACCATCCTAAATAAGGACTCCTCCTATTCCATCTCTTGATGCATTCATGATGACTAAAAATTGAGCATTGGGGGTAAGGAAATCCCAACACTAGTGCTGACATAAGCCTTCTTTTAACTCTTGGAAAGCTATTCCACACTTCTCAGACCAAACAAAATTGTGGTTCTTTCATTTCAAGAAAGTAATTGGGTTAGTTATCTTGGAAAAATTCAAAATAAACTTCCTATTGTATTATAATAACCTCATGAAGCTTCTTAACTCATACACATTCTTTAGTGCTAACCATTCCATAATGGCTCTAATCTTTTTTGAATCTATTGAGATACCATCTACAGAGATAATGTCCTAAATATTGGACTCTCTCCTATAAAAATGCACACTTAGATGACTTGACATATAACTTGTGCTTCTGTAATCAATGCAAAACCAATTCCAAATGTTGGAGGTGCTCCTCTTCATTCTTTGAGTAGATAAGAATGTCATCCAGAAAAACTAGAAAAAAGTGATCAAGGTAATCTCTAAACACATTGTTCATGAGATTCATGAATGCTTATAGAGAATTAGTCAATCCAAATGGTAACACTTTAAACTCATAGTGATCCTAATGAGTTTTGAAAGTTGTCTTAAGAATATCCTCATCTCAAATCCTCAACTGATAATATCTTGCTTTAAGATCAATTTTAGAAAAGATTGTTTCTCCTCACATTTGATCAAATAGAGATCATATATACAAGGTAGTAGATACCTATTTTTGATGGTTTCTTTGTTCAACATTTTATAATCAATGCAAATTCAAAGGGTACTATCCTTCTTCTTGACAAAGATAATTGGTGCACCCCATGGTGACACACTTGGCCTACTCAAACCCTTAGCCAATAATTTTTGAAGTTGAGCTTTCAATTCAACCAACTCAGTGGTTGTCATCTTGTCTGGTGCCTTAGATTATGGTTTCAAACTAGGTATGATGTCGATATAAAAATTGAACTCATGTATAGGAGGCAAACCCAATAATTCTTCTAGAAACACATCATGAAAAACTCTAATAAAAGGGTGATCCTTGAGAGATGGTTCCTTAGCTTACTCCATTTCATCTATATTAATTATAAATACTTGGCACCCTTTTCCCTAAGCCTTATTAAGTTGCATTGCATAAATCTTCCTAAGCTTCAAATCCCTCTTATCACCTTGAATTTGTGTCTTATTTTAGGAATCATCAAGACACTCAACCTTATTCAAGTAGTAGTCAACCTTGGCTTTATATTTTGAAAGTTAGTTAAAATCCTAAGATCACATCATATGACCCTAGTGATGTTACATATAGATCCACAATTATTATGAATTTAGGCAACCTAACCTTTGCTTCAACTAAACACTTGTCAATTATGACTTTTGAGTCATTCTCATACTGTAATAACCATGCATTTTCCATTACACCAGCTCTTCTAGTTAACTTACTAAGCATCTTAGGATCTATAAAACACTTTATGGATCTTGTATCTATCTAAATAGAAACTGGATTGTTAAACAAAGTATCTGATGGCTCTATGACTAATGCTTGAAATTTAGCTTATCAATTGTCAACTACTATATGAATCCACTACTAAAAACTGCCCTAATGAGAATTAGGACCTTTGCCCTTTGACTTGTCCTAAGGATAATCATGAGCGTAATGATCATCTCTATAAATGAAACAACCTCCAGTTATTCATTTCCTATCATTCTTTTGGTTTCCCTTGAAACCACCTTTAGATCCATTACCCTAATTCTTATTTTTTGAACCATTATTGAACTTGGAATTTTGAATTTTAAAATGCTTCTTGGAGTCTCCAATCCTCTATTTCCAATTATTATTATTAAAGGTTGACTTAGAATTTCCAAACCTTTTATTGAACTTGTCCTTGGCTTGTGAAAGAAACTTCAACTTCTGCTCCTGTTTGATCACCTTCTCAAAGACATGATCCATGGTAGAAGTTCCATGAACATCTAACTCTCCATCAATCTAGGGCCTTAAACCCATGATAAACTTTTTGATCCTGAACCACTCATCACCCTAGTACTAAGGTACATAATTTAGATGTTTGATGAACTACTCCCAGTACTCATTCATTGAAAAATCACCCTACTTCAGATTCTAAAAATCTATAAGATTCTGATCAAAATAAAGCTTTGGGAACCATCACGATCTAAAAAATGACATAAACTAATCCCAAGTGGTGGTGGTAAAATTAAGATTCATTTCCAACCTCTTGTTGGCTCACCATGTAGTTGCCTCACCAACTAACTAGTATGGTCCCCAAACTACCTTGGTGAACTCAGAGTAGTTTCATATTTATAAATACTTCTCCATCTCTTTCATCCATGCCTCAACTTTGTCACCCAAAATAGTCACATCAAACTTAGTTGGATTCACCTTCTTCATATCTCTAGCCAACTCCATATCTATCTGGGCACTAGCATCCTAAGCATTTTCTTGTTCAGCAGGATGATCTTAGGTTCATCCTGATGTTCCTCTTCTTCATGACTATGAACCACCTATTCTAGAGATGTAATCTGATCCTTGGTATCATTCATGATTATGAGAATATGTTCCATCTTTGCTGACTGTTCAGCAACAAATTATCTAAGATTAAATGAAGGGTTGTTATCATTAGCATTCGAAGGACCCTCTTTATAACCTTTAGCTTTCACCATCCTTCTTTCTATCAATATAAGGATAGTAAAATATTAGTGGACTCATGAGGTCCTAAAGTTTGAGTCATAGCTCTGATACCACATGTAACATCTCCACTGGGATCCAACTATAAATATGCAATTTTTTTTAAAATTAAACACATATACCAAAAATAGATTACACCATGAGAATCTATATAGATATTATATATATACTCAAGTGTGATAATATTAAATACATATTACATCATAAATAATTGATCTCTAATATCATGAGAACATATCATAATGCAAATATAGAAAGTAATTACATTAACTTAGCCACGGCTGATACAAGTCTACAGTCACTACTATCAATGTGTTATAAGTAAGTAATTAAAATTATTCATGATAATATTTTAATAAGATGTAAAATACAATAAAATGTACATATAAGATACATGGCTCTCCCAAAGCATAGTTTCCAAACTCTAGTATATGTGGCAATCTCAAGTGTCATCTCAATAAGTAGTATTGTTGAGGGAGAGAGAGCATCATCTGAGTGCTTTTCCACACCAACCATGGACCAATGATCTTCCACACTAATTCCATTAGGAAATGGCTCTCTCTTCATAGATGAGTAGATAGTGATAACACGAGAATCTAAAGAGACAAGCAAGTACTCGTGTGCTATATAATTTTTAAACTAAAAATGCAATGTATCATAAAAAATCTATTCTATTTCAAGATATCACATAAACATGTAAATAACACTCATGAAATGATAATGTCTCACTAAACATATTTTGGCCAAAGTTTTAAGAATGATAAATAATAGCGATCTATAGATCAATCAAATTCATACACACCACTTGATAAGACTACCTTCATCTGGCATTGTGATGCTAATAAGCCAATGAAGTACATCTCACTCCTTATTTAGTATATATAATGCAAATTGGTCAACCATAATTTAACCACAAGATTCATACAATTTACATCCTACTAGCAACCACATCATATAACATGTTGAACATAGGAGTAGTCAAAGCATATATTTATTCTATCAAATGTATGAATGAATCTTACATTATTTTCTATCCCATACTAAAAATAATTACTACAGTTAATACCATCTAGATAAAATACACAATTAGTTGTAGATTCTAATATCACAATTCATTTTCAAACATGCTACACTCTATGATAACCTATATTACCATAGTCTAGTGTTTTAATTATAACTACTATGTGTTGTAACCAGTCAAATAAAGTAGTCACAAATCCATGGAAACCTAAGATTTTATTCAACAACTAGATATAACAAAGCAATTTTCAATTCATACGAAACATAGAATACTCTATTTTTAACATTTATTATATTCTCAGGGTCTTGTTTACATGCCTTCGTAAAGCTCTATTATACATAATTATTTGATATATTTTATAACCATAAGTACACACCCTAATGTATAAATATATTCTAATAGGCACGTTTACACCCATTTTTTTCAATAAGCAGACTGTTGATAATCCATAAATACATAACTTGTTATAATTTTATATTCCATACAACAAGTTTTTTTTATCACAAGTTACATATAATAAGGGATCTCAAGCACACCACAAAGCTTATCTCACAATATTGGAAGGCTATGTTTACCTATTTAAATCTCACATGTTCAATCAGAACATGTTATGATATCAATAAGTTTATAGCTATATACATGTCAGTATAATAAGAACTATAACTATTTTGGTTAATTACATGATAAGATTTAAGACATTAGGTGATATTATATTACCATTCCATCAGCTAATAGTCACAAAATACAACCCTATGCCCATTAGAGCATTCTATGGATCTTAGTCTTATTTTAGCGCTAAACAAAAATTTTACAAGGTCTGTGATATATATATATATATATATATATATATATATATATATAAATTAGATTTATGTTTTATGACCACCACTAATAAAATTATAATTTCCATTCAAATTTCAATGCAACAGGGAATGGTTGAATAAGTTATAAAATCTTCACATTATAACTTTATATCTTTTCTCGTTGTATGCCCACACATGTATGTCATATAGTAGGTTTATTTTAGACCCATGCTTATTATATAAACTATGGAAATATTGATATCAATCCACAACCACGTATATTATTACATAGTGATATGATTTAAGTATACATATAAACATATAAACTACACTATCTTAGTATCATTTTAGCAGTGGTATGAGCATATGCAAATATATAAATCAATTTCATTTGTATACAAGTGATTTTCCACCCTTCATAAGAAACTCACAATGCTTATTAAGGGAATGTTTGGCTTAATAGAGCATATACGAAATTGATTCCCCAATTATGGTGGCACCTAGGTATTAAAGTTAACAAAATTCATTGAAATTGTAGTGACTCATTCTTCATTTCAACAACTCTTACCATGCACAACAAATTTAAGATGCATTTACCAAAATTGGATGATAATAATAACTATGTTATATAAAAATACTCAACGACTCCAACAAGGCCAAAAACTAAGTTCAACGACTTCTTAAATGTCATAAAAGCTAGAAATCAGTGATCCTTGCACATATATTGATGATGTTGCCATATTGCATGGATGGGAGATACATAATGGTTCGACATTATAGGTCAATTATAGTATACAATGATTTATAATACATAAATTCAACTGGGTCAATGTATCAAAGAAAGACATTTTTTTATAATCTATATACAGTTTGTAATTTTTAGTTAATAATATACAACAACTTCAGTTATTATATTATACAAGTTGGAAATAAAATATAAATTGACTTAAATAACCATTGCCATAGTTGGGAAGTTATACAATGACTTATAAGTTATAAATATATGTCCTAGAAAACCATATAAACAACAATGCCTATATGTATATTGCAATACCTCCTACTATAACATATAGTGACTATATCTGATAAGAGAATATACGGTAATATAAGTGACACCATAGTATGCATTTTAATAATAATTTATAGATAAACACAAACATTTACATGGTTGTGGATTAAATCCAACGACACCTTTAACCAGTTCATATCTAAATAACCAATACTAGTACAAATTTCTAGATTGTATTTTCATATGGGACGTCTCACACAGATTGATCTCTATTTATTCAAGCACCTGGTTTCAATATCTCTTATTAAATTTAATTCACAATCAATAAATTTCTAAAGCAAAATACGTAAAAAGGTAAGGTTTTCCATCATGGCTAAAGTGCATACTTGGCAGCCTTAATATCTTCTCCTCATTTGCCTATTGTTGTTGTCTCCCTTCTCCTCCAAAATGCTTTTTCTCCTTCTGTGCTATGCCTTTTTCAGTTCCTTCCAATTTTTATCTTTAAAAATCCTTTCGATTCTCCTCCTTTCTTAATTTTCCCCTTCTTCTAAAATAGGTGTAGCCCTTTCTTTAGAATATATTTCCTTTTCCTTTTCCTTTTATATTTTATATTTTGTTTTTCCTAATTTTACTCTCTCTCTCTCTCTCTCTCTCTCTCTCTCTCTCTCTCTCTCTCTCTCTCTCTCTCTCTCTCGTTATTTTTTTCATTTTTCATGATTATTTTCAATTTTTATATATTTTAATATTAATTGTCAAAAATCCATAATTTTACTAAATTAATTAACATCCATTTATGTTATAGCAAATTAAATGACAATTTCAACAACTAATAATCCAGATTTTAAAATCTAATTTCACTAATAAAGTTTTCAATAAGTTTAATGATAAAATGTACCAATTACACAAAATGAATTCATTAAGATATTTAAACTATATTAGTAAACTCATAGAAATCAACTTTCCAATGCAAGTAGAAATAAACACACCATGTGCAAACCATTTTTTTAAGCATTCTAACATGTGCTAACTACTATGGTGTGTGTAGAGTTCTTTCTAATTTCTCTGTTGTCCTCTAACATTTTCATCTACATCACCCTCTCCGATGATGCTCTTCCTCCATAACACTCTGAGGGATGAGTTCTCCCACATCAACCTCACAACACATAAATAGTTATATCATATCAACATGATAAACATATAACATAAAATATAACTGAAATAACACATCAATATGTTCATAATGTAACCACATACACTACAACTAACTCATAACAAAGTAAACATGTACCTAAGCAATATCCTACTATCCCATAATAGCATAAATCTCAAACTTATTTAGAAATATATCAGGTATCAAATGTGTCAACTATAAATATATATGAATAATCAAATATTTTGCTTAGTGAGGAATTAGGATGTAACATTTTAGCCATAATTTCAGCGAAGTGAACACATAGCCCTATTTGGCTCTATCTGCGCTCCTGCCCATAAATTTACAAATAAATAGGGTATATATCCCACTATAGGGAAAAAAATAGTAGAAGCACATGTAAAATTTGGTGACCTTCCAATTTTGTATGGTATAGAAATGTAAACCTTTTGATTATGTCAACTTTTATAGTGTAGGTCCATATTGCAAGGATCCAATCTAAACAACTTCCAAATCTTGTTTCTAGCTGTAGATTTCTAGAACATTATGCAAATTGTATGTTTTCATCACCCTTCATTTATTTTTCCATTTCCTTTGATTTTCAATTATTTTTCATACTTCCAATTGTTATTTTTAGGCAGATTCAAAGCTTATTACTATATTTTACTATCATATCTTAGATCTACATTGTGCCCTTGATTTAATTGTTTTTGTTCACATTATTTAAACTCTAAACCACAAATAGTCAAAACAACCCTTTACAAACCCATGATTTTTGAAAATTAAATAAAATTAAAATTTTAAATATGTATGTGAATTTGGAACAAAATTATAAAAATTATTTCATTCCTTGTTGATAGTATATTGCAGGTATGTGTGTTAAGTTCAGATCTTTTGAGCCAAAAACCATGGTTGTTTTGGAGGTAAATGAGAAAATATTAAACAAATTAAAATAGAATGGCACATGCCCTTTAAAAAGGATGCACAACATTTGAATAGGGTGTATGCCCTTTGAAAAGTATGTAAAATTAGTCTATTACAAAGGGTGCACACCCTTTACAATCAAATGGAGCATGCCTTTTGTAATAACATAGGGCACACACCCTTTTTATTGCATAAGGCACATAGCATTTGTATTACATACCTCGCACACATTCTTTTTAATCACATAGGGTGCACATCCTTTAGGCTTGTTTTGTGAACCTATTTGAAATTAGGTTTGGCATGAATTCTTCAAATAATGAGCACCTTTTGCAAAAGGACACTCACTATTTGTAAGACATAACTTCATTTTTATGACTTGGCCACTTTTTGATCCCCCATCTTCCTACACTTGCCTATTTTTTTATTGTTCTCAGCATTAGGTATTTGATATGCCATGATCTATATATCACACAATCCTCTCATTGCTTGCTTATGTTTCTATAATATATATCATACATTTATTTGTGACAAAACCCCATACTTTTGATTTACATTATTATATCTTGTGATTCTACTACTACATTGCTATATCTTATGGCCATGTGGGGAATCTCATTAGTCCTGCACTACTTCAATTTTACCCATGTGGGGTTCACTATTCTTGCACTTATATAGATCATATCATAGGCTCACATGGGTCAATTTTTTTTATAACATACATGCTTCCAATATTATATCTATATATGCTTTAAAGCATTCGTTTTAAATTTTAATTCAGACATGATGTACACAATTTCTTTCTTTTGATATATGTGTTTCATAAGTTCATCCCACATCTTAAAAGGGGAGCGAAAATTCCACTTATTATATTCATCCAAACTTCAGGTGCTCAATACTGCTTTCACTCCTACAAAAGGGGCAACAGATTTCAATCAATCCCATGCACTCAGCATGTGCCACCTATTCCAACAACAAGATATATTTAGGATATGGTTTAACATTATTTTTGTATAACACTCAACATATTATGTTAGCATAATTTTTTTCACTAATATTTTTACTTGGAAATGTATGCAATATCTAACATAGTTTTATAGGCATGTGATCTCGCAAGGGTATCATTACATCTTCATTCAAATATGATATATCATTTTTTATTTTCTACATTTCAACATATTTTTATTATTATTAACACTTTGTTTATATGCTAGATTTGCTTTTCACATTCAAGAAAGAGAAAATGAGAAACTAAGAAGAAGGACGAGGGTTTGTACGTACCCAGATTGTAGACGTGCGCACCAGAATTCAGACGATAGCAAGAGCTCCTCTTTGGTTGTGGAGGATGACACCTAAAAGATAAAGACACTAAAACACGAAAAACATTAGATGACAAAAGGGTGGACTGCCAAGCAAGAGCTTGGTCTTAGAAGCGCAAAGGCTTCTTGGAGGATGCTAGTCCACTGTTAAAAACAAAATGCTGATCAGAAATAGAAAGTGATAAATGATGAAAAATAGAAAGAAAGAACTTAAGGCAAATGCATACCTATTTAGAAGGAATCTGATTTACACAGTAGCCGACGTCGGTGATATTGCCAGCATCGGTCAGGGAAGGTCGCCGACGTTAGTTAGGCTGCCGACGTCGATAGGGGAAATGGATGAGGTTGGCTGGGGCAGTAGTCTTAGACAGAGTCTTGTCAGGTTACAGGTTGGTTTCTGGTCTGTAGAATGGATTGTGGTCTCGTCTGAGGGTCAGGGAGGTCTATTTAGAGGTCTGAGAGATTGCCTGGAGTTCTGAGGGACTTGTTTTGGGTCTGAGGGACTGAGAATGTTATTCGGGAAAGTGGCTGGTTGGGAACCAGAAGCACAAGGGGGAATGAATGAGAGGCAGGGGTCTGAGAAGGCCTTTCAGCCTCTCAGGGGAAGGATAGGGAAGGTCTTGGCAGTGATTAGCTAAATAGATAGATTAAACAAGAAATAAAATGAAAAACAACACATTGCTTACCTCTTGCTTACTGATTAAAGAATGGGAAAACCTGTTGTTGGAGCTGTTGAAGGACCTGCAAATGGAGTTGTTGCTGGAGCTCTTCCTGCAAGATGCCTGTAGCTGCTGGTGTTGCTGTATGAGGGGGAGGAGAAGAAAATATGAATGCAAAAGTGTCAATAGAGTTATGTTCGTGGGGGCTAGAGAATGGTTGCAGAGAATGGTCTTGAAGGCTGTCGACGCCGACAGAATCACCGATGTCAGCCGCATAATGACCGACGTTGGCGGTAAAAGAATGGGGATAGAGGCTAAAATTAGCCTCTGTCTATTCTTGCACGCTGTCGGGTCAAGGGGCCGTGGGAAAACGGTCGAGTGAAGCATAAATGGACGCGGGAGGAAGGATAAAGGGGAGATTTGGGCAATAAAGGCTAGGAGAGAGGTGGGGGGATCCAAGGAGGGGATCCAAGGTGGCATGGGTGAGGTGGAAGAGGGCCAAATAAATTAAAATATTTATTTGATAAATGGAGGGGGCTAGGACAAGGGTTAGGACATGGGCCAAGGGGGGCCAAGGGTGAAAGAAGACCAAGGGGGTAGACACGATTTTAGTGTCTACATTTGCCCCTTTTTGTCTTGTTGGTTGTTCTTGACCAACTGTAAGACAAAAATAGGAGTTGGTTTCCCCAGGTATGGGATGAGGTGTTCCCCCCTCAAAGTGAGAGTCGAGGGAAGGGAACCTGAGATCGAGTGTCGATTTGACAGAGAGATGGATAGAGAGAGGGTGAGTGTGAATGCTGCAATAGTCGTGATTGTGTGTATACCACTTCACGAGATGGTCAGGTCAAATTGTCACAGGTCAAGGGTCGAGGAGTGCCAAAATTGAAATAACTGGGCCCCAGCATTAGTCGTAGCTGATCAGGTTATTCAATCTAAGCTGAAGCTCTAATGGTCATCGTGTTCCAGGTATCTCAGGCTCAGGAAGTGCTCCTAGAAACACGAAAATGTCACAAGTAGTGGGGATCAACCGGCTTGCGATCTTATACTTGTGAAGGTCATAAATAGTCTGCGCACAATTTTGCTAACCAGTCGTGGGGTAGCATACATGCAAAAACAACCAAGGCAATGTCGTCTTGGAAGTGGTCAAGGTCGGAGGAGATAGGTGCGATCTCCATGGTCATTGGTCGAGGCGGGTCGAGATAGATAGCTAGTCGAATGAATGGGCGGACGAAAGAAAGTGGCCAAGCTAACCTCAAAATACTGAGTGCTGCCTACATAGCCCCTGTGGTTAGGGCCTCAGGCCAATGTAATTCTCCCAAAGAGGGAGGAAGAGTTGAAGTGATTGGTTGGTCTTGGTCGAGGTCAAGGTCATGGTCAAAGAAGAGAAGATTTGTCTATCAGAGAGACGAACAAACAGAGGGTGGTCGAGCTAACCCCAAAAGACGTCGTGTCATCTGAGTGCTGCCTACATAGCCCAGATTGGAAGGGGCCTCAGACCAATGTAGTTCAAACTAGTTGAGAAGATTGGTTGATGATTGGTTTGGTCATGTGTCGAAATGATGAGGAGAAAAAGATGTGAAAGCCTTTTCCAAATGGTGTATTCTGTAACATTGGTTGAGAGGTCTTTCATCCCTAGCAATGTTCTATAGTCATGATGGATGTATGCTAAAAATGAATTGAGGTCTATTTATGCTTCAGCAAGTATTGGTTTATGCTTAACATAAATTGTGTCTGGTCGATAGTTTCCATGTGTATTGGTGTCCATAGAAACTATGTGAAATAGACTAAGTCATGTCAATGGTCTGAAAATGTTTTGGTTGGTTTGGGTGTGGGTTTGGTTGGATAGATAATGATTGGGTTGAATGCGTGACCAAAGTGTGACAAAAAGTGAAAGGCATAATCGCCCTTTCATTGACAAGGACCAGAATGATAACATAGATAGGGGTTGTTAGAACAAAGAGCCCCCTTCATGCATTGCATCGTTGACCATGGTTGTGTTAGAACGGTAATCGAATCACTTTGACATTAAAGTGAGCTCGAAGTCCCTTGAGCAGGTGTTATAATAGGATGAGGATAGGGTAACCCATTTTAGAGCAGAGATAACCTTGCCCTTTTTTATAGGAGACCCTGAGACAACTACAAGCCAAGTCCATGACCCATTTTTTTTTTTTTGGCGCAGACTAATCGATGCGGGAAGTCTACATAGAGATGTCATTTTGCTTTGTGGTTATGTCGTGAAGCTGATCGATGCAGGAAGCTTCTAAGAAAGTGATGTTTGTAGCAAGATTTAGTCATAGCCATCCTTCGAGGGAGTGGTCTATATTTTTTCTTTATATATTTAAGGGCTTTTGAATAGCTATCCTTTGAGGGAGCAGTCTATTAGCTACAGCAATGATAGTACAGCTATCCTTTGAGGGAGCAGTCTGCTTTTTGATTTTGTGACCTTGGATATTTTGACATCTTGATTTTTTATTTATTTTTATTTTTTTTATTTTTATTTTTATTTTTTTTGACAGAATTTTGAGTCATAGACAAAACTAGAGAAGTTCAAGGGCTCCCTTTTATTAGGACAAAGCATCGATGCTGTATAAAAGGGTTATAGAGGATTTGTTTAGGGGAATAGGGTCGAAAGGAATTATGACTAAGAGGACGGGGATCGCTCAAGGGACGAGCCCAAGTTAAATGTCAAGTGGACGAATACTTGACTAACAGTAGAATGGCCGCAGATGCAAGGCATTGAGAGGCTCAGGTTCTGGCCATCTGTCGAGAGAAGATAGATGATAAGTCCCTGACCCATACTTGTGCGCGATGATGAAAGGTCTAAGCCAATTAGGGGCAAACTTGCCTCATTTACTTTGTTCCATATTGGTGACATGCTTGTGATGATTAAGAAGTTGGTTGATGTGGTCGCTGATTTGTCGAGACTGGTCGAGGGCCGGGTCGAGATTGGTGTTTGGTCATGATTAAGAGGTTAAGGTTGATGATTGGTCAAGGTTTGGTTGCTTGGTCGAGGTCTGGTTTGATGATTGATTGAGGTCATGGTTGATGTGTGATTGATGTTTAGTTGAGGTCATGATAGGCAATATAAAGTCGAACTCCCCCCAGCCATTTGGTGGTAGGAAGAATGTCTAACACCTAGTGCGGATGAGATGGAGAGAAGACGAGGGGGAGATACTTGGGTACCCCACCTGGTTGATAGGTCAGGGGTTCCCAAGTGAATGGCGTTTAGGCATTGAAAAAGTTAGGAGGGATGGAAACCACCGACTCCGTAGGTGAAGGAGGAGGAATGGGTGAGCCTGGAGATTGGTCAATGGTTGGCTCGGGGTAAAGGTCTGCGGAGGCCTGAGTGGGGTCATGATATCCCAGGCCATACCGCTTTTTGGCATTGTCATCGTTGAGCAGCTCGATGGGCCGATGGGAGCCCTGCTCATAGCGTCCAAAACCAAAACCCTTCCATGCACACCTGTAAAGGTAAGTGTGTGTAGAGGTGGGGTTGCCAAGAAATGAGAAGTCTGATGTTAATGGTTGGGGTGAAGAGAGAGAGTTCCCATCAAGAGGAGCTTGGTTGAGCCCCCCATAGATGAGGTTGGTTCGGAGGTGAGGAGGACCATAAGGCATGACCATCCCGATTTGATGGTCATAACTGGGGCTGTGGTGAAGGCGTCCATACTCTTGCGGAGTTTGGAACATGTCTAAGGTCAGAAAGTGATATTCCCATAGTGAAAGTCACTAGAAGATGTCTTCCATGGGGTCTTTGGTAGTCACTTAAAGAGGAGGGGTGAGGGTGATCGCCGGTTGCGAACTAGTTGAAGCTTCTGCGGATGGAGGTGGTGTCGGGGTTGATGGCTTGATAGGAATGAGGACGTCATTTGGACGGTAGGTGGTGTTACAAGTTTTGAAGGGTGAAGGGTCAGCGGGAATGGTGTGGACTTGCCTGTCGTGCTCAAATTTCACACAACGGTGCAGGGTGGAGGGGACACAGGCCATGGCACAGATCCAGGGTCAGCCCAGCAACATGTTGTATTGAAACTCTCCTTCGATGATATAGAAGAGCTCCGGGACTGTGCGTGGACCAATGCGAATGTGAAGGACGACTGTGCCAATGGTTTTGGTAGTGGTGCCATTGAAGGAGCGCAAGATTGCGTCTGTCTTAGAGACACAATTCTTGGGAAGAGCCAACTGATCAAAGGCATGGGTGGAGATAATGTTGATGCTGGTGCCTCCGTCGATCATAACACATTTAATGCGTGTCCGATCAACATAGGCAGTGATGAAGAGGGTGGCGTCCTGATCTTTTGTGTTGGATGTGGGAATCTCAGAATCGTTGAATGTGATGGAGGCAATGGGAGATAAAGAGTGGATGAGGGCAGTGAGTGGTTGGGGGTCTTCAGGTTGGACCTCCGCTAACTACAAGGCTCGAATGAGGGCTTGATGATGCTGAGGCGAGGTTTGGATGAGGTCATAAAGGGACATCTTCACAGGCATCTGGTGAAGTTGTTTCAACATGGAGTCATGAATCGGCCTAGAAGAGGAAGAAGAAGAAGGCTGAGATGCGCCAAGGATAGAAATTTTAGGCTTGGGCAGTTGAGGTGGCTTGACGAAAGGGTAGGTCCAAGGAATGGCAGCTTTTTCTTTTGCCTTGTCCTTTTGTGACCTAGTGGTTATGTGGATAGCATTGATTTCAAAGATAGGAGGTGAAGAAGGGGTCATGGCCTGCTGGTGAGATGTTGATGTGGTTGAAGAGGTTGGATGGAAAGGTGTCGAGGGTCGGTCAAGAGTGTCCTCAAGGAGAAGAGTGTCCTTCTCCATATAGCAGTGAATGACGGCCTTGAGGGCATAGCAAGCCTCGATATCGTGTCCTGGCGTACGATGGTATAAGCAAATCTTTGTGTCATCGAACTAGGAGGGCTTGGACCTGAGAGGTTGGAAGGCTATGCTGGAAGTCTGCAAAATTTGGTGTAATATCAACGAGTATGAGCCCACTAAAGGGTCTGTGCTAGTCGATGTGTGCGATGCTGGTGACTTTTGCTTAGGCAAAGTTGGAGGAGGTTTCCGTACCACCTTTTGGGTTGATGGTGCAATGACAGGTGGGGACGGAACTTTCTTCGTGAGAGGTACCGCCTTTTAAGGAGAGGGTAGGCTAGAGATAGGCAGAGGAAGCAAAGGAGGCAACTGGTTTTGATTAGAGGTCGGCATGGGAAGGACTCTGGTCAGGGTCGAAGGATGGGGGCCCAAAATGGAAGGTAATGGTGATGGGGGAAGAGGCATTCACTTCTGTGGTCTGGCAGTCTTCTTTGACTTGGTTGGAAGACTACTATAAGTCAAGGTCTGGTCTAAGTCCACCTTCATTTGCGGGTGAGTGAGGGTAGAGATAGGGCGAACGCTAAGTGACTTGATAGGTTTAGATGGGGTAGATGCAGATTTAGAAGCGGGAGTCTGGTCTTTGTTGAGAGTCTTGGGAGATTCTGCCTTGGGATGATTGGCAACATGAGACGAGAGGGCACGGGCATGTTGAAGAGCTTTAAGATGCTCCCACAATCCCTGATGCTCCACTTTCCTTGAAGGGAGAAGTCTGATTTTCTCCACTAGTCAAGAAAATGGTTGAGAAGATGTTAGATGAGGTTTGGGTCCTTGAGAAGATGTTGACGATTGTGGGGCTAAAGATGAGATGGGTGTAGTAGTCTCGGACCCATGACATGATGAAGTTGTGACCAATTCGTCCTTGGTTGGAGACGAAAGAGAGGCAGGTTCTTCCCTGGGTGGAGAAGAAACCGGAGAATGAGGCTCCTCAAGTGGGTAAAGGGCAGGGATGATGGTGCCCTCCACTTGCGGTCGAGGAGTAGGAAGGGTCGGGTCCTCCATAGGCAGCAGGAAGGAGGATGGTGAGACCGATGGTGCTGGTAAGGTTGAGGCATCCTCCAAGATGAGAGAGGTTGACGGAGAACTAACCAGGGAAAGAGGTTCGTCCACACGTGATGGACTGATAGATGGACTAACCTCTTGAGGTTGGTCGGGGATGAAGGGCGAGACCGTATTGACTGTTCGAATGTTGTGTTCATGAGTGTTGTCAATCAAGGTCTGGACATTATTTTGGGTCAGTGGATGATTGGGGAATGGTTGCTTGAAGATGTCGATCCCCTGATTAGGGGGGGCATTGGGATTGTCTAGGATGAGGTCACCCTTTTCGAGCATGTCTTGGATTATGTTTTTAAGGGTCTTGTAATTTCTCGTGTCATGGCCTTTAACACGGTGGTAGTTACAGAAATCATTTTCCCTATACCACGTAGGGATGGCATGTGAGGGATCAAATTGTGGAGGTGGTCAGATCTGGGGGAGATTGAGAACCCCCTGTTTAACAAGTTTTTCCAGCACAGACGCGTATGATTCTCTAAGAGGAGTATACTGTCGTTGTACGTATCTCTTCTAGAATTGGCGAGTGGTGCTCTGAGATGTGGATGGCTCAGGTTGATTGGTTGAAGGTGAAGAGGATGAAGGTCTAACGACCACAGCGTTAGCTGAAGCTTTAGACTTAGGATTGGATGATGAAGGTTTAGAAGAAGAGGAGTCATTGGTCTTAGAGTTGGGATTCTTGCTCCACAACTTGACTTTATTCTCCTCGATGGCACGTAATTCAAGTTTGCAGGCCATCGTGAAGGCTTCGTCGAAGGTGCGAAAGGTCTGAACCCGTAAGGTGGAAGAAATATGTTTGGCACAGGCTTGGGAGAAAAGTTTAATAAGTTCGGGTTGGGGTAAGGAAAAGGAGAGTTGATTGATGAGGCCTCTCCAGCGAGCAACGAAGTCAGTTATGGATTCGTCCTCGAATTGGTGGATAGAATAGAGGTCTGTGATCGAGACCTTCTTGGTGATGTTGATGGAGAAGTGATCAAGAAAGAGCTGGGCCAGCTGTGTGAATGTGAAGAGGGAATGGCTGGCAAGAGAGTTGTACCAATCAAGCGTAGCACCAGAGAGAGACATAGGAAATGTGCGTAAAAGCAATGCATCATCATGGGCAATAAGGTAATAGGCATGTCTGAATGCCTGTAAGTGCTGTTGTGGGTCTTCCTTGCTTTGAAAGCTAGAGAATTTAGGAAGCTCCCATTGACTGGGGTATGGCCTGATCGGGACAGAAGGATGAATGGGCTCATTGCAAATTTGCTCGTATGAGAGAGCATTGCGTGAGCCAGAAACAGAGGTCTCTAGGCTAGAAATCTTGTCCATCAGCATTTTGATGATGTCTATTGACGGATTGGCGGGTGGAGCGCCTCCTAGATTATAAGGCGCTTGAAAGATATTGAGAGGGGCATATGACGTGGTTGGTTGCGTAGACGCAACATATGGGTAGCTAGTTATCGGGGCGGAAGTTGAAGCCAAGGGCACTTGTGTTATGGGGTTGGTAGGCAAAAATTGGATAGGGGCCGTCAAAGATGGTTGAGGAGTGGCCACACTTGTTGAAGGGTAGGCAGTTACTCTTGTGTTGATAGGTGCAAGAGTAGGGGGGATAGAGACCACTAGGTTTTGGAAAGGTGTAGGATTTGGTTGAGTCGTTTGAGGTTGAGGGGGTACTGAAACCCCCATGGAGGTAGGTCTAGAAGGAGAGGCTAAATTTTGAAGGTGGGACACGGTTGGGTTATTAGTCTAGGTGTTGGCTTGATTGTCTATAGGTTGAATTGTAGATGTTGTTGATGTGATCATTGTCTCAACTAAGGAAGTCGGCATCCCATAGATTGGGTTGCCTAAGGAGTCTCGCGTTCGGCTATGCACGAGATAATGCTGCAAGGCTTTGACGTTGAGGTCCAAGAATCATGCAAAATCTTGGTCCCCTTCTGGGACAATAAGAGTCTGGGGCGGGGTTGGGCGAGTAGGAGTTCTTTCAGTCTCTGAGTGGAACTCCATTATAGGACCGGTTATGGACGGGGTAGACGGAAGCGGTTGGTGCCTCGCGTGGTTGACTAGAGCCTTGGCTTGACTGCGAGTCAGAACCATGCAAGGCAAGAAAGGTCAGGTTTCAGAAACTGCATTTTTTCAGTTTCAGAAACTCAGAATGGGGTTTTGGTAAAAAAGGGGCAGGTTTTGAGGCTGTTGTTTTGAAAAAAGAAAGAACTATGACAGAGACCGACGTCGGTTGAAAAACTGATGTCGGTGAGAAAGATGGCCGACGTCGGTCAGATAACCGATGCCGGCGAGAAAAGGTTACCGACGTCGGTGGTAAAACCGATGCCGGTGACTGTGTTTTCCAGAAACCCAAAAGATTTGAGAGTTTTTGAAAAATAGGAAGAAGAACGTCCTCACTAGCTCAAACAAGCAGATAAGATTAGAAAATATGAAGAACACAAGCAGAGCCCAAGCGTTCAATCCCTAGAAATAAATTATTAAGCTCATGTGGCTTATGCCTTAAAGTGATGTTTGGGGAGGTTGGCTGTTAGAAGGGTCCTAGAAGAGGTAGTCTATGGATGGTTTCAGGTTTGTTTAGGCGCTCAAGAGTCTAGGTTAGGTTCCGTAGATGGCCTGGTGCTAAGGAGCAAGCTCCCCTCACTTCACGAGTCCAGTGGTAAGCTGGTCTCGCTTAGCCAAAATATACTTTCCCTAGAGATTATCCTCCGCCAGAGAATGGAGTGGGCTTTCCCCTTGGTGATGAAATCCAAGTGGGATTGCCAAGGAGGGGTAAGGTATCTGCTGGGGGATGAAATCCCAGTCGGGCCTTGTCTCAAGTAAGTTTGATGTTTGATTTAGTGCAAGTGGTTCGGTTGTGTAACATCAAGTGGACTACGATTAATTCATGATGCGATTTGTTAATTACTAGGTGTGGACTAAGAAATGCAAACAAGTAGAAATGATATGCAATGTGTTTTAAGCCCCAAGTCGAAATGTGAGTTTGAATGAAAACAAGTTGAGAAAGGGTTGAAGGATATGATTTTTGACTAGCTTGAAATGCAAGAAAAGAAAGAAAGGTTCCTTTTAATCCTACTTATGATGTAGTTTAGAAGAGAAGAAAGAGGTGAAAAGGGAGGAACCTAATGCACCTATATGAACAGAAAGAAAAGGAACCCAAGGGAGACCCTAAGGTCCCACCGGGCGTGCCAAAATGTTCCTACGCTAGATTTGCTTTTCACATTCAAGAAAGAGAAAATGAGAAACTAAGAAGAAGGACAAGGGTTTGTATGTACCCAGATTGTAGACGTGCGCACCAGAATTCAGACGATAGCAAGAGCTCCTCTTTGGTTGTGGAGGATGACACCTGAAAGAGAAAGACACTAAAACACGAAAAATGTTAGATGCCAAAAGGGTGGACTGCCAAGCAAGAGCTTGGTCCTAGAAGCGCAAAGGCTTCTTGGAGGATGCCAGTCCACTGTTAAAAATAGAATGCTGATCAGAAATAGAAAGTGATAAATGATGAAAAATAGAAAGAAAGAACTTAAGGCAAATGCGTACCTATTTAGAAGGAATCTGCTTTGCACAGTAGCCGACGTCGGTGATATTGCCGGTGTCGGTCAGGGAAGGTCGCCGACGTCGGTTAGGCTGCCGATGTCGGTAGGGGAAATGGACGAGGTCGGCCGGGGCAGTAATCTTAGACAGAGTCTTGTCGGGTTACAGGTTGGTTTCTGGTCTGTAGAATGGACTGTGGTCTCGTCTGAGGGTTAGGGAGGTCTATTTAGAGGTCTGAGAGATTGCCTGGAGTTCTGAGGGACTTGTTTTGGGTTTGAGGGACTGAGAATGTTGTTCGGGAAAGGGGCTGGTTGGGAACCAGAAGCACAAAGGGGAATGAATGAGAGGCAGGGGTCTGAGAAGGCCTTTCAGCCTCTCAGGGGAAGGACAGGGAAGGTCTTGGCAGTGATTATCTAAATAGATATATTAAACAAAAAATAAAATGGAAAACAACACTGTGCTTACCTCTTGCTTGCCGATTGAAGAATGGGAAAACCTGTTGTCGGAGCTGTTGAAGGACCTGTAAATGGAGCTGTTGCTTGGAGCTCTTCCTGCAAGATGCCTGTAGCTGCTGGTGTTGCTGTACGAGGGGGAGGAGAAGAAAATACGAATGCAAAAGCGTCAAGAGAGTTCTGTTCGTGGGGGCTGGAGAATGGTTGCAGAGAATGGTCTTGAAGGCTGCCGATGTCGGCAGAATCGCTGACGTCGGCCGCATAATGACCGACGTCGGCAGTAGAAGAATGGGGACAGAGGCTAAAATTAGCCTCTGTCCGTTCGTGCACGCTGCCGGGTCAAGGGGCCGTGGGAAAATGGTCGAGGGAAGCATAAATGGACGCGGGAGGAAGGATAAAGGAGAGATTTGGGCAATAAAGGCTAGGAGAGAGGTGGGGGGATCCAAGGAGGGGATCCAAGGTGGCATGGGTGAGGTGGAAGAGGGCCAAATAAATTAAAATATTTATTTGATAAATGGAGGGGGCTAGGACAAGGGTTAGGACATGGGCCAAGGGGGGTCAAGGGTGAAAGAAGCCCAAGGGGGCAGACACGATTTTAGTGTCTACACACTCATCCATGTGTGTGTATAAAAAGAAAGAATTATTTTGTAGGATTCACATGTACATTTAATTTTGCTTTGGGGACTTAAGAGGTACAAAATCTTGTTTCCATTCCATGTCTGCTTTTAATTTTATATATAAACACGCACGTACACACATCAAATTGAGGTATTATTTAGACACCTAAAATGGCCCTTACAAATTTATTAGTCATAAAATCATATATTTCTAAGATGTTTTTGTGTTTGTCAATTATTAGTTTAAATTAGGTGTTATTTGCATAATTCCTAATGTTTGGTGGTCCTAACCCTCTTCTCAGTCTTCCCCAAATCTCCTTTTTTATCTCCTCTCTTCCTCTTCGTTTCTTTGTCTCATGCTAGAACTTTACCATAAAGTCATGGGTCTACCAAGACAATATTATATGGTCATGTGTTTACCAGTAATGTATTATATGGTTCGTGTCTCATGTGGTGTGGTTCCCTTTGGCTCATGTGGACACATCCCTTGTCCATTTTTTCATTTTGTCATAGTTATGATTTCAACTTGTGCATCAATAGGGTCCAAATTTAAATTCAAGATGTCTATAAATACACAAGCACCCTAGTGCATTGAAGTATCTAAGATTTATCAATTAAAAGGTAAATTTCAGAAAGCATCTAGCATTTATTGTTGATAGGAATCTATTGAGCATCTACGAGTATGTAGGGAAGAAAAGCATTCATTATAGCAATAAAGTTCATATTAGAAAAACATTGAATTGCATTTGTTTCCCTGATTGATGAATTACCAGAATTATTGGAGTGTATTTTTAAATATTATACATGTCTTTGAGGGCCCAACAAATATCATGGAAGTTTAATTATTCCCTGGGATAATGTAGACCCCAAACACACACACACACACACACACACACACACACACACACACACACACACATGTTTTTGGGGTCTACATTATCCCAGGGAATAACTAAACTAAATGCAATTCAATGTTTTTCTAATATGAACTTTATTGCTATAATGAATGCTTTCTGAATGCTTTTATTCCCTACATACTCCAGAATTATTGGAGTGTATTTTTAAAAATTATACATGTCTTTGAGGGACTCAACAAATATCATGGAAGTTTAGTTATTGCCTGGGATAATGTAGACCCCAAACACACACACACACACACACACAATTTTCCATTCTAGCTACCCACTTGGGGTAAGGAGAAAAGTGCATTTTCTTGGTGATTGAAGTGAAGTTTTAGAAAACCAAGTGAGGTTTTTGGATCCTTGGATTTGACAAAAGAATCATTACAAAAAATTGTACATTGTTAACACTTCATATAAGCGGAACTTAACGTTTTTTACAAGGTTGTCTATTTGCCATGATTTTTAGGTTTGTCATTGTGTTGCCACAAAACCCTGATTTTCATTGTCAAAGTTTGATGACAGTATCCAAATCTCTAGATATGAAAGATAAATTTATAAACCCTCGTTTCGTCTTTATTTCTCTTGGTTTGGAAAAATAATTAGGTCAAACTATGGATATTTGTATTTGGGAGAAGTAAGTCGAATATTCATTGAGGGTATTGAAGTTTTGATAAAAAGTGGGAATCAAACTATTATAGTCGGAGTAGATAATCTCTTTGACAATGTAATGCAATATTAATCACTAAGTTGTGATTGGCTATTCACATGATACACATGGCACACTCATCTTGCAAACAACACACCAAATCAAATTCTCCATAAATTAAAAGGGTTGTAGTCCAATAAGTGAAGATGATGCATTATTATCCTATCCACTATAGTTAAATCCAAGGTCGTTCCTTAAATAACTCTATATAATTATGAGCTTTTTAGAAAGAAAATTCTCTATATCACCTTACATATATTTAATTGAGAAATCACAATCAACAGTCTAAATTAGATGGTCATATGACCTATTTATTTAAGTGTTTTAAACATAAAATACAATTAATTTTATTGGGAGATTATTAAATACAAAGTAAATTTTATGCATATCAAAAATTATAATAAATATATATTTTTTTTGCCGTGAGATTCGGGGCAACGAAACTTCTCTCGAAGTTTACACCGCACGAGTTCCCAGCAATTTCTTAACCCCGAAAATGAAAGTAAGGTCACGATGATTTTGACTATAATTCTTTCTCAAATACCTTGTCTCTTCTTTCTCATTGCATTGCACGAGCATCAAACTTATTTTTAGATTTTCTTTGTGAAACAAATGAAATGGACGAATGAGATTTTGTTCAGAGATGAAATGGACGAATGAGATTTTGTACCATAAATATAATTTATTAGTTTTGCACTAGCTTTATATTATCGTGCACACCTTAATTCTAATTCTATCCAGAAAATTGACTGACAAAGTCTCAAGCCGTGTCTGCAGGTTCAAAAAAATTGGGGTGTGCAAATTCTGAATGCACAAGACTATCCAAGCAGACTGCAATGTCAACCGCCTTTGTTGAGACAGACAGCCATAGTTTCAGGGAGCTTGTGCAGAAGCTTACTGGTGTTTCAGATGGAAGAAATCTTCCTGCAAGAAATTCAAGCAAAGGCAGTGCCGTAGCAGGGATCGATTTCAACGGGATTTGCTATGCGTTGATGAAGAGTGGGATTCGAATGGGTACCAGAAAATCAACTTTCAAACTCCTTCACAACGGCAATTTCAGAAAAGATTAGAGGTTAAGCTGGGCATCTATCCTGATTCCTGTAATGGTAATATAATAAGCTTAGCAGGTAAGAGTGATGTGTTATCACCCATTGCTCTTCCAGCACTGATTCCTAGTACCTTCACCCCTCTGGGGCCTGCTGATCCATCAATTTACTGTCCTTATTCATCTACTACTCCTAATTTGGAAGAGAAAGAGGACTTCTGGTTTGAGGTTTCGGCTATTAGTGTGAAAAGGGAACCAGAGTTGCTTCCTCTGTTTCCACTGAAGTCTGCAACACAACACAACACATAATTGTTGTTTGCTTCAATTACTTACACCCACCATGTTACTAGATTTTATGGTTTGGAGATGAGGAAGGAATTGGATTCAAGTTATTTTTAATACCTGTTCTTTTTTCAATCATTATTGTAACGCCCCTAATGGAAGCTCTGTAAACTTGTTGTACATATTTATCACTTGTAGAATGTACTTGTGAAAGAAATGGGCATCTTGATTTTAATATTATCTCAATTACATTAAGGGCACTGTTCCTCTTCTGTCAAGTATTGTCATGTGAACAATGTAAACCTGTAAATTTTTTTAAAATATTTGTGCAGTTCTAAGATCACCGCGTACAGCAGTGGTTTAAAAAAACAAATTGTACCGTAATTAATTCAATAATAAAGTGCCCTAATAGGAGAATGAGAATTCCTATACTCCACATCTTAATTGATCCATAAATCTAATAAAAAATATACCTGTTCAGAGATATTTGTTGAAAGTCTGTGTTGTTTGGAAGTTTTTCTAACCTTGGTCAGCGATATTCATGCAACCTAAAAGCTTGTATATTCATTTTCAAACTTCCTAATAAAGAAAGTAAAAGAGGAATGTAAAGGTAGTTTTATTACCTTTCTTATAAGTAAATAGATTGGAAGTAGTTTACAGTATAATTTAAAGGTGTGTTTTATTGATGTTTGAGAGAAAAAAACCTGTATTACATTATGAATATTTTTATTATTAAAATTTTAAATATAAATTTATATATTTATAACATTTTTTTAATGTAATATTTTAAATAGTTTTATGATTTTTATTTTATATTAATTTATGTCAATTTTATATATTTATTTATATATAGTTAACTTACTTCAAATTAAGTAGTATTGATATTTTTGTCAATTTTAAAGTTTTAATTTATGGTTTCAAAATCATATTTGAGTAGTATAGTATGGTCTTGGTGGTTTGTTTCCCACTCCACTTTTAATTAATTGGGTCCATTCATCTTTTCTCTCTTTTTTCATTTATAGTGTTTAGAAATCAACATATATACCAATTTTACCAAATTTGAATTCATAATTGCCTATACATAAACAAATGTCGTGATTCGTTCAGACACACAAACACTATCATTAGACATCTAATATTGAACAAATTATTGTTACATTGGAAACATATTTTTTAGCTAACCAAACCCTAATTTAAACTCTCAATCTATTTTCCTTAACCATTTAAGTTAGAGATTAAACAATTGTAGATACCGAAGTGTTGTAATATGTAAACTAAAGGTAAGAAAGTGAAAAGAAGAACCATGTGAGAAAACACAAAAACTCAATTTTTTATTCTAGGAAATTTGCAAATCTTCTTTGATCATTTCCAAATTTCTAAGTGAAAGTCTTCATAGTTTCAATTGCACATTCCCAAGTTCAAATTTTTGCGAGAAGTCTTTTACAAAATTTTACACAAACATATTCTCTTATCTATCACTTTGTATTTACGATATTGATGTGTTATTTATTAATTAGGTATTATTATTATATTGTATATATATTCTAATCTCTAATATATAATTCATTTATTTATAATATATTTTAGTGAATCTATATTGTTGTACACCTCCGAAGTTATATTTATTCATGAAATTGCCTTATATGTCAATTCTATTGAATACTTTTAGATCTAATTTATTTTATTTTATATTTGAGGTGTTATATCTCAAATTCATTGTCATTCAAATTTCTATTTTAATAAATAAATAAATGAATGTGCTTCTATGATATATTTGTTCATGTTTTATTTATAATATTAAAACTAAACATAATTAAAATCCTAATTAAAAGAAGTGTTAGAATTAATTTAAAAAAACTATATAATTTAAAAACTTTTTTTAATATGTAAATTAAGTTTGAAAAGAGAAAAAAAAAAGCCAAAAGTGTTTTAAATATTTTTAAAATTAATTTCTCTCAAACAAATTATATATATTTAAATATTGTTGTATATGGACCCAGTTTTCTTTAATTCTTAATACTTAGCATGTTAGATTTTTTTTATTTGGAAATAAGCGAGGAATTTGGTTTGATGAAGCAAAGAATGGAGTTGATATTTCAAACTATTTTTTTTTAATAAATATACGTTGCTTTCCCTCACCGTAACGCCCCCAGTGGAAGCCGTGTAAACTTTTGGGTACATATATTGTTTGTAGTGTGAAAGAAGTTGCTTTATCTAACCTTGGTTAATGATGTTCATGCAACCGAAGAGCTTGTTTATTCATTCTCAAACTTCCTATTAAAAGACGAATATATATTATTTTATTTTATTTTTTTAAATTTTTTTTTTATATTGAAATATGTATTATATTTTACACAATTAAAAATTGAGTGGTAGGAGAGTATACTTGAGTAAAAGTATAACATAAATTATGAAATTATTCAGGGGAAATAAAGAGTTAGGACTCATGATAAAGTAAAAATAAATACAAAATTACATAATAGTGACATCATCAATAGAGAATATAAAAAAGTAAGACCTTACACTACAAGCACCACCAACCCTACAAAAAGAGGAGGAGGAGGTAAAAGTGGCAAACTGTCAGGGTTATCTCCTCATCTTCCTCAAGGAGGTGCAACTTGTTATGTATGAGTTCCCAACCATCTTTCTTTTTATTTTCTTTCTCATCTTTTTCAGTTTCACAATGGTGGGGCGATATGGCCAATGCCAATCTAGAAAAATTCCCATGAGCATCTCCTCCTAGAGGCACAAATATAAAGTATCCATATTCGGCATGTTCAAAGTGTCATCCTCTATGACCCCTTGAAGGAGAGAATCATCGACAAGGAGGAGTGGAGAAAGAAAAACAACTCCATAATTTGGGCCTCTACCATAGTCACATCATTCTTGGTATCTTCCTAGGAGGTCTTGAGGAGGTGCATATGAGGGAACCTACTAAAGTGCAAGGGGCATTGCCTCAATGACCAATGAGAGTTATGAGGTGTTCCACCTCTAGGGCTACATTTTCAGCTTGCACTTGTATTTGTAACATTACATTGGACAAGATAATGATTTTATTAGCAGTAGTAAATACTTTATCCACGTGTTCATTGTTAAAAATAACATAATTATTGTCTTTCCAAAGAAAAAAGAGAATCTCAATCCGAAAGATGTGCCAATTCTACTTGAGTATTGTAAGAAATAGAGAAGAGTCTCCCAACATAACCATGTTCCAAGAAAAAATTTTAGGGGTGAATAGATGGAAGGAGTGGATCTATCTCTAGGTATCTTAGGCTCTAGAAAAAAACTGAAAAAATGTTTAGAGAATCGGGTTGGCTAGAAGTGACACATCTAGGAGTGGGGATTCCCACATGCAATATTTTTTTCCCCACTAGAAGACCTTGATAAAGGATATACCAAGCAAATTAGCCCTTTTTGGCTCCATCGCCACACACCAAATAGTTTGGAATCATTTATTCCAAAGACTTTAAGAATTATTGAGATTTCATTGTTTGTTGAGCATCTCCCAGGGCACAATAATGACATAGAGTCATTGATAACCAAGCCATGGTTTGCATGGCATGTTCCAATTCCAATCTTTTCACCATCTAAGAGATCCTAAATTTTATAGAGAGCATAGGTAAGCATCGCCATTTGAATTTTTACAATAGATTAAAAGTTTTGGTTTTTGATCTTGAATTTAGCTTTGAAGTTTGTTCAACATTCCCAAGAGCATGATATCTTATCAAATATATCCCTTATGACCTTAATGCCTTTGTGGAAGAGCCTTAGAGTTTTCATTTTAGGAACTTCTACCAAGGGTTTTCCACTAATAGTAATAACTAGATCTAAATCCTTCCCCTTTCCAAATCAACCATGGATTGATGGATTTTATCGGTGTGTGTCATGGTCACACATATTATGAAATCTAGCTTATGAAGGTTTTTTACCGAGATGTGATTTAATATGTGCACAATAATTTTTAATGCACATTTAATTTTGGTAGCTATCCCCAAAGTGTGAGAAGGGGAAGACGTACTTTGGGGAACGATTCCATATTTCACTGCACCAATACTAATCTCCCACTCCAACCTCTTACTTTTCCTATATAAGGACCTTTGTATCCTTGTTTGGAAATAAAAATTAGAGGAGCTTATCCTTAGCTAGTGGAGATCTAGTTTCTTAGGAGTCTTGTTTTGGTTTAACCATTTTTAGGTACACGTGTGTTGTATTTTTAGTTTAGTGTAATACAATGTACTTTTATTAGTGAATCTCTTTCTATTGTCTAAATATTTTATATGGATGGTCTCTATGCTGAAGTTCATGGGATTAGTCTTTCCTAACATGGTTTTAATGTTAAGAGTTGTGTTCTCCAATATGACATTCAACCTATTTTATTATAGATTCCAAATCCTTACATAAATTCTTAGCCGTAAACATGTCAATAATTTTAATAAAGGCTAGGTAATAAACAATGTTTGGAAACCTAATTTATTCCAAGTACCACGACCATAATGGTTGCCAAAGGAGATGCAAATTTTAAAAATAATTTTCCAAGATTCTTATCCTTCAATAGCCTTGGAATCCTTTTGGCACATAACACAATTCCCTATTTGGAAATGTCAATGAGTTCAAGCCCCCAACTTCCATGGATTTGCAACAAATGTCCCATGCAACTCAGTGAAAGGCTTTATGGTATTCCAAGTTAACCTAAAGGAATTATCTTATAAGTTTTTTAATTTTATTTTGGGATGACCTAGAAGGGGCCCAATAGGAGGAGTAATAAAAATGAATTGAAGCTAAGAATTTGAAGCAAATTTAGAATTTCCCTTCAAGAGATAGGAGCTTAGTGATCCAAAATGCAAGCTTATTTTGCATTCTCTAGACAACATAATTCCACAACTTGATCTTTGAGGCTTGGAATGCAAAGGGAATGCCCATCAATTTAGACATTTCCCCAAGAGTAATCCATTTCCATAAAGAAGTCCCTAGCTAGACAAACACGGGATTGTGTGATTCTTTGTAGCATTGAGTTTTAACAGATTGATATTAGTGATTTATCTTTTTCAAGATTATGGAATGAAACCCTAAGTTGATAAAGAACTAAGTAATAAATCAGGGAATAGAATACTATAGTATCAAAAACCAATGATTTGCATAATAATTGATTTATTTGAATATTTTATAAATGGAAATGAATTATAAAAGGTGTACTTAGGTGGAAAATATGATTGAGATGGACAAGTGGCAGGTTGGGAACTAATGTAGGAGCAGGACATAGTGGTGTCTATAGAGAATAGGGGTTATAACCCTCTTCGGATAATAGAATTGCTCTATTTGCTATTAGTGCACTATGTTATTGACCTTATATGTAGAACTAATGACCTTATGCAAGTGAAGTAGTGAGATTATGGGTAGGCCTTCACTCATTTTGAGAAGCCTATGACTGTATGACTGAGACCTAGGTCATCATTTGTTATGCATTTTGACTGATTTCACAACGAAACCCTAAGCCTCCCTACTTTCTAGGGTTTTTATGAACAAAAGTGGAAGGAGAGTGGCATTAGTATGGTAGGTTGGATGTGACCTCAACACCCCATGTATTGAACATTACCTACATACCAATACCTCAAAAGGGGATCAAGCCCGATGTAGTTCTCCCAATCTAAGTGTTGGTACAAGTGAGAGTGATGCTAGTATACCTAAGTATGATTAACCATTTAAATGCTTTAAGTGTGACTTGAGACTAGAAATATGAGTAAATTTGAGCTCTAGGATACTGTAGATGTATGTATGCAAAAATAGGGGTAAATAGGGATCAATAACCTTAATTTGTAGAAACTATTTATGAACTTGTTCATGAGAATTGTCATCTATATATAGTGTCTTGGTGCTTGTCGAGACATGAAATTAGTCTAGGCTGACCCTAAGATGTTTCACGGTGTGGAAAAATATCCGTTAGGGGAAAAGGAAGATAAGGTTCAATAGATTCCCCCTTTGCCAACAACACACTATGCTATAGACCAAATGGGTCACACTATTGTCCAAATAGCTAACATGTGTGCACAAAAGATTGGGGATGCCTGGGTGATGGTTCAATGAGGCTCTTGGTATATCTAGGCATGGGCTAGATGTGCATAAAAGTGGTAAAAGGATCAAAAGAGGCCCTAAGATAGGTCTAGAGCAGAGCTAAGGATAGGGTGGTCTCAAGTGACACTCATTGCATTAAATGACATTTTATAAGACTACATTTACCCCCCCCCCCCTCCACCCCCATTTATTATAATAGCAAATTGAAATGACTAGGAGAAAGGAAAGAGTAATGTACTTGGACTAACCTATGAGGTGAAGCTTGTGAATCTAGGTCTAATTCTAGAAACTGTGCTCCATTGCATTTCTTACAAATGAAACATGTATAAATTAGTCCTTACTTAAGAAATATCAAAAATGAAGACAAAATTGGGTAAAGAGATGTGTGAGAGAATAAAGGAATGAATACACCTCATTGGGTATGTGAACCAATGCAAAAATCCTTGGTGCAATCTTATGTGTGTAGATGGTGATCAAATGGTGAATATATTAGACTACATTGATGGCTTGCCCAATCCTCATGTGTATGTCTCAAGAAATCAAGTATGCTATGACTCCATCATTGCCTACCCCTATGTAATAGAAGAAGCTAAAACTAAAAATGTGTGGTGTCATGAAGCTATAAAGATGGATCCGAGCCACTCAATAATTGTTATATGTAAAATGGCTCAGGGGCCACATGGGTACTCTGAATGTAAAATGGATCTAAGCCACTCAGGAATGTCAACCAAAGCATATGAAATGAATCATGAATATGGTGTAATCTACTATAATCCTAGTGCATATGGTGTATGAATTATACAACATGGAGAATGACATGGAGTTGTCATTCCATCTAAGAGAACTAGTGCAGAACTGATCAGATAAAAATAATGTGCCATGCACGTGCCCCCAATTATATTATATGTGCATAGGTATTTTGGACTAAGTTATAGTAATCTATGTTTGTGCATATTTGGGATTGAAATTGGAGTGATCATGTCATGCACAATGCCTCTAATCTAAGCAAATATGTGTAATTCTATGTAAAAATTGAGTATATACTAATCATATTTGATAATTTATGATTGTGAGTGTGCAAATATGAATTATACCTAATGTACCTTTTTGATGATTCCAAAATTATCTATTTATGAGGCTACTAGGCAATAGCATATTGGGTGGATTATAGTGCACTGTGATCTTAGCAGTGTACTGTATTATTTTCCAAAAGCGTTGTTTTTAAGAAAAATCAAGATTGATCTATTTATGACCATATTTCACTGATTTCACTATGAAACCCTACGCCTCCCTACTTTATAGGGTTTTTATGAACACAAGTGGAAGGAGAGTGACATTAGTAGGGTAGGTTGGATGTGACCTCAACACCCCATGTATTGAACATTACCTACATACCAATACCTCAAAAGGGGATCAAGCCCGATGTAGTTCTCCTAATCTAAGTGTTGGTACAAGTGAGAGTGATGCTAGTATGCCTAAGTATGATTAACCATTTAAATTCTTTAAGTGTGACTTGAGACTATAGATATGAGTAAATTTGAGCTCTGGGATACTGTAGATGTATGTATGCAAAAATAGGGTTAAATAGGCATCAATAACCTTAATTTATAGAAACTATTTATGAGCTTGTTCGTGAGAATTATCATCTATTGTCTATCTAGTATATAAATGAATGAGTGGTCTTTATGTAGTGTCTTAGTGCTTGTTGAGACATGAAATTAGTCTAGTCTGACCCTAAGATGTTTCAAGGAGTGGAAAAATATCTTTTAGGGGCACAGGAAGCTAAGGTTCAATATATTCCCCCTTTGCCAACAATGCACTATGCTATAAACCAAAGGGGTCACACTATTGTCCAAATAGCTAGCATATATGCACAAAAGATTGGAGATGTCTGGGTTATGGTTCAATGAGGCTCTTAGTATATCTAGGCATGGGCTAGATGTGCATAAAAGTGGTAAAAAGATCAAAAGACACCCTAAGATAGGTTTAGGGCTAAGCTAAGGATAGGGTAGTCTCAAGTGACACTCATTACATTAAATGACATTTTATAAGACTACATTTACCCCCTCCACCTCCATTTATTATATAAATGTAGCAAAGTGAAATGATTGGGATAAAGCAAAGAGTAATGTACTTGGACTAACCTATGAGGTGAAGCCCGTGAATCTAGGTCTAAGTCTGCAAACTATGATCCATTGCATGTCTTACAAATGAAACATGTATAAATTAGTCCTTAATAAATATCAAAAGCAATGAAAAAATTAGGTAAAGAGATGTGAGAAAGAAGAAAGGAAAGAATACACCTCGTTGGGTACGTGAACCAATGCAAAAATCCTTGGTGTAATCTTATGTTTGTAGATGGTGATCAAATGGTGAATATATTAGACTGCATTGATGGCTTGCCTAATCCCCATGTGTATGTGGCTCAATAAATCAAGTATGCTATGAATCCATCATTGCCTACCCCTGTGTAGTAGAAGAAGTTGAAACTAAAAATGTGTGGTGTCATGAAGCTATAAAGATGGATCTGAGCCACTCAATAATTGTTAGATGTAAAATGGCTTAGGGGCCACATGGGTACTCTGAAATATAAAATGGATCTAAGCCACTCAGGAATGTCAACCATTGCATACAAAATGAATCATGAATATGGTGTAATATAGTCTAATCCTAGTGCATATGGTGTATGAAGTAGACAACATGGAAAATGACATGGAGTTGTCATTCCATCTGAGAGAACTAGTGCATAACTGATCATATGTAAATAATGTTTCACACACGTGCCCCCAATTCTATTATATGTGCATCTGTATTTTAGACTAAGTTATAGTAATCTATGTTTGTGCATATCTGGGATTGAAATGGGAGTGATCATGTCATGCACAATGCCCCTAATCTGAGCAAATATGTGTAATTTTATGTAAAAATTGAGTATATACTAATCATATCTGATAATTTATGATTGTGAGTATGCAAATCTAAATTGTACCTACTATACCTTTTTGATGATTTCAAAATTATCTATTTATGAGGCTACTAGGCAATAACATAGTGGGTGGATTATAGCGCACTGCGCTCCTAACAGTGTATTGTATTATTTTCCAAAAGCGTTGTTTCTAAGAAAAATTAAGACTAATCTATTTATGACCATATTTCACTATATTTTATTGAGTCTAGGATCTGTAATCTGTGTCTTCATTGTAAAAACTATGTTTTGAATGCACTAAGATGGCATGACCTCTGTGAAATACCCTTATGAATGCCCCCTCTTTTGAGGGGATTTGTTAAACCTCTATAATAATTATCCTCAAAAGAAACTCTAAGCATCATGTGTGTTATATTAGAAATATATGATATATTCATGATAAACTAATATAATGTGTATACATGACATCAAAATGTAAAAGAGATTAAACATAAGTTGGCAATGTATGATGTATATTAGATATAACATTCACAAGGATGTCAAAATAGATATATCAATGTAATCATGTATATGAACAATGAATCTGAATATAATTTGATTAAACTACTTTGTGGGGGGGATGTGGCATGATGTCCATCAAGGAACCAAAGAAGGAAGGGGAGATGCATAAGGTCCCTCATGGCATTGCAAGCTGGATGTGAAAGCAACAAGTAAGAGATAAGTGTCATGGCCATGATGCATACATGAAATCATACATACAAACACATGAGGCACACAAAGTAGGCCAAGGGGCCACAATACAAGGGTGCATGCCACTAAGTTTGAGAAATAAAAATACATACAAGGACATGTTCAAATTTCCACATATGCAAAGAGCAAGGAAGGCTGGCTTACAACCACATAGAAGGATAATTTCAAATGTCTGCATACACAAACAAGAAGCATACACAAGGACATGGGAACATGTCTAAAGCATGCAAGCATTGAAAAGACAATGGCATATTCAAATTCCATTGACTAGATGTAGAATTAAATAGACATAATCAAATCTAGACTAGTAAATCTAGAAATGAAAGTATGTGTAATCATGTGATATAAATATGTATAAGAGCAAAGATGTTCTTAAGTTGAGTCTTTAGTAGTAGTATTCAAAAAAAATTAGTGTAGTATAGCATGATCAATATCAATATATAATCAATGCTAAATTTGTGATATGGAGTATACAAAGATATAACCTAGAAAATTGAAAGTGGTGTGTATGGTGTCCCCAATAGACTAATATATCAATGTTAAATCGGTGTATATGTGCATTCCCCACAATGGGCAGATAGTAGTAAATTTACATCTATGTAGAGGAACAGAGTCTTATAATAATCTAAAAACACTTGAAGGGAACAAGTGAATCATGTATTTATGATAAATCTAACTACACTAACATAGATAACATATGTAGTACTTGGTGAATAGAAGTAATGTAAACATAGAAATGCATACAATCTGAAATCTATATTTTTTTAGCAATATTTAAATGTTTTTATATTTGTGAACACACACACACACACACACACACACACACACACACACACACACACAAAACTAACTACACTAACATAGATAACATATGTAGTACTTGGTGAATAGAAGTAATGTAAATATAGAAATGCATACAATCTGAAATCTATATTTTTTTAGCAATATTTAAATGTTTTTATATTTGTGAACACACACACACACACACACACACACACACACACACACACACACACACACACACACACACACACACACACACACACACACACACACACACGCACACGCACACGCACACGCACACGCACACGCACACGCACACGCACACGCACATGCGCACGCACACGCACACACACACGCGCACCCGCGCACGCGCACGCGCGCACACACACACACACACACACACACACACACACACACACACACACACACACACACACACACACACACACACACACACACACACACACACACACACACACACACACACACACACACATGCACGCACACACGCACACACACATTGAGTATAATTTATTTACAAGTAACATGAAAATGTAACTATGCATAAGAAATCAGAATGAAAAGGAAACTATGTATAAGTAAAATAGGAATGGAGGCTATGTATAAGTAGAGTGATATGGATAAGAATCTATGTGCTGGTAAGAAATGGTACTAGAATCTAAACATGTCATCAATGTGATACCTCTATGTAACATATGTGGCATATTTTCTTTATGAATGGTCTATACTATAATAATTTGTGTTGTTCCAATCATCTTCTTCATTTTGATTATCAATGTTTGGATTATTAATTGGGATCTTGTCATCTGAAACTCTCTCCACTGCAGGTATAGATTGATTGTGTAGCTCTTGTTGGGAATAAACTATATCCTCTCTAGAATCTATAATCATTTCACTCTCATGTGAAAAGGATACGCAACCTTTGTTTTTATCAAGTGTTGCTCTGATTATTATTAACCATGAACTTCCAAACATAACATTGTAAGCACTTGAATTTGTAATAACACGAAAAGTGAGAGAACATTCTTTTGAGGAATGTGAAACTTTTAATGAAGTGACCCCAAGAATGAGATAGAAACATGTGTTGTATCTAGAGAACCAAGAAATGATAGTGAATAAAATTTGATTGGTTGAAAATCCATAATCTTAACATTTGTGCATTACTTGCCATCTACATAAGTTATCATAGTGAAAATATTCTAATATAAGGAATGGCTTGTAGTTTTCCCCTTTACATTGAACTTTGAAGATGTATATTGTATATATATTTATTGATTTGAAGACTCTGTTGTTAGAAAACATCTTTTGAGAATGGTTATTTATTTATCTTGATTCTTAATGTGCAACTTAAGTTCTTACTCTTTTTGTAACATTACTTTTTTATCTAGATATTTTGCCTTGATAAACTATATCTATTAATGATTTGCCTTAGTATGTTCCATACATCCAAAACATTCATTATCAACTACTAGAATAAGAGAAATGATGCCTTGAGCATGCTTACCCAACCCTTGACCTTGATAATCAAACTATTGTAGATAGTTTTGACCAAACCCATACTACTTTGAAAGTTGAGCCTCATTTTAGAGAGGTAGATTTGCATCTTTTACTTGCTTTACATGTGCTTGTTGTACTTTTTCTTGCTTTGATTTGGCCTTTGGTAACTAATATTTCATTGTTTGTGAAGTTAACCATTTTTGAATTTGTACATGTGTAATTGTATGTTATTTGGATGATGTGCCACTTTTTGAGTCATCCCTATCAAGTACCTATTATATTTTTCTTTTAAATGCTAAATATGATTTAGTGTGGTGCCCATGAATTCTATGATATGTATAATAATATATGTATCTTATCATTGGATATAAAGGAGGCAAGTTGATCAACTCAGTTTTAATCATTTGCCTTAAAATCTCACTTGAAATTATATTTGATCTTTGAGTACATTTCAAATCACTAGTTCTAGATGCACTTTGTTGTGATTTTTTATTTTGATATGTAACCTTGCATGCCACAAATTGACTAGGTGAAGATGCATATACATGATTGACACTAGTGTACCCTAGAAGCTTTTATATTTTAATTTGATTTTCTAATAATGTAATATTTTCATGTAATAGTTGATTATGATTTTGTGATGCTAAAATTAAGTTGTTCATGCTTCTAATTTAATGCCTTAGAGTCTCACAAGTGAAAACTCGAGTTGCTTCTGATTGAACATGCAAGCACACATCTTAAATGGGAGATATGGGAAGGGAAGGGTTTGAAGAATGGATAGGCTAAGTATAGACATTTGAAATAGTAGTATTGGGTTCCTCAACTCTTGGAGGAGCGATAACATGGACCTGGTTAGAGGGAAAGTAGATATCACCCTATTAGAGATGAGGAGGAGGAAAAGAATCTTATTTGTCCATGAAATTTGGCAATGCAAATTGGAAGAGGGATGATAGAGTAGAATAGATCAGGTCTAAAAGCCCTAATGCAACCACTAAAAATAGTAAACAAAAGGATAAAAACCTTAATAGCATATAGGGCTATGATTTTTACACTCTTCAAAGTAAGTCAAATTCACCAAATGATTTATATTTTTTAGGATTATGGAATGTAACCCTAAGCTAATAAAGAACTTAGTAATAAATTAGGGAATAAAATACCAAAAAATTAATAGCCACTGATTTGCATAATAATTTATTAATTTGATTATTCTATAAATAGCAATGAATTAGAAAATGTGTACTTAGATAGAAAATATGATTGAGATGGACAAGTGATAGGTTGGGAAGTGATGTAGGAGCAGGGCAGAGTGTTTTATGTGGATAATAGGTGTTAGAACCCTCTTCTAACAATAATGCAACCTCTTTACTAGTATCACACTATGTTATTGACCTTCTATGTAATGCTAATGATCTTATGTAGGAGAAACAATGGAATTTTGCGTAGGTCTTCACTCTATTTTGGGAAGCCTGTGCCTGTATGATTGAGACATGGTTGTCATCTATTCTGCACTTTGACTGGTTTTACTATGAAACCCTAAGCCTTCATAATTTTTAAGGTTTTGATGAACATAAGTGGGAGGGGAGTGGCATTAGTAGGGTAGGCTAGACATGACCTCAATACCCCATGTGTTGAGTATTAACTACATACCAATACCTTGAAAGGGGATAAATCTCAATGTAGTTCTCCCAATATAAGTGTTTGTGCAAGTGAGAGTGATGCTAGTATGCCTGAGTATAAATTCTAATTTGAATGCTTTGAGTGTGATTTAAGACTATAAATCTGAGTAAAACTGAGCTCTAGGTTGGTGTAGATGGATGTATGCATAAATAGGGGTATCAATAACCTTAATTTTCACAACTGTTTCTAAGCTGGTTCTTAAGAATTGCCATCTATTTTCCATCTAGTGGATAAATGAGTGAGAGTGGTCTTTATATAGTGTTCTAGTGTTTGTCAAGACACGAAATGAGTCCAAGATGACTCTAAGATACTTTAGGGAGTGGAAAAATATCCTTTAGGGGAAAATGAATCTAAGTTCCAAAAGCGCTACCCCTTTTTCCAATAGTGAACTTTTATATAGACCAAAAGGGCGGTGCTATTGTCTAAGTGGCTAGCACGTGTGTAAAAGGATTGAGGATGCCTAGGTGATGGTTTAATGAGGATCTTGGTATATTTGGGCATGGGATAGATGCACATAAAAGTAGGAAAAATATCAAAATAGGACATAAGATAGGTCTAGGGATAATATAAGGATAGGGTAGTCTCAAGTGACACTGATTGCATTAAATGACATTTTATATGACTTTAATTAAAACTTGAATCTAAACAAAAAGGTCTGATGAAATTCCATGGTGTGGAGTTGTTGTACCCAAATTTTGAACACATGTAAAATTTTTGATACTTCATAGTGGATTTGATTGCAATCAATCAAATCAATTCAATGTTAACTATCACAAATGTGTTACTCAAATCTAAACATGTTCAAAATAAAGTAAGTGTTCATAAAATCACATTTGAAACATTTAATTACTCAAACAAAATGAAGAAAAATGGAGTCTATTTGTGTCTTCCTTAGGTTTTGGAAACCACCAAACAAATCAAATTTTTGAGACCTTCATTGCATATCAATGGAACCTGAGTCATGTTTTACATATGTCTAGTTTTTGAATCTTGCCTCACACTTGTTAAGCCTTCAAATATACTTTGCATCCTATTGGATCTTGATCCCCTTCTTTGCATGTGTCATACATTCAATACTTGCAATGTGTTCATCAATTTTTTGAGATGCTAAACATTGTCAGAATTTCAAATCCTTTCTTGATAGCTAACATAACCTAGACATATGTTTTTATTCCTATCTAAACCTGAGTCATGTTTTGCAGTTTAAAACCTCTGACATTAATGAAAATAACTACCTATAGGTACGAGTTATCAACTATATCATAACTATTTTCCATCCTCCATGTATTTCTAACTTATTTTCATTCACCTCATCACCCCCCATTCCAAACCCTATCCATTACTCAACCCACTTATGTCCTATATTCTCTTGTAGGTGATATATTCAACTCAGTTAAGCTATGTTTGGGAAATATTTGATTTTTATCTTTGTGGTTTTTCAACATTGTCTTGGCACTTATTGGAAACTATCTTCATAAGATAATTAAATATATATTTAAGCTATAAAGCATTTCATCAATTTTTGGTGACTATAGAACACCTTCTCAGAATCCAAATATTACAAAGCAAACATTGAAATTATGATACATATATAACACCTTGTCAAATTGTGATCCCTGCTTGACATCTCATCAGATTTCATGAATGTTTTTTTCACATCCTTAGGTTCTACAGGGATGTCATGAACACCATCATAGTCTATAGACATATTTTTCACTTTATTGGGTTTTGGAGACTATTGTGCATCTTGTGAATTATCAACCTTACAAAATACCTCCGTAATTCCCTTAACTATGCAATACCTCCTTATATTTTGAGAGTTTCAAACCAACCTATTGTCACCAAATATTTCACCCTAGAAGAGGGTGTTCAAGCCTCTTATATATTTGGAAAACATGGGAACACTTCTAGGTATGTGGGTGTATTTATAATGGAAGTGAGCTTATAGATTTAAGGTCTAGCTCCCTGAGTGTATCTTGAAATGCTCACACCTGCTTGACTAGTTGATTATGGGGAAAAGAGTTATAAGTTTCATGAAATGAACCTAATCTAAGGGGGTGATACACCATGATGTCTTTCATATGACCATCATAACTTCCTACACTAATAAAAAAGACACACAAACTAACTTCTATGTCCTATGGATTATAACATGAGTATTTCAATATGGAGGTGAGATGAATGAGAGCTATCCAAGGTAAGTGAACCATAGGCTAGTTGTAGACACTAATGCTCATTATGTACTTAAAAGATAGGATCATACACTTATCAACACTTCATATGACCTATTATAATAGGAAAGCTTGCATAAATATGAAAGGATAAGGGAAGAAAGGAGAGAGGATTATCACTTTACATTACCATACATCACTTGCACACTTAGACAATTATTTCAAAACTTGAAATCAGATTTGTATAAATGTTAAAAGGCACAATATGACATCATTCTAGCAGGGCTCTACGATACATGGAGTGGAATTATTTGCAAAGGCCAAAATGGAAACTATAAAATTTGAGAGATAAGGGGGAAAATAGAAGTACAAAAGGGAATCAAATGAGTTTAACTCTATTTGAATCATAGTTACAACTATTTCTACCAATATGCTTCTTTAGAACTTCCTGATTGGTCTAGGTCATCTCAAACAGTTGTAACCATTCATTATTCCTTCACTAATGCTCCATATGATTGCAATGAAGGGATCAAGTAGTTCTAAGATAAGTTTTGGCATCAATGTGGTTACAACAATAGGATCTATCTATTAGAATTTTGTCTTGTTGCTAAACTACTCCTGACTGGTTTGTCATGGCATTCAACAGTGGAGAGAAGGGTCCTTTTAATGTAGTTGGTCTTGTAGATGAAATCATTGGTGTCTATGTGTATGATTTCATGGCATCCTTTGAAATGATAGCTCTTATCCAAGATGGATCATGATCAAACTCATCCCCATGTTCATAGGTCCACTATAGAAAGAAAACCAATCTCAGACTATTGGTTTTCCTAAAGTCATTATGTTGATGGGAACCTATATACTATATAGCCCTTTTTTTTAGATTTAAATAGGTCTAAATGGAACCATTATGTCATTATAGGAACCGAGGATTCACCATATGCATAGTTCCTTATTTAAAGAAATCAAACATAGTCATAAACAACACTATAACCCTCAAATCTTTGAACTAGAGTCCATATTAAACTTTGAAGGTGGTCCTTTATGTTCCTTATACTTGACTACATCATTGTGTCTACTTCATGGAATTTTATCGAGATTAAATGGAATCATATCCCCTTTGAATATATTGCCCTATTTTTCACTATTGTCACCAAATCTCACACCCTAGAAGAGGGTGTTTAATCCTCTTCCATATTTGGACAACATGGGAACACTTCCAAGTATGTGGGTGTACCTATATTGGAAATGAATCTCTAGATTTTAAAGGCTATCTCCTTGAATATATATTGAAGTTATTTCACCTATTATAATGCTTGATTATGGGAAAATATTTAGAATTTGCATGAAACTAACCTAATCTAAAAAGTGGGGTGATACACCAAGATGTTTTCCATATGACCATCATACTTTCCTGCACTAAGAAACAAGGCATACAAACTAACTTCTAAGTCCTATGGATTCTAACATTAGTATTTTAATATGGAGGTGAGATGTATGAGATCTATCTAAGGTAAGTGAATGATAGGCTAGTTTCAAACACTAAGGCTCATTTTACACTTAAAAGACATGCCCATACACTTGACAACACTTAATATGACCTATTAGAACATAAAATCTTACACAAACATGAAAGAGAGAAGGGAAAAAAGGATAGAGAATAATCACTTTTCATCACCATACATCACTTTCACACTTAGATAATTGTTCAAAAATAGAAGATCAGATTTGACATTAATGTTTAAATGCAAAATATGATGCCATTCCAGTAGGGTTTCACCATACATGGAGTGGAACTACTTTACAATAGCTCAAGATCTATATTTATAAAAATGGGGAATAAAAGAGAGGGATTTTAGTGTTGAGAAAAAGAATCAAACTAAGCACAACTCCATTTGAAATCCCATTACAAATGCCTCTAAAAAATATGCTCCTTAGGACCATTTGATTGATCCAAGTCACCCAGAGTGGTTGCATAGTTACATATTCCCTCATTAATGCTCCCTAATGGTTACAATAGTGAGATCAAGTGGTTAGATCATTTTTCATGATGTTTTTTGATGCATTCCAAAGTGGAGAGAAGGGTCCTTTTAATGTAGTTGGTCTTGGAGATGAGACCATTGGGGTAGACATGTATGCCCTCATGGCATCCTTTGAAATGCTAGCTCTCATCCAACTAGACCATGCTCAAACTTGTCCCCATGTTTATGGGTATACTATAAATGGAAAACCAATATCAGACTATTTTTTCCTATTAGGTCCAAATAGACTATGCACAGGTCCTTCCTCTAATAATAATGAATACATTTATAGAAGGATCCCTTTATGATGCAAACCCATGAGCCAAAGGTCCATATTTAGCAACATGGGTGGTTCCTTCATGTTCTCCATGCTTGAATGCATCATATTGACTGATATGTGGTATTTGAACTAGATTGAATGGCATTAAGATGACCCTAAAAAACCCTATTATCCATGGTCAAAAATAGCCTCTCAACCTCTGTCAAGAATCTTAGGCTTGCCTTTGCTCTGATTGATTGTCAAAATATGACTTAGCTTTTTGACATATCAATTCATTTCATTCCTTTATTTTTGATCAATATAAATTCCCAAGAATCATAAATCCTCTACCAGTTGAATGCATTCTTGACACTTGTCATGCCTGTATTCATTCTTGATATTCGTTGACCCTTTGACCTCCACTTTCCATTAGATCTGAGTGTATGATCGAATGTGGACTATTATATCAACTAGGACCCACTGTTTGAAATCCAATGGCTAGTTTATGATCTTAAAATTGATGTCCTCACTCTTGTAAAATGACATTCATATGACTATCATTTATGGTCATGCGACCATCAAATTTAAGCTCAATAGGATTTGTCTTGCTCTGTCTTAAAGTTAACATCCTGGAGACCATCATTTTTCATCTCGTAGAGTGTAAATGATGCCCCATTAATCGTCAATTTTAAGCACAGATAGATTTTTGTCAGATATTTATTTTAATGTTAGCACAAACATCTTATACTTTTTGACCAACTTTGCAAATTTATATCTTGAAGCGTAAGAATCATGGAGGCACCAAACTTTTAGGACATGTTCTTCTTACCAAGAGGGATGAACCCATTTTATCCATTGGTCTCAAGATATTTCTAGGTGAAATTATTAAATTCTCAAGTTCACTGGTCCATATTTTCTCCTGCATGACATCTTGGTGACAATCAAGCTCATTTGGCTAAGTATGGGAAACTTAGCAAAATCTGACTAAGGAGCCAACTATACACATGTATAACTCTATTTGTGATTTGGAAGAGTATATAAAACTTAACACATAATAACTAGGGACCAAGATGAACAAACCCACATGACCATTTTCACCTTCAACTATCACATGTATGAGATATGGCCTTGTTAAGATGCTCACTTGGCTTATTTGAACTTCTTTGAAAATGGCTAAGTATGGAAAAACAATGGAATTTATCTGAGAGGCCAACTTTGGATCTCCATATATTTTGGTGTGCTTTTATGGAGGACCTAAAACTTGGCACATATAAACTTGGCACAAATGTGAACAAGCACATATGACCAATTTTCCTTGACTCATCCACACATGGCAATGGTGATGTTAGCAAAGTGACTACACAAAAATTCTAACACTAAACTTAAGGTGCCTAGATGAACACAATGAATAACTAGATGGATCCCCTACATTTCCACACTTTTTCCAAGAACTCTTGACATCCCATAGGGTCTTTGTAACACTCTCCATATGCTCATCCATTACCAACTTGATCTATACTCTAAGTGCATTGATCACCATGGAGACCTACCACTTGCATATATGACTCTAAAATGGTCCCTTAGACACCAAATGACACAAGACCAAGCTAGACTATGAAAAAACTAGAATGGCATATGAAATTCCATCAAATGAGCTATAATATACCCTATAACATTATAAAAAATCCCCTATATAAGATTCTAACTATAGGGGGTTGTCCTATTTTTTCCTTTCGAAAAAAATGCTAAACATTTTTGGTGATTTCCCAAGGGTGGTATGCTTGTTATGCCATGACCAGTTGCCTAATCCTGTCCATTGGGCTATGGAGTCACAAGTATAAAGGTTTGACATATAAACTACCTTAAATAGTACATAAATAATAGGAACAAAACACAAATTAAAGAACTACACAAAATAAACATGTGCTTAAGAGCACTTATTGGAACACCACACAACAAGAAAGGAAACACACACCTAAACAAATTGACCTAAGTACTAACTAACCTGAGATGAAAACTTCCTCTAGGATCAAAGCAAAAGATTGAAACCTCTCTTGCTTTATGACATGAAGGGTTCAATGAGACATGTAGCCTCTTGATCCTTGATATTGATTCCTCCATCTCTTTCATGGTGTTTTCCAACTTCATTGGCATGATGTTCAATGAGAACCAAACAACTCCAAATAGGCTAACTATGGAAATGAACTATTCTTGCATCCAAACAACCTCAACTTTCTTATATGGTTCCTCAATTATGACCTCCAATAGTGGTTAAACAAGGATTTTGTTAAGGTGTGGAGCATAAAAGCTTCACATATGAGCGCATTACATAGTTGCAAGTTTACACAGTCACCGGCGTCGGTCAGGAGCGACCGGCATCGGTCAGGAGCAGTTGAAGGAACGCTGGCGTTGGCAGAGGATCGGCCAATGATGGTCACAGGCAAACAGGCAGGAACTGCCGTCGGTTACCTGCGCGTCCAGAATGCTATTTTTGAGGACAGAAGCGAGTGCTTGCATGATGAGTTTAAGTCTTAGTCTTAAGTTCACATTTCTATTATTAGCAAGATTGTTTTTAGAGCCCTTGTTCAAGAGGCTTAACCGTTGGTTGTAAGTGCATGCTCAAGTTTCCTAATTCTATATGTAGGAAAGATCTTCTTAGCTTAGTGTGTTGAATTGTATGAGTAGAACATTGTGAATGTTTGAAGGACAGTACAAAGTTGTATCAATCCAGGTTGTTGGAATTGATTGTACTTGAGAGAGAGAGCTCTTGAGGAATAGAGATCTAGAGAGAGATCTTGTGCATCTGAGAGAGGTGTGGAAGAAAGAAGTTTCTTCAATTGTATTCCTTTTGTAAAGAGTTTTAATACAAGTTTTCAGGGTGGTTTCTTGTATCTCTTGTTTTGTGCTATTTATCATTCTAGTTACTTATCTATCTGATTTATTTCCGTGTTTATTGCTCTCACAAGTGTAATCATTGTTGGTTGATCCCCAACAAGTGGTATCAGAGCTTAGGTTCACTAACAGGTGGTTCAAATATGTGTAGTGTGTATTGATTAGAGGTTGCTCACAGGGGTTTCTACAGGGATTTCTGTTTGAGTGGGAGAAGCAATGGCAGAAGAAAGTAAATTGAGAATGGAAAAGTTTAATGGCAAGAACTATCAACATTGGAGAATGCAGATAGAGGACTATCTGTATCAGAAAGATCTTTACTTACCGTTAGGTGGGATTGCAAAGAAGCCCAAGGACATGGAGGATGAAGAATGGGAAGTTCTTGACAGAAAGGCTCTGGGGTCTATAAGACTGAGTCTGGCATCCACTGTGATATCTAATTTATCACAGGAAAAAACAACGATAGAGTTAATGACTACGTTAGCAAATTTGTATGAAAAACCCTCCGCTTCTAATAAGGTATATCTTATGAAGCAGTTATTTAATTTGCATATGCAAGAAGGTGGATTTGTATCTAATCACCTGAATGATTTCCATGGAATTGTTAATCAATTAAGTTCAGTCAATATTGTATTTGATGATGAAATAAAATCTCTTTTAATATTATGTTCTTTGCCTGAAAGCTGGCATGGCTTGGTAATGGCAGTTTCTAATACTGCTTCTGCTTCGAATATTTTAAAAGTAGCGGATGTTGTTAGTGTTATCTTGAATGAGTAAATTCGCAGGAAAAGCACAGAAGAGACATCTGGGAACGCTTTAAATCTCGAGAGCAGGGGAAAGCAAAAAGAGAAGAGCAAGAGGAGATCAAGATCTAAGTCTAAGGGGAGAGGTAGATCCAAATCCAGAAATGGCAGAAGGCCACAATGCTGGAATTGTGGAAAGTTGGGGCACATAAGCAGAGATTGCTGGTCAAAGCCTAAGGAGGACAATCAGCGCGAAGGAAAGGAAGAGGCAAAGGTTGTAGGTATTGCACAAGATGCTCTAATTTTCTCTTTGCATAATAATATAGAATCTTGGGTATTAGATTCTGGTGCATCTTTCCATGCTGCCCCTAACAGAGAATATTTTAGTGACTATATCCATGGAGATTTTGGAATAGTATACTTAGGGGATGATGAGCCTTGTAAGATTATTGGCAAAGGTAAAATGCAGCTGAAGATGTAGAATGGAAACACATGGGTGTTGAGAGATGTGATGCATGTTCCCAGCTTGAAGATAAATTTGATTTCTGCAAGAAAGTTAGGGGATGAGGGTTGTACAGTAACTCTCACAGCAGAATCTTGGAAGGTGACCAAGGGTGCACTTGTTATGGCCAAAGGTAAGAGAGTAGGTACTCTCTATTTATGTAATTGTGTAACTGATATTTCTCCTTCTGTATTATCTACTTTAGATGTGGATGCTAAACTGTGGCACTCAAGGCTTGGCCACATGAGTGAGAAGGGGATGTCAATTCTTAAGTCTAAAGGTAAGCTTTTAGATTTGAAAAGTATGGATCTAGAATTTTGTGAGCATTGTGTATTTGGAAAATAGAAAAGAGTTAGTTTTCTCAAGACTGGGTCTACTAAGAAAAGGCATAAGTTGTAGCTTGTTCACACAGACGTGTGGGGACCGGCTCAGGTAGCCTCTATTGGAGGATCACAGCACTATGTTACGTTCATAGATGATGCTACAAGAAAGGTATGGATCTACTGTATTAAAAATAAATCTAATGTATTTGAGACTTTTAAGATTTGGAAAGCTATGGTTGAGAATGAAACAGGCAGAAGATTGAAGTGCTTGAGATCTGACAATGGCAGTGAGTTTTGCAGTCTTAAGTTTAACTGGTATTGTTACACACATGGAATCTGTAGGCAAAGGACGGTTCCAGGGACACCTCAGCAGAATGGTATTGCTGAAAGGATGAACAGAAAATCATGGAGCGTGCAAGATGTATGAGATTGCATGCTGGGTTGCCCTTAGAGTTTTGGGTAGAAGCTGTTGACACCGTAGTGTACCTGATTAACAGAGGACCCTCTACAGCTCTGGATGGTGGAATTCCAGAAGAGGCATGGACAGGTAAACAAGTAGATCTCTCATATCTCAAAGTTTTTGGTTGTGAAGCCTTTGTGCACGTAGATAAGGAAAATAGAAAGAAGCTTGATGTTAAGTCTATGAGGTGCACATTTATTGGCTATGGCTCAGATGATTTTGGTTTCAAATTTTGGAATCTAGGAACTAACAAGGTAATTAGGAGCCGTGATGTTGTTTTCAATGAAAAAGTGATGTATAGTGATCAGATGAGGAAGCTGAATCAATCTAGGTAGAGCAATGGAGAATTGGACGAAGTGATGGTCCAAAATGAGCTCACGGGAAAAAGAAATAATCACTTACAGGAAAACACAGAGATCGACGTCGGCAGGGTAGGAACCGACATCAGCAGTACAAAAACCGATGTCGATCATACAAAGACCGACGTCAGCAGAACAGGCACCGACGTCGGCCAGGAAGAACTGGCATCGGCCAGTAATAGGTCTACAGGTGGTTGAGGTTGGTCACTGTCAGAGAATTTGGGTGGATAGCGTGTTGAGAACGAGTCTAAGACACCCATCAGGAGGTCAGAAAGGGTAAGTAAGCCTCCAATTAGATATTCTCCTTCTTTATACTATTTATTACTAACTGATGGTGGAGAACCAGAGAGTTTTGAAGAAGCATTACAGGTGGATTCCAAGAGTCAGTGGGAGCGTGGCATGGTTGAGGAGATGAAGTCCTTGAGAGAGAACCAAACATGGGATTTGGTTGAGTTGCCAGCTGGTAAGAGGACACTGAAGAACAGATGGACCTACAAGTTGAAGGAAGGTAAGAATGGATAGATGAGATATAAGGCTAGATTGGTAGTGAAAGGATTTGCACAAAAACCAGGTATTGATTTTGGTGAGATTTTTTCTCCTGTTGTTAAAATGGCTTCTATACGGGTTGTAATGTCTTTGGTTGCTTTTGAGGATTTGCATCTTGAGCAGCTAGATGTTAAGACAACATTTCTTCATGGAGATTTGGATGAGGAAATATACATGGTACAGCCAGAAGGATTTGAGGTCAAGGGTAAGGAGAAGTTGGTGTGCAGATTGAAGAAAAGCTTGTATGGCCTTAAGCAAGCTCCTAGACAGTGGTATTTGAAATTTGACAGGTTTATGACTGAGCATGGCTACAGTAGATGTCAATCTGACCATTGTGTATATTTTAAGAGATTTGATAACGATAGATATATTATTCTATTGTTGTATGTAGATGATATGCTGGTTGTAGGATCACACATGCAGGATATCTCTGAGCTTAAGGTGAAATTAGCTCAAACGTTTGTTATGAAGGATTTGGTAGCAGCAAAGAAAATCCTTGGCATGAGCATTAAGAGAGACAGGAAAAATCACAGGTTGATATTTTCTCAAGAGGATTATGTGGACAAGGTGTTGAAACGGTTCAATATGCAGGATGTTAAACTAGTAAGCACACCTTTGGCTGGACATTTTAAGTTGAGTAAAGAACAATGTCCTAATTCACATGATGAGGTAGAGTACATGAGTAAGGTTCCATATTCTTCCGCGGTAGGAAGTTTGATGTATGCAATGGTGTGTACTAGACCGGATATTGCCCAAGCAGTGAGAGTAGTAAGTAAGTATATGGCCAATCCAGGAAAGGAACACTGGAAAGCAGTTCAGTGGATCCTTAGATATCTGAGAGGAACCAGCAGTAGACACTTGTGCTATGGAAGTTCAGATACTTCTCTACATGGTTATGTAGATTTAGATATGGCAGGTGATTTGGATGGCAGGAGGAGCACCACAGGTTATGTTTTCACTGTAGGTGGAACGGCGGTTAGCTGGATATCTAAGTTGCAGAAGGTTGTTGCCTTGTCAACTACAGAAGCAGAGTATATTGCAGCCATAGAAGCTAGCAAAGAGATGATATGGATGACACGGTTCATGGAAGAGCTTGGAAGGGAGCATGGGAGTTGCATATTGCATAGTGACAGTTAGAGTGCAATCCATTTGGCTAAGAATTCAGCCTTTCACTCAAGAACCAAGCACATACAGCTAAGGTACCACTTCATACGGCAGGTATTGGAAGATGGTGAGTTGAAGCTGGAGAAGATCCATACAGACAAGAATCCTGCTGATATGTTAACCAAGCCAGTTACAAAGGAGAAGTTGAATCTTCATTCAACTTCTGTTGGTCTTCATGATTGAGTTGAAGATGGAGGAGCTAGAAGATGTTGCTGTACAGGTACTGGTGCAGCTTTTTATCTCCAAGTGGGAGATTGTTAAGGTGTGGAGCATAAAAGCTTCACATATGAGCGCATTACATAGTTGCAGGTTTACACAGTCACCAGCATTGGTCAGGAGCGACCAACATCGATCAGGAGCAGTTGAAGGAACGCCAGTGTCGGTAGAGGATCGGTCGACGACGGTCACAGGCAAATAGGCAGGAACCGGCGTCGGTTACCTGAGCGTCCAGAATGCTATTTCCGAGGATAGAAGCGAGTGTTTGCATGATGAGTTTAAGTCTTAGTCTTAAGCTCGCATTTCTATTATTAGCAAGATTGTTTTTAGAGCCCTTGTTCAAGAGGCTTAACTGTTGGTTGTAAGTGCATGCTCAAGTTTCCTAATTCTATATGTAGGAAAGATCTTCTTAGCTTAGTGTGTTGAATTATATGAGTAGAACATTGTGAATGTTTGAAGGACAATACAAAGTTGTATCAATCCAGGTTGTTGGAATTGATTGTACTTGAGAGAGAGAGCTCTTGAGGAATAGAGATCTAGAGAGAGATCTTGTGCATTTGAGAGAGGTGTGGAAAAAAGAAGTTTCTTCAATTGTATTCCTTTTGTAAAGAGTTTTAATACAAGTTTTCAGGGTGGTTTCTTGTATCTCTTGTTCTGTGCTATTTATCATTCTAGTTACTTATCTATCTAATTTATTTCCGTGTTTATTTCTCTCACAAGTGTAATCATTGTTGGTTGATCCCCAATAGATTTCCTCTTTGGTTTCCATAGTCTCCTTAATAATATTGTGCTTCTCTTTAGATGCAAGTTCTTCAAGATCATCAAGGAGATTTTCATAGTCCACCCAGTCTTGGTCACTATCCTCCATGGACATCTCTTCCTCCACCTTCTCATGTACATGACCCTCAACTTGGGAGAGATTTTCAAGATCTTGAAATATCTTCATTTGTAGCTGCTAATCATATTTGACACAATGTACTTGATGTTTGGGAGCAACAAGCTTATCTTCTTCATGTTACCACATTTCTAAATCTATCCCAATACCAGGTGGGTCTCTAAATTCTTCTTAAGGAACTTCCACCTTTGCCTTGTCATCACTTCTTATGTCTACAATATCTTAGACACTAGCATCATCAAATTTCTCTATGACAACACATTATTGATCAATAGAATGGCCTTCATAGTTATGCTTGATGGAATACTTGTTAAAATATTTACATATGGCATTGGGCTGATGCCATAGTTCCTCTTCATTTACAACATGAGACCTTTCTCCATGCTTATTGAGAAAAACATCAACATACTTGTTAGAGGCATTATCCAAATCAAATGTTGACTTTTTGGGAAGAGGAGTAACCTTACCGAGTTGATCAAACTCATGACATATGAAATCAGACTTTTACCACAAATCATTTTCACCCACCTCATGACTGTCTTCTTTAATAGTTGTTTCATCTATCTTGGTCTTATGAGACTCTCTTAGGACTACAACTTCTTGATGAGTAATTTGACCTTCCTCTTTGATAGTACACTCTACTTCATGCTTGAGATGGTCATCCTCAACTTCATGATCAAACATGGAGTCTTCCTCAAATGTCTCTCTCTTTGATTCTTGGCCACATTCTTCATAACAAGATGAAAAAGAGTCTTCAACATGTCCCTCTTTCATAAAAAATTATGCACCAATAGTTGAGGTAGGATATTTAATGTGCTTTTCTTCATCCAAGAAGGAAGAGTTGCACTTGTGGTCACCAAGGGGAGTCCCTATGGTGATTTCCTCCCCATAGTCACTCATGCCATCTTCTTGGTCAACTTTAGCTTGGAGTTTTTTCCTCTCCACTTGCTTCTCTCAAGATGGGCTCATGTGAAGGGGGTGGAATATGAGATGTAGTAGAAGGATGAGATATGATGGGAGATGATGAATTGGAGATGGAGTGTGAGGTGAGGGATCAGGCTTATGAGTGGATTTAGAAAAGATAAAAGCACTAATAAGCTCATAGGGAAGTGACTCCTTAGATTGATTAGAAGAACAAGCATTTACATAAGCAAGAGTTGCATCTTTCTAGTAGCTTTCTTGAAATTCTTCAACAACATGTTCATTTGTTAGCTCTTTATCCTCCCTCATAATTAGCCTTTATATTTAGCATTGAAGTCACTTTTTTGCTAAGTTCACTTGTTCTTTGATCTCCCATTGAGTTCCTTATAGCTCTTCAAACATCTTTAAAGTCTGCTTATGACTTTGGAAAACATTTCTCAACCATTCCATGAGATGATTAGGGATTATATCATATTCATTATCCCATGTTATCATTTCATCTTCGAGAACTAGTAAATGTGATATGGATGCCAACAAAAACTTGATATAAGATGGAAAAAATGAAGGAGTAGGAAGGTAATGATGGGAATCAAGAACAACTTCATTTTTTTGTATTCTAAACTCTAAGAATTCAATTCTTACATTTTTATATCTTGATCTAGGATCCATATAAGCATCTTGTTCCTCATTAAAAGACTCATACGAGTACTCTTGAGGTTGATAGGCATCATGGGATTAGTACGAATGAATTTATTGATAGGTCCCTTGGTAGCCTTCCTCATAGGATTATCCAATAACATGGTATCTATATTGGGGGGAGAATAGAGGACTATAGGGATGCCATGGCTCATAGGATTGCTAGCCATTTTGATAGGACTATTGAGGAGTACAGTGTGGTTCATAACAAGGCTGATAAGAAGGTCCATCATAGGGATATTCACCATATTTGTTCATGTCAACCTCATGTATCAAAGGAAATGTAAAAACTGATCAAAAATTCAATGAGATATACGTAGGATTCTTACAACTAGAAGTTATCATTCAGAGTTACCGTTGGTGCTAGGTTACTTATTTCCAAAAGTTGAAATAGGAAAAACACACCAACAATATTTCCACTCTCTTGGACCATGGTCCTAGTGGGCATGCTAGAACTGTTGTCACCAAATGTTATACCCTAGAAGAGAGTATTCAATCTTCTTCCAAATTTGGGCAACATGGGAACACTTTCAGGTATGTGGGTGTACCTATAGTGGAAGTAACCCTCTAGATTTTAAGGGCTAGCTCCCTTAATGTATTTTGAAGTGATTTCACCTATGCTAATGCTTTCTTATGGGAAAAGAGTTAGAAGTTGCATGAAATGAACCTAATCTAAAAATGGGGTGATACACCAAGATGTTTTCCATATGACCATCATACTTTCTTGCACTAAGAAATAAGGCATACAAACTAACTTCCATGTCATATGCATTTTAACACGAGTAATTCAATATGGAGGTGAGATGTATGAGATCTATCCAAGGTAAGTGAAAACCATAGGCTAATTTCAAACACTAAGGCTCATTGTACACTTTAACGATAGGCCCATACAATTGAAAACACTTTAGATGACTTGTTAGAACATAAAATCTTGGACAAACATGAAAGAATAAGTGAGGAGTGGATAGAGAATAGTCACTTTACATCACCATACATCACTTGCACACTTAGACAATTGTTCAAGAACTAAAAATTAGATTTGCATTAATGTTCAAATGCAAAATATGATGTCATTCCATGAGAGCTTCAACATACATAAAGTGGAACTACTTTACAATAGCTCAAGATCTATATTTATAGAAAAGGAGAATAAGAGACAAGGATTTTTGAGCTAAGAAAAGGAATCAATTAAGCACAACTCCATTTGAAATGTAGTTACAATTGCCTCTGCAAAATATGCTTGTTTAGACCATTTGATTGATCTACGTCACCTAGAGTGGTTGCATAGTTACATATTCCCTCATTGATTCTCTTTGATGATTAAAATAGTGGGATAAAGTGGTTAGAGCTTTGTCCTAATGCTAAAATGCTCATCACTAGTTTGTTGATGTGTGATAAAGTGGAGAGAAGGGTCCTTTTCATGTAGTTGGTCTTGGAGATGAGATCGTTGGGATCCACATGTATGCCCTCATGGCATCCTTTGAAATGCTATCTCTCATCCAAATGGAACATACTCAAATGCATCCCTATGTTAATGGGCTTAATATAGATTTAAAACCAATCTTAGACTATTGGTTTTCTTGTTAGGTCCAAATAGACTATGCATATGTCCTTTTTCTAATAATGGAGAACATAGTTGTAGAAAGATCCCTTTATGATGCAAACCCATGAGCCAAAGGTCCATATTTGACCACATGGGAAGTCCCTTTATGTTTTCCATGCTTAATTGCTTTGTGGTGTTTGAACCAAATTTAATGGCATCAGGATGACCCTGTAAAACCCTATTATCCATGGTTGAAAATAGTCTCTCAGCCTCTCCTGGGATCACCTTTTCTCTAATTAGTTGTTAAAATCTGACTTGGCTCATTAAAACATTGATTCATTTCATTTCATTTATTTCAATTAGTATAAATGCCTAAGAACCATTGATCCTCTACCAGTTGAATGCATCCTTGACACTTTCCATGCTACATTCACTCTTAAGATTTTCTAACCCTTTGACCTCCGCTCATTGTAAGATTTAAATGTATGATCAAATGAAGACCATTATATGAAATGAGACCCACTATTTGAAAGCCAATGACTAGTTCATGATCTTAAAATTGATGTTTTTGTTCCTATCAAATGATGTTCATGTGATCATAATTGATGATCATACGACCCTCAAATTTACGCTGAATAGGATTTATTTTTCTCTGTCTTAAAGTTGATGTCCCACCGAATATCATTTGGCATCACACAAAACATAACTAATGTTTCATAGACCATCAATTTTAATCATAGATAGATTTTTTCCCAAGCATTATTTTGACGTTAATGCAAACATCTTATACTTTTTGACCAACTTTGTAGCTTTATATGTTGAAGCACGAGAATCATGGAGGCACCAAACTTTTAGGAGATGTTCTTCTTACCAAAATGGATGAACCCATCTAATATGCTACTCCCAAGAGCATTCTATGTGAAGATATTAAATGCTCAAGTTGGATGGTCCATATCTTCTCCTGTGTGACATCCTAGTGATGGTCGATCTCATTTGGCTAAGTATGGAAAAGTTAACAAAATATGACCGAAGGAGCCAAATTTTCACATCCATAACTTCAATTTGTCACTTTAATGGAGTATCTAGAACTCGATTCATAACAACTAGGGACCAACATGAACAAATCCACATGACCACTTTCCCTACAACTATTGCACACATGAGATATGGCCTTGTCAAGATGCTCACTTTGCCCTGTTTGAACTTCTTTGAAAATGACTATGGAAAAATAACAAAATGTGGTTGAGAGGCTAAAATTTGGATCTCCATTAACTTTTTATGTGATTTGGTGGAGGACTTAAAACTTAGCACATATAAACTTGGCACAAATTTGAATAAACCCATTTGACCAATTTTCCTCGACTCATACACACGTGATAATGGTGATGTTAGTAAAGTGCCTACTCAAAAATTCTACCACTAGACCCAAGATGCCTAGATGAACATAATGAAGAACTAGATGGATCCCTTGCATTTTCACTCTTATTCCAAGAACTCCTAACATCCCATAGGGTCTATACAACACTCTCTATCTACGCATCCATTAGCAACCTAATATATTATTTAACTTCATTGATCACCATGGAGACCTGCCACTTCGCATAATATGACTTTAAAATGGTCCCTTCGACACCAAATGACACAAGGACTGAGATAGACTATGACTAAACTAGAATGGCATATGAAATGACATCAAATGAGCTACAACATACACTATAACATTATAAAAAATCCCCTATACAAGATTATGACTATAGGGGGTTGACCCATTTTTACCTGTAGGAAAAAATAGTCAACATCTTTGGTGATTTTACAAGGGATGGTATGCTTTCCATACCATGACTAGCTACCTAATCTTATTTATTGGGCTAAGGAGTCAAAATTATATGGGCTAGACATATAAACTAACTTGAAAAGTACACAAAATAATAACAAAAAAGGAATAAAACACAGAGTAAGGAACTAAGAAAAACACACATGTGCTTAAGAGAACTTATTTCAACACCACACAACAAGAAAGGAAACACACACCCAAACAAACTGACCTAAGTACTAACTAACTTGAGATGAAAACTTCCTCCAAGATTAAAGGGGAAGCTTAAAACCTCTCTTGATTTATGACATGAAGGGTTGAATGAAACATGTAGCCTTTTGATCCTTGACATTGATGCCTCCATCTCCTTCATGGTGTTTTCCAACTTCATTGGCATGATGTTCAATGAGAACCAAACAACTCCAAATAGGCTAGCTATGGAAATTAACTCTTATTGACATCCAAATAGCCATAAATTTCTTATATAGTTCCTTAGCTATGAACTCTAATAGTGGTTGAATAAGGCTTTCCTAATTGGTTTCCATAGTATCCTTAATAAGATTGGGATTCTCTTCAGCTACAAGTTCTTCAAGCTCATCAAGGAGCTTTATAGAGTCCACCCATTCTTGGTCACTATCCTCCATGGATAACTCTTCTTCCACCTTCTCGTGTACTTGACCCTCAACTTGGTAGAGATTTTCAAGCTCTTAAAAGAGCTTTATTTGTAGCCGCCAATCATCTTTGACATAATGTACTTGATGTTTGGGAGCATCAAATTTATCTTATTCATGTTCCCACATTTATGAATATGTACCAATACCAGGTGGGTCTCTAAACTCTTCTTGAGAAACCTTCACCTCTACCTTTACCCTCACTTCCCATGTCTACAATATCTTGGAAACTAGCATCATTCAGATTACTCTATGACAACACATTCTTGATCAACAAAATGGCCTTCATCTTTATGCTTGATAGAACACTTGTCAAAATCTTTTCATATGGACTTGGGATGATGCCATAGTTCCTCTTCATTTACAACATGAGATCTTTCTCCATGCTTATTGATAAAAACATCAATGTGCTTGTTAGAGGCATTATCCAAATCAAATGTAGACTTATTGGGAGGAGGAGTAACCTTATTGAGCTGATCAAACTCATGACATATGAAATAAAATTTTTACCACAAATCATATTCACCCACCTCATGAGTGTCTTCTTCAATATTTGTTTCATATATCTTGGTCTCATGAGACTCTCTTAGGACTGCAACTTCCTGAGGAGTGATTTGACCTTCCTCTTTGATAGTTCACTCCACTTCATGCTTGAGATGGTCATCCTCAACTTCATGATTAGACATGGAGTCTTCCTCAAATGTCTCTCTCTTCGAGTCTTTGCCACATTCTTCATTGACAGATGCAAAAAAGTCTTCAACATGTCCCTCTTTCATATCAAATTTTGCACCAGTAGTTGAGGTAGGATATTCAATGTGTTTTTCTTCATCCAAGAAGGTAGAGTTACACTTGTGGTCACCAAGGTTAGTCCTTATGGTGATTTCCTCCTCATAGTCACTCATGACATCTTCTTGGTTAGCTTTGGCTTGGATTTTCTCCTCTCCGCTTGTTTCTCTCAAGATGGGCTCGTGTGAAGGGGATGGAATATGAGATTTAGTGGAAGGATGAGATGTGATGGGGGCCTGATGAATTGGAAATGGAGTGTGAGGTGAGGGATTAGGATTATGAGTGGATTTAGGATAGATAAAAGAACTATTAAGCTCATAGGGAAGTGACTCATTAGACTGATTAGAATAATAAACATCTACATAAGTAGGAGTTGCATCTTTCTCAGTAGCTTTCTTGAAATTATTCAACAACATGTTCATTTTTTATCTCTTTATCCTCCCTCATACTTAGCCTTTCTATTTAACATTGAAGGCACTTTTTTTTGTAAGTCCACTTGTTCTTTGATCTCCCATTCAGTTCCTTATATCTCTTTAAACATCTTCAAAGTCTGCATATGACTTTGGACAACATTTCTCAACCATTCCATGAGATGATTGGGGATTATATCATATTCATCATCCCATGTTATAATTTCATCTTCAAGAACTAGTAAATGTGATATGGATGCCAAAAAAGACTTAATATAATATGGAAAAAATGAAGGAGGAGGAGAGTAATGATGGGAATCAAGAACAACTTAATTTTTTTGTATTCTAATCTCTAAGAATTTAATTCTTACATTTTTATATCTTGATATAGGATCCATAGAAACATCTTGTTCTTCTTGACAAGACTCATAGTAATACTCTTGAGGTTGATAGGCATTATGGGATTGGTAAGAAGGCATTTCTTGATAGGTCCCTTAGTGGCCTTCATCATAGGGTTGTCTAATAACATGATGTTTGTATGGGGTGGGGGATGTGGAGGACTATAAGGATGCCATGGCTCATTGGATTGATAGCCATTATGATAAGACTATTAAGGAGTAAACTGTGGTTCATAACAAGGTTGATAAGGAGGTCCATGATAGGGATATTCACCATAGCTATTCATGTCAACTTCATGTATCAAAGGAAATGTAAAAAATAATCGAAACTTCAATGAGATATCCCTAGGCTGCTTATAACCAAAAGTTATTGTTAGCCATTTTTCACTCCCAAGTTTTGCATCTTTCTTTTGGCTAAGTACAACATATTCATTGGTTCATCCCCACAACAAAGAAAGACCAAGTGTTATTTCATTTGAAAGTATTTGTTTGGTATTTGTGACCAAGTCTTAAAGGACTTGTTTTAGACTTTTTTCTTGAAACAAAAAGTCCAAAGGAATTGGTCCTAAATAGGTTTTTTGAAGGGTACATTTCAAGAATCTCAAAGGATCATTTCTAAAGAAAAGGGAGACTTTGCACTTTTTAAAGGGACATTTCCATTCTGTTAAAGGGTATTTTTCTCTTGCAAAGGGCATATTTCAAGTTTTCAAAGGGCACATTTTGAGTTATCAAAGGGTTTGTTTCAGACTTTTTATCTGAAACAACATTTCTGAAGGGTTTGTTCTTTGTTCTGGACTTTTTGTTTTAGAAAAAAAGTCTAAAATAATTCTCCTTTACATATTTTCCAAAAGAATTGATCTTTGCCACTTCTCTGAAGGGAATGTCTCTTACAACTTTTTTGAAAGAATTGTTTCATACCTTTTATCTGAAATAATATTTTTGAAGGGTATATTACAAATTACAAAAGGGTCTTTTTCTTCAAAGTGTCCTTCAGAAAAAGTCCAAAAGGACACTTTTAAAAAGCCCGAAGGGCATTTTACTCAAAGAAAGGTCCACTTTCAATCTTTTGAAGGGCATCTTCCAAGGAAGGGTACAGTTCAAAGGTTTTGAAGGGTCTCTCTTTCAAGAAAGTGGTCACTTGCACAAGTTTGAAAGGGCAGTTCCATTCATCCAAAGGGAACTTCAAGTTTTGAGAGGATCTTTTCACCTATAAAGTGCCCTACCCAAATCACTGAAGAGTCTTTTATTTCAAAAGTGTCCTTCGAAAAAGGTCCAAAGGGGCATCGAAAGAAGGTTTTGAAGAGAAAAGAAAAGGAACTCACATGAAATTTGTTTTAGAGTTTTTGTCTAAAACAAAAATCTCGAAGGAACATTGTCAACAAAGGTGAACCAATACAAAGGGGCCCAAAATGAGGATTATTTCATGGAAAATGCTTGAGGAGAATGCCCACATAGTGTATAGCGAAGCCTTATTAGAATGATATCACTTTTTGCCTTTACGTATTAGTCTATTTTTTTTCAAGTTAAGAGAAATTATCTAAGTGTGTAAGAGATGTATAGTGACAACAAGTGATGGTTTTCATCCTTTTGTCCTTTGTCCTTCATGCACGAGTAAGATTTTTGGATCTAACTGATCATATAGAGTGGGTTTAAGTGTATTGAATTTTTTCATGTTTATTACTATTTTGAAATGTGCATAGTTTTCCTTTTAGTTCATTTTCCTTGTGTCATTTTACACATCTCACCTCTGTGTTGAAATACTTGTGTTAGAATCCTTAGAGCTTGGGAATGGTCTATGTGTTTTGATATATTATGCAATATAATATGATATTAATGTGGAAGATAATCTTGGTGTATCACCATTCTTAGAGTAATTTTTCTTTTTTATAATTTTTAACTCTTTTCCCTTTAAGAAAGCTGGTTTAGATATAAGTGGTTTTGTAGAGACACATTTAGGGAGCTAGCCTCTTTTAAATCTAGAGGTTCATTTCCTTTATAGGTATATGCACATGCCTAGAAATATCACAATGTTTCCCAAATATGGAAGAGGATTGAACACTCTCTTCTAAGGTGCAAGATTTGGAGACAATAGTTTTAGCATGCTTGGTGGGATGAATTATTTACATGTCAAGGTGAATGCTAGTCTTGACAAGCTTAGGGTTGTATAAATATCCTTAATCCAGCATTTGGTGACTCTAAAAGGTGAGAATCTCTAGTTGTAGATAAATTTTACCACATTATACTTCATGGTCCTCACTAGGTCATCTAGGACGTCTGATCAAGCCCCTCTAGCTGAAGATCTTCTTGAAGAAACATGCCCTAAACCATTCCTAGTGCTTATAGATCATTGGAAAGCAGGTTTTGGAGAAGTTGATGAAGTTGGAGAAATAGGAGATCAAGAGGAAAGAAGAGAAATCGAGAGGCAACAAAATTTTCCAGACTTCAACACCTAAAATCTAATTGACCTTCCTACATACAACCCTATTCCTCCCAATGCTACCAAGAGTTTCCTTGGTTTCAATAGAGAGGGTTCTATTACCTCATCTGAGCATATTAGGGACATTTTGATTTTTTTAACTTCCATAATGTTACTTGAACCAACATAGCCATTATATTTCTTATTATGTCTCTAAAGGGCAACATACTTGACTGGTATATGACTTTGGAAGGTGGTTACATTACAATTTGGGATGGCTTTGGGGAGTTGTTGGTAACTAGATTTGAGAATAAGAGTGACCATACCTTGTTTATCCATCAATTAAACATAATAAATAGAGGTCCTAATGAATCTATAGGAGATTTAAATGAAAGATTTCAAAGGACTTGGCATAGGTTGTTGCCTATCATGAGACCTCCTCCTAGCTTTGTGTTCCCCACTTATCTCAAGGGTATTGGTATATATGTGGTGGTGATGTTATAGTAAATGGGAGGATTAACTTTTCCAGACGCATATAAGATAGCTATTAAAGCTAATAATAACCTAATACAGGATAGAAAGCTACCTCCAAGAGTTTCCATGCCTTTGTTGTCTCATAGTTTGGTTGAAGATCCAAGTGTAGCACAAGTTCCTAATGCTAATGTCATGCTAAGAGCCTTTCCCAAGAAGGTGGATAATGCTATGGACAAATATGAAGAGATCTGATCATTATGATTTCAAATCAAGCAAGCTTAGTTCTAGGTAAGTACTCCACATAGTCCTCAATACTATCCTCAACAAGGATATAGAGCTCCACCCCAATACAACTACCAAGGAAGAGCACAAGGTCAACAAGGTTTCAACAGGTAGCCCAATACCTATAATCCTGATTCCACTCCTTCCATGAAGGTTGTTGTTCTAGTACATGCTAACCTGGTCCAAGGGGAGGATCATTTGGACCAATGGGGACAACCTCAAGGTTAGTTTATGCATGATGGTGGAAAATACAACCAAGCTTTGGTGCCATAAGAAAAAACTATTCTTTACATGACATCAAAAGAAGTGAATCCTAGTCAAAGGAATATCCATGGAGAAGGTAGCAGCTAAAGTGTAGGTATGATGAACTTTCAATCAAAGGATGATTATGTGTTGAATCAAAGAACATTGATTTCAACCAACAAAAGAGACAAGAAGAGATCTCTGGGAGATGTTCCAGGAGTACATGTAACTGTAAGTGATTCATCTTTAAGGCCATATGGTGTGACTCTTAATGCAGTTCTTATTACAAGTCATGCTCCTCAACAAAATTAGAATGCAAGTAGGATTGTCAAACCTATAACATAGTAGGTTTAGACTCCCCCACTACCTGTTAAGTTCTGGAGCTAAAAACTTCACTGTTATGCAAATGGTGGAGGTTGTTGAGTGTCAAAGTAACTGATGTCAGTCAGGCCAACCAACATTGGTCATATTTAGTGTACATAGTGACCAACATCGGTTATGGTCAGTTGGCATCGGTCAGACAGGAACTGATGTTGGTCACCTATGTGTTTCCAGAACTGGTCTAATTTTAGATGAACAATCAGTTTGCATGTAAAGACTAATTTTAGTCTTGAGTCTGTGTTTCTAATTATTGTTTGGTTTGGGATCTATTTAAGAGACCCATGGGGCTGTATTGTAAGGTAGGACTAAGAAGGATTAGATCCTCAACTTGAAAGCAAGAACAACAATTGGGTTGGTTGTCTCAAGGGGTATAAGATGATCTGTAGTAGAAATATTAAGGAGATCTACATGGTTAAGATTAGTTAGATCTGAAAGTAACTCTAACTGGCAGTAGGCAACAACAACCATTGGTTCATGTAGCCCAATGTTGAGTTGGTTGTAATTTATTGAGAGAGAGAACTCAAATGATAAAGGTGTGGGAAGAGTGAGATTTCATTATATTTCCTTCTAATAGTGTGGCCCTTACCAATTTTGTATCCAAGTCATGTCTTAGAGCCTGACTCCACCTGAACTATCTAAAAATCCTCCATTTTTGATTCCTTCTACCTCAAAAGGAGCTACTCATTGTGGGAGAAATTCTCCATTGGTTCACAATTGTATTGTAGATAGTATTGAGCTAGTACCACTATCATGCCTAAGGTGGTGGCTGATAAATTGGGATTGAAGTATGAACTACATAATAAAGGTGTGTTTCATCTTGATGGTACTCTAACCAAGATAGTGGGATTGGTTAGAGGTCTAAAATTTTTCCTACATGAATTCCCAAGTTTCCCCATTTTATAAGATGTTGTGGTGGTAGACCTTCTAGCCCATTTTTCTATATGCTTATCAAGGGACTTCATGGTTAAGATAGAAGGATACCTTTTTATTAATTGGTATTTTCTAGATTTTAAAATAATATATGGAACCAAGGTAACTATGAGTACTTAACCCTTATAAATGTTTCATATTGAGCCATACATGGAGATAAGTTCAAATCAAAATTGTCTAATCAATAAATAAGAAGGTGCCATGGATGGTGAAGCCTCCTTCTCCCTTGAAGGTATTTTTGATCTTTTCATTGATAATTACATCACTAAAAAACATGGACTTGATCCATATAGTTTCATAGAAGAGACTGATTTGGGAGTTTACTGTATGCACCAAAAATATGCTTCTATTCCTTCACTCACCAATGAAGATCGTGAACTTGATGGGATATGGGAAATATTTTTTTATCGCTCAAGAAGCAAAGAAGGTGTAGGGTTTGGAATTATGTTATTTTATCTATCAAATAATAAATACTACTCCTCATATATATTCCACTTCAGCTGTACCTGCAATGTGGAAGAATATGAAGCCCTGATTCATGGCCTATAATGGGCAAAGAAGAGAGGGATCAAGAATCTAAAAGTTTATGGAGATAGTGAATTATTCATCCATCAAGTGAGAAGTCAAGCTATAGCCAATAATAATTTTATTAAATCCTACAAGTATAGGTTATGGGACCTAATTGAAGACTTTGATGCCTTTAACATACAACCCATATCAAGGGGCTCAAATAAACATGCTAATAAATTGGCTGCTATAGAAGCATAGTTTGACACAATTGTTGATGTAGGGAATGAGAAGGATCAATTTCATATCAAGATAATTGTGAGGCCTTCTATTCCAAACAATGAAGTGTCATGTAAATTTTTGAAATTGATGAACACATTGCACACTTCTTGCAAAATGAGGTAGGATTCTCCTAAAGGAATCAAAAGAGACTACATGATCAATATGAAGAACAAGTTATTCAGCTAAAAACAAACAAGATACCTAAGGGACTGATTACTTTGGAGAGTGTTTTTAATGAAGATGATCAAAATAATAAAGAAAGAGTGATCATGTCCATGGAAGAAGACAACTATGAGAGAGTCATGATTTATAAGGATAAGCTCCTAAAAATTGGTAATGTATGTTCTCTATGTGAGAGGTAGGCCTTTATTGAATTGTGCAAAGAATTCCATGACATTTTTGCTTAGGAATATAAATATTTGGAAGGGTTTGATCCAATTCTATCTCATCACACCATTGAGTTAGAACCTAGAGCTAAACCAATTAGGCAAAAACAAAGGCCTATCAATCCCAAGATAGAGGAATTCATGAATAAAGAGATGACCAAGTTGATTGAGTCTAGGATTATCTTTCCTATCAAACACTTAACTTGGGTGGATAATATTGTACCTATTTGAAAGAATAATGGAGAGATTAGACTTTATGTGGATTTTTGAGACCTTAATAGAGTGTCTCTTAAGGATCATTACCCACTACCTTCCATGGAACAAATTTTGCAAGTGGTTTCAAGTTCTCAACATTTCTCACTTCTTGATGGTTATTCCGGTTACAATCAGATATTGGTGAATGAAGAGGATCAGTTCAAGATAGATTTCACCACAAAATGGGGAGCCTTTTACTACAAGAAGATTCCATTTGGTTTATCTACTGCTGGAGCTATATTTTTAAGGGAAATGGACATGGATTTTAAGCGTTTGATTAATAAGTTTCTACTTGTGTACCTTGATGATATAACTTTTTTTTAAAAGATATTGCTAATCATATGGAACATCTAAGGTAGGTATTTGATAAATGTATGGAGTTTGGAGTATCCCTTAATCTAAAAAAGTGAATCTTTTCTATCTATGAGAGAAATTTGTTGGGTCACATTGTTTCCAAGGAAGGCTTGTCAATTGACCCCGAGAGGATTGAGGCTATTATAGGCTTGTCTTTGCCTCAACATAAGAAAGGAATTCAAAGATTCTTGGGGAAAATAAACTTTTTAAGAAGTTTTATCTCAAGTTTTTTAGCTGTGATAAAGCCTATCATGGTCATGCTCAAGAAGAACCAAGATTTTGCTTGGACAAAGGAAGGTAAGAGTAGTTTTGAGTAAATCAAGCAAGCAATTATGAAATCTCTTACTCTCTTGACTCCAAAATTTTCCAAGGATTTCATAATCTATACCTTTTTTAACCTTGATACAATCTCATCTATGCTCATGCAAAAGAATGATGAAGAGGTAGAGCAACCAATTGCATTATTTGGCCAAGGATTAGAAACTTATGAGGGTAGGCATTCATTTATTGAGAAACAAGATTTAGATATGATAAGAGGATTGAAAAATTTAGACACATGGTTTCAAAAAATAAAATACATATAACAGTTTCTCATCCTATCACCAAGGAGTTTCTTCTAAGCAAAGACCTTAATGAAAAGAGAGCTGGATGGACTACCAAGGTGATGGAGTATGATGTAAACATCAAGGTGAAAAACTTGGTGAGAGGTAAAGGGTTATGTGAGAATTTAGCTTTAGATGTTCAAGATCATCAAGAGAAAGTCTTGATAAACCAATTTTAACCCCAACCAACTGATCACAAACAAGTTCAAAGTTAGACATAAGACACTATTAGTTTTCTTCAAAATGGTGAGTGCCCAATGGCTTGAACAAGTCTCAAATAAGGTATTTTAGATTGTAGACCATTCTATACTATCTTGTAGATGGTGTTCTATTTAAAAAATTTGTGAATGCTATGTTGTTAAGGTGTGTTCATAATGATCAGTTTGATATGATGTTGGAAATGTTTCACAATGGTGTAGATAGAGGTCATTTCTCTCTTAAGATGATTGTTACAAAGATAATAAGGGCTGGTTACTATTGGCCTAGTATTTTTAAGGAGTATTACCACTAGGATAAAAAGTGTCCTTAGTGTGCCTTCTTTGTAGGCAAAAAGAAACTTGCATCCCTTCCATTGAATCCTATCAAAGTAGACCAACCTTTCATGCAATAGGGCCTTGATTTTATTGGTATGATCAACCCTCCATTAAATGTTGGAAAAATGGATATTGACTGCTACTAACTACTTCACAAGGTGGGTAGAGTCTATTTACTTTGAAGGAGGGAAGTGAAAATGCTACCTTGAAGTTCTATAAGAGCATTATAATAAGGTTTAGAATTCCCCATGTTATCATTTCTGATAATGCACTTGATTTCATAAGCACTTAAACTTTTGATTGAGCAAATAGGAATGGAGTTTACTTGAGCACATTATCCAATTATTACCCTCAAGGTAATGGATGGCTGAGTCTACTAAAAAGAACCTCATCAAGATCATCAAGAGGACATTAGAAAACAATCTAAGAGCATGACAAAACAATTTGAAGATAGCCTTATGGGATGACAAGATTACTCCTAAGAAGTCAATTGGTAATTCTTCCTTTGTGCTTGTTTATGAGAGAGAGACAAGGTTGTCCATATCATAATAAATCCCTAATTTGGAACTTGCACAATAATTGGAACTACTTGAAAACACTCCAATGGAGGTTAGATTGATAGAACTAATGTAGCTACAAGAAGCAAGTGATAATGAACATAAGACCATGGAACACCACTAAGTGCTTATAAAGAAGTCTTTTGACAAGAGAGAAAGTGTAAGAGTGTTCAAGGAGGGTGACTTGGTCTTGAAATGGGATGAAGACAGAGCAAAACTAGGGAAACATACAAAGTTTGACACTTTGTGGAGTGGCCCTTACATAATTATCAGGTGCAAGAAAAGCAACTCTTTCTAGTTGACCAAGATGAATGGAGAAGAATTTTCTATCCCTATGAATGGGATACATTTGAAGCTCTGCTATTAGTCTTTTCAAGTCTATTTTGTAAATAGTAGTTTAGTTGTGTGTTTCTTTTGGTTTGATGTTGTGTTCTTTAAGTGCTTTGTACACAATTGTGTGTTTCCTTCTTTTTTGTTTGGTGTGTGTCTCTGCCTTGTGTGTGTGATTCAATCCAACTTATGTTTTTTGAGCCAAGGTTTTATTCAAGTCATTTTGAGTGCCTATATGTGTGACTCCATGGCCTAATGGAAGAATTTAGGCAACTAGTCTTAGACATAGTAGGCTAGCCTCCCCTTGGAATCACCAAGAATGTTAGCCATTTTTCACTCCCAGGTTTTACATCTTTCTTTTGGATAAGTGACAAATTCTTTATTGGTTCATCCCCACAACAAAGAAAGACCAAAATGTTATTTACTTTGGAAGTCTTTGTTTGGTCTTTTTGTCCAAGTCTCAAAGGACTTGTTTTGGACTTCTTGTCTGAAACAAAAAGTCTGAAGGAATTGGTCCTAAATAGGTTCTTCCGAAGGGTACATTTCAGGAATATTGAAGGATCATTTCTAAAATGAAGGGACACTTTGCACTTTTTGAAGGGACATTTCCATTCTACCGAAGGGTCTTTTTATCTTGCGGAGGGAACAATTTGAGTTTTTGAAGGGCACATTTCAAGTTTTCTAAATGGTTTATTTTAGACATTTTGTCTGAAACAACATTTTTGAAGGGTTTATTCTTTATTTTAGAATTTTTGTTTCAGAAAAAAAGTCTAAAAGAATTCTCCTTTTCAACTTTTTTGAAAGAATTGATCTTTGCCACTTGTTTGAAGGGAATGTCTCTTACAACTTTCCTAAAAGAATTATTTCAAACTTTTTATCCAAAATAATCTTTTCAAAGGGTATATTACAAACTGTTGAAGGGTATTTTTTATTAAAAGTATCCTTCAAAAAAAATTTGAAGCGACACTTTTAAAAATCCCAAAGGGCCTTTCCTCAAAGAAAGTTCAACTTTCATTCTTCAGAAGGGCATCTTCCAAGGAAGGGTACAATTCAAAGGTTCTGAAGGGTCTCTCTTTCAAAAAAGTGGTCACTTGTACAAGCCCAAAAGGGTAGTTCCATTCTTCTAAAGGGCACTTCAAGTTTTTAGAGGATCTTTTCACCTGCAAAGTGCCCTACAAAAATTGTTGAAGGGTCTTTTGTTTCAAAAGCTGAAAAGCGACACTGAAAGAAGGTTCTGAAGAGAAAAGAAAAGGATCCAATGGGAAAGTTGTTTCATACTTTTTGTCCAAAACAAAAATCCTAAAGGAGCATTTTTGGCAAAGGTGAACCAATCCAAAGGGGCCTAAAATGAGGATTCTTTCAAGGAAAATACCTGAAGAAAATGCTAAAAGAAAATAGTCTAAAGGGACACTTGGGAAACATTCAAAGGGCCTTTTTAAAATCTCCAAAGGGTGCTTTTCAAATAAAGTACCCTAAAACCAAGGTCCTGAAGGGTATTTTCATGCCAAAGTATCCTTCAAAAAAAGTCCAAAGGGTATAGACACTTGTGTAGAGTTTGTAGGAGTGCTGAAGGGCGTGTTTGAGCAGCCTAAAGGGAGGATGATAGGAAGGTGCTCGATAACAAAATCCCAAAGGAAATGCTCTGAAGGAGTTATCTAGGTGGAATGATAGTTAAATGAATGTCAACTTCATGATAGTGAGCTAACTGTTGGTATTCAAGCAAAAGGATTCACAAGCATATCTAAAGGCTCACATCTTTCATCCTTCGAAGCAGTGAGAGAGCCCATATCACCATTAATCAACCAAGATCTGTGTCATTTTGTAATGACCAATCAAAGGAGGAAGACAAGGCTAATGGAATGAAAATGAAAAATTTGCAACAGGTGGATAAATACTTTGATGCCATGACTCAACCCAAGAATATCTTATTTCTATTAGCGCAACCATTGGATAAGCATATTTGGGAGAGCAAGCTTGTTGTAGAACCACTTGAAATGACATGGATCAATTAGATGGCTGGAATGAGCATCCTTGCAAAGATGGTTACAACTATAGATGGAGACTCCCTATAGAATGACTCCTATAGAATGATTCCTCTTTTTGACACCAAAGGCCTCCTCTTCTCACTTCCTCTTTGCTATATATATGGCCCTTTGGCTAGTAAAAAGACACCCACATAGTGTATGGCAAAGCCCTGCTAGAATGATATCACATTTTGCCTTTAAGCATTAAATACTAGTCTATTTTATTTCAAGTTCTAAGTAATTATCTAAGTGTGTAAGAGACGTATAGTGATAACAAGTGATGGTTTTCATCCTTCTGACCTTTGTCCTTCATGCCTGAGAAATAGTTTTGGATCTAACTAGTCATACAGAGTATGTCTAAGCGTATTGAATTTTCACATGTGTATTACTATTTTGAAATGTGTAAAATTTACCTTTTAGTTAATTTGCTTTGTGTCATTTTACACATCTCACCTTCTATGTTGAAATACTTGTGTTAGAATCCTTAGATCTTGGGAATGGTCTATGTGTTTTACTATATGTGCACTAGAATATGATATTCATGTGGAAGATAATCTTGGTGTATTACCATTCTTAAAGTAGCTTTTCCTTTTTTTCAATTTCTAACTCTTTTTCCTTCAAGAAAGCTAGTTTAGACATAAGTGGTTATGTAGAGACACATTTAGGGAGCTATCCCCTTTTAAATCTATAGGTTCATTTCCTCTATAGGTATACCCACATACCTAGAAATGTCCGAATGTTGCCCAAATCTAGAAGAGGATTGAACACTCTATTCTAGGGTACAAGATCTGGAGACAACAATTATCATTCAAATTCACCATTGGTGTTAGGTTGCTTGTTTCCAAAAGCTGATAGAGGAAAATTACACCAACAATATTTCCACTCTCTTGGACTGTGGTCTCATCAGACATTCCAAAACTATTATCACCAAATCTCACACCCTAGAAGAGGGTGTTCAATGCTCTTCTATATTTGGGTAACATGGGAACACTTCCAGGTATGTGGGTGTACCTATAATGGAAGTGAACCTATATATTTTAAGGGCTAGCTCTCTGAATGTATCTTGAAGTGATTTCACCTATGATAATGCTTGCTTATGAGAATATGGTTAGAAGTTTCATGAAATAAACCTAATCTAAAAATGAGGTGATACAACAAGATGTTTTCCATATGACCATCATACTTTTATTCACTAAGAAGCAAGTCATACAAACTAACTTCCAAGTCCTATGGATTCTAACATGAGTATTTCAATATGGAGGTTAGATGTATGAGAGCTATCCAAGGTAAGTGAACTATAGGATAGTTTCAAACACTAAGGCTCATTGTACACATAAAAGATAGGCTCATAGATTTGAAAACACTACATATGGCATATTAAAACATAAAATCTTGTACAAACATGAAAGGATAAGGGAAGAAAGGATAGAGAATAATCATTTTGCATCACCATACATCACTTTCACACTTAGACAATTGTTCAAGAACTAAAAATCACATTTACATTAATGTTAAAATGCAAAATATGATGTCATTTCAGCATGGCTTCACCGTACATAGAGTGGAACTAATTTACAATAGCTCAAGAGCTATATTTATAGAAAAAGGGACAAAGAGAGAGGGATTTTGGCACTAAGAAAAAAAATCAAATGAGCACAACTCTATTTGAAACACCAGTATAACTACCTCTACAAAATATACTCATTTAAACCTTTTGATTGATCCAGGTCACCCAGAGTGGTTATGTAGTTACATATTCCCTCATTGATGCTCCCTAATGGTTATTATGATAGGATCAAGTGGTTAGGGACTTTTTCCTAATGCTAAACCACTCATGACTATTTTGTTGATGTGTGCCAAAGTAGTGAGAAGGGTCCTTTTCATGTAGTTGGTCTTGGAGATGAGATCATTGGGGTCCACATGTATGCCCTCATGGAATCCTTTGAAATGCCAAATCTCATCCAAATGTACCATGCTCAAAATCATCCCCATGTTCTTGGGTCTACAATAGATGGAAAACTAATCTCAAACTAATGGTTTTCCTATTAGGTACAAATAGACTATAAATAGGTGCTTCCTCTAATAATGGCAAACATAGTTGTAAAAATATCCCTTAATAAGGCAAAACCATGAGTTAGAGGTCTATATTTAGCCACATGGGTGGTCCCTTTATGTTCTCCTTTCTTGAATACATCATATTGACCATTCCATGGAATTTGAACCAACTTCAATGGCATCAGGATGACCCTACAAAACCCTATTATCCATGGTCAAAAATAACCTCTCAACCTCCATCAAAAATCCTTGGCTAACCTTTGCTCTAATTGGTTGTTAAAATACTGACTTGGCTCATTGACACATGGATTCATTTCATTCCATTGATTTATATTGGTATGAATGATCGAGAACCATTGATCTTCTACTAGTTAAATGCATCCTTAACACTTTTCATGCCCACATTCTCTCTTGAGATTTGTTGACCCTTTGACCTCCACTCATTATGATTTTTGAGTGTGTATGATCAAATGCAGACCATAGATCAACTGAGACCTATTTTTTGAAAGCTAATAACTAGTTTATGATATTAAAATTGACATCCTTAATCTCATCAAATGATGTTCACATGACCATCATTGATGGTCACATGACCGTCAAATTTAAGCTCAATAGGATTTGTCTTGTTTTATCTTAAAGTTGACATCTTATTGATCATTATTTGATATCCCATGAAACATAACTGACATCTTGTAGACCATCAATTTTAAGCACATATAGATTTTTTCTTGATCTTTATTTTGATGTTAGTACAATGTCTTATGCTTTTTTACAAAATTTTAGATTTATATCTTGAAGTGCGAGAATTATGGAGGCACCAAACTTTTAAGAGATGTTCTTCTTACCACTAGGGATGCACCCATTTGATCCACTAGTTCTAGGAGCTTTATAGGTGAAGATATTAAATGTTCAAGCTAATTAGTCCATATCTTCTCTTACATGATGTCCTAGAGATGGTCAAGCTTATTTGGTTAAGTATGGAAAACTTAGTGAAATATGACTGAAGGGCCAACTTTGCACATGTATAACTCCATTTGTGCTTTGGCAGAGTATCTAGAACTCGACGCATAACAACTAGGGAACAAGATGAATAAATCCATGTGACCACTTTCCCATGCAACTACTACATGAATGAGATATGGTCTTGTCAAAATACTCACTTGGATCTTTTTAAACTTATTTCAAAATGGCTAAGTATGTAAAAACAATGAAATTTGTCTGAGAGGCCAACTTTGGATCTCCATAACTTTTGATGCACTTTGGCAGAGGACCTAAAAATTGGTGCATATAAACTTGGAACAAATGTGAACAAATCCATATGACAAATATTCTCTAAATCATCCAATGTGGTAATGGTGACATCATCAAAGTGCATACTCAAAAAAATCTACAACTAGACCCAAGATGCCTAAATGAACACAATGAAGAACTAGATGGTTCCCTTAAATTTCCACACTTTTTTCAAGCACTCTTGACATCCCATAGGGTCTTTGAAACACTCTTCATCTTCTCATCCATTAGAAACTTGATCCATGCTCTAACTACATTGATCACCATGGAGACCTGCCAGTTGCATATATGACTCTAAAATGGTCATTTAGACACCAAATGACACAAGGACCAAGCTAGATAGTGAATAAACCAAAATATAATATTAAATGACATCAAATGAGCTGAAATATACCCTATAAAATTATAAAAAAAAATCCCTTATACAAGATTTTGACTATAGGGGATTGACCCATTTTTGCTTGTGGAAAAAAATGCTCAACATATTTGGTGATTTCCTAAGGGTGGTATGCTTGCTATACCATGACCAATTGCATAATCCTATCTATTTGGATATAGAGTCACAAGTATAAATGTTGGACATATAAACTACCTTGAAAATTACCAAAAAAAAAATACAAACTAAGCAAGACACACATGTGCTTAAGAGCACTTATTTGAACACCACACAACAAGAAACACACACCTAAACAAATTGACCTAATTACTAACTAAATTGAGATGAAAAATTATTCCAAGATCAAGGGGGAAGCTTGAAATCTCTCTTTATTTAGGACATGAATGTTTGAATGAGACATGTAGCCTTTTGATCCTTGACATTGATGCCTCCATCTCCTTCACGGTGTTTACCAACTTCATTGGCATCACATTCAATGAGAACTAAGAAACTCAAAACAGGCTAACTATGGAAATGAACTCTTCTTGAATCCAAATAGCCTCAAAATTTTTATATGGTTCCTCAACTATGACCTTCAATAGTGGTTGAACAAGGTTTTCCTCTTTGGTTTCCATAGTATCCTTAATAAGATTGGGCTTCTCTTCAGCTGCATGTTTTTCAAGCTCATCAAGAAGATTTGCATAGTCCACCTAGTCTTGGTCACTTTCCTCCATGGAAACATCTTCCTTCACTTTCTCATGTACTTGACCTCAACTTGGCATAGATTTTCAAGCTTTTCAAAGAGCTTAATTTGTAGCTGCTAATAATATTTGATAAAACATACTTAATGTTTGGTATTATCAAGCTTCTCTTATTCATGTTCCCACATCTATGAATATGTCCCAATATAGTGTGGGTCTCTAAAATATTCTTGAGGAACCTCTACATCTACCTTTCCCTCACTTCCCATGTCTACAATATCTTGGACACTATCATCATCAAATTTTTATATGACAACACATTCTTGATCAACATAATGGCCTTTGACTTTATGCTTGATAAAATGCTTGTTAAACTCTTTGCATATGGCACCTTACCGAGATGATCAAATTCATGACATATGAAATCAGACTTTTCCCACAAGTCATTTTCACCCACCTCATGAGTGTCTTATTCAAGAGTTATTTCATTTATCTTGGTCTCATGAGACTCTCTTAGGACTGCAACTTCCTGATGAGTGATTGGACCTTCCTCTTTGATAGTACACTCCACTTCATGCTTAAGATGGTCATCTTCAACTTTATGATTAGACATGGAGTCTTCCTCAAATGTCTCTCTCTTTGAGTCTTGGCCACATTCTTCATGGAAAACTATAAAAAAGTCTTCAACATGTCCCTCTTTCATATCAAATTCTGCACCAGTAGTTATGGTAGGATCTTTAATGTAATTTTATTCATCTAAGAAGGTAGAGTTTCACTTGTGATCACCAAGGGGAGTCCATATGGTGATTTCCTCCTCATAGTCACTCATGACATCTTCTTGGTCAACTTTGGCTTGGATTTACGCCTCTGCATTTACTTCTCTTAATATGGGCTCATGTGAAGGTGTTGGAATATGAGATGTGGTAGAAGGATGAGATGTAATGGGGGTATGATGAATTGGATATGGAGTGTGAGGTGAGGGAGAAAACTGATGAGTGTATTTACGAAAGATAAAATCACTAGTAAGATCATAGGAAAGTGACTCCTTGGACTATTTGGAAGAACAAGCATCTACATGAGGAGGATTTGCATCTTGCTAGTAGCTTTCTTGAAAATTTTCAAAAAAAACATGTTCATTTGTTATATATTTATCCTTCCACATACTTAGCTTTTATATTGAGAATTTAAGGTAATTTTTTTCTAAGTCTACTTGTTCTTTGATCTCCCATTGAGTTCCTTCTATCTCTTCAAACATTTTCAAAGTTTGCATATGAATTTGGACACATTTCTGAACCATTCCATGAGATGATAATGGATTATATCATACTCATCATCCCATGTTATCATTTCATCTTCAATAACTATTAAATGTGATATGGATGCCAACAAAGACTTGATAAGATGGAAAAAATAAAGGAGGAGGAGGGTAATGATGGGGATTAAGGCCATCTTCTTTTTGTTGTAGTCTAAGCTCTAAGAATTCAATTCTTTCATTTTGATATTCTTATCTAGGATCTATAGAAACATCTTGTTCATCATGATAAGACTCATAGGATTACTCTTGAGGTTGATAGGCATCATGGGATTGGTAATAAGGTATTTATCGATAGGTCCCTTGGTATCCTTCCTCATAGGGTTGTCCAATAACAATGTGTCTATATGAGGTGGGGAATGGAGGACTATAGGGATGCCATGGCTCATAATATTGATATCCATTTTGATAGGAATATTGAGGAGTAAAATGTGGTTCATAATAAGGCTGATAAGGAGGTTGATGATAGGGATATTCACCATATCTGTTCATGTCAACCTCATGTATAAAAGGAAATGTAAAAATTGATCAAAACTTCAATGAGGCATATGTGGGTTGCTTAAAACTATAAGTTATCATTCAGAGTATTCATTAGTGCTAGGTTTCTTGTTTCCAAAAGCTGATAGAGGAAAACACACCAACAATATTTTAACTCTCTTGGACCATGGTCCCACTTGGCATGCTATAACTGTTGTCACCAAATATTGCACCCTATAAGAGGGTGTTCAATACACTTCCATATTTGGGTAACATGGGAACACTTCCAAGTATGTGGGTGTACCTATCATGGAAGTGAGCCTCTATATTTTAAGGGCTAGCTCCCTGAATGTATCTTGAAGTGATTTCACTTATGCCAATACTTGATTATGGGAAAAGAGTTAAAAGTTTCATGAAACAAACCTAAATAAAAAGAGGGTTGATACACCAAGATGTTTTCCATATGACCATCATACTTTTTTTCACTAAGGAATGAGGCATACAAACTAACTTCCAAGTCCTATGGATTCTAACATGAGTATTTTAATATGGAGGTGAGATTTATGAGAGCTATCCAAGGTAAGTGAACCATAGTCTAGTTTCAAATACTAAGGCTCATTGTACACTTGAAATATGGGCCCATATACTTGAAAATAATTCATATGACCTGTTAGAAAAAAACTCTTGCACAAACATGAAAGGATACGAGAAGAAAGGATAAATAATAATCACTTTGCATCACCATACATCAATTTCACACTTAGACAATTGTTCAAGAACTGAAAATTATATTTGCATTAATGTTCAAATGTAAAATTTGATGTCATTCTAGTAAGGCTTCACCATACATGGAGTGAAACTGCTTTACAATAACTCAAGATCTATATTTATAGAAAAAGGAAGCAAGAGAGGGATTTTGGCACTGAGAAAAAGAATCAAATGAGCACAACTCCATTTGAAATGTCATTACAACTACCTCATCTATTAGTAATATAGAACAGAGAGCAATATTAATAAATTAAAGATAAAAATAAAATGAAAAAAAACACATCATAATAGAGACAGATTTAATGTGTTTCACCCAATATGGCTATGTCCACATAGAAACAACCAATCCTTGTTATTATTCAGTCAAAAAAATGAAGGTAAAAATATACAATACAATCATTGCAATATCCTCTTGACTCACATACAACATGCCACCATAATTACAATGCCATCATATCAACAGGAGGGTTACATATTAAGGCAAAAATACACAAACATAATTTATACTGTTAGATCCATGACCTAATAGTGAACTAGGCATTAAATTAAGATTAGGCTCCACCATCTAACATCTAAAAAATATGCTCGTTTAGATGATTTGATTGATCTAGGTCACCCAGAGTGGTTGTACAATTACATATTCCCTCATTGATGCTCCCTGATGGTTACAACGGTGGGATTAAGTGGTTAGATCTTTTTCCTAATGCTAAACTACTCATGACTAGTTTTTTGATGCATACTAAAGTGGAGAGAAGGGTCATTTTCATTAAATTGGTATTGGAGATGAGACCATTGGGTTCCACATGTATGCCCTCATGATATCCTTTAAAATACTAACTCTCATCTAAATGGACCATGCTCAAACTTGTCCCCATGTTCATGGGTCTACTATAGATTAAAAACCAATCTCAAACTATTGGTTTTCTTGTTAGGTCCAAATAGACTATGCACAATTCCTTCCTCTAATAATGGCAAACATAATTGTAGAAAGATCCCTTTATGATGCAAACCCATGAGCCAAAGGTCCATATTTAACCATATGGGTGGTCCCTTTATGTTCTCTAAGATTGACTAAATCATATTGACCACTCTATGGTGTTTGAACTAGCTTAAATGGCATCGAGATGACCCTATAAAAACCTATTGTCCATGGTTTAAAATATCCTCTCAACTTCCATTGAGAATCCTAGGCTCACCTTTGCTCTAATTGGTTATCAAAATCTGACTTGGCTCATTGACACATTGATTCATTTCATTTTGTTGATTTCAATTGGTATGAATTACTAAGAACCATTGATCCTATACTTATTAAATACATCCTTGACACTTTTCATACCTGCATTCACTCTTGAGATTCACTGACCCTTTGACCTCTACTCACCATTAGATCTAAGTATACAATCAAACACAAACCATTAGATCAACTAGGACCCATTGTTTGAAATCCAATGGCTAGTTCATGATCTTAAAATTGACATCCTCACTCCCATCAAATGATGTTCACATGAACATCATTAATATTCATGTGACCATCAAATTTAAGCTCAATAGGATTTGTCTTGCTTTGTCTTAAAGTTGACATCTCACCAACCATCATTTGGCATCCCATAGAATGTGATTGATGTCTTATAGACCATCAATTTTAAGCACAAATATATTTTTGCTCAATATTTATTTTTATGTTAATGTGAATGTCTTATGATTTTTGACCAACTTTGCAGATTTATTTCTTGAAGTGCAAAAATCATGGAGGCACCAAACTTTCAAGAGATGTTACTCTTACCAAAAGGGATGAATCCATTTAATCCATTGGTCTTGGGATCTTTATATTTAAATATATTAAATGCTCAAGTTGGTTGGTCCATATCTATTCCTACATGACGTCCTGATGATGGTCGAGCTCATTTGGCTAAGTATTGAAAAGTTAGCAAAATCTGACTGAGGAGCCAATTTTGAACATGCATAACTCCATTTATGCTTCAAAATAGTATATAGAACTCAGTGCATAGAAACTAGGGACCAAGATGAATAAAGCCACATGACCAATTTCCTCTATAACTACCATATGTTTGATATATGGCCTTATCAATATTCTCACTTGGCTCTGTTTGAACTTCTTTGAAAATGGCTAAGTATGGAAAAATAATAGACTTTATCTAAGAGGCCAACTTTGGATCTCCATAAATTTTGATGCACTTTGGTAGAGGAGTTGAAACTTGGTGCATATCAACTTGGCATAAATGTGAACAAACCCATATGACCAATTTTCCTTGACTCATCCAGATGTGGTAATGGTGATGTCAACAAAGTGCTTACTAAAAAATTCTACCACTAGACCCAAGATGCCTAGATGAACACAATGAAGAACTAGATGGATCTCTTGTATTTCCACACTTGTTCCAAGTAATCTTGACATCCCATAGGATATTTTCAACACTCTCCATCTAGTAATTCATTAGCAACTTGATCCATGCTCTAATTGCATTGATCACCATGGAGACCTACCACTTGCATATATGACTCTAAAATAGTCCCTTAGATACCAAATGACACAAGGACCAAGCTATACTATGACTAAACCATAATATCATATGAAATTAAATTAAATGATCTAAAAAAAACCCTATAAAATTATAAAAAAATAATAGATTATAACTATAGGGTGTTGAGGCATTTTTGCCTTTCAAAAAAAATTGTCAACATAACCTTAGTCATGTGTTTGATATCCAAGAAGTCCCTTAACTTCTCAACCTTTGATTTCATTGGTCATTAACCATGACTCAAATGATGGAATCATTTACCCATCCACACACCATTGATATTAATTAGTATGATCTAGTGAGAGCTATTGATATTTCCCTTAACTTGTCAACTCTGTCTAAGCTTATGCCATGTGTCAATTATGTGTTGGTTTCAAGATTATACTGTTAGTATATTAGTTTATATGATTTTTACACATGGTGGATTTCCTCTCTATCTCCTTAACCTTTTGACTAATCTCATACCATCGGATCAATATGTATGATGCAATACAAACCATTAGATATGTTGGGATCCACTATTTGAAATCTAATGGCTACTTCATGAAATCAAATTTGATGTGTGCACTCCCATAAAATTATGTCCATGTGACCATATTTTATTTTTTTGTGATCATCAAATTTAAGCTAAAAATGGTTTGTTTTACTTGATATTTATTTTGACGTTTGCATGAACATCTTACTCTGCTCGTTCAACTTTGAAGCTTCATAAATTGACCCAAAAAGATTTCACAGACTTGAAACTTTCAAAGGATGATATTGGCATGAAAAAATCCATGTAAATTTAATATTTTGGGTTGCATATCTTTTTGATGTGTATTTATTAAATTCACAAGTGAACTAGTTCATTCATTTCTGGATGACGTCCTAGATGACCTAGCCCCTTAGACTCGATAAGTTAAACTTTGAGGGCTTAGATATCTAGATAAAAGACTCATAAAGATATGAAAATTGTAAATAATGAGCATAAAGGACATTTATAATGCATGGTCTGATGGTCATGCGAGGCTTTCTGAGCATATTTATAAATTACACAAGCAAGTTATTCTATTATGGTTTTCATGTGACGTCCTGATGATGGTGTGGATTCATAAAGCTTGTTCCTAAACTTTTATAGCTATAAATGAACTTATTAAGGCCTATAATAACTCTCTCCATGATCTTTACTACTTGTACACCAATAAAAACTTCCACTTGCTTATATAACCTTACCCTAAGACACCAAATGGCATAAGACCAAGCTAGACTATTGCCAAAGTTAGAATGGCATATGAAATGACATCAAGTGAGCTAAAACATACCCTATGACATTATAAAAAACCATTATACAATATTATGGCTATAGGGGGTTGACCCATTTTGGTCTGAGGGAAATAATGGTCAACATCTTTGGTGATTTCTTAGGGGTGGCATGTTTGCTATGCCATGACCAGTTGCCTAATCTTGTCTATTGGGATATAGAGTCACATGTATGATAGGTTTGACATACAAGTTTCCTTTAAAAACATAAAAAAAATGAGGAAAGACAAATAAAAAGAAACACACAAGACAAGAAACAAATATGTGCTTCATGAGCACTTATGGGACACAACACACACAAGAAAGGAAACACACACCTAATCACTAACTAACTTGAGATGAAAACTTACTCCAGGATCAAAGGGGAAGTTTGAAAACTCTCTTGTTTTATGACATGAAGGAACAAATGAAGCATGCACTATTTTTATCCTTGACATTGATTCCTCCATCTTCTTTAGGGTGGTTGCCAACTTCATTGGCATGATGTTTAATGAGAACCAATTAGCTCCAAATAGGTTGGCTATGGAAATGAACTCTGCTCACATCCAAAAAACCTCAAATTTTTCATATGGTTTCTCAAATATAACCTCTAATTGTAGTTTAACAAGACACACATTCTCATTTTCCATGTTACTCTCAATGAGGTTGGGATTCTTCTCATCTTCAAGTTCTTCAATCTCATCAAGGATCTTTGCATAGTCCACCCAATCTTGGCCATTATCCTCCATGGGAAACTCTTTGGCCACCTTCTCAAGTACTTGGCCCTCAACTTGGAAAAGATATTCAAGCTCTTGAAATATCTTCATTTTTAGTTATCAATCATCTTTGGTTTCCATGGAAAACCTTTTTTCACCTTCTCATGTACTTGTCTATTAATGTGCAAATCTGAAGATATGATAGTCCTCTCTGCCTTGATTTTCTCCTTGATAGATTACACTTTATGTTTGGAAGCATCAATATCTTATTTTTCATGATCCAATACCTTTGGATATGGATCAATATCAGGTGGGTCTCTTGACTATTCTTGAGGTGCAATGACTTCCATAATGCCCTCACTTTCCATGTCTACAATCTCTTGAACACTAGCATCATCAGATTGCTTTATGATAGTAGATTCTTGATCAACATAATGAAATTCATCCTTATTCTTTATGGAATACTTTTAAACATGATTATTAGTATTTTTATCAACCTTGCCATTAGATATTGAATCTCTTGGAGAAAAAAGAGACTTAACCAACTTGCCAAACTCTTTGCATATGGCATTGAGATTTTACCATTATTCCTTTTCATTCATAACATGAAACATTTATCCATGCTTATTGAGACAATCATCGACATGATTTTTAGAGGAATTATCCAAATCAGATGTAGACTTCTAGGGAGGAGTAACCTTATCGAGCTAATCAAACTCATGACATATGAAATCAGACTTTTGCCACAAGTCATTTTCATCCACCTCATGAGTGTCACATTCAAAATGCATTTCATCTATCTTGGTATCATGAGACTCTATTTAGATGAAAAATTATTCAGGAGTGACTTGAAATTATTCCTTGATAGTACACTCCAGTTCATGCTTGATATGGTCATCCACAACTTCATGATTAGACATGGAGTCTTCCTTAAATGCCTCTCTCTTCAAGTCTTGGCCACATTCTTCATGGATGGTTGTAAAAGAGTCTTTAATATGTTTATTTTCATCTAATAAGGTAGGATTACACTTGTGGTCACCAACATGGGAGTCCCTATGGTGATTTCCTTTTCATAGTCACTCATGAGTTCCTCTTGGTCAACCTTGGCTTAGATTTTCTCCTCTTCACTTGTTTCTCTCAAGATAGGCTCTTCCTCAAGAAAGGGTAAGGTGGAAGGTATGATGAATAGGCTCATGTAAAGAAGATGGAATATTAGGTGTAGTGTAAGGTTTGTGAATTTTAGATGGAGTGTGAGGGGTAGGAGAGGGGTTATGAGTGGATTCAGGAAAGAGAAAAGCACTAGTAAGCTCATAAGGAATTGATTTCTTGGGCTAATTAGAATAAAAAAATTACATCAATAAGAGTTACATCTTGCCAATAGTCTACTTGAGTTTATTCAACTAGAAGCATGTTTATTTTTTTTAGCTCTTTGTCCTCCTACATACTCAGTCTATCTATTGAGCATTGAAGGTACTTCTTTTCCAAGTCCATTTATTCATTGATCTCCCATTGAGTTCCTTCTTGTTCTTCACATGTACATAGTTTTTGCATGTAACCTTAGGTATCACCTCTCAAACATTCCATGAGATGATCAAGGAGCACATCATACTCATCATCCCATGTACTCATTTCATCTTCAATATCTAGTAATTATGGCATGGATGCCAACAAAGACTTGATATAGGATGTAACAAGTGAAGGAGGAGGAGGGTAATTATGGTTATCAAGACAATCTTAATTATATTGTATTCTATCATGTAGGAATATATATTTTACCTTGCAATACCTTTGTGTAAAATTCATGTAAACATTTGAATCCTTGTGGAAAGACTCATATGATTACTCTTTAGGTTCATAAACATCATGGTATGGTTGATAGGGATCATATTAGGACTGATAGGGAGGCCTTTCTTGATAGGTGTATTGGTAGCCTTCCTCATAGGATGCCCAATAACATGGTGCCTATATGGGAGAGAAAATAGAGTATTATAGGACTACCATGGCTCATAATACTGATAGCCATTTTGATAGGACTATTGGGGAGTATACTATGGTTCACAACAAGGTTGATAAGGAGGTCCATGGTAGGGATATTTACCATAGCTATTCATGTCAACTTCATATATAAAATGAGATGTAAAAACTAATAAAAAAATCATATAAAGATACCTAGACTACTTACAACCAAAATTTATTATTTAGATTCACTATTGGTGCTAGGTTATTTGATTCCAAAATATGATAGAGGAAAGACACACCAACAACCTTTCCACTCTCTTGGACCTTTATCTCACTGGGCATGCCAGAACTATTGTCACCAAATATTTCACCCTAGAAGAGGGTGTTCAATCCTCTTCTAAATTTTGGAAACATGGGAACACTTCTAGGTATGTGGGTGTACCTATAATGGAAGTGCACCTATAGATTTAAGGGCTAGCTCCTTGAGTGTATCTTGAAATGATCACACCTACTTGACTAGTTATTTATGGGGAAAAGAGTCAGAATTTGCATGAAATGAACCTAATATAAGGGGTTAATACACCATGATGTCTTCCATATTACCATCATACCTTCCTACACTAAAAAACAAGGCACACAAACTAACTTCTAATTCCTATGGATTCTAACATGAGTTTTTAAATATGGAGGTGAGATGCATGAGAGATATCTAAGGTAAGTGAACCATAGGCTAGTTTCAAACACTAAGGATCATTATACACTTAAGAGAGAGGCTCAAACTCTTATCAACACTTCATATGACTTGTTAGAACATGAAATATTTCACAAACATGAAAGGATAAGGGAATAAAGGATATAGGATTATCACTTTGCATCACCATACATCACTTGCACACTTATAATAGGATCCATTTTTTAGAATTTTGTCTTGTTTCTAAAACATTTCCAGAACTTAAAATCAGATTCACATTAATGTTCAAAGCCACAATATGAAATAATTCTAGCAGGTCTCTACCATACATGGAGTGGAACTATTTACAAAGGCCAAAATGGTATCTACTTATATCATTTGAGAGAGAAGGGGCAAAGAAAAGTCCAAAAGGGAATCAAATGAGTTCAAATCCATTTGAACTATAGTTACAATTGCTTCTACCAATATGCTTCTTTGGAACTTCTTGATTGATTTGAGTCATCTCAAGTAGTTGTAACCATTCATTATTCCTTCAATAATAATCCATATAGTTATAACAATAGGATCAAGTGGTTTTGAGCTAAGTTCTGGCATCAATGTGGTTATAATAATAGGATCCAATTGTTAGAATTTTGTCTTGTTTCTAAACTATTCCTGACTGGTTTGTCATAGTGTGCGGAAGTGGAGAGAAGGGTCCTTTTCATGTAGTTGGTCTTGGAGATGAAACTATTGGGGTTTATGTGTATGCCTTCATGGAATCCTTTGAAATGTTAGCTCTTGTCTAAATTAGATCATGCTTGAACTCATCCCCATGTTCATAGGTCCACTATAGACAAAAAACCAATCTCAGACTATTGGTTTTCCTATAGTCATTGTGTTGATGGGGACCTATAAAATATATAGCCCCTTTTCTTGGATCCAAAGAGGTCTAAATAGATCCATTATGTCATTACAAGAATCAAGGATTCACCATATGCACAAGTCATTTTAAAGAAATAAAAAATAGTCATAAATAACACTACAACCCTTAAATCTTTAAACTAGAGTCCAAATTAAGCTTTGATGGTGATCCTTTATGTTCCTTATACCTGACTACATCACTATGTCTACTTCATGGTGTTTGATCGAGCATTAATGGTGACATATCCCCTTTGAAGAGCTTGCCATGGTTTGACCTTGGTCATGTGTTTGATCTAAGGAAGTCCCTTAACTTCTTGACCTTTGATTTCATTGGTCATCAACCATGACTTAGATCATGGACTCATTGACCCATCCATGCATCATTAATATTGATCAGTACAATTGAGTGAGCCATCAATCTACCCTTGACTTATCAAATCTATCCAAGCTTGTGTCATGTGTTAATCGTGCATTGGTTTTAAGATCCTGCTATCAGTCTATCAACTTTTGCACTTACACCATATGGCATATTATAAATATCATTGACCTTTTGACTCATCTTGCATTATCGAATCAAGATGTACGATGTAATGTGGATCATTAGATCTGTTGGGACTCACTATTTTAAATCTAATGGTTAATTGACAAGATCAAATTTGACATCCACACACCCATCAAATTACATCCACGTGACTATATTTAACATCTGCATAATCATCAAATTTAAGCTAAAAAGGGTTTATTTTTCTTGATCTTTATTTTGACATTTGGATGAATGTCTTACTTTGTTGGTTCAAATTTGAAGCTTCATAACTTAAGCCATAAAGCTTGCATGGAATTGAAAGGTGCTTGTAAAGTATGATATTGGCATGAAAAAATCCATAATGTTGTAATATTTTGGCTTACACAAAAATTTTAGGTGCATTTATTAAATTCACAAGGGGACTAGTTCATTCATTTCAGGATGACTTCTTGGATGGCCAGGCCCCTTAGACTCAGCAAGCTAAACTTTGAGGGCTTAGATCTCAAGATAAAAGACTCATCAAGATATAAAAATTTCATATCATGATATTATCACTAAGTAAAATGATCATGCATGGTCTGATGGTCATGAGAGGCTTTCTAAGCATATTTATAAATTACATAAGCAATTTGTTCCATTTTAGTTTCCATATTATGTCTTGATGATGATCTGGCTTCAAAAAGCTTATCCCTAAACTTTTGTAGTTCTAAATGAACTTCTTAAGGCTTATGCTAACTCTCTCCATGATCCTGACTACTTGGACACCATGAAAACCTACCACTTGCATATATGACCCTAAAATGACTACTAAGACACCAAATGACACAAAGACCAAGTTAGACTATGGTCAAAGCTAGAATGGCATATCAAATGACATCAAGTGAGTTACAACATACCCTATGACATTATAAAAAGTCCCTATACAAGATTTTGGCTATAAGGGGTTGACCCATTTTGGCCTGAGGGAAAAAATGGTCAACATAACCCTTAGAACCTTGATGCTTATAGATCACATCACATAGTTTTGCATTTCTACCAAGAAATATTTAGACTCCACCCCTTTAGTACACAAAATTATTTCACTAGAACATCACATGTCATAAACCCAAAAGAAGAAGAGTTACATGAAATATTAGTTTCAAGGGGTTGTTCCTCATTCCAATTTGGAATCACATATTGAAAATTTCACAGAAACAGATCTTGGGCATGTTGATCTTATGGAATTCTAGAAAAGAGTGAATGCTATTCCAAATTTAGATTAGATGCAAAGTATAGATGACATTAGACTTCCTTAAGTTCCATCCTTTCCAAAATTTGTATAGTGTCATAAACTAGTTCTCACATTTTCAAGTAGTATGATAAAGAGAACAAAGAGGTTAATAATTTCAAAGATGAATTTTTATTTTCCTTGGGCATTGAACACATTGAATCTATGTTGAAGATACGTGATCGTGAGTTATTTTTTCAAATCACTCCTGAAACTACTCAAAAAATTTGGGACAATAACAATACTTCTTATTCCAAGATGATAAACAAGTCCTAGCTTATGAGTCTAAGAAACTCTACCTCAAGGTTTTCAAAGATCATTTCATACTTTGAATTCAAAATGGAGATCAATGATATCCTTACATTCCTAAATCAGGTTGTTTGAAACCCTGCTACTAGAGACTTCCATGATTGGATGTATAGATATATATGGATCATTCATGAAAAAAAATAATATGTCAACTAGTTTGAATTGATAAGTGATTACATTCTTATGTAATTTTTGAAGCTATGAAAAATTAGTAAATTTTACATGAGCTCTTACGTGGTTTATGCAATTTATTTTAGAAGGATATTCAATGGATTTCAAACTATTGGGTAAATAATTTCATTAAAAAATCTATTATTTTTATCCTTAGATCATATTGGGAAACAATGAAAAACATTTCCATAGATTTATTGATGCCTTCTTATAATGTCATTCAAATATTCGAACAAGATCCATACATTGTCAAATTATTTGTCTCAACTACTACTAAAATTATAAAGTGGGGATATTGGTTCATTTAATTTCCTACTTTTTCATATCTTAGGGTATGTGGATTTGAAAATTCTCCTTAAACTCTACAAACACACACACACACACACACACACACACACACACACACACACACACACACACACACACACACACACACACACACACACACACACATTAATGATAAATGGACATTAATGGAGTTAGTGTGTCAAATTTTAGAAAATCATAAGTTCTTGTCCATCAAACACAAGATAGGAATACATTTACAAATCATAATTATAAGGTACACTTGTGCTTCTCTAGCCAAAGCAAATGTTATAGATCCATAAATGACTAGAGTCACTCTTCAACCATTTCATAGTAAACCTTATTTTGATGTTATAGGAGTAGTTGAAAATGACCTTAGTTATACATATCAACATGTTCATTATTTTAAATATTTTTGGATGGACTGTGATGATGATAATGATGTTAGGATGGGAGATTATTCTTGTTTTAGTCTATATTAGATCATCACATATAAAATTGCATATATTCTTGAAGAATTTGAAAATGGTGATGAAATTGTAGATCCAATTTATCAAGAACAAAATATTGAGTTAAAAACTCTACCTCTAATATATTGGATAAAATTTGATTTAACATCTCTAGAAGATAGAACTCAAGCAGTACTAAAGAAAACACTTTCTTGGCTTAGAAGCCAAAGGGTTAATATTGAAAATATTGGTTTTTTCCACCATTAAGGAATGTAGATATAATTTTTCATCATATTTAACATGAAATATAATAAAATGTAGTCACAAGTCCTTATAGAAATAATATTAGTCAATCCATAATTAAATAATCAAAATAAATAGTTGATGTGATGTCAAAAGCTAGACAACCTCAAAAACTACCCAAAATCAAGATCAAGAGGGTTAGTAAACTTTTGGAATTTATATTTCTCTAATTTATCTCTTAATTTTTTTAATTCTCAAAGTATAGTCATGAACACCTCACAACAGTTCATAACTATAGACACTCATTTGAGAATCCCTCTATCTGCTTCCCCTAATATAGGTGATGTATCTCTACAATTATCTCTAAAACTAAATATCCCATTAACTTTGCCTTCACCCAAATATATGAGTGTACATCCTATTTAAAATATTAAATTTAAATTAGAATCACTTATACTAGATCAAGGTAATGTTTTAACATCATCGACTCAAACCTTGACAATTTCCCCACATCTTTTTGATACTCAAGCTTAGGTAGAACATGAATCTACTCAATAATCATTACTCTTGATACTCATGTATTAAATAAACCTAGGATGATTTATATAATATTGATAGATGAACAAGGGGAATGGTATGTTAAGGTGGTAGTTCCTCCTCCATAAAAATATAAATAGGATGTCAGTGTTGTAGACTACCAAATATCAAAATTTCATCTTGGCAAGGCCACATGTGAAGAAGTTAAAGATAATAGACAATAAAAAATAGGTACACTATTTGAAAAATTAGATCAAGATAAGGCAATGAAGGAGTAATTGAAAGATAAAGTTGAACAAACTCATTCAAAAACTAGTAAAACCAATTCAGTCTTCCTCATCTGACATTTTACTTCAAGTTTTAGATGTAGAAACATTAAATGTAGTTGAATAAATCAGACATATGGGTAGAGTAATAAAAGAGTGGTCAAAAACATTGATCCTTTGAGGAACCAACATAATAAACAGGGCTATGCCTATCTATAATGAGATTCAATATGATTTTGATCTCACTAAAAAGGTCGAGTATAAATATGAAGTTGAAATTGGTATATGGAGACAATTATTACCAAAATTGGAATTCTTCACCAAAACCAATCCAAATGTTCTCATTACATAAGGGGTTCTAAAAGAGGAAAATTCTAGTGATCACATATAATTTTTAGGCACAACAAAGTTTTAGATCGGCATCTTTTTAAGAAGGCCTACATAAATTCAAAGAATCTCAATCAATGACAAAGAATGTAGTACATGATATACATGAAGTAATTGAGAAACTTCTTGATGAATTTGTTTATGATAAAAGAATCTTACTTTCAATACAAACAATTTTAGAGGAATTTAAGTAATTGTTTGAAAAAATAGTTTCCAAATATGCATTCAAATTCAGATCAATTCAGAAATTCATCAAGTATAAAAATTATTTTGATAAATTTGGTAAAGATTTATAGAAAGTTAAACATGTTCCATGCAAAATGATTGATCTTCATTGTGAAACATAGATTAGTTCAATGCATTCAGATGGTCCTGATGAAGACAAAGTTAAATAATCCATGAAAAACTTTGATGAATTTAGAAAAAGAATGAAACAAAGTATGCATAAAGAGGTTCAAGTTTTCCATGATGAAAAAGATAAATAAAATGAGAAGCAAATTTCACATCTTTCAAGTCTGATGTTTGATCAAGTAATTTTCAAAAATTTTAAGTTGTGCATTTTGGAAATGTCTCTTTTGCAACTATTTAGTTGTACATTTTGATAATGTTACTTTTGCAAATTTTAAGTTGTGCATTTTGATAATTTCACTTTTGTAAATTTTAATTTGTATGTTTTTGTAAAATTGATTTTGAAACTACTCAAAATGTCATAAAATATGGTTATATTCTATAACTACCACCTTGTAAGCTATAAATATGAGTTTTCATGTCATTGTAAGGGATTTTTGACACTAAAAATTTTTAGAAAGGGAGAAAGAGAAGTTTTGTATGTACATCTCTATGAGGAATCAATACAAGAAGAATTCACAGGAATTTGTGCTATAGATTTTTTTGAAAGAGTAATAAGTGTGAGGTTATTCATTCATTCTTATTCCTTTCTATTAAATCTGCTAGAATTTTATTGTTGAATTGTCGAATGATTTAGTGTTCTTAGTGTATAAATATCTTAGAATCTACATAGAAAATTTTAAATCAAGATACTTAAGTGATAGTAAATATAAAAATTGTGTTTATTTCCCTCAAGGAATACATGGTTATTTTGATGTCTTTTTGTCTCAAAATTTCACTGTGTTTAACCATAATTTTTTATATTTGTATAAGGTTAAGAATATATAAATTGTTCATGCATAAGGGTGATAAAAAAATCTATATCAGGCCAACTAATTTCAATCTTAGATAAATGAATATTCTGAATTATAATACTGAGATATGCTAAATATAGAAAGTACCAAATTTGAAAGATGTTCAATTGATTGGAATACCACAGATAAATGATACTTAGCTAGATTTAATATGTGTATGTAGATCTAGAGTATAAAAAGGTGGAAATTATACAACATCAATATTCTGTATTAGCCATTAGATTCTATAAATTGTTCTTTTATAACCACAAACACTACCTTAGATCTGGGCCTATCATTAATGCTAGTGCCTGATTATGATGTAGGTGTCTAGTATGAATTAATGAATAGATCTCAATGAGACCAACTTCACTATTATTGGTTTTGTATCACATTTATATTGATATATTTAGATATAGCATACAAGTTTTTGTTCTTTTCTAATTGATCAAACCTTTGTTTTTCACCTTTCTTCACCCTTAGAATAATTTTGATAAAAATGGGTTAGTGGGATCATAGTGTCAAGCTCATCTCAATGACCCCTATGTCATTCAGTACTTCCTACATAGATAATACTTTAAGGAGATCCTAAAAATTATGTATTTCTCCCTTATGTGTGGGAGTGTGTTTGCACAATGGTGAAATATTTCATATGAAGGTGCATCCAACAATCTGTTAGGTTGTGGAGCTAAAAGCTTCACTGATGCAGACATGGAGGAGGTTGCAGGATGAGTTACAGAGTGTCACAGTCTTTGGCATTGGTCTGGCCAACCGACGTCGGTAGGTAGGAGACAGGAAGCAACTGATGTCGGTCATGTATCAGCTAGCGTCGGCGACCCCCAGGCAGATAGGGACTGACGTCGGTCACCTGTGTGGTTCGACTGTGAGCTTATTACAGGTAGTTAGCTGACGAACCAAGTGTTTGCATGTTTAGATCTATTTTTAGACTGAGAGCTGTGGATCTAATTATTGTAATTAGATGTCTAATTATTGTTTGGATGAGTTCTATATAATAGACTCATGGTTGTATTGGAAAAGTATTCTAGTTTGAGTTGAGCAAAGTTTGTTCCTTCTATGTGTGAGGTGAGCAAGGGTGTTCCTCCTAGTTCCACAGCAGTACCTAGGTGGGTGCTGGTTTTGGAGAGTCAGCAAGATTCTTTAGGTGTGTAGGATCTTGGTCACAGGTGTATGGCCTATAGAGGAGATCTACATGGTAAGTAAGATCGTTGATCTACAGGTGTATGTGTGTGCAAGGTCAAGGTTCACAGGTGTGCAGAACCGGGTTGATTTGCAGGTGTGCAGGATCATATAGGACAACAACACAATAGGGAGCAGTATCAGGCAGGATCTACTTGGAGTATAGGTGTGTACTCGGATAGAGCAAAGAGGAAGGCAAGGGAGTTCCTTCCATAAGTATGGTCTATTGAAGTGCAGGTTATTGCAGGTTCATGGGAGATCTACTTGAAGTACCTTGAGTACTTGTTGAGTACGTGGAGTACTTATGGAGTGCGTGGAGCACTTGTGGTGTGCGTGGAGCACAGGAGGTGAACACCAACTCTGTATTTGAGTTGTGTGTTGGGACCTGAGAGAGAGAGCTTAGAGGAGAGAATTACTGTTCACTTGAGGTGTGGGAAGCCTCTGAAGAGGTGGTGAAGAAGAAGTGGGATCTTCTTTATTGTATTCTTTTCTGTATAAGTATTAATACAAGTTGTGTATTGTCTCTCATATCATGTGTTATTCTGAATTCTAGTTACTTGTGATTCTGGTTAATTTTTGCATATTAAGTTGCTTGGTTTGGTAATCAATTATGTGCTTCCGGTTTATTCCCAACATGTGGTATCAGAGCTAAGGTTGCAGGGAGCAGGTTTTGTGTTTGGTTACAGGTCACTCTCAGGGGTTTCTGATCGAGTGGGAGTAGAGCAATGGCAGATGAAAGTAAGCTAAGAATGGAGGAGTTGAAAAGCACAAATGGTCACTTACGGTCCCATGGAAAGAAAGAGCAGGTAAAAGATTATTGTTAGTTGGTAGCAGATCAGCATGAAGGAACTGAAGATGCAGATGTAGCAGGTGTTATTGCACAGGATGCTTTTGGAGGTTTCTTGGATAAAGTTGAATCTTGGATAAAAGATTTGGTTGCCTCTTTCCATGCAACCCCAAGTAGAGGAGCTGGTGAGCCTTGCCAAAGAATTGGCAAAGGGGAAGTGAAGCTGAAATTGCAGGCGGCCAACACACAGGTGTTGATGAAGGTCATGCAGGTCCCAGGTTTGGAGATATGGCTAATTTCTTCAGAAAGATTGGGTGATGAGAGATGCACAAGAACTCTCATAGCGGATGCACTTGAATTAGCTGGTGGTAAGAAAACAGGTACTCTTTATCTACTTGTTTATATTACTGATTCTTCCTCTGTTGTGGAGATGTGGCTTCGTAGGCTTGGTCACATGAGCAGGAAGGAGATGCATGTTCTTAAGTGGAAGACAGATATATTTGACAAGCTTAAGAACTGGAAAGCCTTGGTGTACTTGGAGGAGATGGCGGATAGAAACTAGTGGATGGTGTTGGATACTTCTGAGCAGGGCAGTTTGGACATGGGTTTTGATTCAAAGGAGCTCGCAGGTAAAAATTCATCACTCACAGGCGAACACATGTACCGGCATCAGTTAGGAGGAACTGGCATCGAACAGACAGGTGTCGATGTCGGTCATGTGCAGACCGAAGCCAGCGATGTCGGGCAGGGTAAGACCGACGTCGGTCAGGAGGACCGACGTCGGCAGTAGGTAAGACCAATGTCGGTCAGGAGGACCGACGTCGATAGAAGGGACACCGATATCTGTAGGGTCGGTAGTCAGGGATAGACGCATGGGAAATGATGTCGGTCAGATGCAGACTGTGGAGTGACTGAGGTCGGTCACTGTAATAGATTTTGGGTGGACAGCACGTTGTCAAGGAGTCTCAAACACCCATACGGAGGACTGAAGACATAAGTAGGCCCTCAAATTCATTGTTCCTCTTCTTTATACTCGTTGTTGATTGTAAATCAGGAAGGATCTAGGAAACAGGTGTGAGCTTGGCATGGATGAGGATGTGATTCCTTGGAGGAGAACCAAACAGGTGTTTTTGGTAGGGTTGCCAGCTGGATGAAAACATAGAGACGAATGGATACCTTAGTTGAAGAATAGAGAGAACAGATACGTGAGATAGAAGACCAGGTATACGGTCTTGAGGAGCTACAGGATAGTGGTACAGGTTTTGATAGGTGGAGGACGAAGCAAAGCTTCAGTCAATGTCAGGTAACTACTATGGTTTTGCCTTACCAGGTGGATGATGAGTCATGACATCATTCTTTTGCTGTATGTGGATGGTATGTTTTGCTAGCAGGATTGTACATACAGGGTTTTGCTGAGCTAAGGGTAAGATTAGTTCAGTGGCATGTCATGAGGAGTTTGGAGCAGAAAAATTCTTTGGCATGGGAGACATGGAGATCACAGGTTGATTTTGTCTCGAGTGGGAGCTGATGTGAATCAGGTGTTGGCGAGGCATAGGATGTAGAGCCAGAGCACACTAAGGGCTGGACAGGTACAGTGTTTGAAATCACATGAGGTCTGGTATAGACCTGAGTATTCCCATGCAGTGGGAGCTGTCAGAGAGTTAGGAGCCAATTCGGGGAAGTGGGTTCTCAGGTATTTGAGAGGGACCGGCAGTAGGGATTCATGCTATGCAGGGTCAGGACTTCACTACATGTGTTTGTAGGTTCGGATGTGGCAAGGTACTCGGATGATAGGAGGTACATCACAGGTTGTGTGGTGGGTTGTCTTCAGGATTGATCTTGAAGAGGGATACAAACCAAGAAATAGATTAGATGGGGTACAAGTACAGGTACAATGTAGTTGTTTATCTCCAAGTGGGAGATTGTTAGGTTGTGGAGCTAAAAGCTTCACTGATGTAGACATGGAGGAGGTTGCAGGATGAGTTGCAGAGTGTCACAGTCTTTGGCGTTGGTCTGGCCAACCGACGTCGGCAGGTAGGAGATAGGAAGCAACCGATGTCGATCATGTATCGGCCAGCGTCGGCGACCCCTAGGTAGACAGGGACTTATGTCGGTCGCCTGTGTGGTTTGACTGCGAGCTTATTATGGGCAGTTAGCTGACAAACCAAATGTTTGCATGTTTAGATCTATTTTTAGACTGAGAGCTGCGGATCTAATTATTGTAATTAGATGTCTAATTATTGTTTGGATGAGTTCTATATAATAGACTCATGGTTGTATTAGAAAAGTGTTCTAGTTTGAGTTGAGCAAAGTTTGTTCCTTCTGTGTGTGAGGTGAGCAAGGGTGTTCCTCCTAGTTCCATAGCAGTACCTAGGTGGGTGCTGGTTTTGGAGAGTCAGCAGGATTCTTCAGGTGTGTAGGATCTTGGTCACAGGTGTATGGCCTATATAGGAGATCTACATGGTAAGTAAGATCGTTGATCTGCAGGTGTATGTGTGTGCAAGGTCAAGGTTCACAGGTGTGCAGAACCAGGTTGATTTGCAGGTGTGCAGGATCATATAGGATAGCAACACAATAGGGAGCAGTATCAGGTAGGATCTACTTGGAGTATAGGTGTGTACTCAGATAGAGCAAAGAGGAAGGCAAGGGAGTTCCTTCCATAAGTATGGTCTGTTGAAGTGCAGGTTATTGCAGGTTCATGGGAGATCTACTTAAAGTACCTTGAGTACTTGTTGAGTACGTGGAGTACTTGTGGAGTGCGTGGAGCACTTGTGGTGTGCGTGGAGCACAGGAGGTGAACACCAACTCTGTATTTGAGTTGTGTGTTGGGACCTGAGAGAGAGAGCTTAGAGGAGAGAATTACTGTTCACTTGAGGTGTGGGAAGCCTCTGAAGAGGTGGTGAAGAAGAAGTGGGATCTTCTTTATTTTATTCTTTTCTGTATAAGTATTAATACAAGTTGTGTATTGTCTCTCATATCATGTGTTATTCTAAATTCTAGTTACTTGTGATTCTGGTTAATTTCCGCATATTAAGTTGCTTGGTTTGGTAATCAATTATGTGCTTCCGGTTTATTCCCAACACAATCTAGCTTGTAACTTGAAAAACATAGATCATGGGATACACTTTGAGTGTTTTAGACATTTTTTTATGATTGATCATATGAATAATAAATAAGGATGAATAGGGTAGAATAACTAAGTTGTAAAATTTATTGAATGAGTCTTGGTAGGTGTTTGCTTGGTATTTTATAGATGAACAATGAGAAGATTTATACTTGTATTTATACCACACTTTTTGAAAATATCTCAAGGTAGGGTTAATTAAGATAAATAAGATGACCCATAAGTTTTAAAACATTTGTAATTTAGATGAATTTTGGAAATTAGACACTAGATAAGGATATGGACACTACCATAGATGATAGTGTCCCTCTATGACTAGTAGCATTTAGAAGGCTAAAAAATAGGTAGGGATCTGAAACAAATAGTGAATGATGTATATCATATTTTAATATTTTTGTGCAGTGTAGGATACATAGGTCATCATAATGATATGAATCAGACTAAGAGACATACATTTAGGCATAGTGGGATGGTAATGTGAACCCTTTAGTAGTAGGGAGGTCTATAACTAAAGGGTATAACCCTAATTGATATTTGTTAACTGTACAATATTGAGATGATATAAATATTTAGTTTTATTATCTACATTTCCCACCTCCCCCAATTTGATATAGTAATTCATAAGGATGAAATTACTAATTTAAAGGAGAGAAATGTGTACTTGGGTGTGTATAACACACCTTGCCTTTGCTTTACCCCACTTTGATTGCTTTATTGGTATATGACCTGGAACCAAGATCATGTTACAGTCTAAATCAATGAATATAATCTAAAATTTGAAATAATGGAAATGATTTAAAATAAATAGAGTAAGGAAGGAGTACACATGTGTGTTGATATAACTGTATTGTGCCTTAATGCTTTAAATTGGTAAAGATGATTCCTTATGAAGCATTAGAACTATAAGAGGTTTAGAACTAAACCTTAGACATTTAAAGAGGGAGATTAGAAGGTATTATTCCCCCAATATTGTGCAAGGATATGTTATTACATGACCATCGAGATCATTATAACTCAATGTCACAACTCAAGTGTGAATATGTAATATGGTGAGGGTAAGTGATTTAATAAACTCATCTTATAAGTCGAGTGAGATTGGATTATTTAATCACACTAACCTATAAATTAGGTGAGGTTAATTTATTTAATAAATTTAAACTATACATTTTAACCAACTATTGTAACAAAAAAAGGTTCAATAATAGTACATCCTAGTTTAAATGATGCATCTTAGTGAATAGTATAATTGGTAAATTTTACAATTTTTGGTGCAATAGAATGGCATATGCACCTTCAATATGTATCAACTAGAGTATATATGTCATAAATCTAAAAAAATTATTTCAAATCAGTGCAATGTATATAATTCTAACCCAAGTGTATATCTGAATCATGAATCTAAATTGGATATTGTGCAAGTGTGGAGTTCATATCTTTGTGACATGCCCCCACTAAATTATGGAGATATTGAGAAAGTGTGTAAGTGTGGAGGTTATGTATTTGTGACATACCCCCACTAAATTTTGGAAAATATGAAAATTATGTAGGCTATGAGTCTATGACATGCCCCTACTTTTGAGGTTAGGGATGTAGAATCTAGTAGGTACCTTACCTAAAAATAATAAGGTAGTTTTATAATCTATGTATTAATCATGTCCCATATAGGAATAACATGTATAAGTAGATATATCAATTAAGCTCATAATATGTGATCATGTCGAGTCCTAAGATGCATGATATAAACCATGGAAATGTCTAGAGATTAATAGTATGACCTTAGCAAACAATCAAGTACACACACAAGAACACTCAATGTAATTCAAAAGAATGGTCTAAGGAGATTGCAAAAAAGGGTTTATTCAAATGCCATAAAATCAAAAGGAATGACATATTTAAATGTCCAAACCAACATAGAATGGCATATTCAAATGTCTAGTCAATATAAAATGGTGGATGGGTCAACAAGTAATGAACATATTAAAATGTTCCACAAGTAAGACAATAATAAGAAATAAAATACACTCAAAGAAGTGAAAATGTGAATATATGAAATACAATAAAATGGCATAAACATATCATACTGATCTCTAAATATATGTTCTATAAAAAATGTTTAGGTAACATAGCATGTCAAGTACACTTTGAAAGATATGAGCATGGCTATAAACATGTATAAGCATTATAATATAAGCTTAGAAATGATAATATAGAAATAATCATAAGGGATATTTAAAATTTATCAATCATGATCAAAGAAGTAGATGCCCTAAACATACTATATGACATGGGTAGAGGAGAGGTCCAACATTTGTAAGTGCATAAATCATGTGTCTGGGTATGCCTATATTACACTCAAAAGATGCCTGAAACATATGTGTATATAGAAAGAAATAATATGTTATTTATTAACATAAATAAAAATCTTGGATGCCAAGGAGCTAATAAAATATGGGAATGTTGAACAATTTTTATTTTTTTAATTATTTGAATGTTTTTATATTTTATTGAATATTTGATTTTTTTTAATATTTTAGACTATTGAAAATAAAAGACTATCCTATGATCCCATTCAAGGGATGATCATAAGTAGATCCAAACTTATAATATGGTATATCAAACTAGTGGTATTGCCAAAGATCATGTATTAGTGTCATATATAGATCTATAAAAACTATGGTAATCTACGTATGTATAATATGAATTTGTGGTCATGAAGAAACAATAAAAGGACTATGGGTTCATGGAACACATAGTTGAGTGTTATGTGGTTTATTTGGAGTAGGATTAATTGAAACATGTTTATTTGTTTTATGTAATTGAATATTTTTTGTAGGATTAGTTGAGGATTTCATGGAATCCACTATATATCTCTAGTGTAAATTCATCTCAAGTATGGGATACCAAGGAAAGGGGATTGTCTTTTGATTAACATTTCATGGAGGATTAACCTTAGTAGATTTGATAATTAACCTTAGTAGGTTTTATAATTAGTTTTATTAGTATAAACTTCTCTTGTTCAAGTGGATGTTCACGTGGATTTTGGAAACTTTGACTACCCTATTGGTATGAATTTATTTAATACATCCATGCACTGTGAAAGGTACTGCACATAATTTATGTATCCAAAGTCATCCTAATAACATATAAAATACTCTTGTGTATGGTATAATTAAAAATATGGTAATCACATGTGTTAGACCAACTTTTAAAGGTAAGTCAATCTCACCAATAACACATTGTGATGTCTCATCTAATGCTCTAACTATTTTGGTTAAAGGGTATAAATCATCATGCTTATATCCCAAATGTATAATTAATTTCATGGTATATACATTCTCATAAAACCACTATCAATCATAACACTACGTATAAGATGACAGTCGAGGTATACTCAAATAAATAATGAATGAATATCTGAGTCACCATCCACTATTTTACTATCATCATATGTAATAGAAGGCCTATGAACCATAGGAGATATGATGTGTGTATAAGTGAAAATAATCTGATATGATGGGTGCCCATAATTTGATAGAGGAGGATGTGCATTTGTATGCCATTTGCACTTCTGGATCTTTCTTATAATGATCTTACAAATGATTGTAAAATATCTTCTGATTTTGGTGATTACTAAGTTATGAACCTAAATCCTTTAGAGGATCATCAAAATTAATATATTGATCACCAATAAGATCTTATATCTTATGCTTTGAGGTATAACATATGTTTGTAGAATTCCTAGGGCCTTGGTGATAGTCACAATATGCATTATCATCATATCCTTTGGGTAGAGGTTATTGGAGTGTTCACTTTAGATTAGATAGTTTTATTTGTTTCTATTAGGTTAACCTCTATTTAGAGGCTTAATTATGTGCATGTGTGTTTATTGCATAATCTAGTCACTCTCTACCATGAGTGCCTTACACATGGATTACACTATGAGATTATTTTAATTTGATGTGAGCCCTCTCTCTTTCATGTATATTGAGAACTCTAGTAGTACATTTGTAATAAGGAGTAGAGGAATGGATTTAAGCTAATATAGATATATACTTCAATATGAATATTTTTTGTGTGAAGGTGTCATTATGGTAATGACATGTTTTTTGATCTTGGTTGAGAATGTTTTTTAGTATGATATGTTATACCAACCTCTATAGGAGGAGGGTGAGATATGAAATGATACTCCATAAGATTTTTTAGTACTGAAGCTATAGACTCAAGTAATCATGTAAATTGTCTCTTAGGCGTATTAGATAAGATAATCCAATAATTGTTGTGTGTAATGACCTAAAAGTGGTATTTGGATACTAAGAGTGTTATTTGAGTTAGCATATTCCTAACTTATCCCAAGACCTATCCTAGAGCATTTACCACACTTTTTCAGACATTGTAGACATCTACAGTTAGATCAAACATAGTCCCAAGACAACTTTCTTAGATCCAAACCTAGTTTGCCCAGTAGTCTGCCAGGTAGACATTAACACCATAGTATGGACACTACAACCACATGGCACTAGTGTCCCCAACTGGGTCCTATTATCCCCTACCCTAACTCTCCCAAACAAATACTTTTCCAAATGTGTACCCCTCTTAAAGTTGACCTAAGTACATTTTTTATCCACACAAGCTATAGATCTCTATAAATACAAGACTATTTGACCTCTATTCACTAGATGGAAAATAGATGCAAAAGCCTATATAAACAAGAAATAGGTTAAGTAAAATTAAGGTATTTGATCCTTAATTTTCCCTACTTATGCATACTACCATCTATAACAACCCTAAACCCAGATTTAAAATATTTCAAAGCTCAAATACTCTCAAGGAATTTAAGACCACTCTCATTCTAAAATTCAATTGCACTTGCACCAAGCACTAGGTGGGAGAACTACATTGGGCTTGATCCCTTCTCAGAGTATTGGTCTGTAGGAAACTCTCTTCAAAACAGGGTGTTGAGGATGTCCAACTTATCCTACTAACAAATACACATTTATTTATCATTCCATACTTACAAGGAGGATTAGGTTTTGCACACTAAATTAGTTTTCCCAAGCACAACATAGAGTTATAGATTTTGTGCACATAAGAGTAGGACCCATAAACATAGGCATAGGTGCTCTCAAAAAATAGGAATAGTCTTATAAAGAGGACACTAGTGCCGTTTTGAGGACACTACAACAATATTGAGCTACTATGGGTGTTACTATCTAATGAGAAAATAGATCCTAAGACCCTATTGATAACACTTAGATCTATCCAAAACTCAATTTTTAGAACCTAGATCATCTGCAATAGTCACTTTCTAGATAAGTCTATAGTTATGCATATTTATTACTATTTTCAAAAATTCAAAAGAATTCAAAAGCCATAACAAATCAGTGTTTATTTATTACATATTATTTAACTAGTTTAGATATCTCAGCCCTTTAATCTAACTTACGTAATTACACATGTAAAACCCTAAAAGGTTAAATCATTTGGTGAAATCGTGATGCGCTGACATCAGAATTCATTGTGATTTAGTCTGCATATCTCAATTATATGTTTATCTTCATCTTCAAGGCTCAGCCTACCAAATGGACACAGACATCTATACCACAAGCTTGGGCCTACGTCCCTATTCATTCCTAATCCAACGGTCTCTATTTGGGACTAGGAATGAAAACTCATAATGCAGACTCGATTCTAATGAACTCCATAATGTATAAAACAAATCCTTCACCTGAGGCTCAAAGCCTTTTCAAAAGCAAATGTACTACATTTATAATGAAAGAAAATGCCTCATATACAATAGGCGAAGAATAAATTCTATAAGCTCATTCAATCGTGAGCTTACCTTCATTCCATTCCAGCTAACCCAACATTGAGCTCTTCTATTCAGGTCTATATCCTTGGTTATACTACATTATAAATAAAATCCCATCCCAGTCTACATCGTTGGTCATGGATAAGCCTTTGCTAAATAGGTGATCATCCTCTTTGGATCTGTATCTTTGCCCAAGTCTCGAAACACAAAACTTTCTAAATAGACTAATGCATCCCTATCAGGACTATGCAAATAGCAATCACCACCTTCAGGATAAACTTTTATGAAAACAATACCTGTTGTGGTCCCATGAATTTACACATAGGTGTCTCTATGGATCGGACCTCAAGATTTAGCAACCCAAGACTCGGCCTTCTGTCACCGTGGTCAAAACAAGTTTCCTCTTCATTCCATGATTATTTTCCTCATCTCGACTCAGTCTCTATTTTCTTGTCCCTAGCTTCTTGATTTTGTGTGTTTAAATCCTCTTCGAGTTCAACCTTATTTATTTCACTATCAACGTTTGAAGCCTTCAAGTCCTCAGTCTCAATAACCACCCAGGTTCCTCCTTGCTCTAGAGTAGAACCCTTCTCCAAAAATTTTGCATTCCATCCCACACCTTGGAATTGTCAGATGATGCACCCTTATGCTCTTGGACAAGAGTTGATGCCATGCATGTTTCTATTTCTGCAATAGAATCCAACTCTTGAGGCAGAGCTAAAGAATCTGATTCCTTAAAGTTAGACGGTTCTGATTTCTTCTCTTTCTCTCTCTCATTTATAACATTTTCATTTTGACTTTCACTCTCTACCTTTTATAGATGCATGGGCAACGAAGGAACACCTTCTGTCCTTCCTCTCCCTAAAGGATATCCTCCCTCTCTCTATATATCTTCCTCTTCATCCCTCTATCCTCTTTAATGAATTCTCCAAGGGTGGGCGCCAGTTATACTTGTCTTAACTATGCTTAGAAAAATATTCCTAGAGTTTCTCAACAGCTTCAACAACCTCCTAAAGTGACTCAACAATATCCTTCAACTGAAGAATCCTTCCACTAACAACTAATACACACTAATTGTGTTTTGACTTGCCTTATTCCATATGGTGATAAGGTGTCATGGCTTATTTTTCCCAAAATGTCATTTTTAAATCTTTACAACAATATTAACCTCCTCTAACACAAATTACAATTTGAATTACAACTTTTTGTAGGAAAACTTATTCAATATACTTGAGACAAAATGAAATATTGTATGCACTCATAGATGCTCCTGCATCATACTCTCCCTCTAGAAACAATTTGAACCTTAGTTTAAATGAGATATATCCTCAATGTTTTAGTCTTCACTTTATCCCTGGATCCCAAGGTCTTGTTGCCAATACCAATGCTTGTCTTTGTTTGGAATAGTCTTTGTCCTTCATTTTGCTTTTCTTCCTCTTTAGATATGTCCTTCTTCTCATTTCCTTTTCAGCTGCCATCTCCCACTTCCATGCTTCTTCATCTTCATACATGTCTTCTAGATCTTCTTGTTGTTCTTCTTGTTTCATGAGCTTCTCCAATGACTCATGTATGTCATTCACTTTAGCAACCTTCATACCTGCATACAAAACATTCAAAGCCACCTTAGAATCAAAATCTTTAGGCCATGAAGCCTCTTGGCTGCCTTCACATTCTTGCTCCTTGATCAAAATTGTCTTGACCTCTTTGCTTTGCTCTTGTCTTGTTTCACTCTACCCAATGGTGTCTTCACCATGTCTTGTACCTTCATTCATCTTTCTTGAATGACCAAATAGCTCCTCCAACATTCTCAACTCTTTCTTTAGTAATATCTCATCTATCTTACTATTCTCTTCATCAAACTTGGGCTTATCAACTTGAAATATTGCTTGTTCCTTACTAGCCTTACTCTTCATCTCATCCTTTCTTGATCTATCTTCATACAAACCAACTTCTTCAATATACTCATCAAATACAATTGAAGTACCCTTACCTTGTGTTTCCTTACTCTCTTCAACTTCTCTTTGATGCCATCTTGTTTGTTCTTTGTTTTCAATGAGTCATTGCTTTGCTGCATACTCTCCCCTTTCCTCATCATCCATCCATTTGGAATTCTCTCCTTGCTGCATATTAGTCCATATAGCCACTTTCCATTTGTCATTTCTCATGAAAAGATCATTAAAGGATTAAAAAACATCATTATCCCATTCATTGCAAGCAATTGACTTACTTTTCATCTTTGTATCCTCATGCTCTACTTCATTATTCTTTGAGAAGTTTTCTTTCTCACCTTTAGCCATCCATACCTTCTTCATAGTTTTAGGATGACACTAGTTCAATTCACCAACAAATTTCTTCTCTTTGACATCTTCATGTTGTCTTGTTTGATAGCTGGCCTTGCTCACTTTGCATTCTACCTCTTCCTTCATGCTTTGTATTTGCTTCTTGCTTGAGTCTTCATTTTGATTGAGCTTTATGTCCTTCTTTATATTTGTCTTCTCAAACCATGTAGGCATCCTGCATCCATGCTCTTGTACCAACACTTCCTGTTGCTTGGGATTTTGCTTCTTCCACCATTTAGGCATCACATATCCATGATTAATTGGAAACTTCACCTTTCTCTTTGCTTCTCTAGCATGTATATCGATAGTTTCATGCTTATAAGAATAAGAAAAATCAATTTTTGAATTTACCTTTACCTCCTTAATGGGCTGCTCCATTAGTTCTTTGACTTGCATAGCTTCTTGATTATTTGTACTTTCTTCTTCCTTTATGCTTGACTGCTCTCTTTCCTCTTCTTGGTGTTCAATGGCATCATGGAAGTCATCCTCATCTTCTATCTCTTCTCTTGCTTGTAAGGGCTCCTCAACACTTTCCTCATACATTAACCAATGCATCTCTTCTTCTTTATCATCAACAACAAACTCACTTCTCTCTCTTGCACCAATCTCTTCATTCTTCAAAGCCTTTCTTTTGACCTTCACAAGGTTGCTCATACCTGCAATTACCCATGCAAAGACAACATTAAATATAAAAATAAGAGACCACAAGGTCCCTATGAGTGCTCTCTTCATCAACACTCTCATCTTCTCAAGTGTTCTTCCTGACACTTTATCTTTTCTTTCTTCTCTTCTCTTCTTCTCCACAATGAGAACCTTCTTCTCCACCTCTTTCTCTTGTTGCTCACTTGGCAACCTACTCATCCTCTTGCCTCTATGGGCTTCTCTCTTCTTGGAAATCTCATTTTTCCTTCTTCTCCTTTTCATTAGGAGATCTATTGGCCACTTCAACCTCTTCCTCATTGGCCATACCCATGCTTTCTTGTCCATCTGCATCCAAGACTCATATCTATTTGCAAAATTAGCTAAATCTCTTTTCAAACTAGTAATCTCTTTATCAATTTCAATACTGGTCATACCTTTGTTCTTTTGTATGCTTATTTTCTTCTTGGTACCCTCATGTACCTTACTACTCTGCTCTTTTCTCAGCAATATTTCCATTTTTGAGATCTTCACCCAAGTCTTTTCCACCTTGGTCTCTTGATCCCTTTAGGTCCACTTGTCTCACCCAAGCCTTTCTCCTTGACTGGTCTTTTGACAATCTCCTTGATCTCACCTAGGCCTTTTGCATCCTAGTCTTTTGATCCCCCTTAATGGATTTATTGAGCTTCACACTGAGTCATTGGTCTACAATATGACACTACTTTAACCAAATATCAATAATTTCATAAATCCAAGCTTACCTTGCTTTGGATCTTTCTCTTGAGCATTCACTTGCTCCCTTACTTTTGAGCTTTCCAAGCTTCTCTTGTCTCTTGTCAAGCCTCAATGGCTTTTAAGCCTTCCTTTTCACTTGTTTGCTTCTCAAAAAAAATAAACTCAAATCAAATATCAAAGGTTACTCATACCTTTCCTCAATAGGTTCTTCTGGTGCTTTGTCCTGTTGATCTTTTTGCCAAATCCTGTAACAACTACAACATCATTAACAAATGCAACCATCCCAAAGATCTCTTTGGCTCTGATACCAAAAATGATGCATCGACATCAGACTTCATTGTGATTCAGTCTGCATATCTCAAGTATATGTTTATCTTCATCTTCAAGGCTCAGCCTACCAAATGGACACAGACATCTATACCACAAGCTTGGGCCTGCGTCCCTATTCATTCTTAATCCAATGGCCTCTATTTGGGACTAGGAATGAAAACTCATAATGCAGACTCGATTCTAATAAACTCCATAATGTATAAAACAAATCCTTCACCTGAGGCTCAAAGCCTTTTCAAAAGCAAGCGTACTACATTTATAATGAAAGAAAATGCCTCATATACAATAGGCGAAGAATAAATTCTATAAGCTCATTCAATCGTGAGCTTACCTTCATTCCATTCCTGCTAGCCCAACATTGAGCTCTTCTATTTGGGTCTATATCCTTGGTTATACTGCATTCTAAATAAAATCCCATCCCAGTCTACATCGTTGGTCATGGATAAGCCTTTGCTAATTAGGCAATCATCCTCTTTGGATCTGTATCTTCACCCAAGTCTCGAAACACAAAACTTTCTAAATAGACTAATGCATCCCTATCAGGACTATACAAATAGAAATCACCACCTTTGGGATAAACTTGTATGAAAATAATACCTGTTGTGGTCCCATGAATTTACACATAGGCATCTCTATGGCTCGAACCTCAAGATTCAACAACCCAAGACTCAGCCTTCTGTCACCGTGGTCAAAACAAGTTTCCTCTTCATTCTATGATTGTTTTCCTCATCTCAACTCAGTCTCTGTTTTCTTGTCCTTAGCTTCTTGATTCTATGTGTTCAAATCCTCTTCAAGTTCAACCTTCTTTGCTTCACCGTCAACCTTCAAGTCCTCAGTCTCAATAACCACCCAGTTTCCTCCTTGATTTAGAGTAGCACCCTTCTCCAAAACTTTTGCATTCCATCCCACACCTTGGAATTGTTAGATGCTGCACCCTTTTGATCTTAGACAAGAGTTGATGCTGGGCATGTTTCTATTTCTACAGCAGAATCCAACTCTTGAGGCAGAGCTGAAGAATCTGATTCCTTAAAGTTAGACGGTTCTGATTTCTTCTCTTTCTCTCTCTCATTCATAACATTTTCATTTTGACTTTCACTCTCTACCTTCTACAGATGCATGGGCAATGAAGGAATGCCTTCTGTCCTTCCTCTCCCTAAAGGAGATCCTCCCTCTCTCTCTATATCTTCCTCTTCATCCCTCTGTCCTCTTTAATGAATTCTCCAAGGGTGGGTGTCAGCTATACTTGTCTTAACTATGCTTAGAAAAATCTTCCTAGAGTTTCTCAATAGCTTCAACAACCTCCTAAAGTGACTCAACAATATCCTTCAATCAAAGAATCCTTCCACTAAAAACTAATACACACTAATTGTGTTTTGACTCGCCTTATTCCATATGGTGATAAGGTGTCATGGCTTATTTTGCCCAAAATGTCATTTTTAAATCTTTACAACAATATTAACCTCCTCTAACACAAATTACAATTTGAATTACAACTTTTTGTAGGAAAACTCATTCAATATACTTGAGACAAAATGAAATATATTATGCACCCGTAGATGCTCCTGCATCAAATCGAATTACTTTGAATATTGCTTCAAACCTTAGTTTGCATTCTCCAAATTTTTGTGAAATAAATTAAGGTTGCATACTTCTTAATTTTTTATTTTTTTGACAACCTAGCTAATTAAATCAATTACATATTAGGGTTTCAATTTATGTACATAGAATTTAAATTGTTGTAAAGAAACCCTAAATTTAAAAATCCCTAACCCTAGACACACTTAGGGTTTGTATCCTTTTTCTAGTTATACTTAGATTTTGGATCCATACATCTTTTGATTTTTATTTCATACAATCATGATCATAATGACAAAATAAATTAATCACTTTGTGTTGCAAAGTTTAATATTTTCATTTACATGCATGTTCCCTTTAATTCAGAATGAACTCAAAAAAGACATAAACACATGCATAGATGATGTTTTATATCAATTTCAATATATATAATACTTCATATCATGTTATCTTTATCCTATATGGAATTCCATTAACAAGCAAACCCATACACACATAGAGGATTTACCACATAAGCTAATAACTATGTTTTGAGTTTCAATGTCGTATCTTATGCACAAGAAAGAATATCCTTCCCCTCCTCATCTCCATGAGGGTGATATCTACTTTCCCTCTAATGAAGTCCATGTTATCATTCCTCCACAAGATGAAGTAGCTTATACCAATGTCACTATTACCCATACTCAGCCTATTCACACCTTTTCCCTATAGGATGTGTGCCTACATGTTCAATAATAAATAGCTAGGGTTTGTACTTGTGAGACTATACATGATCAAATTATAAGTATGAGAAAAATAATTGCAGGATTAAAAAATTAGAATCAAATACTATATGAAAAAATTACAAGTTTGGAAAATCAATTTACAAGACAAAGGCCTCTAGGGTACAATACTATAAATCATGTATATGTTTCTTCACCTAGTCAATTTGTGGCAAACAATATTATATATCAAAATACAAAATCACAAAAAAGTACATCTACAACTAGTGATTTACAAAACATTCAAAGTTCAAATAAGAATTAAAGTGTGGTACTAATGGAAATGATTAAATCTAATTTGATCAACCTACTCCTTATACACCAAGTAAGGAGATCCAGATATTATTGTGCATATCATAGAATGCATAGGTACCACACTAATTCATGTTTAGCATTCAAAAGGAAAATACAACAGATAATGGATATAAATGACTCACATAGTGACACATAATCCATATAACATACAATGACATAAAAATTCAAAGAGGGTCAAATTCAAAAATAGTACAAAAATGATTAGCAAAGCATAACTTAAAATATTAAAAGGTTCCAAAAACACAATCACATCGAGAAATAGTACATCAAAAACATATAAATCAAGCAAATCTATCTCTCCAAAATGAGTCTCAACATTCAATATGGTATAATTTTAGTTTAAAATATCTATAATAATTTTATTACCATGGTCAAGGTTTGGGCAAACAGGCCCAAGGTATCACTTCTCCTAATCTAGCAGTTGTTAATATTGGTCAGCAGGGTTTGGGATTTATTGAACATCCTAAGGAACATCAGTCATAGATATAGTTTATCAAGGAAAACAATCCATATACATAGGAAATGTTACATAAAGAGCAATAACTTAAGTTTTAAATTCAAAATCATGCTACACAAATAAACATTCTCAAAATAGGTTTTCCAGCAAAAGAACCTCCACAACACCATATGCCTACAATAAGCACAATTTCAAAGGGCAAAATCACAATCAATATGCCATAGCACAACTTATAAGGGTCAACTCCATAACATAAGGCAATTTTCTCTAGCATTCTAGGTTATCATGATTATGATGTTGAACAATATTATGATTATAATGATGAACAATACACAAATTTCTATTGTAAAAACATTCAACTACAACATAGAAATCACATTACACGTGAGATTACCATTCCTATTTTTGACACATGCCATAGTGATAGTGAGTATCCCATAAGACTCATTGGTTAGTATGGTTCCTACTCTTGTACATAATTTCTTCTCTCTCTCTCACTCCTTTTACATAGTTTATTTTCATTTGCTTGTACTATTTTCATTTACTTGTACATAGATTATACCTAGAAAATACAAAAATAATATAACATGTAAAAATACAAAAACATTCAAATATTTTTAAAGCACAAAATTTATAGATTGTATGCATTGATATGTTTACATTTCTTCTACTTGCCATATATTATATATTGCTAGCTATCAAGTAGTATAGTCAGTTTTATCACACATTATATGCTTCACTTATTCCAACTGAGTGTTTATATATTATATATAAGACTCTAGTCCACTATAGTGATCTATAATTTTTATCATCTACCTACTAGGGGCATAAACACTAGTCCAAGTTTATTTATTTGATACATCCCCACTTGGGAGCATCTCCTACATAGTTTCTACTACCAAATTCTATCTTTACATACTATAAATTCTAGTTTATGCATTGGTGCATCTTGATATTGATCATTACTACTCATTACCTATATTTTTTATTGACTATCACTATTTAGACTCAACATATGTACATTTTAGCATTTACACAGATTTTAACTACATAATTATGCACGATTTTATTTCTAGTTTTCCTATATTAGACTTGATTGTGTTTCCTATGCTTCTATTTTTGAGGGCATTTGAATATTCCATTGTTCCTTGGATCTATGCTTGATCTAAAACTTAGAAGTTCTGGTTGATAAATATTTCAATAACATAGAAATAACATAGTAACAATGAATTCTCTGAGAAGAGATGTAGTATTACTCAATATTGCAATACAATTATATGCTTATCTCTAGGAAGAGATGTCTATCTTCACATTTTGAAAGCATGGGGAGGATGTTTAAGGTCACCTATATCAAGGGAGATTAAGTGGTTTGACTTCCAAGATTTAAAACAATACAGAATTTGAGGAATTACTATTTTTAGAAACTTACTATTTTTAGACTGCACTATTAAAATTAAAATGTGAGGCACTTCCATTGGGTTTTTGAGGGTAAAAATTCATCAAGTGGATATTTATGCCATATCACGATGTTCTCCTCATTCTTATCTTTCCAAAAATTCAAACGGTGAGTCAATTGGAGTTACGGTGCAAAAGTTATGGCTCCCAAAAGTTGTGTCATCAATTAGGGTGGATGTTGTATGAAAAGAAGTCCCTCATCCCATGTGCGTGGATGTTTGGAGTGATACATATGAATCATGTGAAAAATCAAGTGGTTTACCAGCTTTGTCTGACCATTAGTCTATGGATGGAAGGTTGTGGACTTCATCAGCTTGGTATCCATCATCTTCCATAGAGTCGACCAAAAGATGCTCAGGAACCTGCTATCTTGATCTGAGACAATGGACTTGGGGAGACCAAAATGGAGCCATACATGACTAAAATATAGTTAAGTAGTTTAATCAATAGATATATTTTTATTACAAGTAATCATGATAGCCATTTTTTAAAAATGATAAACTACCACAAAAATACAGTCCTTACCATGTTTTGAAGTGGGCAAACCTGAGAGAAAATCCATTGAGATGGATTCCCAAGGCTTGGTTGGTTCTGGCAATGGCATGTACAATCCTTGATTCTTATTTGTTGGCTTGGATATCACACATGGGGTGTAATAATTGAGATATATTTCCACATCCTTTCATATATGGGGCCAATAGAAGTGTTTTTGAAGAACTACCAAAGTCTTTTCTATACCAAAGTGTCCAGCTGTCCTACTGAAGTGCACTTCCCATATCATCTTTTATTTCTCTGAAGTTAGAAAATAGATGTGCCCCATATGACAGAGGACATTATCTTTCAAATAGAAATAAAAAACATGTTTACCTTTTTGAATCACTTGGTATGTATTAGCAAAGGTAGGATCTGCTTCAGATAGAGCACCCCAAGTGGTAGTCTCATGTTTGCACAGGTCAAGAACTATTGTGAGTGCAGTAATTGGTGGGTGGCTCAAATAATCTATAGCTGTATTTGATCTCCCCTTTTTGTGTTTGATTATCAGGTGGAATTTTTGAAGATATGTGGCCCACTTTTGGTGCCTCTCATTTCATAGTTTGCTCTGTGTCTGGATGAATTCCAATGGTCTGTGGTCAGTGTGGAAGACCGTCTCTTTCCCCAAGATGTAGTGTTTTCATTATTTCCAGGCTTGCACAATGGCATAGATATCCTTATCATATGCTATATATTTCTTGATTGTATCATTGAAATTTTCACTGTGATATGCAATAGGATGGCCATGTTGCATGATGACAGCTCCCATGGCATATTTAGATGCATTTGTCATCAACTCAAAAGGTTGATGCAAATCTGGCAAGGAAAGAACAAGGGCTGAGCAAAGTCTATTCTTCGAATTATCAAATTCTCTTTGTTGTATTTCACCCCACTAAAATGTAGCTTTAGATCCTCCTTTAGTCACTTTGGTTAGTGATCAAGCAAGATGTGAAAATCCAAGAACAAACTTGAGGTAGAAATTTGTAAGACCCAAAAAGCTGCAAAGATCTATGAGGGTCCTTAGTGTGGGATATTCTCAAATAACCTGAATCTCTTTTGGATCAATATAGACCCCTTCCTCATTCACAATGTACCTAAGGTAATGAATTGTTGTCATCTCGAATATGCATTTATCGAGATTTGCAGATAACTTGTGTTCCCAAAGAGTTTGAATCACCTTACAAACATGTTGCAAATGTTCTTCCCATGTTTTGCTATAGATGAGTATGTCATATAAGCATACAACCATGAATGAGTTGGTGAAGGGTCATAGGATGTCATCCATCATCCTCATGAAGGTTTTAGGTGCGTTAGTTAAGCCAAAAGGCATAACCAACCATTCAAAGAGCCCCTCCTTAGATTTGAATGTAGTTTTCTAGACATCAGTGGGATCAATGATAATTTGGTGATAACCAGATTTGAGATCAATTTTGGTGAAGAACTTTGCACCATGGAGCTGGTCTAGTAGGTCATCAATCCTAGGAAGAGGGTAGCGATTCTTCACAGATATTTTATTCAGGGCTCGATAGTTAATTCAAAGCCTCCATGTTCCATCTTTCTTCAGTGCCAAGACAATTGGGCTACCACAGGGTGAAAAGCTTGGCCTGATGTGACCCTTTTGGATCAATTCTTAAATCTATCTTTTTATCTCATCATTCTCCAAAATTGATCTGTGATACACATGACTGTTAGGCAAAGGTGATCCTAGGAACAAATTGATAGAATGTTTTACATGGAAATGTAGTGGAATTCTTGTGGGTGACTTGAATAAGTCATCATATTCTCCTATGATTCATCCTATCTAATTTTTTTATTGTGTTGATTGTGTAGTCAGGACTGCAACATCAACCTTCTTGGATTTCTATGGTTTGACCACCATGAGGACAAATTACTTTGTCTTCTCCACCATGGTTTGACCACCATGAGGACATAACTAAAATATAGTTGAGCAGTTTCCTTAGTATATATATTTTTATTACAAGCAATCATGATAGCCATTTTTGAAAAATGATCAACTACCACAAAAATACAGTCCTTACCATGTTTTAAAGTGGGAAAATCGGAGAGAAAATCCATTGAGATGGATTCCCAAGGCCTGGTTGGTTCTGGAAATGGTGTGTACAATCCTTGCTTCTTATTTGTTAGCTTGGCTATCATACATGGGGTGAAATATTTGAGATATATTTCCACATCCTTTCACATATGGGGCCAGTAGAAGTGTTTTTGAAGAACTACCAAAGTCTTTTCTAGACCAAAGTGTCCAACTATCCTACTAAAGTGTGCTTCCCATATCATATATTATTGCTCTATAGCTAGAACACAGATGTGCCCCATATGATAGAAGACATTATCTTGAAAATAGAAATCAGAAACATGTTTACCTTTTTGAAGCACTTGATATGTATTAACAAAGGTAGGATATGCTTCATATAGAACACCCCAAGTGGTAGTCTCATGTCCGCACATGTCAAGAACTGTTGTGAGTGTGGTAATTGGTGGGTAGCTCAGACAATCTACAACTATATTTGAGGTCCCCTTTTTGTGTTTGATTATCAGGTGGAACTGCTAAAGATATGTGGCCCACTTTTGGTGCCTCTCATTTCATAGTTTGCTCTGTGTCTGGATGATTTCCAATGGTCTGTGGTCAGTGTGGATGACCGTCTCTTTCCCTAAGATGTAGTGTTTCCATTATTTGTAGGCTTGTACAATGTCATAGAGCTCCTTATCATATGTTGCATATTTCCTGACTGTATCAGTGAAAGTTTCATTGTGATATGCAATAGGATGTCTATGTTGCATGATGACAACTCCCATGGCATATTCAGATGCATCTTTCATCAACTCAAAAGGTTAATGCAAATCTATCAAGGCAAGAATAGGGGTTGAACAAAGTCTATTATTAAAATTCTCATATTCACTTTGTTGTATATTACCCCACTAAAATGTAGCTTTAGCTCCTCCTTTAGTCACTTGGGTTAGTGACCAAGGTACATATGAAAATCCAAGAACAAAACTGAGGTAGAAATTTGCAAGACCCAAAAAGCTGTGAAGCTCTGTAAGGGTCCTTGGTGTGGGCCATTCTCGAATAACCCAAATATTTTCTAGATCAACATGGACCCCTTCCTCATTCACAATGTACCCAAGGTACATAATTATTGTCATCCCGAATGTGCATTTGTCAAGATTTGCATACAACTTGTGCTCCCGAAGAGTTTGAAGCACCTTACGAACATGTTGAAAATATTCTTCCCATGTTCTACTATAGATGAGTATGTCATCTAAGTAGAAAACCATGAATGAGTCGGTGAAGGGTCATAAGATGTCATCCATCATCCTCATGAAGGTTGTAGGTACGTTAGCTAAGCCAAAAGGCATAACCAACCATTCAAAGAGCCCCTCAGATTTGAATGCAATTTTCCAGACATTAGTGGGATCAATGGGAATTTGGTGGTAATCATATTTGAGATCAATTTTGGTGAAGAAATTCACACCATGGAGCTGGTCCATTAGGTCATCAATCCTAGGGAGAGGGTAGTGATTCTTCATAGAGATTTTATTCAGTGATCGATAGTCGATGCAAAGCCTCCATGTTCCATCTTTCTTCAGTGCCAAGATAATTGGGCTACCACAAAGTGAAAAGCTTGGCCTGATGTGACCCTTTTGATCAATTCTTGAATCTATCTTTTTATCTCATCATTCTCCAAAATTGATCTGTGATACACAAGACTATTAGGCAAAGGTGATACTGGGATCAAATCGATAGAATGTTTTACCTGGTAATGTAGTGGAAATCTTGTGGGTGACTTGAATGAGTCATCATATTCTCTTGTGATTCATCCTATCTACTTTTTTTGTTGTGTTGATTGTGTAGTCAGGACTACAACATCAATGTTCTTGGATTTCTATGGTTTGACCACCATGAGAACAAATTGTGTTGTCTTCTCCACCAATCTCTTGCATTGATTGGAACTGATCAGGGAGACAAATGTGGGAGGTGGTACCTCTAGTACCCTATAACACCGTTTTCCAAGAGTGAGGGTGATTCTTTGGGTTTGTGATTCATAGATGCCATGTCACTCATACATGAATGGTTGGCCAAGGAATGCATCACAAACATCTAGATTGACCACATCACACAAGACTTCATCTTGGAATGGTTTTATTGCATATGAAAGAAGACACTGATGGGTGACACGGAGGTCTCTCCCTAGGCTCAACCATCTAATACTGTAGGGCTTTGGATGAGGCTTCATGGATAGATTTAGAATTTTGACAACTTTAGAAGACATTAAATTCTTTTGACTCCCATTATCAAGAATGAAATGTAGAGGCTTACCTTTTACCCATAATTTGTAGTGAGATAATATTTCCTTGTCATCTGGTATTTCCTCACGAGTCTGTGATGAAGTGACGATGGTGTCGAGCTCAACATCTATAATTTATTCTTTGTCCTCTTTGACTATGGGTTATGTATGAGGTAGATTAGTAGATGTCAAGTATTGTGACTCAAAAAGCAGTGACTTGATGGCTCGACATTCTTCTTTGGAGTGAATTCTAGTTTTTTGATAATCACACCATTTTCCAGCCTTCCCCTTCTGGGGTTTCTTATCTTGAAACTCTTTTTGCTTCCAATTTTAGCCTTGTGTTTGACCTTCCTTGTCACTTTTCCATTAGGGTTGACACTTCGTATTCTTTCTGCCATGCTTCTACTCAATCTTCACTGTGAATTTGTATGCCTCATTGAGGGTTTCCAAATTGAAGAGTTCCATTTCCCCCCGTATGTAACATTGTAGTCCACCACGATATTTCAGAGTCTTATGTCTATTAAGCATAGAATATTCTGAGAGGGGGGGTGAATTAGTATATATATCTTATAAAACTTTCCCTTAATCAAACATTCAAGATATGAAATAAAACTCAAATAATAAACATCACACAAGAAAGAGAGAGACACCAGATATAACATGGAAACCCAATGTGGGAAAAACCACAGAGAACAATCTCAAGTATATTAGTGAGAACAAACCCACAGGAGCACCATACCCCTTTGCCAAGTACCAACCTCAGCTACAATTCATGAGCACCAACCCACAGGAGCTTCAAACCCCTTTGCCGAGCACTAACCCAGCTATCATTCGTGAGCACCAACCCACATGAGCATCATCCACTTTGTGTAAACCACACACCTATCTCTCAATGTTGCTAAGTCAACAAATGATAGTTCAATAAAACATCTTTTTCTTCTCTCTCACCTTTACTCTTCTAAGATAGATAATACAATATCAAATCAACCTCTATCTCTCATATTTACAAATGGCTTCTCAAGCCTTTATTTATAGCTTTCCAAATGACCTTTGGCCTTCTCCATTTGTGACCCTTCAATCCTCATTGAAAATGGCACCAATCTTGGATGACCCTTCATATTCAATTATTTGAAAAGTCATGTGGTGACCCTTCATGACCAAAAACATCCTTCCCACTTTTGTCCTTATCTTTGGTGACTTTTTGTATTCCTTAAAGTGTCCCTTCATGAGAAATTTTCCCTTCCTCTTTTGTCTTCACTTGGTGACTATTGGTATTCCCCAAGATGACTCTTCATGGGAAAATGCATCCCATCCTTCTTTTTTCTTTATCCCGTGGCTCTTCAACTTCTCCATGGGCCCTTCTTTTGTCTCATATGCAACCAAAAATATATTCATTAATATTAAATAAATATTAACTCATATTAGCCAAGATAAACAATATTAAATGCAATGGGGCCTTTATCACCAATAATGCTAAACTTTTGACATCAATGACAATATTTCCAACAATCTCCCCCTTTGTCATTGATGGCAACTTCAATCCTGAAACTACCACATCATGTCACCTGCACATACTATCATCTGAAAGCATACAATAACTCCCCCTTACTGTAGCAACTTGTACCTATTCCCTGTACCAATTTTCTACACCTATACCTGTACTTGTTATTCTCCCCTTTCAACATCAATAGCAAAGGGCCTACTTGGAGCTAACACTTAGTTCCCCCTCAACTGATGCTGAACCTCAATGGCAAGAAGTAAGGGAAGCTACTCCCAACTTCTCTCACAGATACTCAAATGTGTCTTTTGGTAGTGCTTTTGTGAAAATATCTACAATATGCTTTGTAGTACTAATATATTCCAACTTAACCTATTGATCTGCAACCTGCTCTCTCAAAAAGTGGTATCTAATGGGAATATGTTTTGTTCTTGAATGCATTACTGGATTTTTCAAAATATTTATAGCACTTGTGTTATCAAAAAAAATGGAAACAGGTTCATCATACTTAACCTTGATATCTTCCAAAGTTTGCTTCATCCAAAGCACTTGAGTACAACACAATACTGCTAAAATATATTCTGCTTCAGCTGTAGAAAGTGATACTAAGTTTTGCTTCTTGCTTAGCCATGATACTAAGCTATCACCAAGGAAGAAATCTCCTCCACTTGTACTCTTTCTGTCATCTAAGCACCCTGCCCAATCTAAATCTGTATAAGCAACTAAAGTGAAATCTTTACCTGTGGGATACCATAATCCATAATCCAATGTCCCTTTGATATATCTAAATATTCTTTTCACCAACTGAACATGACTATCTCTTGGAGATGACTGATATCTTGCAACCATACCTACTACATGCAGATGTCTGGTCTTGATGCTGTCAAATATAAAAGACTACCAATCATAGATCTATACAAAGATTGATCTATAATAGGTGAATCTTCATCCTTGCTTACCTTATTTCCTATACACATAGGTGTGCCAACTGGTACACAATTCTCAAAACCAAATTTCTTCAACATTTCCTTGGCATATTTACTTTGAGATATAAAAATTCCTTTATTTGATTGAAATATTTGTAATCTTAATAAAAATGATAATTCTCCAAGCATAGACATCTCAAATTCTTTTTTCATTCTATCAAAAAATTATTTTGTCATCTTTTCAATATTTCCTCTAAAAATGATATCATCAACATAAACCACAACAATCAATTGATGCTCACTTTCTGTTTTGATGTAAAGATTACTATCAGCAAATCCTCTCTTGAATCCTTGATCTTGCAGGTACTTATCAAGTCTTGCATACCAAGCTCTAGGAGCTTGTTTTAATCCATACAATGCTTTCTTCAATCTACATACATGATTACTAATATTTGAGAGAATAAACCCCTCAGGTTGCTCAATGTAGACCTCTTCTTCAAGATTTTCATTTAGGAAGGTAGATTTGACATCCATCTGAAATACTTTGAAATTTTTAAATACTGCATATGCAAGAAACATTATAATAGCCTCTAACCTTGCTACTAGTACAAAAGTTTCTTCAAAATCTAATACCTCAATCTGAGCATATCCTTTACATACTAATCTTGCTTTATTTTTGGTTACTTCTCCATTTTCATTTAGCTTATTTCTATAAACCCATTTTGTTCCTATTACATTATGATCTTTTGGTCTAGGCACTAATTCCCAAGTATCATTCTTTTCTATTTAATCTAATTCTTCATGCATAGCCTTAACCCAATGCTCATCATGTCTGGCTTCTGAAAAATTTCTAGGCTGAATTTTAGATAACAAAGAGAAATTAACTTGTTCAGATTCACTTACCATCATTCTTCTGGTGTGAATTCCTTCTTTTATATCCCCAATTATGTCAATTTCATTATGATTCTTCTGAACATATTTAGATGGATTCTTGGTGCCCTTTTTCTCCTTTTCCTCATCTTCATCTAATTTTTCAAAGCCTTCCTCTTCAATGATTTCAGGAATGTCTACTGGATCACTGATCTTTTGTGTTCCATCTTCTTCTATCCTGACACTTACACTTTCAACAATTTTCTTGGTTCTTTTGTTATAACATTTATAAGCTTTACTTTTGCAAGAATAATCAAGAAATATACCTTCATCTGCTCTAGATTCAAACTTACCAAGTTTTTCATCGGTTCTCTTTATGAAGCATTTGCTACCGAAAACTCTGAAATAATCAACTGTTGCTGGTTTGTCTTTTCATAGCTCATAAGGAGTCTTGTCGCTGTTGACTCTTAATAAAGCTCTATTATAAATATGTACTACTGTACCAATTGCCTCTCTCTAATATTTATTTGCTATCTTGGATTCATTTAGCATTTTTCTCACCATCTCTTGAATTGTTCTATTTTTTTGTTCAACTACTCCATTTTGTTGTGGAGTTCTGGCTGCTAAATACTGTCTCTTTAATCCATGATCTTCACAAAACTCAATAAATTGATCTGACATGAATTCTCCTCCTTGATCTGATCTTAGACACTTAATCTTCAGATTAGTTTCATTCTCAACTAATGCTTTGAATTGTCTAAAAGCTTCTGATTTTTTCTTTAAAAACATTATCCAAGTCATACGTGAAAAATCATCAATAAGCAACATGAAATATTTATCACCTTGAGTACTTTGAGTCCTCATAGGTCCACATAGATCAGTGTGAACAAGCTCTAGCATCTGAGTGGTCGAGTACTCTTTTGTTTTAAACCGCCTTCTAGCCTGCTTCCCATGCTGATAAGGTCCACAAAGCGTGTTAGATGGCTTTGTGATCATTGGAAGATTCCTGACTGCTTGCTTTTTGCAAATTTTGACAAGATTGTCAAAATTTATGTGCCCCATTCTCCTGTGCCATAGCCAAATTTTTTCAATCTAACTCAAACAACATTTTTGACCTTTGATGTCTAATAGCATATATAAGTTATTACATGTTCTCTGAGCATCTGCAATTAATACATCTGAATCTTTTCTTTTAATTTCAAAACCTTCTGCATAAAACTTTAGTGTGTGCCCCTGATCACACATTTGACTTACACTCAAAATATTATTCTTAAGACCTTCTACATATAAAACATTTTTAGTTTTAGTTCTACCATCATCTAAACTTAGTGTACCTTTTTTGGCAATTCTAGCAGTAGTATTGTCCCCAAATTTCACTGTGCCACCATTGATCTTCTTTAGGGTTATGAACTTGCTCTTGTCTCCTGTCATGTGCCTCGAACATCCACTATCAATAAACCATGGCTTTTCTTCATTTCTTGCATATAGAGCTATCTAGACCAACATAGAACCTTCAGATTATTTCTTCTACCATGTCTGAACCTTTTTCTTGATGAATGGAGCCCTGAAACTCTGGTCCTTCTTGACTGACTCGAACATGCTTCTACAATACCGAGTTATGTGTCCAAAGTTGATACACTTGTAGCAAATTATGGTCTCTTCATCAAAGCTTGATAGAGGAGCAAAAGAGTTATAGCTTCTGCTTGACTCTACATGACCTTCCTTTTCCTTATTTTTGAGATTGTTAGCTCTTTTTCTACATTCTAATTTATTATGACCATATCCATTACAATAAAAATAGTAACCATAAAAATAGGGCCTATTTTTGAATCTCTGATCTGATTGCCTTTTATAGCTTTGTTCCTTCCAGCCTTCTTTGTCCTCTGTATTATCCATTCCTTCCCTTCTTGTTTCTTTATTTGTAAGAGCTTCAACATAGCTCTTCTTCTTTTCAAAACCAATACCTGTCTTATCTGATATTGCCTTTTGACTTTCTAATATCTTATTCAACATATTAGTGCTATTCTCAAATTTTGAATCATTGACTATTTTATTATTGACTGCTTTCTCAATCTCTTCTTTTAAAGAGGCAATTTTAGTAACATACCTTTCACATTCTTTTCTTGATATTTCCAACTGTGCCATCAGATCTTCAATTATCTCCTTTGACTCCTTGTCATTTTTCTCGATTTGATGCTTTAATCTTCGATTTTTCTTTTCAACAATTTTCAACTCTTCTAAGGCACACATGAGTTCTCCTTCCATATTCACTTCATCTTCATCCTCTTCTTCTTTTTGATCAACTATTCTTTTGCTTGCAGAGGCACCTTTATGTATGGCCATCTTGTGCTTTCCTAATCTACCTTCAAGATGTAAAACTTTTCAAAAAAGGAACCTGCTCTGATACCAATTATTAAGCATGGAATATACTAAGAGGGGGGGTGAATCAGTATATATATCTTATAAAACTTTCTCTTAATCAAACATTCAAGATATGAAATAAAACTCAAATAATAAACATCACACAAGAAAGAGAGAGACACCAGATATAACATGGAAACCCAATGTGGGAAAAACCATAGAGAACGATCTCAAGTATATTAGTGAGAACAAACCCACAGGAGCACCATACCCCTTTGCCAAGTACCAACCTCAGCTACAATTCATGAGCACCAACCCATAGGAGCTTCAAACCCCTTTGCCGAGCACCAACCCAACTATCATTCATGAGCACCAACCCACATGAGCATCATCCACTTTGTGTAAACCACACACCTATCTCTCAATGTTGCTAAATCTACAAATGATAGTTCAATACAACATCTTTTTCCTCTCTCTCACCTTTGCTCTTCTAAGCTAGATAATACAATATCAAATCAACCTCTATCTCTCATATTTACAAATGGCTTCTCAAGCCTTTATTTATAGCTTTCTAAATGACCTTTGGCCTTCCCCATTTGTGACCCTTCAATCCTCATTGAAAATGGCACCAATCTTGGATGACCCTTCATATTCAAGCATTTGAAAAGTCATGTGGTGACCCTTCATGACCAAAAATGTCCTTCCCACTTTTGTCCTTATCTTTGGTGGATTTTCGTATTCTTTAAAGTGTCCCTTCATGAGAAATTTTCCCTTCCTCTTTTGTCTTCACTTGGTGACTCTTGGTATTCCCCAAGATGACTCTTCATAGGAAAATGCATCCCATCCTTCTTTTATCTTTATCCTATGGCTCTTCGACTTCTCCATGGGCCCTTCTTTTGTCTCATATGCAACCAAAAATATATTTGTTAATATTAAATACATATTAACTCATATTAGCCAAGATAAACAATATTAAGTGCAATGGGGCCTTTATCACCAATAATGTTAAACCTTTGACATCAATGAAAACATTTCCAACAATGTCTCTCACTTTCGTAGATGCCCAATCTTGCATATAAAGAATGAAAAATGTTTGTGTAATCTTGAACAAATTGGTCCTTACCTTGGCAAAGTTGTTGCCACTGTATATACAATTCATCATATGCTCTGATGGGATAGTATTCTTATTTCACCACTTCCAAAAGATCATCCTAGGTAGGTGCCACCTTAAGGCCAATTTCATCTGTACTAAACCTCTTTTTGTACACTTCCAACTAGTTTTTCACAAGCAATGATGCTTTCAAAAGAGCAAAACTGATCTTTTATCGATTAGTGAACTTATTTACAGAGAAGTAGGAAGACAGTTGATCCAACCAATTTTCTACTGCATCAACATTGATTTTGCCTTCAAATATAGGAATATCAAAATTTACCTGAACCTTGAAGGTTGTTGGAGCACCGAAGGGACGTTCCCCAGATGAGGAGCCAGGAAGTGTAGCTGTGGAGCCAAAATTTCCCATCAGGAGTGTTTGAAGAATTTGAGTAAATTGTTGTATCATCTATGCTTGTTACCATTGGAGGTCTTCATTCACCATTTCCTTGAAAGGATCAGATGTCTTGGTGTCATCTACCATTTGAAGTCATTTGGAGTGAATAGGTGGATAGTTTAGAAGCTCTATTGTTTACCACCCAAGCTTTTTGTAGCCTAACCTCATCCTCGAGATCATACACTCTCAAGACAAACCACTCTGATACCACTAATCCAAAACTTAGAATTTTTGGTTGATAAATATCTCAATAACATAGAAATAACATAGTAACAATGAATTCTCTGAGGAGAGATGTAGTATTACTCAAGATCACAATACAATTATATGCTTATCTCTGGGAAGAGATGCATGTCTTCACATTTTGGGTTACCTCTTCATTTATACACATTTTGAAAGCATGGGGAGGATGTATAAGGTCACAAATCTTGAGGGAGATTAAATGGTTCAACTTCCAAGATTTAAAACAATATAGAATTTGAGGAATTACTATTTTTAGAAACTTACTATTTTTAGACTGCACTATTAAAATTGAAATTTGGGGCACTTCCATTAAGTTTTTGATGGTTAAACTCCATTGAACAAATCTCAATGCCATCTCATGACGTTCTCCTCATTCTTATCTTTCCAATGATTCAAACGATGAGTCAATTGGAGTTACGGTGCAAAAGTTATGGCTCCCAGAAGTTTTGTCATCAATTGGGGTGGATGTTATATGAAAAGAAGTCCCTCATCCCATGTGCATGGATGTTTGGAGTGATACATCCGAATCATGTGAAAAATTAAGTAGTTTACCACCTCTATCTGACTATCATTTTGTGGATGGAAGGCTATGGACTTCATCAACTTGATATCCATCATCTTCCATAGAGCAGACCAGAAAATGCTTAAGAACCTGTTATCTTGATCTGAGACAATGGACTTGGGGAGACCAAAATGGAGCCATACACGACTAAAATATAGTTGAGCAATTTCCTCAATAGATATATTTTTTTTACAAGCAATCATGATAGCCATTTTTGAAAACTGATCAACTACCACAAAAATATAGTCCTTACCATGTTTTGAAGTGGGAAAACCTGAGAGAAAATCCATTGAGATGGATTCCCAAGGCTTGGTTAGTTCTGGAAATGGTTTGTAAAATCCTTGATTCTTATTTGTTGGCTTGGATATCACACATGGGATGTAAGATTTGAGATATCTTGCCACATCCTTTCGCATATGGGGCTAGTAGAAGTGTTTTAGAAGAACTGCCAAAGTCTTTTCTATACCAAAGTGTCCAGCTATCCTACTGAAGTGTGCTTCCCATATCATCTTTTATTGATCTATAGCTGGAACATAGATGTGCCCCATATGATAGAGGACATTATCTTGAAAATAAAAATTAGAAACATGTTTACCTTTTTGAAGCATATGATATGTATCAGCAAAGGTAGGATCTGCTTCATATAGAGCACCCCAAGTGGCAGTCTCATGTCCGCATAGGTCAAGAACTATTGTGAGTGCAGTAATTGGTGGGTGGCTTAGAAAATCTACACATGTATTTGAGCTCCCATTTTTGTGTTTGATTATCAGGTGGAATTGCTGAAGATATGTGGCTCACATTTGGTACCTCTCATTTCATAATTTGCTCTATGTCTGGATGAATTCCAATGGTCTGTGGTCGGTGTGGATGACCATCTCTTTCCCCAAGATGTAGTGTTTCCATTGTTTGTAGGCTTTCTCAATGGCATAGAAATTCTTATCGTATGTTGGATATTTCCTGACTGTATCAGTGAAATTTTCACTGTGATATGCAATAGGATGGCCATGTTGCATGATGACAGCTCCCATGGTATATTCAGATGCATATGTCACCAACTCAAAAGGTTGATGCAAATCTAGCAAGGAAAGAATAGGGGCTGAGTAAAGTCTATTCTTCAAATTCTCAAATTCCCTTTTTTTTATTTCACCCCACTAAAATGTAGCTTTATCTCCTCTTTTAGTCACTTGGGTTAGTGACCAAACATGTGAAAATCTAAGAACAAACATGTGATAGAAATTTGCAAGACCTAAAAAGATGTGAAGCTCTGTGAGGGTCCTTGGTGCGGGCCATTCTTGAATACCCCAAATCTATTTTAGATCAACATGGACCCCTTTCTCATTCACAATGCACCTAAGGTACTGAATCATTATCATCCTAAATGTGCATTTGTCGAGATTTGCATACAACTTGTGATCTTGAAGAGTTTGAAGCACCTTACAAACATGTTGCAAATGTTCTTCCAATGTTTTTCTATAGATTAGTATGTCATCTAAGTAGACAACCATGAATGAGTTGGTGAAGGTTTGTAGGATGTCATCCATCATCCTCATGAAGGTTGCAGGTGCATTAGTTAAACCAAAGGACATAACCAACCATTCAAAGAACCCCTCCTTAGATTTGAATGCAGTCTTCTAGACATTAGTGGGATTGATGGGAATTTGGTGATAACCAAATTTGAGATCAATTTTGGTGAATAACTTCACACATAGAGCTGGTCCAGTAGGTCATCAATCCTAGGGAGAGGGTAGTGATTCTTCACAGAGATTTTATTCAGGGCTCGCTAGTCAATGCAAATCCTCCATGTTCCATCTTTCTTTGGTGCCAAGACAATTGGGCTACCATAGGGTGAAAATCTTGGCCTGATGTGACCCTTTTGGATCAATTCTTGAATCTATCTTTTTATCTCATCATTCTCCAAAATTGATCTGTGATACACATGACTGTTAGGTAAAGGTGATACTGGGATCAAATTGATAGAATGTTTTACCTGGCAATGCAGTGGAACTCCTATGGGTGACTTGAATAAGTCATCATATTCTCCTATGATCCATCCTATATACTTTTGTTGTTGTGTTGATTGTGTAGTCAGGACTGCAACATTAGCCTTCTTAGATTTATGTGGTTTGACCATGATGAGAACAAATTACTTTGTCTCCTCCACCAATCTCTTACATTGCTTAGCACTGATTAGGGAGACAGATATGGGAGGTGGTACCTCTAGTACTCTATAGCATCATGTTCCAAGAGTGAGGGTGATTCTCTAGGTTCGTGATTTATAAATGCCATGTCGCTCATACATGAACGGCTGGCCAAGGAGTACATTACAAACATCTAGATTGACCACATCACACAAGACTTCATCTTGGAATGGTTTTATTTCATATGAAAGAAGACACTGTTGGGTGAGACAGAGGTCTCTCCTTGGTCTCAACCATCCAATACTGTAGGGCTTTGGATGAGGCTTCATGGATAGATTTATACTTTTGACAACTTTAGCAAAGATTAAATTCTTTTGACTCCCACTATCAAGAATGAAATGCAGAGGCTTACCTTTTACCCATAATTTAGAGTGAAACAATCTTTCCTTGTCATTTGGTCTTTCCTCATGGGTCTGTGATGAAGCGATGATGGTGTCAGGCTCAACATCTATAATTTATTCTTCATCCTCTTCGACTATGGGTTGTGTATGAGGTAGAGTAGTAGATGTCGAGTATTGTGACTCAGAAAGTAGTGACTTGATGGCTCGACATTCTGCTTTGAAGTGAGTTCCAGTTTTGTGGTAATCACACCATTTTCCAGCCTTCCCCTTCTGGGGTTTCTTATCCTGAAACTCTTTCTACTTCCAAGTTTGGCCTTGTGTTTGACCTTCCTTGTCACTTTTCCATTGAGAGGGTTGACTCTTTGTATTCTTTTTTCCATGCTTCTACTCAATCTTCACTTTGAATTTGTATGCCTCACCAAGGGTTTCCAAATTGAAGAGTTCCATTTCCTCCTATATGTACCATTTTAATCCACCATGATATTTGAGATTATTATGTCTCTCACTTTCTTGGATGCTTAATCTTGCAGATAAAGAATGAAAAATGTCTATGTAATCTTGAACAGATTGGTCCTTAGCTTGGTGAAGTTGTTGCCACTATATGTACAGATCATCATATGCTCTGATGGGATAGTATTCTTCTTTCACCGCTTCCACAAAATCATCCTAGGTAGGTTCCACCTCAAGGCCAATGTCATCTGTACTAAACCTCTTCTTGTACACTTCCCACTATTTTTTCATGGGCAATGATGCTTTCAAAAGAGCAAAAGTGATCTTTTCTCCATCGGTGAACTTATTTACAGAAAATTAGGAAGATAGTTGATCCAACCAATTTTATACTACATCAGCATTGATTTTTCCTTCAAATGTAAGAATATCAAAATTTACTTGAACCTTGAAGGGTGTTGAAGCACTGAAGGGATGTTCCCTAGATGAGGAGCCAGGGAGTGTAGCTGTGGAGCCAAAATTCCCCATCGAGAGTGTTTGAAGAATTTGGGAAAATTATTGTAGCATCTATATTTATTGCCATTGGAGGGCTTCATTCACCATTTCCTACAAAGGATCGGATGTCTCAGTGTCATCCACCATTTGAAGTCATTTGGAGCAAATAGGTGGAAATTTTGGAAGCTCTGTTGTTTCCCACCCAAGCTTCTTGTAGCCTAACCTCATCCTCAGGATCATATACTCTCAAGACAAACCGCTCTGATACCACTAATCCAAAACTCAAAAGTTCTAGTTGATAAATATTTCAATAACATAGAAATAACATAGTAACAATGAATTCTCTGAGAAGAGATGTAGTATTACTCAAGATTGCAATACAATTATATGCTTATCTCTGGGAAGAGATGTCTGTCTTCACATTTTGGGTTACCTCTTCATTTATACACATTTTTAAAGTATGGGTAGGATGCGGAAGGCCACCAATATCAAGGTATATTAAGTGGTTTGACTTTCAAGATTTAAAACAATACAAAATTTGAGGAATTACTATTTTTAGAAACTTACTATTTTTAGATTGCACTACTAAAATTGAAATTTAGGGCACTTACACTAGGTTTTCAAGGGCCAAAATTCATTAATCAAATATCTATGCCATATCATGATGTTATCCTCATTCTTAGCTTTCTAATAATTCAAACGGTGAGTCAATTGGAGTTACGATGCAAAAGTTATGGCTTCCAGAAGTTCCATCATCAATTGGGGTGGAACTATCACCCGAATTATCGACTGAATTGTTGCCCGAATCAATGCCTTATATGTTTGTATGCCTTGGACATCTTCCCTTGTCCCTTGTGTGTGCTTTTATAATTATATATGTAAAAATTTGAACATGTCCTTCCATTTGACTCTAGGCCAAATTGCTTGTTGCTTGCATATGTGAACATTTGAACATGTCCTTATATAAATTCCATTATCATATTTAGTGACATGTGCACATGTCCCTTATATTATGAACCCTTGGCCTAATTTTGTGTGCCTCATGTGTCATATTTATGCTTATTCACCATGACACTTATATTTACTTGTTACACACACACACACACAAGTTTTAGATGCCATGAGGGACCTCATGCATCTACCCTTCCTACTTGAGTTTTGTGATGGAAATCATGCCCCATCCTCCTAGGTAGTTATTCAGATTTGTTGCTATACACATTGATTACATATATCTTGACACCTTTATTTAATTCTTGATTACAACATGCATTTTACATTACCTCCTTATGCTCAGATACTTTTATATTCCAATGTTAGGTTTGCACATTGTATTAGAATATCATGCATATACTCTGACTAACACATTTTATAGAGTTCCTTATTTTGAGGAGAGTTCTTACATAGGTTTCACAAATACCCTTAAAAAAGGTGATATTCACAAGGGCTTGTCATAGAGATCAGGCTCCTAATTTACTATTTACATATTATTTTAGGACACAAGATTAGTTTCAAAAATTAGATATATATCAAACACAAGAAAAAATAAGGAATTATAAAGTAGTTTAGTCACCCATATTTCAAACTAGATAGACATTAGTACCCATATTGGAACACTAGTGCCATATGGTGATACTATCCACTATTTTCCAGTATCCCTAAGTTCAGGGTAGTCCAGATTAGTTAGACTAGTACACTAGGTACAATATAAATTTGCATAGGTAAAATCATATATTTGATATTTATGTTTAGATTTTGCTTAGATACACTCATTTCAACATATATTAATACCATTTACTTAGATTTTGGGGCATCATATGTGCCATGATCAATCCCACATTCAATTTAATTACACATATTCAGCTATTACAAACTCAATTTAGAATCAACATACTTAGATATTGAATTGGGGGCATGTATGTGGCACATAGTTTCAATATGCTTAGTTACACATTATTTGATCAGATAGAATGACAAACTCTATATCATTATATATGTTGTATATACTTCCTATCATAATCTAGGTTGTCACCAGTTTCATGCCTTACTCCATCTATAGTGGTTGGCATTATCGAGTGGCCCAGAGCCACCTAATATTCTTGAGTGGCCATAAAGCTAACATTCATTATTAGATCTACTTAATTAGATACTTTCAACACTTTGTGTAATATATTTTGAGATGTATATACTTCAAACGAGTGGGAAATGAAGGAATCATGGCCTACTTGGGTTATTGAGCCACCCACATGAGAGGGTTAGACACACTTACAATCTTATCCAAGCTATTCATAGATCATGACTCATCAAGCAAGGATGGACAATGCTGAGATTCAAAACCAGATTGAGTTATTGAGCCACCCATATGAGGATTGAACAAGTTATCAGCTCAATCTAAGCTATTTAATGATATGATCACTATGTAAATTCACACACATAGGTTGTCACTAGGTTCATGCATTGGTTCATGTACCCAATGAGGTGTGTTCATTTATGTCCTCATTTTTTACTCAGGTTTACTTGGTTATTTTATTCAACATAGTCTTTTGCTTTTGAGAATCTCTTAAGGAGTGATTTTTGCATATTTTATTGTAGGACATTGCTTTGGATCATGTTTCACATATGCAAACCTAGATTTACATACTTAGACTCAGCTACATAGGCTTCACTTCTAAGTTAAGTCTACGTACATTTATTTTTCTTTTATATTAGTCATTTCACTTTACTACATTTATATCATAAAGGGGGGGTGTAAATGCAATCAACTAAATGTGGTATTAAGAGTGTTACTTGAGCTACCCTATTCCTACTTTATCCCTAGACTTATCCTAAAGCCTTTACCACACTTTTTGACCCATTATAAAAGCCACAAACTTATAAAATCAACTCAAATACAATCCCAGGACAACTTTCCTAGATCCCAACTTAGTTTTCCTAGTAGTCTACCTAAAAAGCATTAGTGCCACACTAAGGACACTATAACTACATGGTTCTAGTGTTCCCAATTGGTTGATATTTTCCCTTACCCTAAATCTCCCAAATATATACTTTTCCAAATGCGTGCCCCTCCTAAAATTGGGATAAGTACATTTTTTTATTCGCATAAGCTATATATCTCTATAAATACAAAACTATTTGACTTCTATTCACTAAATGGAAAATAGATGCAAAAGCCTATCTAAACAAGAAAAAAATTGAGAAAAATTAAGGTATTTGATCCCTATTCTACCTTATTTCTGCATACTACCATCTATAATAGTCATAAGACTTGATTTAAAAGATTTCAAAGATCAAATACAATCAAAACATTCAAACCACTCTCATTCTAGAATTCACTTGTATTTTTACCAAGCACCAGGTGGGATAACTACGTCGATCTCAATCCCTCCTTAGAGTATTGGTATGTAATTAACTCTCTTCATGGCAAGGTGTTGAGGATGTCTAGCCTATCCTACCAATGAACACACATTTATTTCTCTTACCATACTTACTAGGAGGATTGGGGTTTGCATACTAAATAAGTTTTTCCAAGCACAACACAGAGTTTTAGATTTTATGTGTGCAAGAATAGGACCTAGAAGAATAGACGTAAGTGCTCTCAAAAAATAAGAATAGTTTTGTAAAGAGGACACTAGTTCCACTCTTTAAGGACACTATAGTATTACGACACTACTGTTCAAGTGGGAAGTTATCATCCAATGAGAAAATAGATCCTAAGACCTTGTTAATAACACTCAAACCTGTCAATAACTCAGTTTTTAGAACCCAGGTCATCTTTAACAGTCACTTTCTAGATAAGTCCATATTACTATTTTTAGAAATTTAATATAAGTCAAAATCCATAACAAATCAGTGATTAATTATTGCATATTATTTAACTAATTTAGACATCTTTTCTCTTTAATCTAACTTAGGTAATTACACATGTAAAGCCCTAAAAGGTTAAATCATTATGACATTACATTAACCATTGTGGTTGTTTCTTTTTTTGGTTATGTAGGTTTCACCTTGTTACTTGGTTTGATATAAAACTTGTTATTTGATGTAGTCAGCATGTTTGCTACATACTTAAGATTATTTAATGAAATAAGTTTCACTTCATTATATTTAACAATATGACATAAGTCATAAAAATATTTGAACTTATTAAAAATAATGGATTCATGTAATGATGTAAACAAACTTTAGTTGAAGATGTCTTGAATCTCTTTATCTTGCATTGGATTTGTCATTTTGGACAAAATTATTTTACATCTCAAAACATATTCATTTATAGGTTCTTCGTTCCTTATTTTATCTTTACAATTTGATAATATGACATCTTTTTAGTGATGTTGATAGAGAAATGTGCTATAAACTAATCCATTAGAAGTTTTAATGCTGTCACTCATTAGATTGATAAGTCATAGAACCATCATAAAGAATATTCCTTTAAGCTCCTTGGAAATAATTTAGTCAAAATTTATCATTAGAGGTATAATAAATATATGCCATAGAGAAAGATTGGATATGTTGTTTAGGATCACCCTTGCCATAATAAAATGTGAACTTGGATGAAACAAAACCAATTAAAAAATGGTGAAAAGATATTTTAGTTTCAACATGATTATGTAACACATCTTATGAATCTATAACCTGAGGATAATTTCAAGAATTTATTCAATATTGATAACCTTGACTTACAAATCTTTTATAAATTGGAGAAGAGATTTCATTTCAATAGTACTAGTACTGCTTAAAGTTTTGATATTTATGATAGTGTAAATTTAGAACGTGGAAGTAATGGGCCCCTTTATAGTTACCAAGAATACCCAAAGTTCTAGTACTGCTAGGGTTTTAGTGAGTTCTAATAGTGTTAAGGTTTTAGTGAGTTTTGGTAGTGGAACTATTTACATCGAAGGCAATGGGCCTAGGTGCAAACTATCAGAGCTATGAATACCTTTTTGTAGGTATCAAGGTTGTGAGAGTTTCCAATAGTACCAAATAACTTGGCCTTTCCAATAGTGTAGGGATTAACATAAGTTTTGGTAGTTTTGGCATGGGGAAAAGTTCGAGTAATGATAGAATTATTCAAAGTTATGGTGGTGATGGGAATGTCAAGAGTTCTGATAAGGAATGAGAAGGATTAAAACTCATATAATATGCACATAGGTACATAAACTCCACCTATCCAAAAACACTAGATCTAGTATCCCACTAAAAAAACCACTAAATACCCACTAAGAATCTCCAAAAACCTATAAAAACCCCAAAAAATGTTTTTTCTTGGAGAACCTAGCTGTATGAATTTGTGTGAAATCATCAAAAAAGCCTTGAAACCCTCTAAAATAGCCAAAATTGACTGTCACAAAATTAGGTCATGTTTATAACCAATCTTATTATTTTGGCAACTATTGAATCTGATGGTGCTATCCATTTTATGATTTGATACTCTAGCTAAATAGTTTGTAGGGATTTTCTTAAAATTCCCACTTAAGTTATGAAAAACTAAAAGATCAAAAAACCCTGTAAGATGCATATAATAAATATCTCACAAAGTATTTCAAAAATATCAAAGCGACCATCAAATCAAAACTATGATACCATGTCAGATTACTCCCAAATATCTGAATGTCCAAGATTTTATGAAAACCATAGAATTAGGTGAGAGAAATATTTCCACAACATAAAAGTTACATCAAATGCATCAAAAGTCTTTATTAACTTATTAACTAAAAATTACATAGGAGGTACATTATATAGTGAGATATTAGGTCACCAAAAATGTGCAAACTCAACTCATTATTAGAAAACACATTAAGTGTATTCCCTTAATGACCTTAACAATGCTAAGCAAGATAACTAAAAACTATGTAGGTAAAATCAAATGCATGAACAAACCTACACTAATAAAAAGAATGTAGGGTCAATATTCTAGATTAGTCATCAAATTCTTATAAATTATACATCTATAGTTATAAACACTAGTAACATATCTGGACACTACTATCAACATTAATGCCTAGCTATGACATAGGAATCTATTATATAATTAAAATAGGATATTAATGTGACCAAATTCATTATTTTGTACATTATATCAACTTTCTTTTATATATATATATATATATATATATATATATATATATATATATGGGATATAGGTTGTCTCTCTTTGCTAATTGATCAAACCCTAGCACTTCACCCTTAGAATTATTTTTCTAAAAATGGGTTAGTGTGTTCTCAGTGTTGAGATAACCTCAATGACCCTCCTATCAATAATTTATACCTATATATCCAATAATCCAAGGAGGGCCTCAAACTTAAATAGTTATCCCCTATGTGTGGGAGTGTGTGCGCATAAAGGTGTAATATACTATATGAAGATGGATGTAATAATTTAGCTTGTAACTTGAAAAACATCACTCACAGGATTCTATTTGAGTTTTTTAGAACTTTTGTATGACTTCTCATATGATTGATAAATAAATAAGGTTGAATATAGTAGAATAAAATAGTTTTGAAATTGATTGAATGAGTCTTGGTAGGATGAACAATGAGAAGGCTTAGATTTATATTTGTATCACACCTTTTGAAAATATATCACAATAAGGTCAAATAATAGAAATAATCCAACCCATAATTTATAAACATTTTTAATTTGGATGACTTTTAACAAGTGGACTCGAGATAAGGATATGGACATTACCATCGGTATTAGTGTCCCTTTGTGGTCGATAGTGTCCAAAAGGCTATAAAATAGGGATGGATCTAAAAATGATAGTAAAGGATGTATATCATATTTTTATATTTTTTACAGTGCAAAATATGTGGGCCATCAAAATGATATGGATTTATTAAGAGATAATCATTTAGTCACAATGAGATAGAGAATGTGAGCCTTTCAGTAGTAAGGAGGTCTAGAACTGAAGGGTGGAGTCTTGATTGATATTTTTTAATTGTACAAGACATATGCTATAAAAAATTAAGTTTTAGTATCTTCTCTTGCATTTATAGACTTCATTCTTATGTTTGAAGTATGTATTTCTTTCTTTTATGAAGAAAATGCTTTCCATCACCATATTTGCAATCCATCCTATATAACCTAAATTAGAAATAACACTTTTATGTGCTTAAATTGTTAAATTTGTCCTATTCATTATTTTTTATTTTATTTTCTCCCTTTCTTACTATATAGAATTCCTTTCATTTTTCTATTATACCACCTTCTTGTAATTTGGGTTAAAAGTATGAAAACTAGAATGAAGAAAACATTTTTATTATAGATATTTTCATTTTTAGTCTTTTCTTTGCATTTAAATAAAGATAGTTTTTATTCCTAATGAGAGGGATTCATCCCTACACTGTTGATCGAAAGCCCATAATTTGTACCCCTGCACATTTTTTAGCCAATAACATTTGGCACCCATCGTGTGACATGTTTTAGTTATTTTCATGTAATCCACATGGAAATATTTTGGTCCACATGACTATTTGAGTGACACAAGGTCCAATTCATATACCAAATCTTGATTGGGAACAACCTACATAATTGGATATTTCTCCTAACATCAGAAATTTTTCTTAGGAGTGTGACAAAGTCAATGTTACAAAATTTCAAATAATTTTAAATCTATTAACCAAGATGAGGACCCTGTTGATCATGAATGAATAATTATTGAATGTATAATAACTCTTAAATCTCTCCAAACAACCCAAAATATTGAATGAACTACTCATATGACTATTTATAGAAACCAAGGTCCTATTCATCAACCTAGTCTCGATTGGATAGAAATTGTAGAATTAGATATTACTTCTAGTCTCAAAAAACTTGCTTTGAAAAATAGAGTAACACCCATTTTCAAAGAGTTTCGATAATACTGAAAGAAGAAGAATATCGTTCTGCTAATTACCAACTTATAATAATTGGTGCAAGAAAGCAACCACAACTATTCAGGATTAGAGGGTTCACAAAATCCTCTTCCCAAACAATAAAAATTATTCATATGACCATCTCAGAATTTCAAGCTCATGTTTACCAGCCTAATATTGATTGGGTACATGAGACATAGGAAGTTATTTATTTCTACTTATGAGCATTTACATGGGTATAATAGAACTAGTGTAATTTAGTTTTGAAGAATTGTTGACATGTTGAAAAGAATAAAATCATACTATTATTACTAAAAGGTTTGAAACAAAGTTGTTTAAGTATCACAACCAAGAAGGCCAACTCAAATATTACTTTAGTTTCAACATGATCCTCAGTAACAATAGTTTTCTTTCAAATTAGAAAAAAAAAGATTTCCTAGAGTAAGAAAATCCCAAGGTAATACAAACCCTTTAGATGAGTTGAAAGAGGTTTGTGTTTTTAAGCTAAGTCTTAAAAAAAATTGAAATAAAGAAATGATTAAGTCTCCCATCAAGTGCCAAAAAAAGTAAATAACAACAAGGTAGTTATATTATGTGTCAAACTCTTGTTCTCTCAAGAACCATTCTACCTTTGTAATTAGTTTTTTCAAATATGGAAGTATCATCGGGTAATGCGATAAGGCCACTGACTCTAGGATAACTTCATGAACTTATTAAATGTTCATGAAATAATTTTCCCAAATTCTTAAGTGATGGAAAATAGCATCCAAACAAACATATTATATCCTTCTTTGTAGCATGTGGAATCCTAGGGGTGGAACATGAAGACATTATAGTCAAATTATTTGTGGAGACTCTTCAAAATGGAACAATTTATTGGTTTTATCACCTTTCTCCTAGTTCCATCATAAATTATAAAATAACGAAAACAAAGTTTAAAAGTTGATTCAAACTAACCAATGCATTTCTTTCACATATTACCCAAATTAATAAGGAAGCATATGAACTCATGATAGAGTTCATGTACAATTTCAACAAGAATTAAAAAAAAAAAATTGCCAATGTCTAGGCCAACAACAGAAAATCAAAAGTGCTTTTTCATCAATTCACAATTACCAGAGGTAAGTTATCTATAAGTAAGAACAATATTAGCTGATTTGGAAGTAGATCAAACATTTGTCATTGATGTTGAGGATGATATGATAATAAATAGAAAACTAAAAAATATCCTTTGAAAGCTAATGCAAAAATTTCAAATCAAAATTCCATTGAACAACTTCTTCAACAAATGGCCAATGACATAATGACACTAAAGAAGCAATTGACTTAGAAGTCCAATGCTTCTCCTTATCAAGACATTCCAGGACAAAATTATGTGCCCTATCAAGGATTCACCTACATCTTCAAGTTCCTCAAAAAAAATTCTATAGAATCACATCCAAATTAGAATATGAATGCTCATGTGAATTTTATTTTGGAAATAGAGGAGATATTAAGATATGAATAAGAATAAGAATAAGAAAATGAGAAAAAAATGTAAGCCCTCAATAATTTGAATCATAGGAACATGATGGAAAATCCACTATGTGTACCTATAATAAAATTCTAGAGAATATGACTATGGTGATATAGTTTCTGATATGAATGGACAATCATTTTTAGTCTTCACCCTAGCACAAAATTAAAAGGAATAAGCAAAGAAAAGTCAGCAATCCAAAAAACAAGAATAAACTCCAAAAGTTATTCTTCCTAGAGGGACCACATCACCAAGTCAAGCGAAAGGAAAATAACTTATGACTAAGGTATGTAACCCTCCCCAAACCTCTACTCCTAATTATCCAAAAGATAATAATTCTTTCAAGAATCTAAACATGTCTCAACCCATTGTAAATGCTGAAAACTTCTTTTCCACTAGTTTATTAGCTTTTGAAATCATTGAACATGTAAATAAGAATAATATTCAAATGTCCCAAGTAAAATAATTCATATCAAACCTTGATTAATTAGATAGACTAATTGATTTTATCAAGGGAAAATACCCTAGTATTAAAAAAAATGCTATGGGGATCCTGACAAACACATCATCTAGTGCCTTGAACTCAATGGTTACCACCACTTCTAACTTTGGTAAGGTATAAACATTCTACATTTTAATTTTCCCCAAAGGGTGTAAATTAATTAATTTTATCATATATAATGGAGCCTTTGAGAATATGATGCCAACCAAAGTTGATCATGCCCTAGGTTTGAATTTCACTAAAACCTTTGTCTGCTACTATTACATGGAATAAAAATAGGTATCCTTAATTGGTCAGATCAAATATGCCCAATTCACCTTAACCTCTTTTCCCAAAAATAGAGTAAAGATGACTTTCTTAGTGGAAAATATCCAAACTACATAAGACATCCTTCTAGGAAGAATCTTCGACAAATAATTAGGTGGAAAAATTCAATTGGATTTATCTTATGATACGATTCCAAACAAAGGAGTTAAGAAACATTTAAAACATGAAGTGAAAACTAAGCATACTGTGCATAAATTGGATGACCTAAGAGCTAATATTATGTATGAAGATGCAGGGATATGAAACTATATGCTCATTAGAGGAAGATTTGAACATGCTTGAAGTGATAGAAATCAATCCTAATGAAATTTAGACTATTGGGTTTGATTGTAGTTTTCTTGAATTGGTGTAGGTACAGAAGTCATTCTTAGATATCTAAACAAATAATTTTTTCCTTTTGCATAAAAAATATAGTTTAAATATACCAACAATATTGCATAATATGAATCTTTACTCCTTGGTTTGTAGGTTGCTAAATAAATGGGAATTAATAATTTAAAAGTACATGGAAATGAAGAGTAGTTCATGAAGTAAATAAAATGCCAATATCAAGTGAAAAATGATTATTTGAAGCACTATCAAAATAAGTTATGGGATAGCATTGAAGCTTTTGAATTTTTTTCCATGGTGGTTGTTCATAGACAAAATAATGAAAAATATGATGCATTATATGTATCTACTTCACTATTGATTCCACACTTTTATATTGGAAAAGATAAGTACACTATTGAATTGTTGTACAAACCCAATGTGTTAGATAATTCCAAAAATTGGTAGGTTTTCAAAAATGATCAAAAAATTATTGTTTTTCTTGAAAAAGTAGATATATTCATAAATATTTACTTTGAAGGGAGTGAGTCAGCATACAAATAATGTTCAGTGCAAATACATAAATAGGAAATTGTTGAAGAACAAAATAAATAAGGAGTAATTAAACTTATAGGGAACAAAATTACTAAAGGTTTAGTTTCTCTAGAGGAAATTTTTGATAAACAGTATATGGTTATTAAAAAGAAGATGCAAAAAGGCTATTTCAATTTGAGTGACTACAAAAATGTGAATATCATATTTGAAGAACAATCAAGGTTGGTGAACATTGGTAAGTGTTGTTTACCTGAGAAGTGAAGAAAGGTTATTCCAATTCTTCTAAAGTACATTGATATTATTGATTATTCATATGCAGATTTCAAATATTTTTGGCCAAGAGAGATGCAACATACAATACCTCTCAAATCTAAATCAAAACCTTTCCAAAAAAATCAAAGATAGTATAACTTGAAGATAGATGGTAGTATTTTTGAGGAGGTTAAAAAAATGTTGAATGCACATATCATTTTTACCATTCATAATTCAACATAGGTTTAGAATATGGTGCAAGTTCATAATAAAAGTGGAGAGATTAGGATATGTGTGGATTTTTGAAATCTAAATGAAGCCTCTCTAAAAGATAACTATCTATTGTCTATTATTGATTAAGCGATTAGGCAATTACAAGTTCATAAATGATTTACATGTTGGATGGATATTCAAGATATAATTAGATAAAAGTAGCTAAAGAAGATCACCACAAAAATGCCTTCACCACTCATTGGGATAAATTTGTGTCTCATAGAATGTATTTTAGCTCATAAATACAAAAGCCACATTTCAAAGAGCAATGGATCTTGCCTTAAATGATATAAACAATAAAATAATTTTAGTCTATTTGGATGATTGAACAATTTTCTAAAAAAACACATTATCAACATTTATAAAACATGTTTTAAAATTTTTGTATTCATGGTATTCATTTAAATATAAAAATAAATATTTAGAGTAACTGGAGCTAAGTTTTTTGGACATATTGTTTTAAAATATGGAATAAGTATTTATCCTAAAAGAATTTAAATTATTCAAAAATTATCTTTACCAACTTTTAAGACATTATTTCATTCCTTCTTCAATAAAGTAACATCTTGGGAATATTCATACCTAAATTCATAGAAATCACAAGACATATTGATGATATGATGATAGGAACAAATTATTTCAAATGGAGCAAAGAAGGGAAAGATGATTTTGAGAAGATAAATATTTTAATTGCTTGCACACCCACTTTGGTATGCCCTAATTTTAAACAAGTTTTCATTATATATTGTTATTCTTCTGATCACACCCTCTCAACTATTTTGATTCAAAATAATGACAAAGGGATAAAATCATTGATTGCCTTCATTAATTATGGTCTCAAGAAATACAAAATCAAATACTTTCTAGTTGAAAAGCATGAATATTCATTTGTTAAAGTGGTGAAATAGTTTAAGTATTATATTCAGAGTTCTCATTACACAATGATGGTACGTAATACAATTGTAAAATCAATTTTTATGTGATAATAGGTTGTCTCAAAGTGATGTAATTGGATTTAAAAAATTCTATCATATGATATAGAAATAAAACATACTAAGCTAGTCTGAGGCAAAGGATTGTGTCAGCTAATGGCATAATAGATTGATAACTAGAAATTTCTTATTCCAATAAGTGAAGATGATCATGAAATAGATAAATTTACATTGGTATTGTTCATTGATTCTTAAAAAATAATGGTATTTATATATTGTATATTTATAGGTATATGGAAATAAAATGTCACATTTGGATGTTGAACATTAAAGAACAATAAAATTGAGAGCAAGTAAGTATGTTATCTAGGATGGCACTTTGTTTAAAAATAATATTGATGGATTCTTTCTAAGATGTGTGGATAGAGAACAACAAAAGAAGCTTCTTAAGGTCTTTCATGACCAAGCCTATGGTGGTAATTTATTTTCATTAGTAAAAACATTAAAAATTCTAAGAGCTCATTATTATTGGCCATCCTTATTTAAAGACATATAAATCGGTTAGAAAATGTGAAGCTTGTCAACAGTTTGTTGGTAGGATAAAAATGTAGATTTTCCACTCAAGCCAGTTATAATTGAATAACTAATTTCGTAATGGGGGTTGAATTTTATTGGAAATATGAATCCTCATTCAAGTGCATGCCATACATATGTTCTCACATCAACACATTATTTCACAAAATAGGCTGAATTAATTCCAATTAAGCAAATAAATTCAGAGGTAGTTCACAATTTCATCAAAGAAAACATTCTGGTAAGTTATGGTATTCCTCAAAATATTATGACTGATAATGTATATAATTTTTATTCAGCCAATTTTTTTTTAATGGTAATGTCATCTCCTTGTCTCATCATTTTGAATATTAAACACAAGGAAACAATCAAGTAGAATATATAAATAAAGACCTTGTTACCATCATTCATATGCTTGAAGATGAAATTATAAGAATTGGCACAAGAGCTTATATGATGCATTATTGTTAGACCATATCACTCCAAAGAAATCCATAAAATTTAACCTTTCCAATTGTTGTATGGAAAAAATATTGCGATACCCATAACACTTGAATTACCTGCATTGCAATTGGTAAGAGATATTGAGAATTTTTTTTTTGAAAGTTCCCTAGATAAGAGGATTATGTATTTTAATAATATTGAAGAGGAAATAATGTGTTTTTGACAATATTTCAAAACACTTGGTACAAGTCAAACCACTATTTTATAAGAAGGCAAGGAAAATAAAATTTCAAGTTGGAGACCTTGTACTCCTATGGGACAAGTGAAGAGAACCAAAATGGAGCCACGAAAAGTTTGATTCTTTATAAATGTGTTCATTCAATATCATAGATTTATGTGGTAATAATAAATTACTTTTGATCTATAGATATGGTACACTCCTTCACTTGACCTAAAATGGAAAATATTTAAAGCCTTATTTCAAGTGAAAGCAAGTTATCCCCTACATGTAAATAGTGAATCTAAGATTTTGTTGAGTTTCCTATTTTTAGTTCTTTTGGTTTTATTGTCCCAATATTTTTTATCATCCCTTGTGGTCCCTTTTTTCTTCCCTATTTTCGTAAAAATTATCTTTTTCAAAGTATTTGTTATAATTTAAAATAACTTCATTTCCTAATTTATAATGCAATTGTTTGTGAAACTATAAATTATGATGTTCATACTTTATATTTTTCAATCCAAATCACCAATTAGAATTAGTTACTATAACTAAATTTTGAAAATGTGTAAAATTTGTGATACTCCCAAGTGGATCTGATTTCAATCAATCAAATCGATTTAATGTTAATTATAGAAATTGTGTTACTCAAATGTAAATGTGTTTAAAATAAAATAAGTGTTTATAAAATGATATTTGAAATATTTAAGGAGTCAAACAAACTTGAATAAAAATTAAGTATATTTGTGCCTTCATTGGGTTTTGGGAACCACCAAACCCATGTCAAATTTATGAACCATTCATTGCCTCTCAAAAAAATCCAAGTCATGTTTTACATATGTATTTTTTCTAAACCCTACCTCCTACTTGTTAGGTTTATACTATACTTTTCATCTTATTAATATTGATGCATCTTATCAAATCCTGAGACTGTTCCTTGTATGTGTTGGACTTTAAATACTTGAAATGTGTTCATTAGATTTCAAAAATATGTTGAACGCTCATCATAATTTTGAATCCTTGCTTGACACATAATGGAACCTAGACATGCATTGCGTCATATCAAAGCTCAATCCACATTTTGAATTTCAAAACCTCTAACATTAATGTAAATAACCATTAGCACATGCAAGCTTATACACTCTCTCATAACCATTTTCCATCATCCATTTGTTTCTCATATCTTTTGATTCACCTCTCCACCCCTAATTCAAAACCTTATCCATTTTTTGACCTTATTTTATCCTATTTTTTCCATATTTTCTCTTTCAGGTGATTTATTAAACTTGGTTGCAGCTACCTCTAGGAAATATTTGAGCTTTTTTTTGGTAGTTTTTAAAAATTATCTCGACACCTTTTGTAATTTATGCTCGTAAGATACTTCAATGAATGTTCAATCATATAAATCATTTCATTGGGTTTTGGTGACTATATAACACCACCTATAAATTTGAATATTAAAAATTAAGCCTCAAAATTCTAGTATATACATAACACCTTGTCAAATTCTAACCCTTGATCGGTATCTCTCAAATTTCATGACTAGTTTTTCACATCCTCAATTTCTACAGGCCTATCGTGGACACCATCATAATCTACATAGCTATTTTGCACTTCCCTGAGTTTTGAAGACTATCATGAATCTTATAATTATTGATAATTTCAAAACACATATGGAATGATACTAACTACACAACACCTCTTAGGATTTTGAGAGTTGAAAAATAACCCTCAAAACCATAACACTTATAGAGCACATCATAGAATTCTAATTTTCTATCAAAAAATATTTAGACTCCACCTATTTGTTGCATATACTTATTTCACCAGAACATTATATGTCAAAAACCCAAAAGAAGAATATTTACATGAAGTATTAGTTTCAAGGGGTTGTTCCTCATCTAATTTTGGAATCGTACATGATATTTTGGGCATGCCAATCTGATGGAATTTTGGCAAAGAGTGGATTATACTCTAAATTCAGACTGGATTAAGAGTATACATGACAATGGCCTTATTCAAGTTGCAGCCTTTCCAACATTAGTATATTGTCATGAACTAGTGCTCACATTGGCAAGTTAGTATGATAAAGAGAGTAGAGAGGTTAATAATTCTAAATATGGATTTGTTCTTAAACTTGGTGCTAAAAACATTGAAGACATGATAAAGATACCTAATGGTTAGTCATTTGGGGAAACTCACTCCTAAGATCACTAAATAATTTTGGGACAATAACAAGACTTCTTATTCCAAGGTGATAAACAAGTATTGGCTTCTGAGTCCAAGAAGCTCCACCTCAAGGTTGAAAAACATCATCTCATGATTTGAATCCAAAATGGATATTAATGATATCATTAAACTCCTGAATTGGGTTGTTGGAAATATTACTACTATATACTTCCAAGAGTGGATGTATAAATACATCTGGATCATTCATGCAAACAAAAAATATGTCAATTATGTTGAATTGATAAGTGTCTCCATTTATAAGTGATTTTCAAAGGTGTGCACAATAGGTAAATTTTACATGACCTCTTAATTTGTTTATTTAGTTGATTATAAAACCATATTTATTTAGTTAAATACTATTTGGAGAATAATTTCCTCAAAATACATGATTTCTATCTTTAGTTCATGTTGGGAAATAGTGTAAAACATTTCCATAGAGTTAATTATTCATTCCTATAGTATATCATTCAAATGTTTGAATGAGATCCATTCAATGCCAAACTTTTTAGTATCATCCACTATGGAAATTTTAAAGTATAGAATTTGGTTCACTCAATTTCCTACTTTTTCATACATCAGGGTCTGTGGATTTGAAAATATCCTTACATGTTCCCTATAAATGTTGATTAAAAATGGGCATTAATGGAGTTAGTATGTCAACTTGTAGAAACTCACAAGTTCTTTTCCAACAAACACATGTCAAGAATACTATTCCCAATCTCAATTAGAAGGTACACTTGTGCTTCTCTACCAAAAGAAATAATACTTTTCCCAATCTCAATTGGAAGGTACACTTGTGCTTCTCTACCAAAAGAAAAATATATAAATGTGGAAATAACTAGATTCACTCTTCAACCATTTCATAGTAGACCATATATTGATGCTATAGGACTAGTTGAAAATTCCCTTAGTTCTTCATATCAACATGTTTCTTATTTTAAATATTTTTGTATGGACCATGATGATAATGAATATGTTAGGTTGCACGATTATTCTTTTTTTATCCTAGAGTATATCATTGAATATAAAAATACATATATTCCTAAATAATTTGAAGAATATGATGATATTATAGATCCAATTGATCAAGGATAAGATATTAAAATGAAACCTCTACCTTAAATTGATTGGAGAAAATCCAAGTCAACATCTCTAGAAGACAAAAGTCAAGGAGTACTAAATAGAACTCTTTCTTGGCTTAGAAGCAAAGTGGTTAATGTTTAAAATGTTGTTTTTCCTCCACTTTTGAATAATTTCGATATATGCTCTCATATCATTCAATAAGAAATAGAATGAAAGACAGTCATAGGTCCTTCTTTTAGCAAATATATTAGTCATGTTGTAATTGAAGAATCAAAAGACATAGATGATATGATCCCAATAGCTAGCCAACCTCATAAGCTACCCAAACTCAAGATTAAAACGTTTGTTGAAGGAGACAAAATTATTTTGGGAATTTCTAGTGTTCTAAGTTATTCACCTCTTAATTTTTTTCATTCTCAAATTCTAGTCATGAACACCACTCAAAATCTCATAGCTACAAACACTCCTTTAATAACCCCTAAATCTACTTCCCCTAAGACATGTGATATTTCTCCCCATTTGTATCTAAAAAATAGACATCCCATTAACTCTACCTTCACCTAAATATGTAAGTCTGCATCCCCTTTCAACTCCAAAATCAATTAGAATCACCTATACTAGATCAAGATAATGTTTTTCCCTCATCCACTCAAACCTTGATAATTTCTCCACATATTTTTAATACTCAAGTTAGGTATAACATGAATCTACTCAAAAAACACTGAGTATAGAAACCCTAGATTGGTTAAATGAGGTAGTAAAGAAAAGAAATGAAATAATACAACCTTAATAGATTGATTTAAATGTACTCATTACTCATTATCCTAATGTAGTAAAGAATCCTAGGATAGTTTTTACAATATTTATAGATGAATAAGGGTAATGGTATACTAAGGTGGAAGTTCCTCCTCTAGATAAATATAAATAGGTTGTCAATGTTATAAAATACCATATATAAAAAGTGCATCTTGGTAAGGCCACCCATGAATAATTTAAATATAATGTATAATCAATAATAGGTACACTATTTGAAAAATTGGATCATGATAAGGAAATGAATGAGTAATTGAAATATAAAGTTGAACAAGTCTCATTAGTTGTTTATAAAATAAAAATAATTCAATTCTCTTTAGATGATGTCACACCTCAAGTTTAATATGTATAAACATTGGATACAGTTGAATAAATTAGACATATGGGAATATCAACAAAAGTGTGGTTAGAAAATTTGATCTATTAAGGAACCAAAACAATAAATAGGGCTATGTCTATCTACACTAAGATTCAACCTGAATTTGATCTCGTTAAAAAGGTTGAGTATAAATATGATGTTGAAGTTGGTAAATGGAAACAATTATTAACAAAATTTGAAGTCTTCACTAAAACCAATCAATATTTCATTGTATAAGGGATTTTAAAACTAGAAAATTGTGGTGATCACATAATTTTTAGGTGCAAAAAAGTTTTAGATCCACATACTTGAGGCAGGGCTGGTGAAATTAAAAGAATCTTGGTCAATGGTAGCCTATGCAATAAATGATATAAAATAAGTAATTAAGAAACTTCTTTATTAATTTATGGATGATAAAGTAATAGTAATTCCAACTCAAACAATTGTAGAATAATTCAAGCACTTGTTTGAGAAAGAGAAAATTCACAAATCTACATTCAACTTTTTATAAATTTGATAATGATTTGAAGAATTTTTAGCATGTTCTAAATAAAATTATTGATCTTAATTTTGATGGATAAATTGGTTTCATAGATTTATATGGTCTTGATAAATACAAATTTAAAGTAACCATGAAAAAATTGATGTTTTCAATAAAATATTGCAACAAAGTAAGTAGAAAGAGATTCAAGTTGTCCATGATGAATAATACTACTGAATTATGAAGTATCTTTCACATCTTCAAGTTTATTTTTTGATCAAGTAAATTTCACAGCTTTTAAGTTGTGCATTTTTGTAATTCTAATTTTACAACTTTTAAGTTGTGCATTTTGATAATGTCGCTTTTAAAAATTTCAGGTTGTGTCTTTTGATAGTGTCACTTTTACAAATTTTAAGTTGTACATTTTTATAAAATCACTTTAAAAATTAATCAAAATTTTACAAAAGGTGGTTATGTCCTATAACCACCACCTTGTAAGATATAAATATTAGTTTTTGATTCACTATAAGGACTTTTTAACACTGATAATTTTTGTCAAGGGAGAAAGAGGCATTTTGTATGTACAACTCTACAAGGAATCAAGACTTTGTGATATGGATTTTTATGAATGAGTAATAAGTGTGAGGTTATTCATTCATTTTGATTCTTATATTTCAAATATGCTAGAATACTATTGTTGAATCATCAAATGATTTAGTGTTATTCATCTAAAAATATTTTAGAATCTACATAGAGAATTTTAAATCAAGAAACTTAAGTGAAAATAAATAAATAAAATTGCGTTTATTTATCACAAGTAATATATGTTTTTTTTGAATTATTTTAGTCTTAAAATATCCTTAGTATATGGACTTCATTATTATCTTTAAATTAGGTCTTTCTTACCTTTCTAAATAAAATGGTTTCCATCACCATATTCACAATCCATCCTATATAACCTTAAGAAGTTATAGAACTTTTCTACATTTAAATTGTTATAGCTATCCTATTATTTATTTCTTGTTTTATTTTCTCCCTTTATTACTTTGTTAAATTCATTTCATCCTTTCATTTTTCTAATCGACCGCCTTCTCTTACTTTCAGGGTAAAAGTACAAAAACCCCCATGATGATAACATTTTTGCTATAGATATTTTCATTTTCAATCTTATCTTTTAATTTCAATAAAGGTATATCCACCTATTAATAGTATTGGGACTTTGTTCCAACACCATTAACCAAAATACCATATTTTATACCTCTACAAAAAAATTAGCCAACATGACCACAAATTTGTCTTATTATATCATGAGGAAGAAGTCATCTATATAGTGGCCATTTATAAGTTGATCTAGAGATGAGTGAGGAAGATAACTTTTTTTACCAATCCATATAGAAGAATAATTACCCAAAATATAACCAAACACTTCTACATTGAGGACATATAGTGAGGGGGGTAGAGGTAAACCCTATTTGATAGAATGTAAGAGCCCAAAATTCTCAGAATGGTGGTCATTGATAGAGAGATAGGTAGATGCATCTTGAAATAAAGTATTGATGAAGTGAATAAACTTTGGATTAACCACTATGTATTAAAGCATGGCTAAATTAAGTGACCATTCAACCCTATCATAGGATTTTTCAAAGTAAATATTGAAAAACATAGGCTATTGATTGGAGTGTGGGCCCATTCCATTCCTTCCTAGACTGTTATTATGTTGTATAAGATGTATTTGTCATAAATAATCTTGTTTTCTCAAGGCTTACCAATAAAGGTAGCTGATATTTGATTTTAAGTGCTATGGCCTTGGAAATAATTTTCTAGGAGACATTGAGAAATGTTAAGGGTCTCTAATTAGTGATTAGCTAAGGGTCCCTAGCCTTGGGAATACATTTTATGTTTCTTTTGTTAATAAGCTTTCCCTGAGAGCTATTGGTCAAGGCTTAAAAATAGACCTTATACAAATCAAGTCCTACACAATCCCATAAAGTTTGATAAAAATCACAAGGAAATCCATCAATGCATGGGACTTTGTCATGAGCCATACATGTCAATATGTAGTAGAATTCCTCAAAAAGAAGCGGCATTTCACATGACATCCTTTGACTTGGTGTGAGTTTACATGGAATAATATCAAGGCCTTTTGCTTTCTTTAGATGAGTATTTAGCTATGAAAATTTGTTTATAGTGCTTGAAAAATGCCTAAAGAATGCCCAAGAGACTAGTAATGTGGTTAGTATTTAGTTTTATAGCCTTGATACATAAAAATAAGTGTTGATATATTAGTTTATTGAAAAATTACTTGGGTACTCACTCCCTAACTCTGAGTCAGTGAATGTGGGGTTAAATTTGGACATCTCAAGCTTGATGAAACTTTTATACTATGAGCTCATTAGCTTGATGTTGAAGGGTTTCATCCAAGGGGGATTTTTCAATCTAATAGGCCACCCAATTTAATTCCATTATATGAGTAGATATGGATCTTTTCTTGTACAAGGATACATTTTTACAAACACTCTACAAAACATGTGTGTGCATGAAATGGTAGCCTACCACCAATCTATTTAACCATGGGCATTAGAGGGACATGGGAAAATGTTCCCAAAGTTTTTAAAATGAGAAAGGGTTTACTTATGCTATCGACTTGAAGTGTTGAGGTAGAATTAATTATTAAAAATATTCTTTAGAGGATCAGACCATTTAATGCAAAATTTAATGGGTTAGTGGTTTGAAAAAATAATATGTGAGAGCACACTAAATGGCTTATCATATTTATGGGAAAATGAGAATACATTTTGTTAAAAAATAAGGGCTTTGTTTAATCTCTTGAGGAAATTTTCATTCCCTTAGATAAATTTAGACCATGCAAACCAAGGGGTGGGAAGATATGAAATAATCCAAATTTATTTCACATGTAGAACTATGCCTCCCATTCATTGGAACACAATCTCATGAGCATAGTTCCTTATTTATATTTCAAATATTCAACCGTGTTGAAATCCCCATATATTAACTAGTGGGTTACAAGTAGTTGATCTACCAGATATTTCTAAATCATCACTCTCTTGATGACATCATTATAGGTGTAATTATTGACAAACCCTAGGATTTTCTCATGAAACTTGAACATCATCCAGAGAGCATGGTTAGATGGGTCCACACCCCTACTTGTAAAAAATGAGGTGAAAAATAATGTTATCAAATGTATGACTTTGACATGTCCCATGTCATGGTTAGACGTGTGACATGTAACATCAAGGCAAATTGTCTTTGTTTCCATCTAAAGAGAAAAATAGTTAATCTTCACCTCTTGTAGGAAGAGATTATGCAAATCTAAAAATAATTTATGACTATCCTAGACTGTGTACTTTTATTTTGGTTTAATTAATCCCCAGATAGTCCATGAGTATATATTCATTAAAAACCATCAAGATTCATGGTTTTGCTATCTTTGAATTCTAATGTTATAAATTAGTTATTCAATAACTTATTCTATTAATCTTTAATAAGAAATTATGTAAGAATAACCTATCATTACTCATTATATATTAAATCATATTCATGTTTGCTAAGGGAAGCTTTATGAATGATGTTTATCTTGGTGACAAAGGGAAATGGGAGTTTCCATATAGTTAGAATCTGTGATGGAGGCATTTTATCATTAGGAATCTTATGGTTGGAAGGAAGTGAAACTAGGAGTTAGAACCTATTGGGACTTTAAAACTCCACTAGTGGATTTTGGTGTACCTTTCATAGTAGAACTACTATTTGCTTGAAGAGGCCAAATTATTATAGGTTGGAGGATGGGTTATAGTTGGGCCACCATGACAACTATGATTAGTTTTATAAATATCCACTTTTATCCTATTATTATGGGTGGTTTTATTGTTTTTATGACCTTCCAAACATAGTTTTATTAAATAGGGGGATGAGTGGGTTTGGTTGTTACTTTGGTCATGGTATTCCTAACTCCATGAGAAAATAAGCCTTGATCTTGTGGTATAAATCATGACACAAAAATTATGTGTTGGGAGGTTGATATACATAACCTATTAGGTAAAATTATGCCTTCCAAATTCAATATCAATATTTTCATGGTCTTATGTGAGGTCGATCTTGACATAAACATATCATTATGGCCAAGAAATGTAAACCTATTGTTTTTGAAACATATGAACCATCCTAGAAGCTTAACCAATTATTATAAAAAAGGCCAAAATGGCATAGGTAATCTAGGGAACTTTACCTAGACTAAGACCTTGAGCTTGGCCTTGTCAAAGATAATAAAATCATGGGTCCATGGAGGAAACACAAGTAGAGAGCTACTAACATAGAATGGGCCATATCTATGAATGGTTTCATAGTTTTTAGGGTTTTTTAATGTAAAAATTAGTAAAATCAATTAGGGTATGCTATTAAATCCATTGATATGCTTTATCAAATTTAGGAAAATCAAGTAAAACATCAAGAGGATTATCTTGAGGATGGGGTGCATTAACTAATGGAAGACCTTGGGAACAAATTAATGATATTTATTTAGTACCTTGGTTGATTCCACTAGAGTGAGATACATCTCTTAATGTAATCTCTTTGGGAACCCATTAAATAATAAGTGACCCCCCAAAGGATAGAAACCCAAGAAAGAATATAATAAATGGTAATCAAAGCAATATAAATTTACGCAAATCCAAATAGAGTAAGAATGGTATGGTAGTTTCAAAACCCTAGGATAAGTTTGACATGACAAGTGTTGGTGTTGTGAAGTTTACCTTAGGTAGTGTTGTTACAAAGGTGTGACTTATTATGTGCACAAAACTCTTAAATTCACATTTAATGTGGTATTTGTCTTCACATGTATGAGAAGGGTTAGGTGTAACTTGGGAAATGATCCCACCTTTTACTCTACCAATAATTATCTCCCACTCACCTCTTTCTTTTCTTATATAATAAACCTTTGTGTCCTTGTTTAAAATGGAGATTAGAGTCAGTTATCCATAGTTAGTGGAGATGTAGTATCTTAGGATATCTTGTGCTAGTATTACATTTAGTTAAATAAAGTGCATTTTATTGGTGAATCTATTTCTATTTTATGAATACTTTATGTAGATGATGTCTATGTTGAAGTTCCTAGGATTTATTTTTCTTGACATGGTTTCAGTGAGAAGATTTTTTTCCCCCAATATGACATAAATGTATGTTGTTTTATTATGTTATCAAAGCCATTTCTAATATGGCATCACAGGTGATGGATCAAATACAATTCTTCATAAATAATCATTATATATTTCCATAGTATTATATGAGAAGTTATTTGCATGTACCATCTCTTATTTGTTTAAACCTAGTTTTTTCCTTCTATTGGATTCTTGTACCAGTTAAAAATCTACATATGGAAGATTTCCATCAAATATATTTATACCATTTTTCCTTTGTGTTTTTTTATGCATAGTAGATATTCTCATTGCATTCAACATGTCAAATAAATTACATCTATTTTTTTCACCTAAATCTTACACCATGAGCTCATTTTTAAAGCCATGTCAATTGTATTTTATGAAGATCTAAAAAATTTACAAGCGTAAGATTGATCCAATGGGAAGGAAAATAATATTTTTAGCTCATCTGGGATGTTTGCAAGACCAAATTTCATGTTTACTAAGTAACTTGTGATGAGATATTAGCTTTTATATTTGGCTACGGATTAGATCTAAGTTCATTTTAAGGGTATATTTTTTTTGGTTATTTTTTTCGCTATTGTTTAACCCCAAATTTATCTAGATGAGGAGAGTATCTAGGGTTAATAATATAGAAATGATAATGCACAAGGGTGATAATCAAATCTATAGCAGGCCAATTGGGTGCTAAACTCAGATATAACATATGTTGAATTTATCAAACTAAGAATATGATAAATATAGAGAGTACAACTATAGATATGTATGTAAATGAAAATAAGTAATGTAATTATCTAGTTTTGATGCTAAAATAGTTATGGATATAGAACAAGCAAAAAACATGATGGAAGATGATTCTAGAAAAATCATCTTATTCTATAAATTTGACTTCTGTAACCTTGGATAGTTGTGTTATCTTGGGATGGTTACGTCGACGTTAGTATTTGGGTTAGATGCTAGTGTCTTTTATGTAATACCTGGTGGAAAAATATGTGACCATATAGATGCTTCTGGGTTTGTCTTTGCCTTCACTCTAGTGCATTCAGATTTGGGTCATGGATTGTCATTCATCATGAATTTGTAAAACCCGAGTTCTTCATCTTCATAGTAGCCTTCGATATAAATGGGTTAGTGGGCACACGATGTTGATCTAGACCCAAATACCCCTTTGTCAATGAGTGTTTCCTATATAACTACTACTACAAAGAGGACCTCAGACTAATGTAGTTATCCCCTATGTATATGAATCATGCAATATGTGAAAAGTAAGTACAATAGTGACCTAGCTTGTAACTTAGAAAATCAAACTCTTAGAATGTTTTTTTTTACTTTAGACTTGTAGATGTGTTTTCCTTGTGACATGTGGAAATAGGAGAAAATAGGGAACTTTTTTCAATTGAATGCACTTTGGTATGAATACTAGGTGTTTTCCCAGTATTTCTAGGTGAGGAAAAAATGTAGGTTGATATTTTATTTTTATAAATCTCTTTAGAAATATAAATCACATTAAATCATTTAGGCTAACCATTAGGATATATTTCATTTGAAAATTGGATGAATTTAGGGCACGGGACACTTGTGTCAGGTTAGGACACTAACATCAATGTAAGTGTCTATCTTGAATGGTAATGCTCAGGAAGAAAGAAAGTAGGTACATTATTATAACTTGTAGAGATATAAGATAATTAGGTTTTAAGCATTATATGCAATATATAAGGCCCTGGTCATCAACATAAAATTAGTTTGACTAAGAGAAAGGCCAAGGGGCACAAAATAGAGAAAATGCGAGACTTCCAAAAATGGGAAATGTCTATAACTGAGAGGAACATCCAAGGTCTAAGTTTTCCAAGTGTACAAGACTAAGGTGTTATATAATCCATAAATATCATCAAAATTCCCACCCTAGCTTGATCTAGTAACGAAATTACTAGTTTAAAGGAAAGGAATGTGTACCTAGGAGTGTATACACACTTGTCTTTGCGTGTGACCAACTTGAGTAATTTTTTGGTGATTGACCTAAAAAAAAGAGCATGTTATAGTGTAAAATTAATTCATCCAATATGGAATTAAAAGTGCTTAAAAATATTGAAAATAAAAGAGCAAGGTTTAGGAGTACACCTGTGTGTTGATGCAACCGCTTTGCATATTGGCAAGTTGATTTAAAAAATATGTATCATTATAAGGATCTAAAACTAAAATTAGTAAAAATATAGATAAATATGAAAAGTGCATATGTCCAAGGAGATAGAGAGAGATAGAGAGAAATTGGAAAGTGCATGCTCCTAGCCTTGGAGTAAAGATGAGTTACCTCCTAACAATTAGGATTAGCTCAACCATGAAACCCAATCATACTTACTACTAGGTAAGGTTGGATGATACCATTAAGTTTGACCTGAAAACTTGGCAATATTGAGTGATTTAATCACCTCAACCATACCAAAAATTTAAACCAACTACTATGGTAAATTGGCTCAATAAAGTTCATAAAATTTTGATTGGGGTATTAGTACATAAAAATTTGTGATGTGGTAACATCCCATGAAATACTTTTGGAATTTAAAATTGATTTATATTTTGTAATATTAGGCATAAATTGCATAGCATATGCACCTTAGATATGTATCATACTAAAATTGTGTATTACATTGGTATAAATGTATGAACTTTTGCCACAACTTTGAATTTGAATCATATAGCTATATTATTTGGCCAATTTAGAAACTGTGTAAGTGTAAAGAACATGCTTCTAAATCATGCCCCCACTATACATGGAGAAAATTTGAAAACTAATATAAGTATCAATTTAGAGAAATATGAAAAACTGATATAAGTACTAATGTGGAGAGCATGTTTCCAAAACATGCCCCCACTGTAATTTGGAGATGTTAAATATTGAATAAGTGTGGAGAACATAATTCCTAAGCATTCCCCCATTGAATCTGAAAACTATGCCAAGTGTGGAGAACATGCCTCTATGACATGGCCCCATTGATAAGCCCCCTATTTTGAGATGAGGGAAAGATAGGAACTGGTATTTACTTCACCTCAAAAGGATATGACAATTGTATAATTTGTGAATAGAACCACGTAGCATATATAAGGAACATGTCTAGGTAGATATAGCATTGAAGCACATATAACCAATGTGATCACATAAATGCCTAAGATGCATGATAACTATCATGACAATGTATAGATGGTAACAGTACAATCTCAACAAGCAGACAAACACACACTCAAGAGCACTCAAAAGCAAGTAAAAAGGCAATGGGCCAAAAATACCATAAATAAGGGGCCTTTTCAAATGACACAAAAGTGAAGGGACATGACTTATTAAAATGTCCATAAAAGTAATAATGACATATTCAAATGTCCATACAATAAACAATGGCATATGTAAATGTCAAAGAAATCATACATATGCATGGGGGCCGCAAGCAATGGAGCATATTAAAATGATCGAACAAGTAAGACAATAATAAGGTGAGACACTCAAGAAAGTGCATAAAGTAAATCATAATCCCAACATAAACATGCCATAGTAGCCCATGGATCAAATGTGTTATCAAAAAATATCAAGTGTATAGGATATCAAGTACCCTATGTAAGATATAGACATGGATAAACGCATGTGTAAGTATATATGCAAGGTAAAAAATGATAATGAAATGTTATCATAGAATAATATAACCTATGTGTATCAATATCAAAGAAATATATGCACCCAATGTCTTCCTAACATGAGTAGAGGGAAGGCCCACCATATGAAATAGGAATATATCATATATCTGTGTATGCTTGTATCACACTCAAGAAAGTGTGACACATATGTGTGTATGTAGAAGTAATGGAATATGTCATCCCTCAATATTGAACTAACACATAGATTTCAAGGATCCAATAAAATATGTAGGTGTTGAAAATGTATTTTGAATTTTTGATTTTTTTTTTTTTTTTTGACATTTTTGGAAATGTTTTTAGAATATTTGAAAGATTTTTAATCAAGGAAGTCCTTGCCATCAAAAGGTGTAGGGACACTATATATTTTTTCAAACTTTATTTATACCACTGTACTACCACCACTTCAATGTTTCTACTTAATGGTTTACCTGAAGGCAATGGTGCAGGCCAATAATAATGCCTATCATGGCATATACAAATATTTGTACCCATATTAATAAAATTAACAAACGTGTTTTTAGTATCTAGTTTAACATTCTACTTGTCTATCCAATTATATCTAAACTTTAGTTTCAAATTTGGTTCATGGTCTAAGATTTATATGGTCAAAGTTTCCACACATGGTCCATATGTGAGAGGTAACTGAATATATCCTTGAGATTTTGGCATCAATGGAGAGTATATTATTTCATCTATAGTATTTCACAATCATGAGATAAAAGTGGTTCCATAAGTATTATCCCACTTGTTATCAAACTAAATATGGTGGCAATATACCCCATCAATATTAGTAGGAATAGTTATATCTTCATGTTTTTGTCATTTTGAGGGATATTTCTCTTCTAAAAGATTGGAAGGATTTTTCATTTTCTATATCAAACACAATGTATATGCATACTTCACTCTTATTTTTAAATTAGGTTATTCAATTCCTCACATTGATTAGTATCATGGCCAATGATCTGATGATAATTACAATATGGTATTCCTTCCATAGGTAGAAGTCTATTGCTTGATCTATGTCTCATAGAAGGTAAATAAATTTTTATATATGAAAGCAAAAAATATAATATGGTATTGGTAGTATATTTTTTGTGTTATAATTAGTAAAATCTATTGTGAAGCCTTTTGAGAAGACTCCACATTATTCACATGGTGTACTTGTATTTCACCCTTATACAGCTAATTCAATGTTTTTAACCAAGAAGGATGTATGGAGTAAAATGAATTGACATGCTCATATGCAAAAAAAAAATACCCTTATTTGGATTCAGTTCAGTATTTTTTGCAAGTGGATTTAGTTTATATGTCCTAAGACTTGTAGGTTCAGATAAGTTATATGACAGGTGATCTAGCGAATCAAATTTTAAATTTTGTATTTTCTCATCTATCATATCATAAGTTGTATCATCATTACTATCATAGTAATCTGAGATAGGCCATATTTTTTCTCAGTACTAACCAATAAAGGAAGTTCAAATGCTAGGGACTCTTTTGGTTTTAGTGGTTCTTTTGGTAATGGTTCTTGCTCTTTATGTGTATCTATGTGTACCTCAAAATTTAGTGCATTATTTTCATTTAGAGATAGACGATCCATTATACTTGACTCCTTATTTCATATGTGTGTGTATGCTCAAGAGGAATGAATTATTTAGGTGGTACCATTGTTGGAATGCTTTGAGTTTTGGAATGTGTCATTTTAAAAAATATGAAAGGTTCATCATCCGTAGGCATGGATAATAATGTCCCATCATTTATAAAGTTTACACATCAATGAAGTGTAGATGGGACAAATTACACTAAATGTATCCAAGGTATACCTAAAATTAAATTATAATGTAATGCTTGAGACATTACTTGAAAATTAGTTGAAACCATTTTTTGTCCTAATGTCACATTGAATGTTATTTGACCAATTGGAGGGCTATGTGATTTGTCAAACCCTTTTATGTGCATAATTATTTTTTGAAGGGGATTGCTATTAATACCCATGGTGGTTAGGAATTGTATGCTAAACATATTTAGGCCTGATCCATTATCATCAAGTACCCTTTTAATACCTTTATTTTGCATGGTCACTAGTATGAAGAAAGGCAATTTTTTGTCAGTACTATCTTTGGATGGTAAATCTATTGGATCAAAGGTAATGATCTTGTTATTGTTATTCAGATCTTTCATGATATCCACAAAATTAATAGGATCACTATCAATTAGAAATTATGTCCGACACAATGCCTCATATAGGATATCCTTATAAACATTAAATTATTTTAGGATATCAAGGATTGAAATCTTAGCATGCATATTGCTAAATTGGTAAATAATGTCATATCCCTTAGATTTTTTTATAAGCTATCTTAGGAGGCACTTGTTGTATATTAATAGGTAATAGAATGGGTTGAGAAATTCTACCTCTTTGAATAGTAACAACATTGACCATGTAATCCAATATAAGCTATGGGAAAATAATGGGTGTCGTATGGTAGACATCATTTGAATAAGGATTAGGTAGAATAAATAGTTAAGAGCATACACGTTGGCATCTAGAGACTAGCTCTATATCATTACAAAAATAATTTTAAAGAGATATCAAGTGTTGATTCTACTTTAAAACCCTCTCATTATTGGCATGGATTTGCTTAGTATATTTATCTAGGCACTAATTTAGAAAACCATAGCAACTATAACATATTGGATTCAAAAATGGGTGATAAATGCATCCATGTTGCACATATTTTATAATAATCAAGATAAACAATAGAGAAATTAGAAAACCCTAATTTTCCTAGGGCTTGATGTTAAAAGATCGGGTTCACCAAATGTTTAACCCTAAATTTATCTAGATGATGAGAGTATCTAGGGTTAATAAAATAGAAATTATAATGCACAAGGGTGATAATTATATCTACAACAAGCCAATTGGGTATTAAACTCAAATATAACATATTCTTAATTTATCAAACTAAGAAAAGGCTAAATATAGAAATCAAAACTAAGTAATTTATGTAAATGAAAAATAATTAATGTACTTAGTCAATTCTAATGCTAAAATAGTTTAGATCTAGAACAGGAAAAAAATAGGATGAAAGATGATTTCAGAATAGTCACCTAATTCTAAAAATTTAACCTTTGTAACCTTGGATAATTACGTTATCTTGGGATGGTTATGTTGATGTTAGTGTCTAAGTTTGATATAGGTGTCATGTATGGAATACCTATTGAAAAAGGATGAAACTATTAAGATACTTTTGGGTCTATCTTTGCCTTCAATTTAGTGCATTTAGATCTAGGTTATGGATTGTCACTCATCATAAATTATAAAACCCTAGTTATTCATCTTTATAGTAACCTTGGGGAAAAATGGGTTAGTGGGCACACTTTGTCTAGTTGATCCAAAATAACCTCTATCAATGAGAATTTCGTACATAACCACTAATATGAAGAGGACCTCAGAGTGATGTATTTCTCCCCAATGTGTTGTCTTGTGTGTGAATCATGCAATAAGTGGAAAGTAAGTACAATAATGACCTATCTTGTAACTTAAAAAATTAGGATCTTGGGCTAATATTTCATTACTTTAGACCTATATATTTGTTTCCCCTATGAATGATATGGAAATAGTAGAAAATAGGGAAGATTGATTCAATTTAATTCTCTTTATATGCTATTTGGTATGAATACTAGGTGTTTTCCTAGTATGGCTAGGTGAGGAATGAATTAGGGTTGATCTTGTATTTATACAATCCCTTTGGAGAAATAACTCACATTAAATCACTTAGGTTTACCATTAGGTTATGTTTCATTTGAAAATTGGAGTAATTCAAGGCACTAGACAATTACATCAAGTCAAAAAACTAGCATCAATACAGGTGTTTGTCCTAGATAGTAGTGTCCAAGGATTAGGAAAGTAAGTACAAAATCAAAACTTATAGAGGTGTAAGATAAGTAGGTTTTAAAAATTCTAGGCAATATAGAAGGCATGTGTCATCAACATAATAATAGTCATACTAAGAGATAGGCTAAGGGGCACAAGATAGATTAGATGCAAGAATTGTGGAAGTAGGAAAGGTCCAGAATTGAGAGTAACAACCAAGGTCTGATTTTGTCAATTGTACAAGACTGAGGTGATATATAATCCATAAATATAGTATACACATATATAATAGTGCTGTGGTCAATTTAACATTTTTAGGAACATGTTTTACATAATTTATAGTTTATTACTTGATTTTTTTATCCAACTTATGTATTATGGACCTTCTGAGGATACAACTTTTGATTGGTAACTCAAATTTGCCTACTTTTTTTTAAGTGTTTTTTTTACTCTTTACAAATATAACATATATTTATTCTTTTTTTCACTTGTATTTTTATTTTTTGAACTTATATTCTTATTTTTAAACTATAAATCACATTTCTTTGCACTAAGTATAGGTTCCACCTCATTTTCATAGGGGATCAATCATCATTATTTTATATAGATTCTAGGTGGGTTTTCAAATGTTTTTCACACACTAATTTATAAAGAATCATGAGGTGTTTATATCCTTGTCTTCCTTATAAGTTACACACCCTTTTCACATTTTAGTTGCTAAGTACTTCATGTGGAAATTTGGGCACTCTCACTTGAGATTTTTTTTGTGCTTTTATACACACCTACAACATTGACACTTTTGGAGATATTGAGATTATTTGTCATTAACATTTAGTTAACATTACAAGGGGGTTTTATGAACTACTAATGCTTCATTGGTTATTTGGGTATGTTATGTACCTTGTGTTATTTATTATATACTATGCAGATGTAGAAGTTGGTTTCAGAATTCAAAATAGTTTCTAAGTCATATTTGCTAGTATCAAATTTTAGAAAAATGCTAATGAGCCAACATTATTTTTTGGTATCAAAATTTAGAACATCATTTCTAAGCCAACATCATTATTGGTATCAAAATTTAGAACATCATTTTTGATCCAACATTATTTTTTGTTATCAAAATTTAGAATTGTTTCTGAGCCACCCCTTTTTGGTTTATTTTACCCATGTATTCTAGTCCAATGGATCATGTATCAATAGTAACTCTTATTCACATAGATATATTCATGGAATCCACTTTTGATTCATTCATTTTAAAGCTTTATCATATTCAACAGTCATCTACAATAGATTGATTCATTTTTATTTTTTATTTTTCAATATATATGGGCACCTATTCAATCCCAGTTTGCCAAGACCCATACTTATGAGCTTAAGACTCTCTTTTATTTTACCACATTAGCTAAGATAATTTCCATGGAGGGTATTGATGTGTGTCATGTTCACACTAGTTTCGAAGTCCACCTTAGGTATTATTATTAGTAATGTGTGATTTATTATTTTTAGAACAGCCTTAGATACACTTTTAATGTGGTAATTATCCTTAAATGTGAGAATGGATAGGTTTAACTATGGAAATATCTTACCTTTCACTTCAAAAATAATAATCTTCCACTCACCTCTTGATTTTTATATTTAAATAACCTTTGGGTCATTATTATTAATGAGCTTAGAATCAGTTATCCATAGCTGGTGGAGATGTAGTATTATAGGAGATTTTGTGTTGGTGCAACTATTACTAATTACACACATACATTGTATATTACTTTTAATTTAATAAAATATCTTTTATTAGTGAGTCTATTTTTATTGTTTAAATAAATTATGTGGATGGTGTCTATACTGAAGTTCATAGGATTTCTCTTTCCTAGTTTTAGTGAGAAGAGTTATTTTATCCAATATGAAATCAAGCTCTTTTTTCTATAAAGGAATGTTACACCTAACCCTTATCACACATGTGAGGATAAATACCATAATAAATTTGAATTTAATAATTGTGTGCACATAGAAATTAAATATACTGATATATTAAAATATGTGTATAGGTTCTAAAATCATGTTAGCTACCATAAGACAACCACCCACAATACATTTATAACTAAATATATGAAAGGTTTAAGATAAGATAACACACACGCACACACACGCACACACACACACACACACACACACACACACACACACACACACACACACACACACACACACACACACACACACACACACACACACACACACACACACACACACACACACACATATCACTATTCTAAATCTATCAGTATAGCAATAACTCTCATTCATAATGTGCCACACCCACTAGCCCTCTATGTTCTTATAAAGATGAGAGAGGAGACTAGGGTCAAGGTTATGATTTTGGAGAGTAGTTACAAATAGAATACAATCAATATATTATTAACATAAGTCAACTAGGTATTAACTTAATTGATAATCTTATCAAATAATGAGTTGTGGATAAGTATGCACTAACTAGTGCATGCCTATGAATTATAAATCAATATTACAAGTGCATATATAAACCATATAATAGTGTATGAGTATTTAAATACATTTAAATTCCCCCTTAATATGTGTTTTGATGAAGGGAAGAATAGTATAATCATGAAAATATCCTGCTTGATGATACCTTCCTTCCCTCCCAAAAGTTTCCTAGGCTAACATATGCCTCATGCAAGGGTTTTGTGAAGATGTCTACAACCTAATCATCTGTTCAAAAAAACTTAAGATCAACATCTTTTTCATGTATTAATTTTTTAATATAATTCATGTGGATCTCAATGTGTTTTATTCATTGGTACTCTAATGGGTTGTGATAAATGTGGATAACACTTTGTTTAATGCACCAAAGTGGTGTGAGTTGTGTTTGTGGAAATCTAAATTTTGAAAGAAGGCACCAAATTCAAAATGACTCACTGTCAATCACAATAACTCCACTACACATAAATTCCATAGTAGATAATGCAATAGTAATATAATTATTGTAAGAACAATTCATAGGACCTATATCAAGATGATACATGTATCTATTATGTATTCATATTTTTCTTAGGCTTCTTTTATATGTTTTTAAAGTTTTTACTTTGTGCTTGGTTAGATAATTGACTTTTTTTCATCATATTTGATTTGTATTCATTATTTTTACATGTCTCTACATTTTTTGACATGTATTTAGTGTTTTTAGAATTTTGGTCTATGTTTTGTGTTCCTTCCTTGCTTTCTATGTTTATAATGTGCTTTATGTCCGTTCATTTGTATTATGTGTCTTCTATGTGTTGTTTCAATTCCAAATGTGTTTGTTTCTTACCTTGTCATAAATGTTACATGCTTCATGTTCTAGTTATTTTCAAAAGATTATTTTTGTCTTCTATGGTGCCATGATCTATATCATGCATAGTTGTTCTATTGATTTACTATGTTTCCATGGCTCATATAATGTGTCTATTCAATGAAATAATACATAGTTATGCTTTATATTTATATATCTTACAATATTCATACTACACTACTTACATATTATTTTCACATGGGGAATATATTTGGTATTATACTACTTGTATTTGCTCCACGTGGGGGCACATTATTATTGCACTTATATTTATTATACCATAGGCATGCATAAATAAAATTATCTATAATACATGTGCTTCTAAGGTCACATCTTTCTATATTAATTATCATTGGTTTTATATATTATCTTGCACATGATACACTTAATTCATTTATTTTGATACATGTACTCTAAAAGTTCATCTCAAATATAAAAAGGAAATTATATCTAATTTATTATATTAGGTTACATGTTGTTGGTATGCGTACTTCCATATTGAGTAAGATGGATTTGGAGAGTTGTGATTGATAACTTGTTTAACCCTAATTTTCAATGCTTTAGATTTCATTTAGAAGTGGAATCCCATTTATGATAAGGGTTTATAACTCCATCTTACATTGAAATTACACCACATATATATTTAGAATTGTTATTTTTAGTAGTATTAATTGTGGTCCAACTTTATTTGTGTCACTTAAAGTTTCACTCATAAATGTATACATAACTTACACAAATTCAAAGCATGAAATATTACAAATACATCATTAAATTATCAATCAAATGAGGTATATCATTTTAAGTTTTCTATATTTAAAACTATTATTATTTTTGTCACTCACCCATGTAAGTGTAAGAAAATAAAGAATGTTATTATATTAGTCCCATGTACATTAGAATTTGCTTAAGGAAATTTAGGGGTACAAAATATTATATCCATACCATGTTTGTTTATTTTGTTATGTATTCAAAATCACACAATTAAAGTGGAGAATAATGTATAAACCCAAAAAATTACCTCTAAACATTCATTAGTCATTAAATTTTATAATTATAGGGTACTTATCTATATGTTAGATATTAGCCCAAATTAGGTGTTACTAATGAGTTTTTTGTCAACATGTCCCATTTAATATATATCCTCCCTCTCTCTCACCTCCTAATTTTAAGGTCTTACAGTGGTCTACATATAAATGTACTCAATTGGTTATGGGTTTAATAAATATAATGAGTACATTTTTATGGGTTTTGGTGGTCTTAATTGGTTAGAATTCACTAATGTTTGGTGGTCCTATATTTTTTACATTTTTTACCACTTGATGTCATTTTACACACCAATAAGGCATGGGGTATTCACAACAGTAGCATTAGAATAACATGTCCATGCATATTGGATAATTATTAATATTATAAAATCACCATAGGCATATCGAGGTGTATTTAAAGGTTAGGGGTTCTTTAAATACTATTGAGAGAGTAATAAATTAGGGGTGGGCCCCAAGGCTAATACTAGTTAGATGCATCTATTACATTAAACATGTTAAGATTCTACCACATATATGAGTCTCATTTTTATCAAATTCACCCTATCACCTCACCTCCCCACCTAAGTTTTCCCCACATATCTACAAGCATGCCTAAAAGATATGCAAGATGATGATAGAGTGTGAGATAATCACAAGGCAAATTGTAATGGAAAGTGTGGAGAAGAGATCTATTATAAATATTAACATTTGGATAGGCATAATTTCATGAGTTTCAAAATGAGGTTTTTAAAAATCCCCTTAACATGAGAAGAGCGTGTGTGCGTGCGCGCGCGCGCGCGCACACACCACACACACACACACACACACACACACACACACACACACACACACACACACACACACACACACACACACACACACACACACACACACATCAGTGGATCTACACAGAGTACCCTAAACACTAGGGTATCACAAATCCCCTTAAAACTAGGCTTTAAAACTATATTTTCAAAGGATATACATGGAATCATAGAATTGGAACACAATAAGAGATTTGAGGGTATATTCAAACATGTTTTATCTTTTCATTCCAATGAAATTTGATTTTGAGGTTAGATTCTCATTTTATTCATATTTTTAATGGATATTCCCACATGAATTGAACTCTATCTTGTGTAATATTAATAAAAACATGCTTGTTAATATAAATAAAACTTGACTTCACCTATTTTATACCCCTCTCCTTAACCTCTCCCCTCTCCTTTATAGTACCAAAAACATCCATTATGACTAGGTCATGTTTGGGTGTTATTTGGTTAATACCATAATAATAACATATGTTAGTTAGTTAGTTCTTTGGTGTTAACCAACAAATAATAATCACTGACACTAATTGAATAATTATCATTATTGATAGATGATGACTACAAGTATCTTATGGTGTTATCTTGTATATACTTAGGCATTTAGGTCACCTTTAGGCTACTTAGGAGTATGTTCTAGTCATGTTCTAGTATATCGAGATATGATTTTTTTATTTTGTGTCAAAATATCACCTTCATGCACTCATCTTAGACCATAAAGGGATATTCAATGATGATTATAGGTGCATTATGTTTTAAACTTGGCATCAAATATAGGTGTAATTATATGCCACCTTCATGCATTCATCTTCAAGTTTTTCACCACAACAAATTGACGGATATTGATAGTTAGTCAGATATATTTTACACCTTAATGACATTAAAATGTATAGATGATTAAGATTCTACTAAAGGTGTTTAAATTAATTTTCCACCAAAAAACGATAGATATTATTTTCTATCCATCTACTTTTCATATTAATTATTCAATAATGACATTAAAATGTAGAAATAATTAAAATTTTATTAAGAGTGTTTAAATTTTTTCCACCATGAAACGATAGATATTATTTTCTATCCAACTACCTTTCATATTAATTGTTCATTAATGATATTAAAATGTGTGAATGAATATAGGGGAAAGGATTTTAACATGAACAATGGGTTTTTCGCTCATTTAAATTTTAGACAATGCTTTTTTTTTAAACTTTCTCAAACCACTTTGAAACTACTCTTATTTCTCATAATTTATACTCTTCTTAACCTATTTCCACGTCATTTCACATAAATTATCAAAGTTAATGACTCGTAAATAAAGTTAATAGGGATCAAATCCATCTCAAATAATAGTGTCTCCACAAAAACTGATAAAATGGATATGGTAGGACAATTATTAAGTTTTTTTGGTAAATGGATAAAGCGTGATTACTTTAAAAAATATTCTTTTCACAATAACTCTCCAATTGGGTGAGTGTTTCAATTAATGAAATAAGTGAACGTCTTGGATCTTATCAACATGTATATGACATCTTTGGAAAAGGTTATGCTAATTTATTTGGAAAGCATATTAAATTTTTCAATGATTTATTGAATAACATGTTTTATTTACAAAATAATGGGGAGAAGTCTTCTAATAAAGGGATAAAAATATGATATAAATATTACTTTTAAATAAAAGAGTTGTTTTGTTTTGTTTTTATATTAATTATGCTCGTATTGAGTTTGTTCTTTCCAAGTTAATTTATTTAGAGATAAATCATGAAATGTTTTTTTTTTTGAATGTTAAAATATGTAAATGGTATCATGTATAATTTTTTTATAATTGGAGTTCTTTCATATTTCAAATAATTAGGGAAGAATTTGAGAAAGTACAAATAATGTATAGAAATGTTTTTTTGTACGTCATAATTTTTACAAATTCATATTTAAATTTTTCCACGTGAGTTTGAAAGGGTGAGAAATACACTCAATATATAAATTGATTCCACTTCAACTTATAAATGAAGACATAGTTTATTTATATTTTATAAAATATAAATATAAATTCATTAGACTCTTGAAAAGGACCCCTAAATGTGTAAGTGAAAAAAGTCATGCAGGGCCTAATTTGGTTTAAAAAAGAGATTGATACTTTTAAGTTTTGAAGATGAGGGAAGTGATTTTGATAACATAATTAGTGGTAGCCTCAAATTACAACAAAATACATGCCACACTTTCAATGTCAACACAATCCCTATTTTGGAGGATGCATTTGATGAGGACATCCCCAAACAAACCTTGAACACCATGGCCATAATAAAATCAATTCAAAAAACCCAAAGTTGTTTCTAATTCAAAAAGATCTCAATGAGCTAGATTTTGAAAATCTTCTCATGGGTATTGAAGTGGAAAGAAATTTTAAGGATATGCATAATAGTATGGAGGAGGAATAAGATCTTGGAATCAATGTGGGTGTTCAACATGTACACAAACAAGCTGATAAGCTAGTTAAAAAGGCTCAAATTATAAATGAACTAACATGTAAATTGGAAGGGGTTGGAGAGCCTAAATTATTATTTTTTATATGGGTTGTGGATAAGTGTTATGAAATAAAATTGAAATGACTGTTAAATTTAGGTAAATTATTATTTTAGAGTGATGATATGAGTAATTCACTCAAACAAGGAAACATAATGGAATTTTCTATCCATGAAAATTCTATATTTGCATTATTTTATTTTAGATACAAGTGGAACAAGAAGAAAATCTATATCTTAACTAGTCAACTATTTCAATACAAAGGTTTACCAAATTGACTGACCACAATATTCAACTTCATGAGGGGTTTGATAAGTTCCACATTAATTTGCAAGAGTATGTAACAAAGAATTAAAAAATGGATGACCAGATGACCAAAATGTGAATTAATTACTCAAAACTAAAAGTCTAAATTATAAAATTGTAAAATGAAATTGAATATTTAAAGGTGAAGGTCAAAGTGATTATGTTTGAAGATATCCTAAAATTTCTTAGTTTGCCTAAACAAAGGGAATTTTTTCATGGACATGAAGAATCTATTATATATCTCATTGAAGTAAAGAAGTTGATAAAATTTTACAGACATCAGGACCTTTGATTGACCAATGATGAAAAACTTTCTACACAAACATGTGGCAACAAATCTCAAACTACTTATGCTCATGTTTAATGAAATTCTTAATTTATTTCATAAAAGAACTTGTACTTTCTTTTTATTTGATTTTAAATTTATAATACATAACCACTTCTTAAATGGGCATCTTTAAGGGTTTTCAGCATGGTTTTGACTTATAATTTAGTATTGGAAACACCCCTTGTGTGTTGTTAGTTCATGGTTAGTTCACTATAGTTTGGTGGTTTTGGGTTATGATTGGTTGGTTATTTATATAAATTTATACTTGATACTTACAATGTATTTATAAAAGACTTACTCCAAGGAGGTTTAGCCTTTAAGATAATCTTGGAGGCAATCCTTGTGATGTTATCTATTTTTTATGTGTTGATACTTAATATTAGTGAAAGGATGTATGTAGGGTATATCCAACGGGTTCTAGCCTATAAGCTACTCTTGGGGAAAACATAATGATGTTGTTTATAAGTTATTTATGTTTTATTATCAGTTAACTAATTTTTATTATTAGATATTTTATACTCTCTTTTGAATATTTTATAATGAGGTATAATTGTTATTCTCTTATGAATATTTCAAATGATGTATAATTTATGCTCTTTTTTACTATGTTTTTATCACTTTTTATTATTCTATTAAGTTGAAGAATATTTAGGCTTACTTTATGCTAGTTTAATATTAGTTTGTATTTAGTTTATTATGTGATAATTTATAATCTTTGATGGAAAAGGATTTCCTTCATCATGTTGTGGCCAACATATTTCCCTAGCATGTTCTAATGAACATTATTTGCAAATATGTGGTAAACAGTTTTAGACAAATTTTATTCTTCATTGATCTAAATTGGTAATTTATTGTTTTAAATTAAACATTTTTTATTTTATGTTTATTTAATGTGAAGTTATATGATAATTAATTTTTATTAAAGGTGTCTTAAAAAATTTGACTTATGTTGATGGTGAAACATGCATTTTTCCTTCTTTTAAAACTTATGGGCAATGTGTATTTTTACACCCACATTTGATTGGTAGAATTACTTATTTAAATATATATCTTTAAAAAATGGAGGGTTGGGAGGTAGAAAATAAACAATAGGGCTATTCTTTAACACCCTTCATATACACATGATATATGACATTTAAATTAAGTGAACCCCTCATGTATTCAATTTAATTATAAGTACGTAATAATATTAGTATATTTAGGCATCTAGATATCATTTGAAAAAGAGTTCATCATTTATTATTCATAGTGATCATACATTGAATATTTAAAAGCATTTTAGATAAATTAAGTTATAGATTTTATATTTTTAAGATCAATCATTTGGCAATTTCCTGTATGGTTTCATAAAACCCTAATTAATTATTTCTTCTCCCTTAGGGTTAGATATCTGATTTCACATATATTCAAATTTGAATTTATCTAATTTTGTAGGGTTAAATATATATTATTCTCTTATATCCAATGTTTCTATCTTATTTGTATATGTGTAGATGCATAATTTTAGCACATGATTAGGATTTACTTTGTATTTAGTATTTTTATGTGTATATTTATCTTTAGTTTACATTAGATTCTTATTTTAATATTTTAATTTATATTTGGGTATCATACTAGTTTAATATTATTATGATGACTATCAAAATGGTTCAATTGTGTTTTTGTTGGTTGTGAGTTTATTTGGCCTATTTCCCTTATTTTTCATGTTTTATATGCCTCAATTGTTAGCTTTCCTCATTTCACAATTTTAATTTCCATGCTAACAAGGTATTAATTTGAATTCAATATGTGTGTGTGTGTGTGTGTGTGTGTGTGTGTGTGTGTGTGTGTGTGTGTGTGTGTGTGTGTGTGTGTGTGTGTGTGTGTGTGAGAGAGAGAGAGAGAGAGAGGCATGATAATTAATTCATCATAATGTAGAATAAAGTAATAAAGTATTATATCTACGTATATTTATATTATTATTTTTATATCATCATATATTGAAGTGTTATAGTTACATGTATGAAAAAATTATTAATAACAGAGCATATAGAATCAAATAATTTTTTGCATATCATACATAGGGATAAAATTTAGGATATTATTATACATAATTTTTTTTGTTTAATTGCATGAGTGTCAATTTCTAAACTATTTAAGAATAGAGGTTTAACTAAGGTAGGCCTATCATAAATACCAAATTTATTTATGCTCATGTAATGGCTCTTCAATAGATTTGTGTTTAGAGAAAGGAGAAAGAATTATATAATTTTAGTGCATAAAATCGAGATTATAAGAGAGGTTTATAGACAAGTATGCGTTGACGAAAACATATGCAAAGTATTAAACTAATATAACATCATCTTATATTATTAAGCCAATTGTCTGTAATGAACTAGTTCAATATGAGTATAAACACCATTGAACCACTTTGATATTGGTCTTATTATAAGCATCAAAAAATATATAAAATATTTATATGTTGGATTATGAACCACTTTTGGGCCTATTTTTCATCATTTTAATCATTTATAACACTAAGATAAAATAGGAACCAAAGATTATTTTACAAATATTTTATCACTTTTCAAAGCATTTTAACATCAATTATAGGCATAAGTCATATATTTATTATTATTTTTATTATATTTAGGTTATATTTTTCATGTGCCCCATATTTTATGGTTTGGTGTAGTATGATTAACATAGAACCCATTTACAAGAAAACAATATGGTTTTCGTGATTCCAAGCCCTAAGCCATTTTAATTTCTAAAAACGTGTTAAAATTTAGTGTGCTTGTGTTGGTAAAAACTTTATGATACTATGATTCTTTGGATTATTACACTTAATCATCCAATTGACATTGACATAATTTAAAATAGATTTAGGAATATCAACATAAAAAGAGTGATTTTATTTGCATTTTAAAGGGAAATTTTATTCGTACGATGGGATTTTTTATGTTTTGTGTGTAAATTTAACAAGGAAATACATAGGAATAAAATAAAAATTAAATTAATAAGATGAGAAACCCAAATAAACTAAACTCATAAGACCACTTAAATTAATCAAATAATAGATAAAATTAAATGGGGCTTTTTTCTTTTATTTTTAATTTAAAATGATGAGTGATATATATGTAAAAAATAATGAAAATAATATTAAAGTAAAAAGTATTCATTAAATTTGATCATATGCATATAGATTAAATTATTTAAAAAGTCTTAAAGGTTTCCATATAATTGGAAATGACATGAAAATATACCATATTTATTTTGAAGTTTGTTTTGTTATCCATGAACAAAAATATCACTTAATTAACATAACTTCAAAATAACTTTACAACATTACAAACTTGTATCCTCCTCCCAAAGTAGAGAGCATTAAAAAACCCTCATACAATTATTTTATGGTTTTTTATAACCTCACATTTGCACAAATGATTGCATAACTAACATTTAACCTCAACATAAATTTAAAAACATGACTAACTAAACAATACTAAAGTCACTTTCTCCACTTTACCTATTTTAGAACTTTTCCCAAGATCATTACATGAATTAACATATTCCATTGCTTATGGATTTGAATATTTAAATAATAATAATTAATTTTAAAATGTGATATTTTTTTGAGTTATTATAATTAATGTATCCTAACAGAATTAATGAGTAAGTAAAGTTACATTTGCTTATCTCATTATTTCATGTCCCATTATTTATTTATTTTTATGATTTCTTTCAAATATTAAATATTCTTCATAAATATATGAGTTTTTTTTTCACTATGACATATTTCCTATTTTGTTTTGAATAAATTTTATGTTCATTTAATTCGAATGATTATATTAAAACATAAATAATTTCACATACATATAAATAAAGGGGAAATTTTATTGTTTTCTTTATATACCTAATCCTAATATAATTATTTATACACATGTTAAACCTTTATCAAGACACATGTTCTCTATATTAATTTTAGAGTTGGGTAGGGGAAACCCCATAATCATTTGAAAATAAGGGAATATTAGATTCTACATTTGAAGTCACGCTTCTACAAAATTTAGTGGAATCATCCAAAATCCATGTATTTTTCATATTTCCCTACTACTCCATGCTTATATGGAAAGAAACATGTGGTAAATTTATCCTTTATATTAGGTTAATCTTAAAATATTTTGTGATGCATGTTCTATATGATTGATGTAAAAGGCATACATATTTAACAAGATTTAATACTATAAAATGTTTTATGTGATATAAAGTTATCTATTGCAATTTCCATGTTATAAAGTTGTTAGACATCATAATTATTTGTTCAGATATAATTTTTATTATGAAAAATTTGTGTATGATATTTTGTTGATAATATTAAATATGCTTTCGTGTTTGTTATGTTCCTTATTATTCCTATCATGCTTAGATGTTTATTATGTTCTACATGACCATTTTCACATTCAATCATTTTGACCATGCTAGTCTTGCTTTGTCATTTTTACTATGTACTAAATGTGTCTTCCATTATATGTATGTGTTTGATGTATTTGTTAATGCATGATATGTCCTCTATTTTTTTGGTGTTCATTTTGTGTCCTACATTTTAATTATGTGCATTGTGTATTTTTTAGTGCTTAATATATTTTATATCTTATGTATTATTATTTATTTTTTCTATATGTTTGATGTGTCATCTAGTACATAATTTTTTAATTGGAATTTTGAATTAGTTGATGTATTAACTATAATTAAGATAAAATGAATATAAAGGTATAAATGTTTTAAATAACTTATAAATATCATAATTAAAGTAAATTATTGAACCTGACAAAGCTCAAAATAATAAAAACATATAGATATGGAAAGAACCAAGAGAAAAAAATAACACTTAGTTGATTTTTTATTGTACGTTGATTGTGTGCCAATTCAAGATGGATATAATGACCAACGCAGATCTAATTATACACATTCAATTGAAATAAATATTATCATTTCTCTGGGTCAGAATCAATTAGAATGGGATAAGATCAACTGACATTATTGTCCTTTGAAGGTCTATCTTGACCTTTGTGGTAAAATAAGAATTGAGGGCACAGTTAGCTACATCAAATTTAAATATTATTATGTGCAAAAATTTGGCCTTCAGCTATGCACATATGACCTATGAATGACATGTTCAAGTTGAAACTATAATAAGGCTTAAAATATTTGAAAAGTTACTAAAAGAAATGGGGGAGTGTGATGGGTTGAGCTGACCCCAATTACCTTAATGATTATTGAACACTACTTATGTATCCAATAATCCAAGGAGGGAATTCATTTCCACGTATTTGTCCCATGTGCAGTGCTTAGTGTAATAGTATTCCTATTTATACATGTATGCATCTAGAGATGGTTTGAATACTTGATAACACTTTAATTAAATTAGATAGAATAGGCTCATGAATTTGATAAGGGCTACTTCAAGTGATTAGAATAAAATTTGGAAAGAATAAGATATATTTACTCAATGTGTAATAGTATAAGTGTGCCCTAATAGTAAATTCGCTAATTAGTAGAACAAGTGGACATATGTACTTTTTTAAAAATCCAAAAGGGTGAAACCTCATGCCTCATATCCTAAAAATATGAATCAACCAATAAGGGAAGGCTTAACTTTTGGAAAATATTCTTTGCTAGATGAAGGGTAGGATCAACCATAATGTCAAGGTTGACTGTCAATCATACTCGTATAGGTCAATTCTATCTTGAAAGGGTGATATTTGATCTCAAGGATTTGAAATTTCCATACACATTATTTATTTATTTTAATCAATTAAGAGTATTTCTATGGGTGTAAGAAAAAATAATAGAAGGGATGGGCCTATACAAGAACTTAGGATAGAATGAAGTGGAAAAATAGGACCAATTTAAGTGCTCAAGTCAAGTCAAGTAAAACTAGCGAAAAAATGACATTAACAAGTATTTATGACCAAATTTGAGTGTCCACACCCCCCTTCCCCTTCCACACCCCCCTCTTTAGTCTAGAAATTAAATCACTAGAGTAAAATTAAAGATGTACCTTAATGTCTATAACAAACTTTACCTTTGGGAGAAAGCTCCAATCATGAAAGGTGTTCCATGGTGAATTTGTATGTAAAAATATTATTTCTCTTGTAAATTTTCTTGGAGATGATGCTTCCTTAAAACATTAGAAAATTGGTGATTCCTATGAAGCACTTCAAAATACTCATTCATTTGTTAAACCATGGTAAATTTAAGGGAGTCAAGCCCCAAATTAATTCAAACATGTTTAGAAAATAAAACCCATTAAGGGAAACAAGAACCTCAATTTTTGTTACTCATATTTGTAACCCAAATATGGAAATGGTTTGGAATCCATAATGGATTCATAGCCTATAATGTTGGAGGGCACTGAATCTCCAAGTTATGCATTGTGAACTTTAACTGAATAAACAACTATAGAGGCAATATAGATTTAATTATCACTTTGTTCCTTAGTTATTGTATGCATGAAAAAAAGAGAATGGATGACATCCATGCCCCTACCATGACTACAAATACAACTTAGTAATGAGATTATGGCATGAATTGCTATCATGCCCCCTGAATTTGAAAAATATTATAGTGTGCATGAATTTGTATCATGCCCCCATGTGATAAATGTAAATTTTGAAAATGTATGTAGATGTAAAAAAAATTAAATATTTTGATTGGATCTTGTACACATATGTCCATGCATATTCACCCAAAATGTATGAATGTATAACTTGTCCCTATAATTTGAATGCAGATGCATGGCATATAATCCTATAATATGTAATAGTAATTAAATGTTGAACCATTATAAAAAAATTTGAAACTGTATTTTATACCCAAAACTATTTTTTCTACTGATGGAGGCTTATCTCTGTATGAAAATCCCACTAAAATGCCCCATTGTTTAGGTGAGGGATGTGTTATAAAAGTTACTCATCTCAAAATAAAAGTTAATTGTACCATGTGTATCAATATATAATCATTGAATATTGTAGCATATGTGAAAAGATGTGTCATCATAATAAGATATATAGCATTAAAAACATGTATGTAACAAATGAGGTGAGGCCTAAAGTGTCGAATCTAATAAATATATAAATTAATCTCATTGTATTAATTGTAATATAAGAATTATATGCAATAGTCAGTGCATGATATGGATCATGGCACTCATCAAACTCAACAAGCTGAAAAAACACACCAATATAACAAACACAATGTCACTCAATGTCAAACAATAAGGCCAAGGGACACATATAAGACAAATGTTCAAATGTCAAATAAGAAAAGATTATACACATAAGGCCAAGGGAAAAAATAAATTGACATGTTAAAATTGTCGTATAATCAATTTTTTTCACACACAAGGTCAAGGGCCACAAGCAATAGAAATGTTAAAATGTCACACATACCAAACAATGATCTCATAGAGATGATCAAGCAATTTTCACATGGAAGGCAAAGGTTTGCACACAATATATAAGCAAAGTCTAATATATTATATACAATTAATAACATCCATGAAGTATTCAACTAGAAATTTAGTCTACACCATGCATATGTAATGTGATTGTATCCTAGGAAATAAAATATCCTTGTACATAATGTAAGATAGAGATGTTAGAAAGATATTTGTAAATAGAAAATAACTCAACATAGTATATGAGTTATAGAATTGAAACACCTATAAATATTATAACCTTTAGTTAAGATGTTGTTGTCATATTATGTCCATTGGGTAGAGGCAAGTCCAACATCTTAGTCTAAGCAAAATCTATATGTCTTGCAAAACACTCATATATACTAGTGAAATACATGTGTGATAGAAAAGAAGTATGTTATCTACCAATCATGATATAAATAACATATAATGATGTAAAATAGATATTTAATCATGTTCAGGTCTTGATTTTATTTGAAAGTTTTTATGTTTTTAAAATATATATATATATATATATATTTTAAAAACATAAAAACTTTCAAATAAAATCAAGACCTGAACATGATTAAAGATCTATTTTACATCATTATATGTTATTTATATCATGATTGGTAGATAACATACTTCTTTTCTATCACACATGTATTTCACTAGTATATATGAGTGTTATGCAAGACATATAGATTTTGCTTAGACTAAGATGTTGGACTTGCCTCTACCCAATGGACATACTATGACAGCAACATCTTAACTAAAGGTTATAATATTTATAGGTGTTTCAATTCTATAACTCATATACTATGTTGAGTTATTTTCTATTTACAAATATCTTTCTAACATCTCTATCTTACATTATGTACAGGTCTTGATTTTATTTGAAAGTTTTTATGTTTTTAAAATATATATATATATATATATATATATATATATATATATATATATATATATATATATATATATAAATTTTGAAACATGGGCTCAAAAGTAAAATAAAGGGAAGGGATATGAACGATCCAAAACATGTGTCTATATAAAGTATGTAATGAATATGATGTCATGGCCATGTATGAACAAGATGCCCCAAATGTATATGTGAATTTTAATTGAAAGTCATGTAGGGGAAAGAATAAGGATGTAGAGGAATTTTTGTACATCCTCCTCTCATCAAATGTATACTTGTAAAAGTATGTAACACACATATATGATAAATATAGTACCCAAAGGAAATATTTTCCATGAAATAATATTGTTGTGTAAACTAAAACTTATTATAGCATTGAAAGTTTGGATGTATTGAGGGTCTTTTTTCTCAAAATTTTATTTGGCTATGTAAAAATGTTACAAGTCAAGATCGACTGGTTGAAGACAATACAAAATTCATTATTGACTATATCTGGTTGATATTATCTGTGATGGAAAATATAGCCTACTCTATTCAAACTAAGAAAATAACATAATACGTCATTGTGTGAGATCAATATTTTGAATTTTTCAGATCTAAAAAGTGAAAAGAAAGTGCTGAGAGGTTTTAAAAATGATATAAAGAGCCATGAGATAGATAATTGATCAAAATTATCATATGTGTAAAAATTAGAATAATGTAAGGCATAATCAATCAAAGAGCTATGTACAATAAATATTTTTCTTAACTAATGATTGCATCAAGGAGATGCCCACATGTATGTTCTATGTCATCAGAGTATTGAACCAATATTCTACATAATCAAAATCATAATCATCAATGTATACATCATTATGGTAGATAACTAATTTCTTAGGTTTTTCTTGAAATTTTGATATGGCACTCTTATCATCTTTTGTATATGTATAAGTAAAACTAACTGCACCATATTATGGTATTGAAGTACCCTATTTATTTTGTATTTTCATATGTGGTATATCATGTGTCTTTATTATGATGGTACTAACTATCTTTAATGGAATATTAACTGAAAAAATGTTTTTCATTTGTTTGTTCTTTCTTTATAAATTTGTCTTTTCTCAAAATTGTAACTTTTGTGCTTTCATACTCAAATGTGACATATTCACGATATTTACCCAACTTTTCCCCCATTGGTCTCATCCATGATTGTTATATTGTTGCATTATATTGATTCAAGATTGTGTCAATGTGAAATTCAATAAAACATATTTGTGACCCAAGTGTTATCTATCATATCCAACATGTTGGAGAAGTGTCATGCTACATATATTTTCTTCATGAAAATATGTAATCTTTTCCTTGGTGCATTTATTTTCATAAATTAGAAGACTAAGAATCGAAGGCTCCAGATATGAAGAACATGTTTTAGTTGATTTGTTTTACCACATTAACCTTATTTGGTATGTCTCACTTTTAAATTTTATTTGTGAGAAACCATTTCTTAAGGATGCTTTCTTGCTTATCTTGAATTTATTTTTGTAACTTATCTACACTATATTTTAGTAACTTTTCTTTTTCAATTTGTTCCCTTTTATTATTTAACTACTCTCTTTGTACTTTTTATTTTTATAACTTGTCTTGATGTAACTTCTCTTGATGTAAATGTTCCCTTTGTAATTGTTCTTTTTGTAACCTTAATTTTTCATCTTATTCATTTTGTAACCTTTCTTGCTATAATTTTTCCATTTTTAATCTTTTTTGTTATGAATTTTCATTTTGTTCTTTTTAAATTTGTTTTTTTAGGAGACATAATCATAGTCTGAGTAGATTGATTGATTGATTTATCTATTATAGGATCACCATTATCAATGATACATTGCATTTTTTATTTAAATCTAAGAAACTATATGTAAAATGCCCATGCATTCTATGATATGCACAATAGTATTTTTATTTCCTTATAGGATGTTGTTTAATCCTAAAATGGGATCTAGATTAGGGTTATCTATATTATTAAAGGGGTATATATAAATGAAATGGCAAAAGGTTGATAATTAGATTTATAGTAGGCTAATTAGATGTTAAACTTAGATATAAGAATACCCTAAATTTATTATGCTGAGGTAGTATAAATATGAAAAGGATAACTATGCTAGATATAGAAATGACAAAGAAATGAAGTAATTAGATTTTTCTAATGTTAATGCACTTTTGGATATGGAATATGTTGAAATTAGGAAAGAAAGAGATTATGGAACAATTATCAGATTTTAGATTTGATGTTTTTAGCTCTCTGGATATTAAGATCAACCTGAGACAATTGCATCAATGTTATTGTCTGGGTTCAATGCTAGTGTCATGTATTAAATATCTACTAAAACAAGATGCGACCACTTGGATTCTTTTGGGTTTGTCTTCACCTTTGCTCTGGTGCATTTAAATCTAAGTCATGGACAATTGATCCTTGTGAAATGGTTAAATCCTAGCATTCTATCTTTAATGTGACCTTGGGGGAAAATGGGTTAGTGGTCACATGGTGTTGAGATGAACCTAATGACCCCATTATCAAAGGAAACTGCCTACATAGACAATACTCTGAAGAGGGCCTCAGATTGATGTAGTTCTCCCATATGTGTTGGCTTGTATTTGAATCATGCAAATGTGTAAATCAATTACAATAGTGACCTAACTCATAAATTAGAAAATTAAGCTCTTTGGTTACTCATATAGTACTTAAAAATTGTAGATGTACAATCCCTATGAATGGTATGGAAATAGGGAACTTTGTTTAATTTAATGCTTGATAGAGTGTTTTTTATAAACTACCTTGGTCTCTTTGGTCTTTTCCTAGGTTTTTCCCCTGGTTAGGAATGAATGAGCATTGATCTTGTATTTATTTTAATCCCTTTTGAGTAATAAATCACATTAAATCACTTAGGTTGTCCATTAGGATGCATTTAATTTTTAAACTATATGACTTTAGGGCCATAGACACATAATAGCATCAATTCTACTATTTGACCCAAATGTTAGTTTCTAGAGAGAAGAATAGGTACATGTTCAAAAATTATAAATATGGAAGACAAGTACATTTTAAGCATTTTAGACAAAAAGAAAACCTGGGTCATCAACATAAGATTGGTTAGCCTAATAGATATAGACCAAGGGGCACAAAAATAGAGCAAATACGAGACTTATGGCAGTGGAAAATGTAAAAAACTAATAGGAGAAGCCAAGGTCTAAATTTTCCAAATGTACAAGACTGAGGTATCATAAAATATCATCTACATATGCATAAGAGGTAATGCAATCAACTTATTTTGAATCATTTATCTTAAAATCTCACTCGAACTCTTATTAGCCTTTTGTATACTTTTTGATTCAATAGTTACATATGTATGTTGTTTTTTAACCCATGTTTGAGAAGATATATTTTGAGATATAAAATAATTAAATGTAGATATGAATATATGATTAACACTGGCATGCTCTAGATTTTTTGTTTATGTGATATTATTTTTCAATGATGTGATCCTTGAATTGAAATATTGATTTTTATTTTGAAACTCTTTTAATTATGCTTTCATAATGACTATTTGACCTTAAAGGGTTTCAAAATCATAAGACTTAAGTACTTCTAAATAAATGTGCATATAAACACCATCAAGAAGGTGTGTGGGAGGTGGCAAGGGATTGAGTAATGACAAGTTATTTACCTTATGTTTACACTATAAGATGAGTCACTTTGGATTCCACAGACATATGTGATGTATTATGACTTATTGCAACATTGACTCTATTTTAAATTAGTGTTTCCAATTTTATTGCATGATTATTAATGATTTTACTTATTATGGGAAGAAAATATGTAATTAAAACTAAGAAATATTGAAGCAAAAAATGATCTTCCATAATAGCCATATATTCTTTGTAAACTAAGAAACAAACAACATAAAACTAAAATTCAGGTTGAGCAAGATTTTTTTGTGTATGGAGATTAGTAAATTACCCTAAAATCCATGGTCAAAAGAAAGTGATTTTAGTGTTAGATATTGAATCTAAGTTTGAAATAAAATTATTTTAGTTTCAAATATTAGATCCAAATTCAAAAGAAAGTTGTTTTGTGTCAAATGCTTAGGAATTTATCTAAACACCAAGACAATTTTTTTGAAGTAACAATGAAAAAAATGTACGTGTTCACAAATATTTTTTATTATAATTTGGAATTAATTGGTTTATTAATTATAATTAAGCTAAAATGAATAAAAGGGTATAAAATATCGTAAATAAGTTGTGACTAGTAGAATGAAAGTAAAGTAATTAAGTTGACAAAACTTGAATGAATGAAAACAACTATGGAAAGCACAAAGAGACAAATAAGACTTATCCGATTTCTACCTATAATATATTTTGTATGATTGCAAGATTATTGGAATGAACAAAACATATTTTATTGTGCATGTGAAATTTAAATAGAGAGTGTCACTATTTTGGGTCAAAATTAATTAGAATGGGATAGGATCAACTGACTTTATTGTCCACTATGGGTAAATGTTGACCTCTATGAGAAAATAAGAAATTGAGGGCACAATTTCTTATGCCTAATTTAAATATGACTATGTGTATAAATTTATCCTTTGGTTGTGTGTGGATAAAATTATAATTAACTCTTCAAAGTTGAAATCCTAATGGGGCTTATAAAAGTTGAAAACATATAAAAATAAATGGGAGAGCATAATGGGATGAGGTGACCACAATAATTGAATGTTACCTACGTATACAATACTCCAAGGAGGAAATTCAAGCCCTTGTAATTCTCCCACCTAGAGTGCTTAGTGTAGTAGTGTTCCTTTTCCTTCATGTATTCATCTAGAGATGGTTGAATACCTAATAATGCTTTTCTTAAATCAGATAGAATAGGATCATGACCTAACTAAGGGTTACTTAAAGTGATTAGAATTGAATTTATAAAGAATAGGAAATCTTTGATTAGTGTGCAATAGTATAAGTGGGACCAAGTAGTGAATTTTCCAAGTAGTTGAATAGGTGGCCTATGTATGATTTTATAACAATCCAAAAGGGTTGAAAAATATGTTACCTATCCTTAAAATATTGACAAATTTGTAAGGGAGGGTTTATATTTTTAAAAATATTCATTGTTAGATGAGGGGAAAGATCGACCCATAAGGTCAAGGTCAACTATTGATTATCACCCATACATGTCGAGTCTAACATGGAAGGGTGATGTTTGATCTTTACAATTTGAAATGCCCATACCTATGTTTAGAGATGTTTATAGTGATTAAGAGTATTTATGTAGGTGTAATATAACTACTTAGAATGGATAGGCATGTATAAGTACTTAAGATATAGTGAGGTCGTGAAATAGGATAAATTTAAGTTCTCAAGTCAAGAAAGGTATAAGTGGGCCAAAACTAACATTATAAAGTATTCATGATCAAATTTGAGTGTGTATAGTACTATGATTTCTAAGTAAAAGGTCTTAAATATTTAAATTTTTATTTAGTGTTTGATTTTCCTTGCATATAATTTAGCATGTTTATTGGTGAAAAATGAAAATTTTCCACACTTTAGGTTGATAGACAAAACTACACATAAATATTTAAGTATAGATATATGAAAACATTTTTATTTACATTTTATGCTCAAGAATAGCACGCTATAGCATGAGGGTATTTTTTTATGTTTAAAAAGAAAACTATTTTAATAGTGTGCATAATTTTTTCTTATCATCTCTAAGTGTGTTAAAGTTCTATGATGTCATATTTATTTTAATTGTGTGTCTAATACATGTTCTTCATAATTCTTATGTTTATTTTTCTATTTCATAATCATGATCCCTATCATGCATCTAGTAATATTATGCCTCCATGATGTGATCATGATTTATATCATGCACATACTTAGGTAGTATATTGGGTAAATACCTTGCTACTCATGACCTTAATTTCTATATATTCATCGATTAATGACTTAGTGTTATAGTAAATCCAATGATTTATTATTTATAATTTTCATATCTTGAGGGGGAAAACATATTCTAAATTTTATTATTGATCATTTTTATATATTATTATATGTAATATTCACTATTATTATGGGTTAAAGGCCTATCTAAAAATGAAACCAAGGTTTGAACTCAATATTCTAAAATTTCCATTGACCCAATGATGCATAATTTATTTGAGGCTTAGAGGGTTATTGTCTAATGAAAAATAAGGTTCTAATTATATCATAAATATCCCCTTTAATATTATGATGAATAATCCATTATAATTTTATTACATACTAGTGATAAATGAGGTTTCGTGTTGTTATTGATTTTTATGCAGAGAATTTAGTGCAAACAACTTAAACACAATCTTTCCTTCTTTAGCCAATCTCTACTCACCCTCTTGAGGAACTATTTTGGATGTTAATAAAATTATAAAAGTTTCTAGATAAAAAAAATATGAAATTTAGATACCTAGTATCATCCCCTAAAAACTAACTAAATTTTAGATTCAAACTCAAAAGGAAAGGTTCTATGTTTTCAAGATCTTGCTATTGTTAGGCCTCTTCTTGTAGTCCTCTAGAGGTAATTTTATTGAGTTATTTTTTAAAACATAAGGATTCAGATAAAAAATAATGAATTTTTATATAATCAATAAGATTTTATAATTCCATACCAATTTTTAGGATCCAACTCACTATGCAAGTACAAAATCTCAAGCCCTTTCTTTGTCAATTAGGTCTCTCAAGTCTTCAATTATATTTTATCTCTAATAGGATATGCATGTGCCAAAGTGTAAAAATAATGTTTTATTAACATTTATGAATAAAAACCCATCATCCATACCAAATTTTAATTTTTTTTCAATATGCACATACCAAAACCATGAAATGGTCATTCATCTTCACTAGGTTCTTCACACAGACCAAAAGATGGAAAAGGTTGAATTTCAATATCAAAAAGGGTTTTAAGGGTCTGATTTCAATTTAATAATGTCTATAAAACTTTAATTAAGAATAATGAAATAAAAAAACTACCCTTTTAATGATAAAATAATCAAATATTGATAAATTTCACCTAGAGAAAGCTTTTTTAAGAAGCTTGTAGAGGCCTGTTTGGACATAGTTGTGATTTTTGAGTAGGATTCAATATTTTGCTATGATTTTAAGTCATAAATAAAAAATTTATTCATAGTATAAATTTATCCATTTTATTAAAATATAAAATCAATCTAATATGAATTCAAAACTTGTTTCTTTGAACTCCAACTTATTGCAATGCACAAAATTTATGAAAACTGAGTTTTTCCTCTGTGTTGTCTAAAAATGATCTAGTTGGTTTCAATGTTTCAAAATATTCCAAATTTATATTTTAATCACACTCAATAATAACTCACTTATAAAAAAAATACATTCAATTATTCTTAGCGTTGAAAGTTATCATAGATTGAACTTTGCATAGAACCCTTGAATGATTGTCTCTTTTTTGTAACTATATCCTCTTTATCCTTTGTTATTGGAGCCTTAAAAATTATTTATTATTATATATTATGATTCAATTACATATTTACAATGTAATATATATTCCTATAAAAACTCTAATTATCCAATAAACTCCCAACGTAAGTTTAAATGGACTAAAGATGAATTGGTTATACTAGATTTGTGAACAAGGGATCTAAGAGGGGAGATTAGTATGGTGTTAGACCAAAAATAAAATCAAAACTAACGCCTATATCATAGACACTAGGGTGATCATAAATAACAAGAATAAAATTAAGACATAACTAAAACCACAAAATAAAAAAACTCCCTTTGAACCTCCTTGTAGCTCCAAATTGTGTGTTGAGGTAGTTGGCTTGTTCAACTTGTGGACAATGGAGTCTTTGTCAATGGTGATCTTGCATCATCTCTCTTTCATTAAAATTGGCTTGGATTGATTTTGATTGGCTTGGTCATGGTAAAACTATATCAATGAAAAAATTTGGACATATTTTGGCATAATAATATTGCACATAAAAACTTATAGATCAATGGGTGATGCCTTGTATTTATAGCCTCCCAAGTTAGCTCTCACCCAAGTGTAGTTAGGTTAGAACTAACTATGGTTGAGTTCAAACTAACTCTATATGAGTTAAGGATAACCCTATTTGAGTTTAATTAGAGAACATGTAATTAATATCTGGGATAGATATCCCATTTATTAAGCATGGCTCTCCATTTATGAATTTATTACATTTAGGGAGATATTTTTAATTCTATTGACTTTGAGGATGATGATGCCACCATTACCTCATATTTATTAAAATTTATTTTTTACAAAATTTTTTTTCATTAATTACACATGTACAATTCACTTAAGGATTTAATTTATTTTAATTAGTTAATTCATTATGCTTAGCATTTTAGCATTTTAGGAATTGTTCAGGTGCCACACTTAATGGGTCCAAAGGCCAAACTACTAGTTGATAGGTCACAAGGTGATTAGAGATGAATCCATGAGAAGTCACTATTATGTATAAGATAATACCCCAAATAAATATGCCTTAATACATTTTTGAGCATTAATGTCTAATGTGTGGATGAATTTGGGACATTCAGTGAATCCCAGGCTTAATTTGTAATGTTTGGTAGAAATCAGTCTAAAGTCTAGTCAAAAGCCAATTATGGATAGAATGGAGTGTCTATAGTTTACCCCTATTTGGGAAGGCATTGTAATCTATAGACATAGTAACGTATTCTCAAACAATTAAAAATTCATTAATGCTTAATGCCCTAGAAGGCAATGGATGATCTTTGAATGCCCCCTCGAGGGAGTGGGTGAACAAACAAGGTCGATGATCATTCCCTTGAAAAGAAGGAAATGATAGGACCTAAAGGTAAAGGGGTAGAAAATATTAATTTACCTAAAGGTATTTATAATCATAGGCACATTGAGATGCCCTAGTTAGGTAAGATACAAAAGATGATTTGCCTAAAGGTAGTTATAATAATCGGTATAGGGATGTAAAAGAATGATTTGCCCAAAGATAGTTATAATCATTAGTAGAATGAAATAGGGACCTTGTCAGGTGGATAGAGATAATTATTTTTCCAAAGGCATTTATAATTATTAGCATAATGAAAACATTCCCCAATAAGGTAAGATAATGATAATGATTTGTCCAGAGATGGTTATAATCATTAGCATCCAAATAGATCAAAACATAATAATTTTCCCAAAGGTGGTTATAATCATTGGCACAGGGATTTGGGACAATATGGAAAATTAGAAAAGGGGGATTACATATTGAATCCATACTTAAAGAGTAAGAGTAAGTTGGTACAAAGGATAGTATCAATTTGGGATACCTGTTAGTATGCAGATGCACATCTTAACTACCAAGGATTAAAATTCATTTGTGATTTAATTACTTTGTATGGGGTAGTATTTGGATAGATTGGGAATTTGTCAGGTGAACAAGGAGAAGTATCATGGAATTATTAATTTTAAGATCCACTAAACTAATTTTTATTATAACATAGGATAATATACACCATGATATAAAATATCATGATAACCTAGCCATAATATGCATGAGGATTGACATGTGATCCAATAAACAAGTAAAAAAAGTGCACCAATGATAAAAACCATGATGACAATGTTGATGTATGAATATGTATGGAATTAAGCATTTATAACCTAACTACACTTGGGTGAGAGTTAACTTTGGAGGCTATAAATACAAGCCCTCACCCATCGATCTATAAGATTTTATGTGCAACATTATTATGCCAAAACACCTCCAAAAAGCTTCATTGATATAGTTTTCCCATGCCCAAGCCAAGCCAAATCAAACCAAGCCAAGGTGAATTAAGGGAGATGATACAAGATCACCATTGACAAAGACTCCATTTTCCATAATCTAATAAATCTAACTACCTCAACAAGTAATTTGGAGCTATAAGGAGGTTCAAAGGAAGTTTTTTTCTTTTGTGGTTTTAATTATGTCTTAATTTCATTCTTATTATTTATGCTTACCCTAGTGTCTAGGATAACCCTAGTTGAGCTAAAGAGGGGACATGTAATTAATATTTAGGATAGAGATCCCATTTATTAATCATGGATCTTTATTTCTAAATTTATTTCATTTAGAGAGATATTTTCAATTCTATTGACTTTGAGGATGATGATGTCATCATAACCTCATATTTATTGAAAATTCTTTTTTTTTAAATTGGTTTTCAATAATTACACATGGAAAATTAACTTAAGTTTTAATTTGGTTTAATTAGTTAATTCATTCAGCTTAGCATTTTAGTATTTTAGGAACTGTTCAAGTGTCCCACTTAATGGGTCCAAAGGCCAAACTACCAGTTATTAGGTCACAAGGTGACTAGAGATGAATTTGTGAGAGGTTACTATTGCGTACAAGATAATAACCCAAATATGGATATCTCAACATGATTATAATAAATAATGTCCAATGTATAGATGAATTTTGGATATTCAGTGATTCCTAGGCTTAATTTGCAATGTTTGATAGAAATCAGTCTGAACTCTAGTCAGAACCCAATTGTGGCTAGAATGGGATGTCTACAAGATCAATGACCAAAATGAAAATTTAAGTGATCCTTGGAAATATAAACATTAAGAATCACTTGAAAACACTATATAAATTAACACAACTAAAACCATCCCTAAAAATCACTAGAAATTAGTGAAAAGTCTCTTAAACTAAAGATTCCCATTCAAAAATTTAAATTTAAATTTTGGTGAAAAATGCTAAATTCAAATTATGACTAATCTAACCTATAATTAACACTTGAAAATGATTCTCAATTGTATTTAATGACCTATAAAACCCATGAAATAACCTAATCAATCCAAAACTAACAACAAATCAAAATTGGAGTGATGTTCCTACTTTAGATTTCCATATCTAGCATTTATTATTTTCCACTAACCCATGTATGTGCAAGATAGTGGTTTTGCAGGTTCGAAGATATATAATTTTTAATTACATAAATTGATATAAGAATTATTCTTTACATGTTATATTTTTAAGTATAGCTTATGTCACCTAATTCTTGGGTAAGCGTGCATCTAAAACTAGGGTAAAATGCAATGGCCTCAAATATCTCCATGGCTTTTATTTTATGTTGATATATATATATATATATATATATAATTTGATCTTAATTGATCAATTTTTCTACTTTGATAAACTTCTAAATGCTAAAACCCCCATTCTAACTTCTTTAGATAGCCTCTATATCACCATTATATATGTGATCATATAAAATTTCATTTTAATGCAATGGGTGTCAATTGAGACCACCTTATCCTTAGCTTAGCCCTAGAACTATATTAGGGCCTCTTTTGACCATTTTATAGATTTTATGCATGTCTATACCATGCCTAGGTCTACCAAAAGTAGCATTGAGACATCACCTAGGCATCCTAGACCTTTTTTCACTAGTTCTAGCCACTTGGACAATAACATAGCCCTTTGGTCTATATTGTATTGTGTTATTGGCAAAGGGGGAAGCACTATTGACCTTCAACCTTATTTTCCCCTAACAAATATCTTTCCACTTCCCAAAGAATATTAGGGTTTTCCTAGATTCATTTCATGTCTTGACAAGCATCATAACACTATATAAATACCACTCTCATTCATTTATCCCCTGGATGGAAAATAGATGCAAATTCTCATGAACAAGCTCAAAAATAGTTATTTAAATCAAGGATAATGATACTTATTTATCCATAATTCAATATACATCCATCTAAAATAGCCCATATCTCAAATTAATCATATTGCTAGTCTCAATACACACTTAAAATAATTTAATTTGACATTTATACTCAAGTATACTAGCATTCACTTGCACTTACACCAACCCTTAGATTGGGATATTTGCATCGGGCTTGATCCACTTTCAAGGTATTGGTATGTAGGTAATGTTAAACACATGGGGTGTTGAGGTCACATCTAACCTAACCTACTAATGACACTCTACTTATACTTATGTTAATCTAAAACCCTAGCAAGTATGGAGGCTTAAGGTTTCATAAGGAAATCAATAAAAATAGGGAATAGATAGAGATCTAGGTCTCAGTCACGTAGCCATAATATTCTTAATATGGGGAAAACATCCTCCTAGCATTTCACTACTTAACTTACACAAGGTCATTAGTACGACACTAGAGGACACTAACATAGTACACTACTAGCAAATGGGATCACACTATTGTCTAAAGAGGGTTTTGAGCCTATTCTCTATTGACAACACTTTATACTATTCTTATGCCAATTGGTAGCCATCCACTTGTCTATCTCAGTCATTTTTATAGCTAAGTACAGCTTTTCTAATTCAATTCTATTTATATAATATTCAGATAAATCAATTATTATATAAATCAGTGGCTATTGATATTATAGTATTTTATTCCCTAGTTTATTTACTCAGCTCTTTATCAAACTTAGGGTTGCATTCCATAACCTTAAAAATATAAATCATTTGGTGAACCTAACTTAATTCAAACATATTACTTAAAACCCTAGTGTACCATTAGGGTTTCCATTCTCATCTCCAAAATTTTCCTGATTTTTAATTTTCACATTGTTCATCATGAAAGAATCCATTTTCTACTTCTTGGTATAAATTCTTGTGGTTTTTATTGCATGATTATTACCTAACATTTGTATAACGATGCACATGTATGTCATTCCTTTTATAGATCATGTTAGAACTCAACTTATTTCACACATTGGTCCACCTCATCTTAAGCCCCCATTCTATGGAGATAATTTTTGCATGGCCAATTTTTTGTTACCTTTGGTTACTACTCGATGATAGAGATCTTAGATGACTCCTTTTGTTCCTCCTTAAACCAGACCCATTGACTACCTTCGATCACATCCCATATCTAATACTCACCCTTGTAAAATACTAGATCCCATGGTTCAAGATATCACTAGATGAAATCAGGTGCCTCCTCAGCATATATAGGAACATCATAGTCCCACGATCCCTCCTCATCCCCAAAAAAAAACAATGGGACCTAGAGATCAACATAGAGTGTAAGATGTTGTTGATTAGTTGAGAAATATACCAACTAAGATTTATGTATTGGAATTACTTCAAAAGGCAACCATCTTACAAATATTCTATTTTAAACACTCAATCATATATCTTTGCCTCATGATATAGAGCTAGCTTATTTTGCATCTATCATGAACACTGTAAAGGACATTGAGGATATTATATCTTTTGGCAATGAGGATTTGTCATTGAAAATAATTATTTATCATAATCTACCACTCTACATTTAGGAAAAAATTAAAACCACTACTATTAAATGAGTTATAATTGATAGTGGTTCAGGTGTTAACATATACAACCTCACATTTTTACAAACTATGGGGGTTGATATAACATCTATTCAAAAGACATAAGAAAATTTGAGGTTTTTATGACATTCCTTGACAAGTATTGGGTTCTATTACATTGGATATCATAGTCAGGCCAAAAACCCTATCCACACAATTTTAGGTGATGCCTAATCATTTGCATTAAAATTTATTACTTGAGAGACCTTGGATACATTCCATGGAGGAAATACCCTCTACCTTGCACATATACATCAAGTTTCTACATGATGGATATTTACACACTTGTCTAGATAATAACCAACCATTCAAATATTGTAGAGTCACTGAGCCTACTAACCCAAATATATCTTCAGATGGAACACCTCATTTTCTCATAAAGTGATCACCTCATATCATTCATATAGAACATATGCATACATATGAGATTGGAGAATCTATCACTACTATTCTCATACCCATTCCAGATCCTCCTATAATATAGTTATCTTCACCCATGATATATAATGATAGTCCTACATCACAATTATCCTCACCCATGGCAGATGATGAGATTCGCATAACACAGTTACCATTACTTGTTAACACAAAGGAAATATGCATCATAAACTCATATACAAATTTGAAGTCCACCATAAAGGATAATACAACACACATAAACATTGATGATTATTTATGTGGATTAAGCTTGATAGCAGTAGGCCCTGACAAGTATAGATATGGTTTTAAGGCACTTATGCCTTTACCTACATAGGCATCACCACTAGTTCACAATATCATAGATATAGGCTCAAACACTCACTTGCAGTTAGATGCAAAATCTTCTATACACTCAAACACATGGTTACATATATATCTATTATTGAAACAATTAATGGTTAAGTGGTGTTATTTATGTACCCTTAATACATTAAATTACAATGGTTAAATAATAATATATTTTATTATTTATCATGAGTTTATCCTCATTTAAATAAATAATAAAATATATTAAATGACCTTTGGAGAGGTTGGACCCTTTAATGTGGTGGTTGGAAAAGGCCACAATATAATGGTCAAATTACCTTACCTGCATCATAAAGATTTTATATTGTAATATGCAATTAAAAAAGGAGAGTTGAGACAAATAAGGAAATGTGGAGAACACATTTCCAAGTTATGTGAAGATTGATTGAGAAGAAGTGAGAGGAAGAAAGACTGTATTAGGTACTTATTAGTTTCTCATAATATGATTAATCTTTATGAGTTTTTTGTACCTCTTATAGGTTTTCCCACATATATCTTGTGTTAGTTTCATGTATGCATTTTCTTTTGATCTCATATTTAGATCCATTACTTATATGCATTATTTTACTTAATTTATCATGGTATTAGATCTTGTTATGTGTTGATCAAATGGCAAGATTATAAATCAGGCTTGTTGAGATGTGTTCAAGCTCATTTTTACTCAAAAATCTGCCTATTTATCCTATGGCACATTCATGAGAGGTGTTGGGATTCTCACTTTGTTAAGTTCATGATCTGTGCACTTCAAAAATTCTTTAACCAATTTGACCAATCAAAGCCATTTTTAGGTCATTTTCAACCATGTGGAGGACTTGCATAGCCTATGGTATGATCTTCTACCTAAGGATCCAATAAAAAAAATTGATTTCAATATTATTTAATGTTATTTGGCATCTAAGTTAGTCAAAAATTAGTCTCTTAGCCTTTCTAAGCTTCCTTAGAGTCTCTAACGCAATTTTTGAAGATTTTCAATTTTTCTGTCTCCTCCCAGTTCTATTTTTTTAGCACATGAAAGATAAACAGTAGTATATTTTTAGTTTTTAGGTAGAAAATCTCAATTATAAACCCTCTATTGACTTATTTTATCCATTTCCATGCAAATTCACCTGATTTGGACTCGTGTAGGCGATTTCAAAATTTCTCTCTCCTCTCAAGCATCTTTATATGACTTATGAGGTAGAAAAATCTTTTAAAACTAATTTTTACATAATTTTTAATTCTTTTTTGGTCTAAAAGGAAGAAATCAGGTAGATTAAGTGTTTAAATGCTGCTCCAGACCCTGAGGAGGAGTGTAAAAGCTTATTTTTAAATTTTTCTCTACATAAGCCACTATGTATGGCTCCCTAAAGAAAAATTATATCAAAAACTATTTTTTGATCAATTTGTAGTCTCCTTTAATAGGCGATGAATGATTTATCAAATTTTTTAATGTTCTAAAACTATTTGGAGAGTTCCCTAGGGCATTCCTTCAAGATTTGGCTATTTTTCTTCATCCATGGGAACCATTATACAACTCTATGTAGTAGTAGTAGTAGCAGTAAGAAAAATCATTTTTTGACTCTTAACCTCAGATTTGGTCTTGGTAAATGCATCAAAGGGCCTGTGCAAGTGTTTAAGGAGTTTCCACGACTTGGTTTGATCTCCCTGAGCTCCCCTACTACTACCAACTTCTACGGGTGTGAAATTATTCTATTGATGTGGTGAAAATAAAAATATAATGGTTAGGATAGTTTTTAATGTTATTTTTATTAAATCAAATAATTTTTAAATATTTTTTCATGCAAGCACATGGTGGGCCCCCTATGTATTGACTTGTATTTTATAAAAATATTTAAAAATAAATCTTTATATAGTCAGGAGATACTTATTTTACATGTATATAATATTTTTATTTAAAAAATCAAAATTAATTAAATACATTTTAAATCATGTAGCTTGCATGTGAAGTCTTGTTTTAGACAAAGGCTGTTTGACTAGTGTTTTTCGTAAAATGCTTGTAGATCCAAGGACCTTAAATAAAATCTCAATCCCTATATATTTTTTGATCAAAATTACTTAATTTATTTTAAAATAATTAGTTATAAATTTTGGTTATTAGCCATGCAAAATCTCATGTGTGAAATTTGTGACACTTTCAACACCCTTGACTTATTAGCCATGTCAAAGATGGACATGTGATTAGGTTGTTATACATTTTAGACACACTGAGATGGTATTTGACTTGATTTTAAGCCTCCTTATATGATGTTTAATGTATAAGTTATATTACAACACTTTCAATTTTTGCCCTTGTTGTGGTTCTTTATGTTTTTTGAATTATTTTGCAATCAACTAAGTGGCTAGTGTTATTTAATCACTTGAATATTTATTTTTATTTCAAAATAAAGTATAAAACAAATTTAAAAAAAATTCTTTCTAAATCTTTTTTGTAACAGTTTATTATAAAACACAAACTTGTAGTGTCAACTTTAAAAGGAAGAAGATATCTTCATGACTCAAATTATAATATGAGTTGTTCCTAATAAGATATATAATGTTTGGCTCACTTAGTGTTAGATTATTAGTTATGTTATTTTATTGCATCACATAACATGTTTTTTAAATTTAACATGCTTGATTGTAAGCCTACATCCACTCCTATTGAAATTGATGTTAAGCTTGATCCAAAACTTGTGTGATAAAGCTAACCCATATCTATAGATATATTATTAGTAGTTTGATTTATCTAACCATTACTAGGATAAATATTTCATATGATGTAGTTGTTTCTTCTAGATTCATGTAAGATCCATACTTGGATAATTGTAAATTAGTAAAATAGAAACTATAATATATAAAAGGAACTACAAATTTTGTTTTATATTATTCTTCCTTTGATTATGATAATTTTTTTAGTTATTATGATGTTAAACATACTATGATGAGTCTACTTTTGGATATGTGTTTATGTTTGGTGTAGGTGCTATCACTTGGAGCACTTCATGTGGAAGTTGCTAAAAACACTTTGTGGCTATGAAGGATGATAAAATAATGTCGTATGGAAGTTCCTCATTATAGCAACCTTCTTGGTGATAGTCAAAGTTGTATAACTTTGGAAAAAAATCCAATGCAACACTAACAAACTAAAGCCTATTGAAGTTCATTCAATGCTAGACTATTGAAGTTATCATTGAGGGGGGTGTGCATGACAATATCACTTCTTAACAGTCATGTGGGTCATGTGTTTCCTTCTATCTCTCTATGCTTCTCATTATAAATCATTGTAGAGTTTTTTTTTAGTGGTTAATCTTCATTAATTCATGAATATTCCATTTTATGAAATCTAGATTTGAATTTTTTTAAAATTTAGAAAGACTACTAGGTTACCAGAAATTTAGGTTGTATATACGAATTAGAGGTCAACTTGCATACCATTGACAACTAATTCCACAATTAAGACTACAAATTACCATGTCGTAGAAGGACATTCTGGAATATTTCATAAACATATATTATACACTAGATATGACATATATTAATCTAGTATATTTCATAGATGATCGATATCATAAATTTAACCCATCCTCGAAAGACTACATGGACTTGATGGTAGAGTGGTGATAACAAGATATAGATAGAGAACAAAATTAAAATACATCCATATGGTCTAGGCATTGTTTAAAGGGTCCATATGATGTCTAGATAGATCAAATAGCATCCATAGGGCCTAGATGTAGCCTACAACATCTAGACAACATCCAAAGAGACTAGACAACATCTACAAGAACTGGATGTCATCCATCACGACTAGACGATGACCACACAACCTAGATGGAAAATATAGAGTTTAAATGCCATCCATAGAGTCTAGATGGAAACCAAATAGCTTGAATGGAATTCATAAGGTTTGAATGCCATCCACATAGTCTAAATGGTGCTCAAGCTACTGGACACCATCCATAGGGTCTAGATGCCCTCCACAGAGTCTAGATAATGAATAGGCTACCTAAATGGTATCCACAAGGTTTAGACACCATCCATAAAGGTTAGACATTGACCAAACTATATGGACAATGTTCACAGGGTCTAGATGTCATCCATCAAGTCTGGATGATGACCAGATCATGTGGATGGTGTCCATAGGTTCTAAATTCCATCCATAAGCTCTAGATGATTACCAAAAAGCCTACATGGTTTCCATAGGGTCTATATGTTTTTCACATGTTCTAGATGGTAACCATATAATATGTATGGTGCATATAAACATTGAACATTATCCACAAAATATGAATGATGACCAGACAGACTAGATGATGTCTACAGGGTCTGGATGGCATCCACAAGATTTTTATGATGAGTAGGAAGAATGGATGGCATCCACAAGGATTGGATGACATATACAAGTTTTGGGTGAAGACCAAAAGTACTTGGTAGTGATTTTCATATACAAGGACTTTGACCAATTTCCACATAGAAAGAATGACCAACTACATAGTGATGAACTAGCAAGCCATAGCTTGTCTAGCAAAAAAATGTCTTCAAGTTCATCTGGTGATAAAGGTAAGAAATCAGGTAAATTATCAATGATAAAAAGCATATTATCTTATTTTAAGTAGCCAAAAATAATATCCAAGCAAATTTAAATTTCACCCATGTAAAATATAGGTACTAAATGATTTGCTAAGATTCTTTATTTATTTGTAATAACTATTATTTAACATTTGAAGGATAATAGCAAAATATTTATACATGTAGATGCCTCTACTGAGTGTGGTTTTTCAAATAAAATATTTAATCGCAACATTAATTTACCATTTAAATATATTATTGATGATGACATGCCACCACTTGAAGACATACCTAAATATGACATCGCTATGGTGAATGACAAACTAAATGACATGATACAAACATATAAAGAAACATCTACATTTCAGAAAAAAGAAAAAAAAAATCCATGGAAAATATAAATCCCCATTTTTTTCCCATGAATATAAGACTTTAGGACATTCCAGATGATGAGATCAATACAGTAGATCAAAGTACTTAAAATTTTGTGTGAAGAAAGAGAAGTAGATGGACAATTAGTTTAAGTTTGACTAGGCAAAAAAAAAATTCTTTCATTGAGCTGGTAGAGCCAAAAAATAGTGTTGACACCCCAACTAAATTTAAATGCACAATATGTTCTTGGAAATTAGGAAAGTACCACAAAATGCAAATTAATTTGGACACAATTGAGAAACATTGTGGCAAAGTTAATGTGTCCATTGAAAAAGATGGATAAATTCAAAAGACTCATAGATGTAAAGATGTCAATGAATGCATGTATGTCAGATATGTGATAGAGTATGAAAAAAAATAAAAACATATGTGACATCTTATTGAGAAAGGAATAATAATTATATATCAAATAGGAAAATTTATTCAGTCGAATCAACATGTAAAAATTATACAATTCTCAATGATCTATCAGATTTTCAAAAAAGGTAGACCTATATCTAAGTTTTTAGATTATAAAACTCTATTTAAATATAATGGATTTCATAACATTCCACAATCACACTAGTCAGATGGTAGTGTTTGGGGCATGAAAAAATGTCTTGTGATGATTGAGAAGGATGATTTGAAAGAAAAAGTTAAAATGTAAGTTTTATATCAATGTCCATTGATGAGGTCACAATAGTTGACAACATAACATGGATTTGTATCCATGTTTACATTTTTTAGAACAATTTAAGTACACCTCATCTATTAGTTATACATAAAATGGTTGAAAATTGTAATGCATAAAACCTTTTCAAGTTAGTTATTTCTATTTTGAAGGATATTGCTGCGATGGTTGATTATGTTATAGCTATAAAACTAGTATGTGTTGGAGCTAATGGTATAGTAGTGATGCAAAGAAACATAAATGGTTCATGTGTTTAGCTACAAATAGTATTTTCCCTATATATGATTTCAATTCAATGCATGGCCAATAGAATGAATCTTGTATACAAAATTGTAAGTACATTTGAAAATGTTGTAAAAGTGGAGTAACTTAGCCATGATTTACATGCTTATATGTATAGAAGTCATAAAAGGTTTCTAGAGTTTAAAAAAATTTCAATTGGTGTTACTGATGGTAAAAGGATTCTAAAAGATAATGATACAAGATGAATTTCTATGTATGAGCCTGTATGCAAAATTTTTGAAGAATATCCATCACTGGTAGGTTTTATGTTTAAATACTGAATGGAAGTTAACAAGGCAAAGGATCTATTTTACCATTTAACAAATTTTGAAATGTTTTTGACACTATGTAGTATTCTCCCAATGTTGAATGAAATAAATTGTTTAATGAAACATGCTCAAGAGAGATCGATATATATTGTAGACTTCATACATTTGAGAAAATGGGTTTGTCAATCTCTAGATGTCTTGTACTTGGGCCAAAATAGTTTTAATCTTCTTTCTTTTTCTAGTTGGAAAACTTTAATAGATATTAAAGATCCAAAATCCTATTTGAAATTCAATATTCATGATCATCTTTGTATCTTCATGAATAGAAAGTAAATACCACTACACACATTCCAGAAACAAGTTGATTATGTAGGTTCAAAAATTGAAGAAGTCCCTATAACATATATTATTTATGAAACCATGATAATAAAAACATAAATAAAATTGAGAAAGATAAAGGATATCTTGCTTGTAGAAATTTGAGAATGATTTCAAAGGGATAAGTTGCTTAAAGCCATGGTAATGGTGAATCCCATATTTTGGAGAGCCGAGGATGGTAAAGAAAAAATTGGTAATTTATTTTTTAGATGCATGGGAACTCTTATTAAACATTTTTGAATTCTTTAGCTATCTATGGAGTTAAAATTCTAGGCATTTTGTGAAAATATTTGTTGAGAACACAGTTTACCCATTTTGGATTCACAACGATTGATCAATACAAGTGTCTAAAGGAGCTAACTGAAAGTGGTGCTATTACAAGGCTTTGGAAAAAATTATATCCCAATACCATCCTACAAGAATATATAAGTGAATATTTTTGATTGTATGAACTCTACCAAACAATTATTTTGGGCTCTGTGAAAGATGAAAGAGTCTTTAGTACATTATATTTTATTAAATCAAAACTTTGTAACATATTGGACACAAATCTAGACACATATTTGAGATTATATGTTTTACATTATCTAGTGGATACATTCCCCTATGATAGAGCAATTCAAATTTAAAATTCACTTAGTCAAATAAGAGGGGTGACCAATACATCAAATGACACAACTAATCCAAATATTGAAACTCTATTTGCATCGGATATAGTACATACTAAAGACAATTATGAAGAAAGTGCTACTCAATAATTGTTTCAGCTACCTGAATATTAGTATGTAACCTTCAACATTCAATTTTGTAATTGATTTTTATAGTATTTTTTGTATCATAAATCATTGAAAATTTACTATTATGTAAATTTTAAGAATTAACAAATTATGGTATTGTATTATTTTTAAATAGTTGTGTTATATTGTGATTTTTTAAAATTCAAACTTTGTTAAACATGGATTTATTGGTTCATCATTTCATGTGGTTGTCAATATTATACATCAATGAATTATGATATTATCACTATACATCTTAACTAGTAAATATCTTAAATTAACAAAACAAAGACTTATATTTAAACTTTCAATCTTTAATTTACAATATAAACTTTCCAATTTCAATATAACATATATAAAAATGCACAAAATAAAATCATAATAAATAAAATACACAAAATCAAATATAAATAGAGACTTAAATTTAATCTTTCAAACTTTAATTTACAATATAAACTTTCTAGTTTCAACATAACATATATAAATATGCACAAAATTAACTTTTCATAGATAAAATGCCCAGAATAAAATAGAAATAAAGACTTAAATTTAATCTTACAAACTTTAATTTACAATATAAACTTCCAGTTTCAACATAACATATATAAATATGAACAAAATAAATAGAAAGAGACTTAAATTTAATCTTGCAAACTTTAATTTACAATATAAAATTTCTAGTTTCAATATAACATATATAAATATGCACAAAATTAACTTGTCGTGGATAAAATGCCCAGAATAAATAGAAAGAGATATTTATATTAAAAATTTTAAACTTTATTAACAATATTAACTTTCAAAATTTTAAGTTTCAACATAACATATATGAAAACATCAATTACAAATTTCTTGACCCATTTTCATTAAATAGAGATAGATGAATGAATAGATATCATTATACATGGGTTCCAATTTGTTGTTCAAATGTTGATCTTGCTGCCTCAGCTTCCTCCTTTGAATTTGAATGTGAAATACCTTCTCTAACAAGATCCTCAACTGCAGTATTAAAATTTTTAACTATTGATCTTTCTTCATGAGTTGCATCTCCTACTAATAGGATAGAGGGATCCACATGTATTTTCTCCTTAAGAAGAACATATGGATCCATTCCATGCTCTTTAATTATCCTCCTCAGTGTGTTATTCTATTTTTTGACTAGCACAAGTTTTTATTTAAATGCAATTATTACATTTAAGCTTTTCCACACCTTTTCTAGATGAATATTCAGTACTTATGCTTCATTCTTGAGGTTATCATATTTTGACTACAATTTGAAAAATAAATTTGGTTAGATAAAATTACAATAAAAATTGGATAAATAAGTATTTACTTATCAAAGATGTGTCCCTCTCTGCATTGGCAAGGCGACAAAAGTTTTGGTATCTTGCCCATTTGTTGTAATAAACCTATGTTTCTACATTCAAATTTTCTAATCTATTAATTATAATATCTAAAATATTATCATTGTAGGGATTTGCAACAAAAATGGATCCCAGTTTAGCTTGATTCACTAACACATCAATTTTGGATTGATCATTTCAAACTAAAGAATATAAATAATATCTTTGGGAATGGTTATGATAATGTTTATTAATTTCTTTTACCAAAGTCTTTCCCTAAATCTCTAACTATTTTAAAAAGTTCAGATCAATTTATACAATGTCATCTAACAAAGCAAAAGCAATCATGATAAAAGATTAATCAATGAAAAGGATTTCAATTCATCAAGACATAGATTTGCATCATTACTTGGTTTAGGTGGTGAACTATAAGAACCACATTCAACTATTTTTTCTAGAGCTTGGAATTGAGATCATTGAATAATATAATGTGCAACAAATTTGTTTGTAGGCATGAAACTGATACCCTTAAATAAATCATCATTAATATAAATGTTCTACAAAAGTTTCATGTCACCACCAGACACTCCACCCATAGAAAAATTGGGGAACTCTGAGGTTATATGTAAATTCATTCCTCTGCTACCTATTGGCATTGGTAAATTATTCCACCTCTTTTTTACAAGACAGGGGAGGGAGAAGAGGAGGGGCTAGGAGGAGGTCGAATATTACTTATCATAAAATGTTTCCCTATGAAATGCCATCACCAATCAATAAAGAAACTTCATCAAAATAAAATCAAAGTTAACCTAAAGGTTAGAGATAGTAGATTTAGGATCCATACTCTAAGTTACCAATATGTTTTGTTATGGTGGATGTGTTGTAAGAAAATTCAAACCTTCAATTTTTGTGAAACACTCAAATTCTCATATAATCAAAAATTTAATTTAAGATATTAAATTTTATATAATATAAAAATTACATAATTGCAAACATGAAGTCAAATACCTTTTATGGGAGGTAAATGTCGTACAAGTTGATAGGCAATGTTGTCAATGTCAGACACCATTGTGAAATGACATAAAACATTAATAATTACAATTTTTTATTACATCAAATTTTAATAAATTTTTTAAAAATTTAAACCTAGATTTAAGGCTAGGGATGTCCTTAAGGGGCCTTTTCGGTGTGTAGTAGTAGGCACGAAAGATCTCCACATTTTCTTATGCCTTGTCAATGGTGTCACCGTAACATAATCTGTATCATCACCTCTATCAGACTAATAATTCTTGAAGCCCTCAATGAGATGGTATTTATTCAGTGTAGCTTATCTTGTAGATGGAGACATAGATTCTCTTTACTATAACAAAGAAACATACATAACTAATTTTATATTTGAATGGTAACAAAGCTAATAACATAATAATTTAATTACCTAGAAGTAAACATAAAAGTTAAAACTGACCTCCAACCTCGCAAAGGCCACTGAATTAGATTTCATATTTTCATGCAATATTGTAGGAATAGTTGTTCCCCTCATTTCATGGTACACCTCATATTATAAACCTAAAATACAATTAGAAACAAAAATTTTGTAACTGTCACTTTGAAAGGCATAATCCAAATCATTTCTTATCTTGTTGGAAATGAATGTACACCAATCAAATTTTTATCCGCCAAGAGAATGGATAATGTATAATACAGTCCAAAAGGGGATGTTTGTACGTCTTCCATGTAAAACAATCCTCACTTGGAAAAATTCAATGAGAGATTCTAGATATGGGTTTGTTATATTCTAAATTGAAATACCCCTTCTCAAATGATTAGGGGTGCCTGTAATGGAAGTAAAAAATCATTTACAATCCATATTCGAGACATTTAATTTAAAAATTCATACGTAAAACATTGAATATTAATTAATGAAAATAAGATAAATATTACCTAAATAGATGGATGTATTTATAACCAAGTGATTTTCAAGATAAATTTTATCTTCGTTAGATAAAATAGCTCTCATGGTCATAGGCTCCACATTTCTATATGGTAGTCCTAAAAATCACTCAATATCTAAAGGAGCAATGCTAAAAGTAACATTCTAAGAATTGAAGATAAAATAAAACTCTCCAGTTGAGGGTTTGTAACTAGACACAAGAATGTTAAGTAAATTTGTGTTCATGTCATAGTGGGGCATGTAAATCAAGCCTCTCAAACAACACCGATCTATCCAATCATTGTAAGTGTTTTGATCTTCTAGAAGCCTTAATAGTTTTGGTCAAATGAGATTCTTGTAGACAAACTTGAAAATAGGTGGAGAGGATATGGGCTTAGAATTCATTAGAATTGAAAAATGAGAATAGAGGATGAGTTATAGGGCATAAGTTGAGAGGATGAGAGAGGTTTGGGTCTATGGAGAAATGAATAAAATAAATGGGGCAATGGATATATATGGGGCCCAAACACTCCCCCCATAGAGTTTAGACACTACTTATGTCCTCAAGATGTTATCCATGTGTTATGGATGGAATCCATGAATCACAAATATTGCCCACCCCCACTATATGCCATCCATAAGATTTGTACAGTGTCCACATGATTTAAATAGTATCCATAGGCTTTGAATGCCACCCACTACCTCTAGATGGTGTTCATGAGGTTTAGATAGTGTCAATGCCTTTTATATAGCATCCACAAGTTATAGACATCATCCATGCCTGATGGATTCCATCCATTAGGTCTAGACAGTGTCCACTATGTTTGGACAACATCCACTAGGTCTGTATGATGTCCACTAGGTTTGGATGACATCCACTAAATCTAAATGGCATCCACACCCTCTAGATGGCATCAATAGTCTCTAGACATTGTTTATGCCCTCTAAATGCCATCTTGACCTGATGGACAATGTTTAGGCCTGGTGGATGTCATCCAGGCCCAGTGGACATCATGGATGGCATCCAAACCTAATGGATTCCATCCAAGCCTAGTGGATATCATCCAGACCTAGTGGATGTCATCAAGACCTAATAGACACCATCTAAACCTTGTGGACATCCTCTAAACCTAACATGGATGTCATTCAAACCCATTAGACAACATCTAGACCTAGTGGACAACATTCAGACCTAGTGTGTTAGGAACCCCTCCAAGGAAGCACAATTGATTACCTTTCTTATAAGCAATTAAACACGAAATTATACCAGAATGATTAAGTAACTAGAAACTTGAAATAGCAAAGAATTTGAGAGACAATACACAATCTTGTATTAAATACTCTTAGAAGAAAATACAATAAAGAAGATGCCACTTCTTCTTCCACCTCAAAGGCTTGCCACACCTCAAGACCTTCTTCTCTCTCTCTCTTGCTCAACACAACCAACTCAACAACCTGAGTTGATATCCCCTCCTTGAATGCTTCAGCTGATCTCCTTGATTGCTTCCTTGCTTCAATGCTTTACTTGCCTGCTTAATTTCAATACATGCCTCATGGGTCTTTAAATAGAATCCCATGCATACAAAAATAGACTTCTAATTATAATAATTAGACACACAGATTGAGACTATAATTAGCCCTTTAACATGCAAACACTCACTTCACTTAACTGACTGTTTGTCAACAGCAGTAGGAACTACCACAGGCGACCGACATCGGTCCCTGTCTGTCTGGTACTGACCGATGTCGATCGACTCCAACCGACGCTAGTTGCCTTCTGCACTGTATGTGACCGACGTTGGTTACACTACTGATGTCGGTACTTTTGGAACTTCAGCAACCTCTCCATGTCTGCAACAGTTGAAGCTTTTAGATCCACAACCTAACAATCTCTCACTTAAAGATAAATAGCTGCAACATACCTATACCTATACACCATCTAGTTTGTTCCCTTGGCTCTGTATCCCTCTTCAAAATCACTCTTGAAGACCAACCACCACAAACCCTGTGATGTTATCCCTGTCACTTATGCCAAAAGAATTTTGTTGCTCCCAAATTCTTCATGACATACCTCTAAACTAACTTTACCCTTAGCTCAAAAACTCCCTGTATATGTAACCCTGCAACAAGCAACACAATACAGTAACAGGATAATGTAGCTAATACTATCCAACCTGGTAAAGATAAATACAATATCAAACCTCCATTGTCTTGCAGCCTACTCAAGACTATATGCCCTAGCCTTCTGTCTCCGTGTCCATCCACTCTCTTCTCTAACTTGGGAATCCATCCCTCATCCAGTGCTTTCTTCCAGCTGGAACTCCACCAACATCTTCTCTAAGGACTCACACTCCTCACCCATGCCAAGTTCCCACTATTTCTGGATTCTACCTGCATTGCCTCCTCATCTTCCTAGTTATTGACCATCAATAAGCAATATAAAGAAGGTGAATAATGAATATGAGGTTCACTTACCCTTTCTGACCTCCATATGGGTGTTTGAGACTCCTTGACAGCTTGTTGTCCACCCAACATCTGTTCCAGTGACTGATCTTGGTCATCTCCCAGTCTGCATCCGACTGATGTCGGTTCCTTGCACTGACCCTAACTGCCAACGTCATTTCCTTGGCCAACACCGGTGCCCCCTCTGTCGACATCAGTTCTTGCCTGACCGACGTCAGACTTCTCCTGCCTGACTCTATTGATCCTACTGGTCTGCACATGACCGATGTCGGTATCTGCCTGACCGACGTCGGTTCCAAGTGACCGACGTCGATGTCTATGTATTCCTGTAAGTGATGAATTCTTTATCCGCAAGCTCATCTTAGATCAAACCCTTGTCCATACTGCCCTGCTCAGAATTATTCAGCCCCTGTGACTGATCTCTATCCATCATCTCCTCCATAAACACCAAGGCTTCCCTGTTCTTGTCAAAAGCATCAAATTTCCTTTTCCTGCAATGAACTCGATCTATGCTCTCCGAATCTGAACTCATACCTTTTGAATCAAGAACATCCATTCCCTTCTTATTCATGTGACCAAGCCTATTAAGCCACATCTTTGAATTTATAGCTGAAGTAGATAAACCAAAAGTAGAATCAGTAATACAAGTAGATAGATAAAGAGTACCTACTTTCTTACCTCTTGCTAAAACAAGTGCACCCTTGGTAACCTTCCAAGAATCTACTGTGAGGGTTACTGTGCATCCCTCATCACCCAACCTTCCTACAGAAACCAAACTCTGCTTCAGAACTGGGACATGCATAACCTCCTTCAACACCCATGTGTTGTCCATCTGCAATTTCAGCTGCACTTTCCCTTTGCCAACTATTTGACTAGGCATACCATCCCCTAAATAAAGCACTCCAAAGTCTCCCTGGACATACTCATGGAACAAATCTCTATTTGGGGATGCATGAAAAGAAGAACCAGAATCTAAAACCCATGATTCTATCTAACTATCCAAAGAAAGTATGAGAGCATCCTGTGCCACAATACCTACATCCTTTGCTTCTTCATTACCTTCATGTTGATTTTCTTTATCCCTCAACCAACACTCTTTCTTTGTGTGTCCTCTCTTTCCATAAAACCAGCAGGTGACACCTCTGGATTCGAATCTCCTTCCCACCTTCGACCTTGATTTCCCTTGCTCAACCTTCTCTCTTTGCCTTCCCCTGCTTTTTGCACTTAGAGCATTCCCTGATGATTCACCTGTGCTTCTCCTGCGTATTTCTTCATTCAAGATTACACTCACAACATCATCAACTTTTAAGATTTTAGAAGCAAATTCAGAATTACTTACTGCCATAACCAAACTATCCCAACTTTCAGGTAAAGAGCATAAAATTAAGAGAGCCTTTATTTCATCATCAAAAATAATATTGATTGAAGCTAACTGGTTTACCAAACCATGGAAATCACTAAGATGAGTATGTACCGATCCACATTCCTGCATTTGCAAAGTAAATAACTGCTTCATAAGAAATACCTTATTTGAAGTCGAGGGCTTTTCATATAAATTTGCCAAAGATTTTATCAACTCTTCCATTGTCTTACACTGTGATAAGTTGGAAATCACAGACGATGCAAGGCTCAACCTTATGGAACCCAGAGCCTTCCAATCAAGAACATTCCATTCTTCATCCTTCATATCTATGGGCTTGCATGCAACCCCACCCAATGGTAAGTACAAATCCTTCTGATACAGATAATCCTCTATCTGCATCCTCTAATGTTGATAATTCTTGCTGTTAAACTTCTCCATTCATAGCTTACTTTCTTCTGCCATTGATATACTCCCACTCAAACAGAAACCCTTGTGAATGACCTATAATCAAACAATAACTTGTTTCCTGCAACCGTAGCTTTGATACCAACTGTTAGGAACCCCTCCAAGGAAGCACAATTGATTACCTTTCTTATAAGCAATTAAACACAAAATTATACCAGAATGATTAAGTAACTAGAAACTTGAAACAACAAAGAATTTGAGAGACAATACACAATCTTATATTAAATACTCTTAGAAGAAAATACAATAAAGAAGATGCCACTTCTTCTTCCACCTCAAAGGCTTGCCACACCTCAAGACCTTCTTCTCTCTCTCTCTTTCTCAACACAACCAACTCAACAACCTGAGTTGCTATCCCCTCCTTGAATGCTTCAGCTGATCTCCTTGACCTTACTTGCTTATAGATCTCCTTGACCTTGCTTCCTTGCTTCAATGTTTTACTTGCCTGCTTAATTTTAATACATGCCTCATGGGTCTTTAAATAGAATCCCATGTATACAAAAATAGACTTATAATTATAATAATTAGACACGCAGCTCGAGACTATAATTATCCCTTTAACATGCAAACACTCGCTTCACTTAACTGACTGTTTGTCAACAGCAGTTCTGGAACCGCCACAGGTGACCTACGTCGGTCCCTGTCTGTCTGGTGCTGACCGACGTCGGCTGACTTCCTGTCAATGCCGGTTGCCTTCTACACTGTATGTGACCGACGTCAGTTACACTGCCGACGTCGGTACTTCTGGAACTTCAGCAACCTCTCCATGTCTGCAACAGTTGAAGCTTATAGCTCCACAACCTAACATAGTGGACACCATCCAAACCTAAGAGACACCATCCAGACCTATTAGATAGCATCCAAACCCAGTGGATGGTGTCCAAACCTAGTGGATGCCATCTATATCTAGTAGATGCCATCTAGATCATGTGTATCCATCTAGAATGAATGGATGATGTCTAGAGCCTATAAATGACATCCACTAAGAATAGATGTTATTCAGACTCTAGCATCTAGACTCCAAAAAAAAATGTATATGATTTGCCTTCCTAATGAAACTAATTTCCCTTTGATTCACCTCTATTTCAAAACTAGATTTTCAATATTCACCAAAAAATTACATAGGGATTTTTCCTAGGGGCCCTTAAAAAACCCTAAAGCATTGTAATATATCACTTGATGTGATTTTGATAAACTTCATATGGAAGTGTACATTGTATGTAATACATAGTAGGATGGAATTCCTTATGTTATAAAAAACTCCATTATGCTTGGTTGATTATTCATGAGAAATTGTGAGATGTATTCTCATTTTGGAATGTAGTCTCATGATCATGTTAGCATAAACTCAATCTAAGTGGTTTAAGGTAGCATAGTGTAATTTATTTAAAGGTGCCTATGGGGACATAGTGCAAAACCTTTAGGTGTCTATGGGTGTATAGTGTGATTCCTTTAAACGTGACTATGTGACTTTGGTTACATAATGTAATACCTTTGGGTATATATAGTTATATAGTGTAATTCTTTTAAAGGTGACTAGGATTGTGGTTACATAGTGTAATGTCTTTGGGTATCTATACTTAAATAGTGTAATACCTTTGGGTGGCTATGTTTACATATCATAATTCTTTTAAAGGTGACTATGGCATGACAAATGATGTTTCCTTCAATTATTACCTCCTAAAACTCATCATGTGGATGGTTCATGTAGTGTAAGTTCGTTATGTTGTTACCTCCTAAAACTCATAATATGGATGGTTCATGGAGTATAAATTCATTGTTATGAAGGTTATTATGGCATGTATCCTTATTAACATTAAGGGGGAGTATTGGAACAATTAGTGGTTAAGTGATGTTATTTATGTACCCTTAATACATTAAATTACATTGGTTAAATTAATATATTTTATTATTTATCATGAGTTTATCCTCATGTAAATACATAATAAAATATATTAAATGACCTTTGGAGAGGTTGGATCCATTATGTGGTGGTTGGAAAAGGTCACATTATAATGGTCAAATTACATTGCCTATATAATAAAGAATTTATATTGTAAGATGCAATGAAAAAAAGAAGAGTTGAGACAAATAAATAAATTTGGAGAACACATTTCCAAGATATGTAAAGATTAATTTAAAAGAAGTGAGAAGAATAAAGACTATATTAGATACTTATTAGTTTTTCATAATACAGATAATATTTGTGGGTTTCTTACCTCTCAGATGTTTCCCAGTATATCTTGTGTTGATTTCATGTATGCATTTTCTCTTGATCTCATATCTAGATCCATTGCTCGTATGCATTATTTTGCTTAATTTATTAACCATTGACCCAGTTGTCTAAATTCAGTTGGTCAATACATAGGACAAATCATAGTTGAGCTTATATATATATATATATATATATATATATATATGTATATATATATGTATATATACATACATATATATAGATATACATATATATATATATATATATATATATATATATATATATACATATATATATATACATATACATATATACATATATATATATATACATATATATATATACATATATACATATATATACATATATACACACACACACACACACACACACACACACACACACACACACACACACACACACACACATATATATATATATATATATATTACTTAATAGAGGATTGTTGGCATTACCCATAGTTTGCCATAGATCCATTAGCATATTATCACAACAAGATGGTAGACCCTTTTGTCTTTTTCACAAGATTACTAGACATGATCTATAGATACATGCTCAACATTACAATAGAAATTGAATAAGCTCAAAGCTCAGGGCACTATCTAGATTAAGTAGCCTTTGTCTCTACCAGTACGAGTACCAAGATAGACTCCTCATCGATATAGACATTCAAGGAATGATTCATTGACTATTTGAGATTTTATCAAGGACCAATATATCCCTAATGTTTCTATAGATGAGGATTTTGATCCCAAAACTTGTAATTTATAATTATAATCCTTATAACACATATGGCATTAGGAGACTAAGCTATAGCATGCTATAGAATGTCAAGTCTCCCTAGGACACATCACACTACCAATTACATGTGGCCCTAAGGTGTTCAACACACTACTTCTTATCATGAGCATAGGCACTCACATATAGGTTACAATTGAAACTACATGGTTATACACAATGGATGCCCCAATCAATCAAACAGATAGATGTTTGAATTTTAGTCATGAGTGACACACAATTCACATATTACATGATAGCCTGAATGAGAATCACATGTTTTATATATACATCTAGTGGTCCAATGTGGTTTACCCTGGGACCACACAGAAGTTTTTTACACATTAGAGCAACATGTTATTCAAATGCACAAAATCCAAACTAATACTAGGGATAAGGCTATACTTATAATGATAAATTGGTATGATGATTAGAATGGTGATGATTTATTCAAGTTAGATAAAATTCATTATCCTATATTGGATGACCTCCCACCAGATATACCATTTGACTATCCACATCCTATGGATGTGCTCTTATATATATAAAGTCACTACATTTTTATATGTACATAGTTTATTTTTCATATTTCTTATACATAAATTATACTCAAAAAATACAAAAATGATATAATATGGTCAAAATTATGAAAACATTCAAATATTGCTTCGAAAATACAAATTTTAGATTTTATGCATTTCTATGTTTACATTTTTTCTCTTTTCTAGGTACTGCATATGTTATCTATGTTAGTGTAGTCAATTTTATCATGTATACATGTTCATGTTTTACATTTGAGTGTTTTTAATTATTAGAGGACTCAAGTCCTCCACATAGATCTAGATTTGCTACTAACCCATTGGGGGCACATACACATATACATAGATTCAACATTGACATATTAGCCAATTGGGGTCATCACATACATAGATTATGATTTTCCAAGTTATATCATTATATACTACACTAGTTTGTTATTAATTACTATTACTATAGACTTAATTTGTGTACATCTTTACTCTTATATGGATTTATACCACATGATTATGAATACTTTCACTTCTAGATTTACTCATTTAGATTTGATTGTGTCTCTTTGCTTCCACATCTACTTCAGGGTATTTGAATACATAATTATTTTATGGCTCTAATCCAATTCATTTCATTGTGTGTATGATTTGGACATGTTCGCATGTCCTTGTGTGTGCTTTTTGATTGTGTATGCAAGCATTTGAACTTGTCCTTCCATGTAGATCTAGGATAACCTTGTTTGTCCTTTATATATGTGGGCATTTGAACATGTCCTTGTATGCATTTATTTCTCAAACTTAGTCAAATGTGCTCATGTCCCTTTTATTGTGGACCCTTGGTCTACTTTGTATGCCTCATATGTTTGTATGTATGCTTTCATGTATGTGTCATGGCCATGACACTTGTCTCTTACTTGTTGCTTTTCACATCTATTTTTTGATGCCATGAGGGACCTCATGCATCTCCCCTTACTTCTTGGGTGCCTTGATGGACATCATGCCCCATTCCCCAAGTAGTTTATACAAATTATATTCATATTTGATATTCATTTACATGATTCCATTATTATATCTATCTTGAAAACCTTGTGAATGCTAGATCTAACATGCATCATATATTTCCAACTTATGCTCAATCTATTTACATTATGATGTCATGTATACACATTATATTATAATATTATTCCTTAGATAATATTTTCTAATTAGCTGAAACTTAGGAGTAGTTAGACATATAAATTTGTCTTCTAGTGTGTAGCTCAAGAATCCCATAGGTAGCTGAATGGAATTTTGGTAGATGAAGTGATTAGTCAAATTTTGGCTTTAAATTATAATGTTTGCTTCCCTTTTAATTTGAATCATGAAATATAATTTAATTTCCATTCCATAAATAAATCCTTCTATCCTATCATTGGTATCAGGTGGAATTTAAATCAAACATATTTTTTAAATTCTTCTCCTCTTTTTTAACCATATGACCCTGAAATAAATTATTTTCTTTCAAAATATATTGAACTCACTATTTTTGTAGCAAACCAACAATTAAGGAGGAATTTTGGTAGACATTTTAAGAGATTTTTTGTTAGTCAGAAACATCCCAAAGACCTATGATGACCTGTTGTAGAAGTTTATTTTTAGATTGGGCACATAGATCTACATAGCTTTCTTGGACTACATGACTACAACCTTGGTACCCTGACTTGAGTTGCGTGGAGTAGATTACTAGAAAATATTGGATTTCCAATTGGTTGGAATAAATTTATTACTCTTAGCATTTCATTTCCTCTCAGCCATAACCTATGTTTGGCATTCCCAAAGTCCTATGTAAGTCAATATACAGGTTGTATTTGGATGTAATTATTATTGATTGTAAGATGACACTAAAAGAAAACCTTTTACTGATTGTGTATTATTGGATGGGTCCACTCGGTGACTTGGAAAGAAATTAAACCTTCTTTTCCTTTTAAAAAAAGGCATGGTGTAGGGTGTGAATCTATTCTTGGACAAAGTTTTATTTATCTTACTTACCATGTGGAGCTTGGTGTGGATCTATACACAGGGATTTTCTTCTACGAGCACTTCATTTCCATTTTTTCATTTATTCTAATATTGGAATCAAATTTGCAATAAAAGAAAGAGGAGGTATATTTTTTTATGCTTTTTCATTAAAAAAAGTAAATTTTAAATGCTAAATTTCAATTTTTGAAAATTTATAATTTGAAAAGCATTTAATTATTTGAGGCAAGCTACTCTAAGTAGATCTGGGAAAAAATAACCAAATCATTTAATTCAAAGAGAAATAAGGGGAGTTAATCTTTTTACCCATTCGTGTATGTCAAAAAATGTAAATCTAAAAATCAAGAAAAATTGAGTATATTGATGTATGAGGTTTTCTTTTTAAGCCGGTGTTAATGATAAATTGAATATTTTTTAGTAACTTTATGTATATAGAAAAGGGGGCCATTTTGGAGTGATAAAGAACCAATTGGGGCTAAATAAAAACTCAAAACCTCCAAAAACTCAAATAAAAACCCAAAACCATGCATTCCATCAAATCCATTGTTGGCACTACCTTGACTAGTAAATATAGTTGGCTAGAATGGTCTCGATAAGTGGAGAACACACTTATCTTCAATGATCTATGGTTTGATATTTGTGATGGGGCAACATGACCAGTTGAACCAATAGGGAATGCAAAGGATACTCATACATGGAAGCATAAAAACCATAATGCTTTAGCCTTGATGAGGGCATCAGTGGATGGAGATGTGTTTCATCATATTCAGAGGTGAAATACACCATGGGAAGCATATCATAAACTGAAGGACCTATATGACTCCCATTTAGAGTTGGAATTCATTCAAATGTTGTTGAAATTGTTCAACCTAGATTTGAAAAATGGTGATTTGATGAGATTGGCTTCAGAGATACGTGCTATCAAACATGATGTTGAAGTAATAGGTGTCAAAATCAACATAAGATGACCACATTCATAAAATCCCTTCTTCTCAACTATTCAACCTATTTGGAGTCTCTACAAGCAATCAATTAGTTGAAGGGTCTTACATTTGACTAGTTGGTTGAAAAGGTGGCAGAAAGAGAAAAGGCCTTCGGAAGGAAAATAGAAAACATAACAGGTGAAATTGTGTGCTATGTCAAAATAAATTCTTCCAAACCATCAAATAAGGCTACATCTTCCAAAAATAAAGGCAATAACAAGTATAAGAATAAGTACAAGGGAAAAGGTGGAAAAAATGAAAATCATGGTGGTTAAAATAAAAAATAGAATGATAAACAAAACCTCTATTGTGAATGGTGTGATAGAAAAGGTAGACATGAGACTCATGAATGCTAGAATCCATGGTATAAAATTGAAGCATACTATAAAAAGAAAGAAGAAAACTCAAAGAAATAGTCAAAAGAGTCAAACTCAACCCAATTCACTAGTGTGTGTTTTCTAGTCTAGATGATGAAGCAAATAGTGTCTCGATCAGTTCCTCTTGGTTTGATGCTTTGGTTCTTGATACTAGCACCACTCAACATATGGATTTCTGAAAAGAATTCTTTAAGGAGTACATTGAAAAAATTTGTGGCTCAGTATACCTCATAGATAGATGAAGTCTACAACCATAGGGAAGAGGTACAATTTGACTCAAGTGTCCATGGCTTCCAGACTACAAACTTGAGAATGTTCTCTACCTTCCTCAATTGAAACAAAATTTGTTGTCCCTAGTACTCATAATCAAGAGGAAAAGTGATAATGTAGTCATCTTGACTAGATATGAGGAAGGGAAACTACTCAAACTAAAGGGTGAGCCATCAAATTCAAAGAATTATGCCCATCTTGTGGAAGACAAAATGTCTCCAAACATGTTGTGGCATGCTTGATTTGGGAACACTCACTATAAAAACATTCATGTATTAAAAAATAATGGTGTTGTTGGCATGCTTACATCACTTACAAAATTAGATGAGAAGTGTCAAACCTACATCTTGGCTAAACATGCAAGAGAACCATTTCCAAAGTCATAGTGGAAAGCAAACAAAAAATTACAGCTTATTCATTCAGACTTGCATTCTCTTCCAATCCTCTCCACTGGTGGTCATAAGTAATTCATGCTATTCATTGATCACTACAATAGGATGCCATGGATATGCTTTCTAAAAAATAAATTAGAAGCCTTTGATACTTTCAAAAAGTTTCAAACAATTATTGAAAATGAAGCACAAACCTGCATCAAGACACTCATGATAGATAATGGTGGTGAATTCACATCAAAGAAGTTTGAATCCTATCTTGAGAAAAATGGGATCAAACACCATCTCATAGTTCATCACACTCCAAAACAAAATGGAGTAGTTGAAAGAATGAACAGAAATATGATGAATATGGTTCATACAATGTTGTATTTGAAAGGGGTAAATTTGCACGTTTGGGTCGAAGTAGCTAAAATAATAGTGTACCTTTGCAACAAGTCACCATCAAAAACTCTTGAATCAAAGACTATGTATGAGATGTGGTGTGATCACCTTCCTTCAGTATGACATCTTCATATTTTTAGATCCACTTATTACACATTGATTCCAAAGGTGAAATAAATAAATTGGACCATATGATTCAAAAATGCATCCATTTGGGATATTCTAATTCCTCCAAGGCATTCAAACTTTATGATGAGAAAGAGAAGAAGTTTTTTTGTCACAAGATAAGTTATCTTTTGTGAAACTATAAAGGAAAAAGTGCATATTGATTAGTATTTGAGTCAACTAGATAAATATGTAAAGTTTAATGTCTATAAAAAGAGTGATTTGAATGTTCCAGATAATGAGTGGGGGAAACTGAGTTGGGAATCTATTGATTTTCTATTGTCTCGCATACATAAGCTTGAAACTCCTCTTGAAGGAGAGAGTTAAACTTCATTAGATATTGAATAGGGGCCAGTAGAGCAGAGGGCAGATAATGAAGGAACTTTAGAGGATGAACCCGAATCACCTGTAGCATAAAAAAATGCTTAAGTAGACCACTCAAACACTAAAATATGTGAGGCCTAATGAAGTTGGGAAAACATGCACTCGAAGTGCACATGCAACCTCATCTTAACCAGACAAGTCTATTGATGAAATTCAAGACATGATTGGAAAACTCACATTGGATTATTCTCAAGAGGAACTCAATGTTGCATTTGATTCAGAACTAACAACTTTCAAACAAATTGAGAATCTTAAATCTTGAAGAAAAGAAATGAAAGATGAGTATAATTCACTGGTGAAAAATGGGATTTAGAATTTGGTTGACCCACCATATGGTTACAAACCTATTGGATGCAAGTGGGTCTATCGCAACAAATACAAGGTAGATGACTCACTTGAAAAGCACAAAGAAAGGCTTGTTAAAAAGGGGTATGCCAAAAAGAAGGAATTGACTACAATGAAACCTTTGCATCTACAACAAAATGGACTACCATTTGGACCATGTTGGCTCTAACAACACACAACGGATGGAAAGTTCACCAAATGGATGTCAAAACTACATTTCTAAATGGAGACCTCAAGGAAACTATGTACATGACACAACTTGATGGTTTTTTAGTAAATGGATAAGAGCACAAGGTGTCAAAACTAGAAAAAAAATTGTATGGTTTAAAACAAGACCCTCGAGCATGGCATGAAAAACTATCTGAGCACCTCATGAACATGAACTTCAAATGTTTTGAGTTTGAATATGAAACTCTTTTCATCAAATGAGTTGACAAAATAGTTGTATTTATGGTGGTGTATGTTGACGATTTGATCATCATAGGGGGCAATGATTGGTACACTATAAAATTTAAATCAAATTTGATGAAAAGCTTTGAAATGACTAATTTGGGTTATATTCATTACTATTTGGGTATTGAAGTAATTCAAAAACTAAAGTATTTCTTCATCACTCAGCAAAAGTATGTTAGTGACATTTTAAGCAAGTTTAGAATAAAGATTGTAAGCCTCTCAGCATGCCCATGGAATAGAATCTCAAATTGACATCTAAAGGTTCAATAGATCTGGTTGATGCCACTTAATATAGATAACTCATTGGAAGTGTGATTTATGTGACTATCAATCAACCAAATATTTCATATACAGTTGGTATCCTCTCAAGATTCATGAAACAACCTAAGGGTAGCAAAAAAAAAGGGTCCTCATATATCTCTAAGGCACACAACATTTTGGACTCAAATACTCTAGGGCAGGAGACTTCAAATTATTTGGGTGTTCAATTTTTGACTATTCTAGTTATCATGAAGATGGAAAGTCCACCTCAATTTTTCTAATGAATTTGGGAATAATAGTTGTCAGTTAAAATTCTAAGAAACAATTAGTGCTATAAATTTATTCAACAGAGGCAAAATATATGGCCACTTCAGAGGCAACTAAAGAGATCTTATGGCTCAAAAGGGTTCTTTTAGATTTATAAGAGCGACAAAACTTTTGAAATATAGATGATAAATAATCTAGTCTTTCATGACTGAACCAAGCACATCAATACCAAATTTCATTTGATTCAACACTATGTGAAAGATGGTAGTGTCAAGTTGTAACATTGGCTGACAATAGAGTAACTAGCAGACATCCTAACAAACGCGCTTGGATGAGAAAATTTTGAAAATTTTAGAGGAATGCTTGCTCTAACAAAAACCCTTACAAATCAAGGGGGGTGTAATATTATGGCAGATAATATTTCCTAATTTCTAGGAGTAGTTGCACATTTACTTTTGTCTTCTAGTGTGTAGCTCAAGAGTCCTGTAGCTAGCTGAATGGACTTCTTGGTAGGTGAAGTGATTAGTCAAATTTTGGATTTAAATTATAATGTTTGCTTACATTTCAATTTGAATCATGAAATATAATTTCATTTCCATTCCATAAATAAATCTTCCAACCTGTCATATATTAGTTTATCATGTAGATATCATATATTTTCAGTCTAACACATAGGATGCATAGATTTTATTTTGAGGATAGTTATTGCAAAGGTTTAACAACTCCTCTCAAAAGAGGAGGCATTCACAGGGGTTTATCATAGAGATCAGGCCATCCTAATGCATTCAAAACACAATTTTCAACATGCAAACATGGATTACAAAAACCAAACTTAGGAAAATATAGTGAATTATAGTCACACCTAGATTAATCTCATATTTTTTGATAAACAGTGCTTTTAGACATAGTGTAGTACACTACCAAAGGTGAAGTGCACTCTAATCTAACCCACTGCATTATTGTCCAATGTCCTCAAAAATAGAAATTTACAAAATTATTAGAAAGATACAATAGGTATAGTTTATATTTACATAGTCTTAATCAGAGAGGATCAGATATGCTCAGTATATACTGAATTTTTACACAGAATTACACATGTTTGCTCAGATTTGGAGTATCATGTACGACATGATCACTTCCATTTTAGTTCCATATATGTATAGACATAGATTATTATGACCTAGTCCAAAATCCATATGCATAAATATCAAAATTGGGGGCATGTGTTTAGCACATTATTTCCATATGCTCAATTTTTCACTAATTCTCTTAGATGGAATGACAAATCCATATTGTATACTCTAGAAACCATTGGCACCAAATTTATACTAGGATTAAACTAAATTAATGCCTCATTTTATCTATAATAGTTGGTATTCTTGAGTGGCCCATGTCTATTTTACACCAAAGTACCTGAGTGGCCCCTGAGACATTTTAATTCATAGTTTTCAAGTGGCCCAAAGCCATCTTTCACATCTTCATGACACCACACCAGTCTCAATTTCAACTTCTTCTATTATATAGATAGGAAATGATGGAGTCATGGCCTACTTAATTTATTGATCCACCCACACAAGAGGATTGAGAAAGCCATCAACTTAGTCCAAGTTATTCACCATTTGATCACCAGCTACACACACACATGTTGTCACGAGGTTTTTGCATTGGTTCACGTATCTAATGAGGTGTATTTGTTCCTTTCCACTCTCTCACATATCCTTCTTCAATTTTGTCTTTGTTTTTGATATTTCTTAAGTAAGGACTGATTCATGCATGTATTATTTGCAGGACACACAATGGATCACATTTCATAGACATAGACTTAGATTCATGAGATTCAACTCATAATTAAGTCCACGTACATTTCTCTTTCCTTTATTCTATTCATTTCACTTCTTTGTATTTCTATAATAAAGGGGGACAAAATTAGTCATATAAAATGTCATTTTAATGTAATGAGTGTCTCTTAAGACCTCCTTATCCTTAGCTTAGCCCTAGACCTATCTTAGGGCCTCTTTTGATCATTTTCTATCTTTTATGTGTATCTAGACCATGCCCAGATCTACTGTAACATTGAGCCATCACCTAGGCATCCAGGATCCTTTTTCACCCATTCTATCCACCTAGATAATAACACATCTCTTTGGCTTATAACATATTATGTTATTGGCAAAGGGGGTAATGTTATTGACCCTCAACCTTCTTTACCCCTAACAAATATCTTTTCGCTTCTCAAAGTATCATAGGGTCAACCTAGACTCATTTCATGTCTTGATAAGCATCAAAACACTATATAAAGACCATTCTCATTCATTTATCCCCTAGATGGAAAATAGATGTGGATTCTCATGAACAAGATCATAAATAGTTGTGCAAATCAAGGTTAATGATCCCTATTTAGCCATACTTCAACATACATCCATCTACAATAGCTCAAAGCTTAGATTACTTAGATTTATAGTCTCAATACACACTCAAAATCATTTAATTTGACATTCTTACTTAGGCATACTAGCATTCACTTGCACTTGCACCAACCCTTAGATTGGGAGAACTACATCGGGTTTGATCCCCTTTCAAGGTATTGGTATGTAAGCAAGACTCAACACATGGGGTGTTGAGGTCACGTCCAACCTACCCTACTAATTCCACTCTACTTCTACTTGTGTTCATCAAAAGCCTTAGCAAGTATGGAGGCTTAGGATTTCATAAGGAAATTAGTCAAAATAGGAAACAAATAGCGATCTAGGTCTTGATCACACAAGCACAGGTTTCCCATGACAAGGCAAACATCCTCCCAAAATTTCACTACTTAACTTGCATAAGGTCATTAACATGGCACAAAAGGACACTAGCACAGTGTGATACTGCCAAAGGGGATCACACTATCGTCCAAAGAGGGTCTTGAAGCCTATTCTCTACTGATGACACTTTGTACTATTCCTATGCCAATTTTTAGCCTGCCACTTGTCCATCTCAATCATTTTTTTAGCTAACTACACCTTTTCTAATTCATTACTATTTATATAATATTCAAACAAATCAATTATTGTACAAATTAGTGGCTATTGATACTATAGTATTTTATTCCTTGGTTTATTTACTCACCTCTTTATAAAACCTATGGTTACATTCCATAACCTTAAAAAGATAACTCATTATACCATCACTCCCCTTATCTAAACCACATTGTACTATCATGACATCATGTTTGGACCATAATATATGGTCCTAGCAATTTGTTTCCCACTCCATGCAGTTTAACTATTTGGGCTCATTATTACCATCTTGCCTTTATCATTTCTATTTGTTGGAAGTCAATGTGTGTGTCAATATTGGATAATTGGAATTTAATGTCACTTATAAATAAAAAAGTGTTATGATTCATTTGAAAATATAAACTAGAAATCTATCATTGAGCATAATTTTTTTATATGAGAGACATATTATTAAATTACAAGGTTCCCACCGATTTCATTGTTTTACTTTATGGACTCTGACTACTCAAGGGCTAGTTAGTGGACACTAGCCACCCAAACTCTAATGCAAGCCCCTAATCTATTTTTCTTGATAGTCTAGGTTAAGATTTACCTATTGCATGTATGTAGGAGTCACAACTTGAAAATTAAGGGTATATAAGTGAAGAGCAGAACCCCAAAATTCTTTTTTCTTGTTTTTTTTTTAGTTGCTCTGTTAGGATTGGAAGTTTGTGCTTCACACCCCTGTTTAAAATGAAGTGTACAATCATTGTAACATTTTATGAAGAGATTCAAATTTATCGATAAAATATGTCACATCTCTGATTGTGTGTTTCCAAATTCAAATTCCTACTATGTCTTGTACATTGTTGTACACAAAAATATACCCTTTCTATCCTCATGTATTTATTGTATTTTTATTACATTTATCAATTAGGAAGTTTCATTGTATTATACATGTATTTTGATGCTTAATTAAATATAATTCATTTATTTGTGTTACACTTCCACATATATAAAATGATCATTGATCATATCGCAAGTACTAGAGGCCACAACTATGATAGTGACCATAACATAAATGATGTTGGACACTAATGACAAACACCAAATTGAATGGCACATGTTTACATGTCACGCTATCGACATTAGACTTGGTGATGTTAACTAGTTTATCAAATTAACAAAGAAACTACAGGACTCACGAATAAAATGAAACATTTTATTGTATTTTTAAGTCTTAAAAATAACATGACTAACCTCAAAAAATAATCACATTATTATATTTCAACCATGAAAATATTTTTTCCTTTTTTAAAATACACCTATCAAGATTATATAAATTAATTTAAATTTTAGTTTGTTCAGAGTTAATACAAATTTATATTAGAGTAAGTGTTGCCTAAGAAGGTGAACTACGCCCCCATGGGCCACCTTGTGAGATTGGTTTGTCATGTACGTTTTCAAACTTTTCACGGTATAGGAAAAACAAATGTGGGGAGTCAACAATTCATAGAGAATCCTTAAAAAAAACTCGTAGACTTATCATTAATATTGAAAAATAAAACCATACGAGTGTAGGGTTATCATTAATATTGACCACCATCCTCATTTTCCTAAATTTATGATTCACTTCCTTCAACAATTATTGTTTTTTAGCTGCTAACTCGTTTTCCTCGTTAGCAATTGTAAGTGAAAGGTCGCAAATTTGAAGTCATGACTTTGCTTTGTTTTCTCTCTTTGAATATTTTATTATTGTAACGTTTTAAAAAAATTATCAATAAAAATATAGAAAGTTTTGGTAAGTATCTACGGCTCAATTTTTTTATCAAAAAAGAAATGAACTTAAAAAATATATAATTATTATTTCATTTTGAAAAAAGAAATAATTTTAATATTAATTTTATGGCAATTCGGATTATCATGTTATTAAATTTCTCCATCAAGAACTGGAAAACATATTGAATGGCTTTCACAAGCCTTGACATACTTTCATTATCATTGTTTTAAGACGTGCCATCTATAAGTGCATTTTTCAATCAAATTTTTTAATTTTAAATACAAGTATATTAACCATGTTCGATATATTGTGAGGTTTGATCTTTCTCTTTAGATTGAAAAGTGTTTTCTATTAATCATATGTTAAATATATTGTTAATCATACAAAATAAATGAAAGGAATAAAATTACTTCCTAAGAGAACACTTTGCATCGATATCGATTATTAAGAAAGAAGTTTTAATATAACCTTAAATAACCATCATTCTAATTAGCAAAATTAGAATAAAGTAAATTAAAATCACTTAATCATTAAATCAATAAAATCAATAAAAAAAAGTGGAGTATCAAGAGCATGATAATAAAAGGCACATCAAGTGTATACAACACACAACACAAAGTGTATAATAAAAAAGAGAAATGAAAGCAATCATAGAAATTAGAGGATCTTTTGGTTTGTCACCCCAACCATCACCACCAAAAGGATTTGTTGTATTAAATACATGCTTCCACCCATCGTTATTGATTATTTTTTATTTTCTTCTTTTTGTTCGTCATGCTTGGTTAGGGAGATAACAAAGGTTAGCATAGGAAATTTACCTTAAAGTTGTTTCACTCACCCATAGGACTTAGGAACCATGTATTAAAAACTTCCATCTTTGTTTCTATGAGTAGGATAAGATCATCAAGAAAGTGGTGGGAAACTCTCTCAAGTTATTAAACAATGCTTGCCATGGCCCCCATCACCATGACTTAGTGAAGGAGACAACTGACAAGGAAAGTTAGGTGGAACCCAACTAATAACATATGTGGCACTTCCTCAATGGTCCAAAAGGGTTTATAAAAGCTTCATCTCCAAATGAACTTCTTCATCATATACTTGAATCTGAAGTGTGACATTAGAAATGATTAACATGTTGCTAGTAATTAAAAATATTATTCAATAGAAACATGGTTAAATATTACATTATTATTTTCTTTAAATAACTTAAATATTATATTGTAGTGAAAAATATGCCAAATATGATATTACTATGTAGGTAACATGGTCAAATCCTCAAGAAGAACCATTTTTCTGTGAAAAAAACTTTAGAAGAAAGGGTTGTAAAAGAATGTGAATTCTTCTCCAAACTGACTAAGAACACCGAAAAAATGAAAATGTTTGTGAGTATAAGGTTGATGGAAAGCATGATATAGAGGATGGGAAACCCCTATGTGCAAAAGTTGGTCTCCAACAGGAAAGCCTTAATAAATGATGTAATAAATTAAATAATCTTTCTTGGCCACAATAAGAGCTTTCTATAAATTGGTAAAACTTTGGTTATATTGACGTTTGAAAATGTAATATCAACTAATCTACCTATTCACATATCGTGATGTTCAAGGCAAAATCGTACCACTCTAATCATGTGGACCTAAGACTGAAAAATAGTTTAAGAGGTGTAAAAGGGTATTTTAAAAGTTTGAGTCTTCAAAATTTCAAGAACATTCAAGACTTAACTGAATTATATAAAATTGATATTATTTCAAGTTTACAAGATATTATCAAAATTTATAAGACACAACATAAATCAAATTAGATCATGACAACCAAATAGTTAAATGAATCGTTATAAAGTTATCGTAATTATCAAGGTTTTAAATTCAAGTAACCAAATATTTAATTTCATAAAATTTATATTATTAATCGTGTCCGATTGAAAGATAATCTCTTAGAAGATTGAATATTCTAAATAAATAAATCACATTTATCTATGTAAAAAAACACTTTATAGTCACATTCCTTATTCAAAATATGCTTTTGTATATGATTCACAAGAATAAAATCCAAAAGTAGACAACCGCCAAGAAAAAGAAGGAAAAAACAACAAATAAACAAACTAAGAAAACACACATTTAAAATAAAAAGAGCAAGAGAAAGAAACTAGTTAATGATTAAAGACAAGTGAAATTGAAAATTAAAAGATAATTAATTATTAAAGTTAAAGTTACATCTACAATTAAGGAAGTAAATTAAAGAAATAAACTAAAACAAAAGAAATATAGCTAACTAAAAAGGCAAAAAGGACATGAATAAAATAAAATATATTAATTTAATTAATGGAAAGATATACTAAAGAAAGAGAATTAAGCTAAAAGAAATTAAAAATAAAACTATAAAATACGAAGAATAGAATAACATGATAAATGCAATAAACAAGATTTGAAAAGAATTTTTTTTATTGAGAAATAGTAAACTTCATAACTGATTTATAGAAAAATGAGAGTATGAGTGATGAACAATGAAAAATTTGCAAACTATTGCACAATGTGCAAAATATTCTTTATTATTCAAAAAAAGTACAATTGTAATATGCATATATGATTGTATTATTTTGTAGTCATCAAAAAGTTAAGAATCTTGGCCATATTTAGATAATCAATTTATAAATCAAATAATCAACCTAGATATACATGATTGTACCAAGTAATACACTTCACTGTTAGAGAATGTGTTATTTAGTAACCCCTGATCTCAAAGATTTACCTTATAATATAAAACACAATATGAAAGTTGAACTCAATTTTTTTTGTACGTGTATGTGCTTCTCCATTTTTGAATGATGTCTTCAAGTCCTTTTAAAGTCTTCATTTGAAAGTTAGTTATTCTTTTAAGTTATAATTAACAATTAATTTACTCACTCTAAAGTTAACTATTTAATTAGACTTTTTAAAATAAGTTCATAAAGTGAACTTATTTAAGTTTATAAGTGAGCTTTATCAAGACTCAAGACATTATTTTTAAAAATATAAAACAACTCTCTAACGAGTTGGGGGCCACTTATAAGAGCTTAATTAATTAAAATTACAAAACATTATGTGAGTCAAGCAACCATAAGTGACAAATCTAAAGTAATTAATCCTCAAATATTATCAAGATATCAATTTCTATCTTCAAGAAATGATAAAACAATAATATCAATATTTATTATTCATTATTATTGAAAGTAAAAACACTAATTATTAAACAGATACTAAAAATATACTAAAACCACACATTTTTTGCAAGTGATTAAGTATTTATAACTACTGTATCATCTAAAATAGAAATGAATGAAACAACTGCCATAATCTACATAACCCACATTAATTTTATTATGTAAAATACCACTGTCAAATCAAAATACTAATGGAAAATAACACAACATGCCACAAATAGTCTGATAAAAACTAAAAATAATAAGTTTGAAATGTCAAATATCAATCAACAAGTGTAATATTACTCATCATCTAAAACCAAATCTAACCAAAGTGCCTCATGTTCTATTTGATACTCAATATAATTAAGAGGTGTCATAGGTAACTCCACTCTAGTGATGCCTCTAGATTCATCATCTATCTATAACTTATCCTTTTGATAAAATATGTTATTGAAGGTAAGCTGAAGGGATAATAGCATGTTACAACTGGAATAAGCAACATTATTTAGGGTAATGACAATAAGATCTTAAGTAGTTTTACAATGGGTTATTTCAACATTTAGTGGCATAGAGTCATCATGCATGTGCATCTCATTGTGTGCAGTAAAAATTTGGGAGGAGGTGGTTTGTGAACCACATCCAATTAGACAAGACTTATAATTCCCTCTACAAGGACCCCTCCTACCACAATGAATAAGAACACCTCTGTGAAACATATTCAAAACATTACAAAATTTAGAGTCATAAGAATTAAAATCTAGAGAAACACTAATACCAAAATTAAAAATTTACATAAAAGCACTAGAATCCCTTCTAACCCTAATATATCTACCTCAATAATTACCCCAAATGTCATGCCCTTTTTTTTATAAAAATAGGCATGACACAATCTTCTTGGGAACAAACAAGCAAAAGACAAGAGCATATACAATAATTCATCTCAATCACATACTCATATACACAATCCATACAATTAGCATCATTCTAAAAATGGGTGCATGTCATTGATTAAGGGGTTAAAAGTTCTAAGTTCATTCAACCAAGCACTCACAAACTCAATCACGAGCTTATGCCAAGGATTACTATGCAGTGACGTTAAGACGAATATCAATTTTAGCCTCGACCATTACTGACACAATTGGATCCATATGGCCACATTAGATATGCTCAACCCTAAGTCATTGGGGAACATGATCATACCACTTTTCATGATTACAGGACCCTAGGCCCAATATTAATTACCCAACCTCTTAGGATTCTGAGCTTCATGACGCTGCCACTTGGTAGTTCCTCAAGCCTTCAGGACAATGGAAGCCTTGGGGCATTATACCGAATGTCTTAAACTTTATGGGATACATATTGTTTCCAGTTGTTGTTTCCCTAATGAACCAAAGCCCCTAAGAAACTCAATGAATGGTACTAACTATACTTTCTATTTGATTGATGGGATGTTGACACGTGGATGACTCTCAATGATCCATCCACCTGGCATTACCCCTATAATATACCAAGCAGATATCATTCCTAAGTTATTAGGATGAATACATGTGGATGGCTCTTGATGCTTTGATTTCCCAATACCGATCGTATAATAGACCAAGTTAATGTCACTCTTGGGTTAGTGAAATGACAAAAATTAGATGGCTCTAGCAATATTTTTATCTGACATTGACCATACAATGGAGCCTACTATCATCACTCCTATGTTAGTAGGATGATGAGACATGGATGACTCCCAATGCTCCACTTGCCCACCACTGACCATATAATAGTCCAAGATGGCATCACTCCTAGACTAGTAGGATGATGACACATGGATTCCTTTGACCAACTTACAATAAGTCATAAAATTGACTAAGTTAAACTTTGAAACAAAAATACCAAAGTGATTAATTAATTAAGACAAAAGGTCATAGAAAGACCTGATCAAAAAGCATCTAAGGAAAAGTTTGAGTGGATAAATTAGATGAAAAGGAAAATATAACTAAAGCAAAAATTTACAACCATAGCTTGATGAACAACGAATTCATGATTCAATATGAGGCCAATGACATAGACAAGATAAGAAGCAAAATCTTGATATAGTTGAATGCATAAATAAACTAAGACATAGACAAAGGAAAACTTAGAAGTGGTTCAAGAATTAGAACTCAGGTAAGGTAATTTAATAATCCTAAATCATATTGGTAAAATAAACCAAAGGGTGGCAAAACCTAAATCAATCTCTCATCATTAAAGCAATATTTTCATTGGTTTATTTGACTAAAAGATAATCACAAGGCAAACTTATTCTAGTCATACTTTTCTTAATGAACTACTCATTCTATGAGCTGACAATCTTATTCATCAAAAGATTACACTTTGAACAAATATTTAAATGCTCATAGTTCCATTAAAGCTGAGAGAACAACCATGGATTTACTAACAAGTAAAAACTCAACACCAAGGAATTGGTCTACAGGACCTTCTTATATCATTAATTCTTAGCAAGGGTGACCTCAATCAAACGTAAAGGCTTCATGCCTTGATATAATTATCACAATAGATCCAAGCTCTATCATAACTCTTATTTATTTATTATATGTTCTTGGTATTGGAAAGTTTCTAACATGAAGGTCACTCAACTACCAAATCTTCCAAGATTCCTTTCACAAGGCATATTTTGAACTAAAAGACATCAATATTCAGATAAAGCAGACAAACCATACTATTATTCCAAATAATAATATCATAGCTATTTAATTGAGTGTCACTCATTTTAAATGAGTATAATCCCTTGCATCACATTTAGATCAAAGAGAGACACAATGCTTATTTAATAAACTTTTCATAACTAAGGTTTAAGTGAAAGAATCAATATGCTGAATTTATTCAAAAGAACCATAAAGGATAAAGAATTTTATACATGTAGGCTCCTTCCCAAGTCCCTATAAACCAAGCATTCTTACTCAATTACCTCTCATTTTAACAAGGAGATTCAAAAAAATAAAAATAAAAGTCTTTACCCATAACTAGGTCATTATACAAGATCTATCTATCATATAAATAATCGAAGCAAGTTGGCTGTTTATTAACATTTGAAAAAATAAAATGTGGACTTCATAAGATATATAACATTTTAGGCATAATCTAGGCTTGGTTTAATAACAAAAGAGTACTCCTTCTCCTGAAGCGGTCCTCATTCACTCTAAGAAACTATTGACCATTATAAGGAAGGCTCACTGTCCAACCTTTTATTATAATTAAGTTTCTACTCTATACACCCCCAAGCTCAATACTCCTAGCACTGAGCATGTTTACATCACGTGGTAAAGGTAAGGGTGGATATCTAAGCAAGGGAATCTTAACACAAGGGAATGACCATACACATATTCCTAATTTATAACCAAAGAGACTCTCAGTCCCAAATACAAAGAAAAAAAGCATTCAAGTGAAGCTAAGCATTCATAAATATATTAATAGTAGGCAAAATTTCATAGCATAACAAGGCCCATAATTTGATTGGATAATAAGAGGATACCTCACTCAATTGATTTCATCCAATAATCATAGGAGGGTTAAGCAATCTACCACCATGCCTTGGCATGGGATGAATTAATAGTCTACCAATATGACATTCATGATATGGTTAAGCAATATACCACCCTATCTATCATAGAGGGATTACCAATTTACTACCATGAGCATGCTGCTCATAGACAACCACCACATTATGTCATAACATCATCAATACAAGTATGCAAGAATATGAAACATTTTAATTGGCAAGGAAGAACATAACCTCTACAATGGACTCAAATGGGAAATACTTTACATGGAATCCAATGCACAAACCATGGACAAGAAAATAAGACACACAAAATAAACCAAGTGGTCTTATTCTCATAAATGCAAAAGATCAAACAAAGAATCATATCCATGTTTATACAAAGGAAATATCTGAAACACTATTTAATAATAATCTCACCTATGAACTCTAATACCACTTGGGCACTCTCCTCTAGTTGTCTAAGACCCAACTCTCTTAACCAACTCTTTCTATTATTGCTTCTTCTCTTCTATGTAGTCTATTTTCTATAGATTTTGGTAAAATTTCTTCCAAAAGTTTTTAACACAAGAAGATTGAATTCTACTTATAGACATATTAGAATTATCTAACCATTCTCTACTTACCATCACATTTTTCATTAAGGGACGTTCTTTTCCATGCTTCATTAAGGTGCATGGTAGCTTCATAATATTTTGTGGTTGCTTTCAAAACTTCCTTTCATGTTCTCTACTTGATTCAAGACTAAGGCAAATAATGGGATATCTATCGATCATCCACCTGACATTATATGTGTTGGTTACAAGATATAAAGGTAAAGAAACAACAAGTTTCACCAAATAAACTTAAATTCTATCTACCTAAATAAAATTCTTAGTCTAAAAATGGCATCTTACGCAACCAACTCCTTAGCATAGGTTTAAGAAGGGTTTAAGCGTAAATTTTTTTAGTGATATAACCATGCTTGGCATAGTCTCTTTCCTTTATTGTATATTTTCCTATTCTTAAAAACTTGATGCACACGTCAAATTCCTCTAACCAAGGGTTCATTTTAAGAGGCCCTAAACGAAAACCCATCAAAAATATCTGGTAAATCTAGGAAAATCTGATTCACGGTCATGGTAATTTTTTTTAGGGTGATGGCGAATGGTTGAAAAAATGGTTAAACTAAATGGCTAAGCCAAATAAACAATATGAAAAACTAAAATAAATGACCGGACTAAATAGCCAAGTTGAATGGTTAGATCACATGGCTAAACCAAAAATCTGAGCCAAATGGTCAAACTAAACAATTGGATTGAATGGTTGAGTTAAATGGCTAAATTGAATAGTTGAATGGATGGTTGAGCTAGACGGTTGAGATGAATGGCTTAAATGAACACTTAAGTCATGCACCTTGTTTGAATGATTCCACTAGATAACGGAGCTAGACAATTCAATCGTTCAACACACTAGTGGGTGACATATGCATCTAATCTGCTATCTAGTTGCCTAATCACCTCCCATGCTCTATAAATACTTACCTATACCCTCATTTATAACATTTTGTGTAACTCATTTCTCATCCCTAGGAGAAAAACTCATTTTATAGCCATGGAAAGAAAATTTGTTTTCAAAAACCTACTATGCCAAAACATCTTGAAGCTTGTATAACAATCAGATGCATAAAATTATTAGGTTTAAGAATATAGCTTTAGTGGCCTCCTCGACATGTTGTAATATGACCTCAACATTGCCCTTCTAAAACTGTTCATGTACTCATATGACCCAAATGAGAAGATCTTCACCCTACAAGTCAATTGTAAAATTATTTTTTTGGTAATTCACCACAACATATTCATAATATCATTGGTCTTCTATTTCTTAATGTAACCCCTGTGAGCTCTAAATCACTACTGTCAGATGAAGAAAAAAATTTCTTGGCTAAAAATTTTGATTTGTACATCAAAAAAATTGGTATGTACTTATAAATTTGTTTGTATAATCAAAATTCAATTTTCATATTTTGTGATCTAAAGACTAAAATCCTATTTTTGTCTTTCATTTCAGATAGTTAATAGAGGGGAATCTGCATCGAAGACATTAGTCATCCTTTTTTGAAAGCAATGGTTCAATTTTTCCAAGATAGAATAGTATTGTAAGGAAGAGTGGTATATATTCCATATTGGGTACTGTTTTATATTATCTATACTATTTTCAAATATAAATTTGACTGGTGCTCTTTCATTTCCTCCAGAATAAGTCTTGAATTGAATTATGCTGATACTAATCCCAGTTCCACTATTTTTTGTTCCAATTTTATTCTAGCATTGTACTACAAGGCCTCATTTGAGCTTTAAAAAACATAGGATCTAACTATGATGGATCCAAAAATGATGACAAACTCTTTGTCTATGGATGAGCATGAGGTTAATTATTTGGTTCATTTTTTGATCTAGATTCTAAGGTTTAATCATTGTTTGTTTGTTAAATGGTTACTAAGGTAAATATTAATAACTATTTGATCTTTGTTTATTACAACTATCAGGTAAGAATGCATGCCTCAAAAAAATAATCTACCTCAAAAGGATAGCATGTAACTGCAATTACGGTTGAAGATTCTATAGATTTAGAGTCTATAGAATCATCCATGAAATTTTATCGACTTGCAAAATGTCCATGAGTTTCTTCGATGTCCTCTCCATGTGCAGGTTTGCTATTTAAAATTTTCAAATGAGATTTTAATTTTCCAAACTCAAATGCATTGTTTTAGTTATTTGTTTTATTCTTATAGTTGAATCGAGAGTAATTTAGATGGTGGAACAACCACCACCACAACAAATAGTAACATCTACTATCCCTTCTCAATGCTCTGTAGAAGGTATTTTACATTAAATATTTTGTTTTTTTTTTTACTTTTTAGATTTTGATTATTGTTTTTTAGATTGAATGTTTGCGTAATATACCAGCTCAAAACACTCCTATAGCTATCACTCACAATACACCACATACATTGGAGGATATACTATCTCCAAATACAAGTACTAAACTTTTAATTTCAATTTTGCATATAACTTCATTTTTTTAATTTATTTATTTTCTAAAATAAATTACATTTAACAAGCCATCCTCTATCTATGAGGAAGATTATGCCACTACCTCCACCACTAAATGCATTTTGTATAAGGGGGAAGGATCTTCCATTAACACCACTACAATGAATAGTAACACTATAAATATCAGGGTTCTAATTCCCCTCTTTCTCTATTGGAGGTTTATTGAGTGTGCAGAGATTGACTTCTTTGCCATAAATTGATCTTGATGATGAATATCTGGGGTTTGATAGTGCCACTAATGTTGGAATTGATTTCAATCCACATGATTTTATCCAAGGAGAAGCAACACATGTTCATACGACTACTCAACAGGAACCTTCAAGAACTTGACCAAATAATCCCACCCTAATAGAGAATGTTATAAAGTCTGATGATGCCCTTACATATTTTCCATTGAATAATTTGGTAGAAGATAGTATTACTTTTAGTCTTTAGGAGGGAGTAATTGATGAGTTAAAAATTTGTGTGTGTGGGATATTTGAGTGAAGGCCCTAAATAAATAAATAAATGACTGTTATCATAACCACTTGAAGCAAGAAAATTTATTTGCATTGGTGCAATAGGGACCCACAAAGATTGATGATTTTTTTGCCAAAGCTAAATATAGGTTAGTTATTGTTGCTAATACTTACAATGATAATGTGTTGATAATCATGATTAACAGGTTGGAGAATTTGAATTCATAAGCCCATATATATTTTAATATATAGGCAAAAGACATCAACCTTGTTGTGATTATGAATGCGGAGAAGGAAAAAGCTTTGGTAATTTATATTCATTTTAATCAAATTTCATGTCATTCTTAATTTTGTTCACATCTAATTATATTACATTTTAAAATGCATGCAAAATATGAGAACTTGAAGAAAGAAATCAAGGTCCTCAATGTGCATCTGAAAAATACACAAAAAAGTTTATAATTGGTCGCTCAATTCAAGGAAAATCTTGTTATGTTGAATAAATAGAACAACTCACTATGAAAAATCATTAAGGAGCAAGGACGAGATCTCGATGCCTTATTTAAGAAGAAGACAATTGCCAATCTAAGTCTACTTTCTACAGGAGATGCTAGAAAAAAGGATAGGGAAAATCTTGAACATCGTAATGTTATGGCTATAGATCTTGAAAAAGCAGGGATATTTAAGGACAATAGTGGCATAGAGGATGTTGGGATTGAAAAAATATCTGAGAAAGTGGTTGTGAAAGAAGGGGGAAATGTGGTTGAGAAAATCGCTGAGTAATTGAAATTTTGTTTTAAACTTTTATATATTTGAAAATAATGTTTTATTTTAAAATATAAATTATGAATGAAAATTTCAAGTTTGTAGATGTTGTGATCAATTTATTGAGTTTTAATTGCAATTTCAAATTTATTTTTATGATGTTGTAAACTTGAATGGTGTTAGGCCCCCTTTTGATATTTCTGATGCACTTGTGAAACTCACATCTCAACATAAATGGATTAATGTCAACATATTCCTTTAGAAAGTGTTCCACCTAACACAATGATAATATATTAATCTTGTGCAATCATCACTTAGCAAGAAACATAGAAATGCATTTTAGAAAATGTATAATAGTTATTGCATGTTATTATTAAAAAAAGAGTTATTTTCTATGGAAGATCTCTTCTTTTTTATATTTTAGATTGTTTCTTGAGTAAATCATAATTTGAGATGTGTTGTCCCCCAAAAAAATATCACTCATTTTTGGGACAACATTTGAACTATTTTGGTCCTTTAGACCAAAATTGTCTCTTCCCTTTCTGAAATTTGTCCTGGACATTCAAATTCCTCATTTTTCAAGCTTCTCAAAAATCTATGGACTTTGTAGGCTTGAATCTATGGACTCTACAGGCTTGAATCTACGGACTCTGCAGGCCAAGTTCAACGGGCTTCACAGGTTGATTTCTATGGACTCCTTCAAGGTTAAAGAAAACTACAAACTTGGTTTCTATGAACTCTGTAAGTAGGTTCATTTCTCCAGGTTCAAAGACTTCTACATCTGGGTTCAAAGGTCTTCTACAAGTAGGTTCAATTAAGGTTCAACATGTTCAACGCATTTAGTTCAACAGGTTTAAAAGCTCTCAACACAACTGCAAAGTTCATCACTTTGGTTCAATCAAATGGTTCTTCAGTTGGTTCAAAGGATTTGTTTGAAACATTGAACCAAAGCTTGGTTCAACAATTGGTTCAATGCTTTGGTTCATTCAATTGGCTTGAACCATCAGCTTGGTTCAAAGCTTGGTTCATCGACTTGGTTCAACAGAGTGGTTCATCGACTTGGTTCATCCACTCAATTCAAAGGTTTGGTTCAATTAAAAGGTTCATTGGCTTGAACCATTTTGGTTCAAAGCTTGGTTCATCGGCTTGGTTCAACCAAGTGGTTCAATGCTTTGGTTCAATCAAACGGTTCACTCAGTTGGTTCAATCAAAGGGATCATCGACTTGGTTCAAAGCATAGTTCAAAGGAGTGGTTCAAATGCAAAAGTTCAAAGAAGCATCTTGAAGGACAAGTGCCCTTGTGGAGGGCACTTGGTCAACAAAAACACCCTTCAAAAGGGTTATTTTCAAGGAAACAGTTAAGGTAAATTCTTACAAACTTTTGTTTAAGGTAGACAAAGGCATAATTCTTTCAGACTTTTGTCCGAAGGAATTCCTTTAGACAAAAAGTCTGAAAGAATTCAGAGAAGCTGTGGACAGAAAGCCCGAAGAAATTTCCAAAGAGAAATCAATTCTGTGGATTTTTTGTCCACAAGAAGTAATTTTGTGGGAATTTGTCCACGGGAATTTATCCACAGGAATTTATCCGTGGGAATTTGTTCGAGGAAAAAGCCTGAGGAAAATGTCCAAGGAAAATCTTGGGGAAAATGCTTGAGGAAAAGCCTAAGGAAAATGTCTGTGAAAACAGTCCGTAGGAAAGCCGCGAGAGACTGTCGAAGATAAAAGGCCGCCGAAGGACCCTGAAGGGCAAGTGCCCTTGCGGGGGACTCTTGGTTGCCAACTTGAAGGACACTTCCCCGAAGCCGAAGGGTCATCTTCCCTTCGAGAAGATGTAAAACAAGAAACATGAAAGGGCAAGTTATTTCTGGGAAAATGCAAAATAGGAAAGCCAAAGAAAGACCAAGGGGTGATGTGCCTAAAGATGCCAAATTCTAGAACAGCGAACTAGCCATTGAAAGCGCATTGATGGGTGCGTGAATGTCAATTTCAAAGCTCATTAAATAGTCATTGATCCTTGTAGATTCAAATCTATGGTCCCAAATGCATTCAAAGGCTTTAAGGCTGAGATCAGTAGGAAGCGATTAAAGAACAGAGTATTAGATTAAATCAAGGACTTGATTTAATTTAACCAAAAAAGGAGGAACGATGAAGAAGGATCAGATCACCAAGTAGACATTGAAAGATGTAAACTTTCAATAGCGTGACCTGTTTCTCTACATTGAGAAAATCAAATGGGTAGATATCCCTAAATTCTAGCCTATCTTCTTAACAGATTTCAATGCAACATGATGTGTTACTGTTCCTGAGTCCTTCTTGAAGAGGCTATATAAGGGACTCTCTTTTATTATAAATATCTCTTTTTGACAATCAGAATGAAACTCTACCCAAATTGAAAGGCAATACTGAGACTTTGAGCTTAGATTCTTCATCATATTTTGTTATTGGAATAAGAAAGCAAGTGATTTTTTAGACTTTGTGCTGTGATATCTTTGTTGTTGAGGAAACTGTTCTTATGTCTTTTTCCTCAATATATCTTATGTTCCTTTAATTCAACAAGAAAAATTAGTGACAGCAGTCAGGAAGGTTTTTTGAAGTCAACTGTGGAGAGACTTTGTGCTCCCATAATCGCCTTTCATTGTGTTTTCTTTTCATTTCTATGTAAAAGACCTCGGGACAACTTTGTGCCCTCATTGTCCTTCGTATCTCACTCTTGATAAATTCAGGTGGAGACTTTGTGTTGCATCTCGATTTTCTAGTTACTACGTCTTTGGTTACATTTTGCATTTACTACCAGGAGTATTCTTGTGGTTTGCTGAATAGTACTTCTGAAAGAAGAGGAGTGATGTCTGTCATTTCCTTTGAGTTTTTCCTTTGATTTGCACACATCATCTATGAAGAAAGAGAGATGGATGGTTTGTCCTACCCTTGAGTATTATTTTTTGTTTATATATATATAGCAAATCTATAGGGAACCTTCCCTTGATGAGAGGAGAGATCAGTCCCCTTTTGATGTGGTAAACCTACACATTTGGATGACTAATCTTCTTACTTTGGTTGATTAGACCTATTTTGTTTATCAGTATGTTGATCGACAAAATATTCAACCAACAATTTTTGGCAACTCTGTTGGGGAAATAACTCATTATCATTATAACCCTTATCCATTATAGACTCTGGCGACTCCATTTCATGATATACCCATTATTCATTTATAGCCTTACCATTCACTTCCACACTAATCGAGAAAGAATGCACAGTTTAAAGCCTCAATCTTCAAACTAAAGCAAAGTCAATTCTTTTCCATTTTTGTTTCATAATCTAGCAAATTCAAGGTATACACAAAGCCAGAGGGAGAAAGGTATCATTGACCTTGTATTCGAGTTGGTATAGCAAAGTGATTTTGATCTGTTTCCTTCACCATCTCGTCTCCAACGAACCAAGAGCCTTCCTCTTACTAAAGTCAAATCTCCATTGCCAGATGAAGGATCCACTTCTACTATTGATAAAGCTTTGCCAATAATTACCCCTTTGGGATTTGTTTTTCCTCCTTTTCATAATCTTACAATGGCAGTTCAAGGCCCCTGGGGTAATGCTTTTGGTCCTCTCAATCTTACTTTACCTCTACATGAGCTTCCATGTAGTTCAAGCAAGAATTTCTCCAAATTATATGGTGATGGGAAAGTTCATCCTAATGAACACATTGCAACCTTCAGCATAGCTTGTGGAGTAATCGGAGTACAATTTGAAGATGTAGCAGCCAGGTTTTTTGTGGAGACACTACAAGGCGCTGCTGTAGATTGGTTTTATCATCTACAGACTCGGTCAGTAACTGATTGGAATACCCTCAAAGATAAGTTTGAAGCTAGACTCAAACCTATAGAAGATGCACATGCACTTTTGGATCAACTTACACATATGAATAAAGAGCCTCATGAACTAATGAGGGACTTCATATCCAAATTTGACAAACTGAGGAACAAAATTCCTATAATTTCTCGACCTACAGCTGAAAATATCAAATGTTTCTTCATTAATTCTCAGTTACTTAGAGTAAGGTTTCTCTTGATACGTGCTAGTCAAATAGATCTTGCTGCAACTCAACATTTGGCCACTGAGGTAGAAGATGATCTCATCTTAGCAAGGAAGATAAGAAGAGATCCAAATAGAAATAGAGGTTCATCTTTTAAATATTCATCTACAAGCACCACTGATCCAATGGTGCAGAAATTGGCAAATGAGTTTCTTGCTCTCAAAAAGCAAATGGCTCAAGAAATGTCTTCTACTCCTTCATACAGATGGACATTTTCAAATCAGTCATATCAGGGCTATGCTACCAAGAATCAAGGGCAACAGAATCGCCTTCCTCCCCCACAAGGGAAACTTGCCATGGAAGCTCCTCTAACTAATTTAGCAATGGGATATCTTGAGGCAAAATCAGAGTTCTCTTTTCATCTTGAATTGAATCAAAAAATGACGTTGATATCCTTATATAAAATCAAGAAGAATCAGCTAGCGACTCCCACATTGGTTTCCTGAACTACTAGGATGAACTCGAAAGCAAAGGAGAAGATTTTGATGGATCATATGCAATGTTTACCATGTCTAAGAACCAATCAGTCTAGCAAGTTGATAAAGGGAAGATAGAAAAACAACCTCAACCATCAGTCACGATTGCTAAGCGTGGAACCACTCTGCCTTTTCAGTCAAAGGATATAGTAATCAACCAAAAGACAAATACATCAATTTCACCTTCACCTTCTATTTCAATTTCACAAACCAGCCCTCCTCCCATCCCTCCTAAAACCCAAAAAGTTGAAATACCTTCCTCTGTACCTAGCTCAATTCAGCCATTTGACATAATTGATCATGTCAAAAAGACAAACATACAAATGTTCGAGTTCAAATATTTGCAGTCCAATCTTGATCAATTGGATAAACTGATCTAATATGTCAAGAACCAAACCATCCCTATAGGAAAAAAAGCTAAAAAGGTAACTCCTGATTCTCCAAAGAACATGCCTATTCTGAATAATCTTGTCATTACTCCCCCAGCTACTCCTAAAAAAATAGAACCTTTCTATGTTTCCCTGTTAATTAATGGCCACAAGCTAAGTAACTATATTATAGACTCAGGCGCATCTGATAATGTCATGCCTGCTTAATTAGCTGAGTCTCTTGGTCTCACACTGACCAAGACATTTGGGAGATGTTTCTCCATAGAGAACAAGCAAATACCATTACTAGGGCAAATCAAAGATGTCCAATTTGCATTTGCAGCCTTTCCAGACAAGAGAATCAAGATGACTGTCTTGGTGGCTGACATCCCAGCATCCTATGGCATTTTACTTGGATGAAATTTTTGCAAGGACATAGGAGGAGAACTAAGCATGGATCTATCTGAGGCAAGGATCCCTGTTTAAGGCATAATGAAGAGGTTGCTCCCTAAAAAGGAGGCAAAATATGTGGTCACCCAAACATCAGCCCCTGAAGCTTAAATTCTTTTTGAATCTATAGGTATGTGTAACTATTTTCTATCTACAAATGAAATACATGAAACACCTAATAAAATTCTTGAAAGTGTCAACTCAGAACTCAGTTCAACTAGAATATCAGAAGAACTAGTAGGCTGCAATACAGATGAAGAAGGATCCTCCATCTCTGATGAAGGAAAGTCTAAAGAAAAATCAGTATCATATGAAATATGGATTTTGGAATTTGATGGAAGTTGTTCCTCTACCAGTTTGGGAGCTGGGATTGTGTTGATATCTCCTCAAGGATATATTTTTCCTTTATCTTACAAATTACAATTTAGCCACACTAACAATACAGCTGAATACAAATCTCTACTGCTTGGAATGAAGGCTGCTCAAAAAAAAGGCATCAAGTTTCTTCATGCCAAAGGGAATGCTAAATTAGTGGTTTTTCAAGTAAAAAATCTTTACTAAACCAAGAATGAAAGATTACACCACTACCGTAACCTGGTTTGGGATCAAATTGAAAGCTTTGATGCTTTCAACATTTCTTCTATACCTAGAGAGTCTAATGACAGAGCTGATGCACTTGCTATTTCAGGAACTCTCTTAGTTCCTCATTCAGATTTCAAAGAAGACATGTATACTATTGAGCTGGTCTGTAGACCAATTGTTCCTGACAATGCTGATCATTGGCAAGTATTCAATGATGACCATCAAATCATTGCTTTCCTGAAATGAAAAGACAATTTTGAACAACTACGTTTTGAAGGTAGTGAACCTCAAAAGTATGAATCAACCTCTAAATCCAGTTCAGATATAAATGAAGAATTCTTATAGCTAAAAGGAAACAAAATTCCCAAAGGCCTAGTTTCTCTTGAGAATTTGTTTGACAAGCATGATAGATTCATCAAACAATAGAAAATAGATTCAAGTTTCTCTCAGGGATTCCATTAAGTAAATTTGACCACTAAAGAAAATCCCAAGATGGTTAACATTGGTAAGCGCTGCACCCCTAAAGAAAGATTCAAGTTCACCACTTTACTCCATCAATACATGGATGTCTTAGCATATTTTTATGAAGACCTGAAGTCTCTCAAACCTAATGAAATCCACCATGACATTCCTCTCAAGGTTGATTCAATGCCCTATAAGTAAAAATCTAGACAGTACAATCCAAAAATATCAAGTACTATTTTGTCTAAGATACAAAAAATGTTAAATGCTAGAATCATCTTCCCAATCTATCATTCCACATGGATTGCAAACATAGTGCCTGTAAGGAAGAAGAATGGTAAAATTCACATTTGTGTAGATTTCAGGAATCTGAATCAAGCATCTTTGAAAGATAATTACCCTTTGCCAATTATGGATCAAGTGCTTCAAACAGTGATAGGTTCAAAGATGTTATCAATGCTAGATGGTTTCTCAGGATATAATCAAGTTGAATTTGGTGAAGCAGACCAACACAAGACTGCATTCACCACACCTTGGGGTACATTTGCATATAGAAGAATGCCTTTTGGCTTGATAAATGTTGGTGCTACCTTTCAGAGAGTAATGGATCTGGCTTTCAAAAATGAGATTGGTAAATTCATAGTGGTATACCTTGATGACTTGACTATCTTTTCAAAGCATCGATCTGATCATGTACACCACTTAAAACAAGTGTTGGAGCGTTGCCGCCAAAATGGTATTTCCTTGAACCCTAAGAAGTCTATTTTTGGAGTAACAGAGGGGAAACTCCTTGGACACATTGTGTCAAAAGAAGGCATAAAGATTGACTCAAACAAAGACAAGTCTATTCAAGAGCTTAATTTTCTTACAAGCAAAAATGTTGTTCATTCTTTCTTTAGAAAGGTGAATTTTTTACAGAGATTCATCCCCGAATTTGCTGAGAAGACTAGACACATTGTGAACATGATGAAAGGAAGACCACCTTCAACTAGAATAAAGAAGGCAAGTCAGCATTTTAGGATATTAAGATTACCATTACTCACACTCCTACCTTGGTTTGTTCAGATTTCAATAAAGATTTCATCATATACAGCTATGCTTATGAACACATGCTTTCAGCAATTCTTGTTCAACAAGACAAGGAAGGTATGGAATCTCCTATTTCTTTCATGATTTGCCCTCTCAAAACCCATGAGATGAAATATTAAAATGTAGAGAAGCATGCTTATGCATTGGTGAAATCAGTCAAACATTTTCACTTCTATATTCTGAATTCACACACTACTGCCTTAGTTCCTGACACTACAGTCAAGTCTATATTAACTCAACAGGAGTTTGGCACAAAAAGAGGTAATTGGATTGCAAAGATCTAAGAGTTTGATCTAGACATCAAGCCAACAAATCTGGTCAAGGGAAAAGGTCTATACCAGTTAATTGCTAACAATAAGCTAGAAGATACACAACATGAAGAAGCTGAAGTGGAAGATACTCCAACAGTCTTTTTTGTCTCTACTACCAATGAGTGGTATTCAGGTATTGCTCATTTCCTCACTTATGGTGAATGTCTTGCTCATTTGTCTTACAAATAAAGGAGGAATATTAATTTGAAATCTACCAATTTTGTTATTTGGGACAACGGCTTGTATAAGAGAAGCATAGATGGAGTTTTCCTCCACTATGTAGACAAAGAGCAGCAAAGCCAACTTTTGAAATCTTTCCACAATCTGGCCTGTGGAGGACATTTTTTTGCTCCTGTGATTTCTCACAAGATTCTGTGAGCTAGGTATTACTGGCCAACTCTTTTCCAAGATGCACATAAGTGGGTGAGGAAATATGAACTTTGTCAACAATTTGTTGGAAGACCCAAGTTAGTTGCCCTGCCTCTCAAGCCAGTGATCATAGAAGAACCTTTCCAATAATGGGGGATTGATTTTATTGAAACTATAAATCCATATTCAAGTGTTTGACATGATTATGTCATTACAACAACTAATTATTTCACCAAGTGGGTAGAAGCAATCCCAACTAAGCATGCTACTTCAGAAGTTGTATGCAATTTCCTCAAGGAGAATATCATTTCCAGGTTTGGAGTTTCAATCAAAATTGTTACTAAAAATTTAGCTTGTTTCACATCCTAAGAGATTACACAATTTTGTTTCTATTATGGAATTATACTCTCTCACTCTTCTGATTATTTTTCGCAAGGGAATGGACAAGCTGAATCCAACAATAAGAACATGGTAACTATCATCAGGAAGCTAGCAGATGACAATCAAAGAACATGGCATAAAACATTGGTTGATGCTCTATGGGCAGACAAAATCACACCAAAGAGGGCAATTGGTATGTCTCCTTTTCAAATTTTTTATGGTATCAATGCTGAGATACCAATCACCTTAGAATTGCCAGCCTTAAAATTGGCAAAGGCAATTGAAGATCAGACATATGAAAGCTCTCTTGATAAGAGAATCATGTGCCTGACTGAGCTAAAGGAACAAAGAACCATGGTGGTGGATAGAATTGCTGCTCATCAGTGTCTGGTAAAGAAAATCTTTGATTAGAAGGCCAAAAATCGTGATTTCCAGATTAGGGATCAAGTCTTGCTATGGGACAAAAAGAGAGAAACAAAAGGGATGCATGGAAAGTTTGACTCCCTCTAGAGAGGTCCATTTATAATTCATCAACACATTGGTGAAAAAAAAGTTTTTCTAAAATATCAAGATGGCACACTCTTTTCTCTGCCTCACAATGGGTAGCATTTGAAACACTTCAACTCTTGAAGTATCAGATCATTACAGTTGTATATATGTATATTTGTATAGTTTTTAATTCTATTTTGTTTTGTTTATTTTCATTTTTGGAGCCTTTCATTTCTGGGTAGCATGACTCCATAGCCCAATGGCATACTTCAAGGAACTGGAGATTCTGGATTCTACTCCTTTCAAATCTTTTTACAATTGATATATGTTCCCCAACTGGAGCCAGCTGTTGTCCCCCAAACAATATCACTCATTTTTGGGACAACATTTGAACTATTTTGGTCCTTTAGACCAAAATTGTCTCTTCCCTTTCCAAAAATTGTCCTAGACATTCAAATTTCTCATTTTTCAAGCTTCTCAAAAATCTACAGACTCTGCAGGCTTAAATCTACGGACTCTATAGGCTTGAATCTACAGACTCTGCAGGCCAAGTTCAACGGGCTTCACAGGTTGATTTCTACAGACTCTTTCTAGGTTAGAGAAAACTACAGACTTGGTTTCTATGAACTCTGCAAGCAGGTTCATTTCTCCATGTTCAAAGACTTCTATAGTTGGGTTCAAAGGTCTTCTACAAGCAGGCTCAATCAAGGTTGAATGGGTTCAATGCATTTGGTTCAACAGGTTTAAAATCTCTCAACATAATTGTGAAGTTCAATCAGCAAAGTTCATCACTCTGGTTTAATCAAATGGTTCGTCATTTGGTTCAAAGGCTTCTTTTGAACTATTGAACCAAAGCTTGGTTCAATGCTTCGATTCATTCAATCGGCTTAAACCATCAGCTTGGTTCAAAGCTTGGTTCATCGACTTGGTTCAACGGAGTGGTTCATTGACTTGGTTCATCTACTTCATTCAAAGGCTTGGTTTAATTAAAAGGTTCATTGGCTTGAACCATTTTGGTTCAAAGCTTGGTTCATCAGCTTGGTTCAACATTTGGTTCAACCAAGCAGTTCAATGCTTTGGTTCCATCAAACAGTTCACTCAGTTAGTTCAATCAAAGGGATCATCGACTTGGTTCAAAGCGTGGTTTAAAAGAGCGGTTCAAATGCAAAATTTTGAAGAAGCCTCCCAAAGGACAAATGCCCTTGCAGAGGGCACTTGGTCAACAAAAACACCCTTCAGAAGGGTTATTTTCAAGGAAACAGTTAAGGTAAATTCTTTCAAAATTTTGTTTAAGGCAGATAAAGGCATAACTCTTTCAGACTTTTGTCTAAAGGAATTCCTTCGAACAAAAAGTCTGAAAGAATTCAGAGAAGCTGTGGGCAGAAAGCCCAAAGAAATTTCCAAAGAGACAAATCAATTTTGTGGACTTTTTGTCTGCAGGAAGTAATTCTGTGAGAATTTATCCATGGGAATTTATCCGTGGGAATTTATCTATGAGAATTTGGCCGGGGAAAAAGCCTAGGGAAAAGCTTGGGGAAATGGCCCAGGGAAAATCCTGGGGAAAATGTCCATGGAAATAGTCTGTAGGAAAGCCGCGAGAGACTACCAAAGATAAAAGGCCGCTGAAGGACCCCGAAGGGTAGGTGCCCTTGCGGGGGACTCTTGGCTGCCAACTTGAAGGACACTTCCCCGAAGCCAAAGGGTCATCTTCCCTTTAGGAAGATGTAAAAAAAGAAATCCGAAAGGTCAGGTTCTTTTCAATAAAATGCAAAACAAGAAATCTGAAGAAGACCAAGGGGTGACATGCCTGAAGATGCAAAATTCTAGAATAGCGAACTAACCATTGAAAGCGCATTGATGGGTGCATGAAAGTCAATTTCAAAGCTCATAAAATAGCCGTTGATCCTTGTAGATTAAAATCTATGGTCTTGAATGCATTCAAAGGCTTTAAGGCTGAGATCAATAGGAAGGGATTAAAGAATAGAGTATCAGATTAAATCAAGGACCCAATTCAATTAACCAGAAAAGGAGGAACGATGAAGAAGGATTAGATCACTAGGTGGACATTGAAAGATGTAAACTTTCAATAGCGTGACTTGTTTCTCTGCATTGAGAAAAGCAAATGGGTAGATGCCCCTAAATTCCAGCGTATCTTCTTAACAGATTTCAATGCAACATGATGTGTTACTATTCCAGAGTCCTTCTTGAAGAGGCTATATAAAGGAATCTCTTTTATTGTAAATATATCTCTTTTTGACAATCAGAACGAAACTTTGCCCAAATTGAAAAGCATTACTGAGACTTTGAGCTCAGATTGTTGATCATATTTTTTTATTAGAATAAGAAAGCAAGTGATTTTTCAGACTTTGTACTATGATATATTTGTTGTTGATGAAACTATTCTTATATATTTTTCCTTAATATATCTTCTGTTCCTTTAATTCAATAAGCAGAATTAGTGACAGCAGTTAGGAAGGGGTCCTGAAGTCAACTGTGGAGAGACTTTGTGCCCCCATAATTGCCTTTCAGTGTGTTTTCTTTTCATTTCTATGTAAAGGACCTTGGGATGACTTTGTGCCCTCATTGTCCTTCATATCTCACTCTTGAACAATTCAGGTGGAGACTTTGTGCTGCATCTCAATTTTCTAGTTACTACATCCTTGGTTACATTTTGCATTTACTACCAGGAGTATTCTTGTGGTTTGCTGAATAGTACTTCTGAAAGAAGAGGAGTGTTGTCTGTCATTTCCCTTGAGTTTTTCCTTTGATTTGCATGCATCATCTCTAAATAAAGAGAGATGGATGGTTTGTCCTACCCTTGAGTATTATTTATATATATATATATAGGGAACCTCCCCTTGATGAGATGAGAGATCAGTCCCCTTTTGATGTGGTAAACCTACACATTTGGATGACTAATCCTCTTACTTTGGCTGATCATACCTATTTTGTTTATCAGTACGCTGATTGACAAAATATTCAACCAACAAGATGCATTTGAGGCCATTATAAAAACACATTCATGTTTGGTAGATGTCTATGTTGAATATAGTATTATGATAGTCAGTAATAATGAGGATTCATCAAATTTGAAAATATGCATAATTGATTGTGATCATGAACTATAGAATAGTTTAATCAATTGTTTAATGTTATGAGGATGTGTAGATAGATACGGTTATATTTTATTTGATCACTTTATTTTGAAAAGAATCAGTTTTAAGGACTCTAAACATTGGCACAACTTTTTAAATATAGGTTATCTACTTCATAGGAGTAGATAGCCTACACTACCCTATAGGGAGGAATTATATATGCCCTGTCTAGTACATGAGTAGGGAATAATATATATATAAAGTATATATGAGTATATATGAAGTATATACTCCTATATATATATATATATATATATATATATATATATATATATATATATATATATATATATATATATATATATATATATATATAGTGTGTGTGTGTGTGTTTATATATATCATAAAATTGATTTCATTGTTACATAAAATATCCAAGGTTTAGGACTATGTTCATTCAATTATAGGAATTTATAGAATTAAATTGAAATCCTATGCCAAAAATGAAAAAGGAACAAGTAGTGTTGAAATTAAAATGTAGGTTCACCAAATTAATTCTAATGTGAACTGTAAGGTATCAAAATTATATAGGAAGTTAAATAATAGATCATACAAAAATTTAGAGAACTCCATGTTTTTATAGCTCTTTCATATGGAAACATATCAATTACATAACGAGAAACATATAATCTCAAACATGTTTCTAAATTTCTATCCAATCTCTTTCAAAGTTTTGACTTTATGAATGATAATGCACTAAATACTCTTTCATCTTCCACTGATCACAGAATAATTTTTTGATAGAGCTCATATAATCAAAAATATTCACTTAGACTTTTTTGTAGTACACTACTAGGATAAAGTTTTTTCCATAGTCTTGTAATTACCCCATTCTCTATTGGTTCACGTAGAAGATGATATTATTAAAACATTGTAAATCCAAAATGGGTTGATTGGGATGCCAATAAATCCTTTCACAAAATACCTATAATTTCTACTCCATTCACCTCTATAGATCTACAAAAATGCATTACAAGATAGCTCATGTATTTTTGAAATAAATTGTTAACCATCTTTTGACTCTTATTATTGTTCCTAAAAAAAGGATTGACAACTACCATCACCTACAAAAAATCATCCATCTAAAAATAATCTCTGATCTCTGTAGCTAAGTTTTGGGAAACTCTACTTAGTTTCTTCCAAGTTTTAGATAGAGCAGTGTCATACAGAATCATGTTATGGGCATTTTTTTGGATTCAACTTCCACAAGATCAGGTCTTTTGTAGAAAGTGTGCATTGGAATAACAATGACACAAATAATATCATTGATATTCAATTTCAAATAGGTATTAGGGTTCTATAAATTGGTCAAACATTTCCAACTACTAAAAATAAGGCCTTGAAACATTTCATTTGAAGTGTATAGTATGTCAAGATATTGACATACTCATTTTCTTAGCTGTATGAAGTCCACAATATAAATGGAACTCTCTTGATCATATTTCATTAAATAATTAATTTCCTTCAGCATTGAAATAATTCCACATAATGTTTGCAGTGTTTCCAAATCTTTTAAATGGTATAACAAATATTTTGCCTTGTCAGTTTATCTACGATATTTATACATGAAACCTACTAATGATGGATATTCTTCAAAAAATCGATAAGAAGGTCCATACATAGAAATACACCTTATATCAACATCTTTCAATAGTTTCTTACCATCAGTCACTCTTATTGAAATTTTTTGGAACTCTAAAATTCTTTTTAGACTGCTTGACATATAAGCATGTAGGCCACGAATGAGCTCCTCCACTTTGGCCACATTAGAAAAATTGTTAACCATTTTGTATGCAAGATTCATACTATGATCCATGTAGTGAATTAGAATTATATATGTAGAAATTTTAATTTACAACTGAACACACAAACCATTTATATGCCCCTGCATAACTGATGCACCATCATCTCTGACACACACTAGCTTCATAGCTATTGCATAATCATCCATTCTAGCTTTATCTTTCAAATTCGATATAACCAATTTGTAAATATTTTTTGCATTTCAATTTTTTACCATTTTATGAAATAATATTATATGAGGTTGCCTTGAATAGTCCTCAAAATTATACACATGAATGCAAACCTAGGCTATGTTGTCAATTGTTGTGACCTCATCTATGGATAGTGAGATAAACAACGATTTTTGAACACTTTCTTTCAAATCTTCAACCTCAACAATTGCTAAACATTTTTCCATTTCCCAAGCACTACTATCTAACCAATGTGATTACATAATATCTAGAAATCCATTATGTTGAAATAAAATCTTATAATCTAAAAAATCAAAAATAGGTCTGCCTTTTTTATAATATGTTATATAGTAGAGAACTGTATGTGTTTCTCCTTTAGATAGGACTGCTTGACTCTTCCAAAATTTGATTCAATTGATCCCCCTTTTTCCATAAGATATTTTCAATATTTCTTATCATTTTCATGCTCCTATGCATATCTTACATGCATGCATTCTTCTGTAGTTTTCCACCTGTATGTTCTTATTATCACTCCATCTGGGTGTTTCACTGTCTGATATACTTTTCCACAATGTTTCTCAATCATGTACAATTTCAATTGCATTTTGTGTTCTTTTCCTAGTTTTTAGCTACATATTATACATTTGAATTCTTTCAGAGTATCATCAGCATTTTTAGGCTCTACAGGTTCTATGAAGGGAAATTTTGTCACCTAGTCTACCTTAAAGGACCTTCCAATTGTCCATCTACTTCTCTTCCTTTGAGAATATTTTTGAGTGGAGGTTTCAACTAAACTTTGTGTTTAGTGAGATGGTCTAATCTCTTCAGCCACTTTAGTGTCATTATCATTTTAATCAAAAAATAGAGGAGCATCTTCAAGTGGTGGCATTGCATCATCAAAAAAATATTTAGGGGGTGATATGTTATTCTAGTCAATTTTATCTTGTGAGATAATGGTGGGAATTTTTAAATGTAAAATTATTTTAATATTATTCAATAGTTGAATTCAAATTTATGACAAACTAAAAAAACAATAAATACTTGGATTTTGAGTGCATTGTGATTATGTGGACTTTTTGGTTGGGTCTTTAAAATAAGATAATATGGATGATTTCCTTGATGATTGGCCTTTACTTTTACCATTCCCACCAGATGCCATGATGACCTATGATTTTTGGCTCTATCATTTGACACTCTCATTCGGTATTGTCATTTCATAGAAGGGTTTCACCTCTAGTTCACCAATTTCCCCATTTATAACCATCATTTGGTTTTATCATTTGATAATGTCACCTAACTTGGCATTCACCAACTTCTGGATCTATCGGTCATCTCTACCATCTAACATTGTTGTTTGACTCTATCATTCAGTTATGTCATTCAACTAAGTCATTTATTTGGGTTGTTTAGCTCTAGCATTTAGCTTTGTTGTTCAACTATGCCATTCAGTTGGGTTGTTCGACTAGGTTGTTTAGCTATGTCATTCAGTTGGGTCATTCAACTAGTTCATTTAGCTAGGTTGTTTAGTTATGTCATTAGGTTGTGTTATTCATTTGTATCCTTCATCTCAAGCATTTAGGTCTATCATTTAATGGAATGTTTTGGCTTGTTATTCAATGATGTCATTCATTTTTTTTACTTGTTACTATTGTTTAGTTCTGTGCTTCTCCATTTATGGTTCCGCTTATTCCCTTGGTTGGTATAGGTTAGGCCCTAAGGAGATATACTATATATCTAGTGAATTTAAGCGTAATCTTATATATAATTGTAAAAGGTTGGTAAGCTAACCCCCCCCAAAAAAAATATCCCTAAAATTTTGGTGATCCAGTCCCATCTACCGACCCTAAAAAATAGCCAAAACTAAAATCCTAAAAATGGAATATTCATGAATTAATGAATATTCAACAATAAAAAAACCCTTGCTCTAACTCTAAAGCTACATTTTTAAAAAAAAATAGGGCACTCAATCAATACTAACCATCAACATATCAATAGATACAAGCATCCACATAGTTAGGTTCTCATAACCTTATACACATGTAATTTCCAATTCAAAATATTTGGGTCAATGATTCAAACATCATTAAAGTAAATATATCTTCATAGACACAATTAAATTTCATAAAGCAACATTACATCAAGGAAGTGCAAGCATTGTACTTTTATAAGTGAGTAATAAAAACATGATTATTAATAGGTATTTCCTATGGTTCCAAACACATGGAAAGCCTTCATAAAATCCTTGCACACCTTAGCAAGACATGACTTAACAACATAATTCCATAATCAAAATCAGATAAGTCATAATCTCATAGTCATCTAATGTCAAACATGAGCACTATTCCAAATAGGGTCATACATATCCCTCCCCTTATGTAGATTTCCACCTACAACTCACTAAAAGAGATGAGGGTACCAAACCCTCAAAGGTCCAAGATCATCCCAAGTTACTATTGATTTATCATATTTGTCCCACTAGACTTTGACCTGATCTAGGTCTCTACCTCAAAGAGCCAACATTTTATGCACTATGATCCCGATGGGCCCCAAAATCATAACATTATCAGTCTCAACCTATAAGTCCATCCAATATAATATATGAGAAATGTTAACAATATATTGACTCAAGATAGAAACATGGAATACATCATGAACGCAATAGAGTCTTGGTGGTAGATCCAGTCTATAAGCTATTGGGCCAATATTCTTCAGGATATTGAATAGCCCTACAAAATGAGGTGCCAACTTTAAACCTTTTCCATATCAGATAGGGCTCTTGTTGGGTCTTACCCTTAAGAATAATTTATCACCAACATTGAAATGTAGATCTATTCTCTTTACATCAACATACTTATTTTTTAATCCCTGGTAATTTCATGGTACTAATAAATCTTCATTACTTTCCATTCCATGTCCTCTAACATAGGATTACCAATTATGACTCTATTCGCTAGTTGATTCCAGCTTAGTGGGGTTATACAATTTCAATCATACAAAGCCTAGAAATGTGTTATCTTAATTAAAATATGATAGCTATTATTATAAGTAAATTTAACAATATATAAATAATTCTCCTAATATAATTGTTGATCTGTAACATAAATGTGAAGTATATCTTCAAGGACCTGATTGACTCTCTCAGTCTATCCATCAGTCTCGAGATGGTAAAAGTGATAGAATTGAGCTATGTGACCAATTCCTTCTACAAGGAAGCCCAAAAGTGTGAAGTATATGATATATCTATATATGAGATAATCTTACAGGGAACCCCTTGTAATCTAATAATGTCATCCAAGAAGACTTTTGTCACTGTGAAGGAATTATATGTAGTTTTTGTAGGAGAAACATGAGTTACTTTGGTCAACTTATCCATAGTGACCATGATCACATCATGATGGTATGATAAGGTAGGAAAATCTATAATGAAATCCATGGAGATGGTATTTCATTTTCAATTTGTCATGAAGATATAATAATCCTATTAGATGTTGATGCTCGGCCTTAACCATCTAGCATTCTAGGTGGAAAACTATAAAGTTAGAAATATCATGCCTCAAATTGACCCAATGTTACAATTTCATTAACTCAACATGCATCTTCTTAACTCCAAGGTGCACTTGATAAGGAGCTCTATGTGACTTCAAAAAAATCAACTCGTGCAAGCCACCTATTGAAGGTACATAGATACACCCTTTATGGTTCAAATCTATCTTTCTACATGAGTATAGATCATAATCCTTCCTTTGATACATCTGTAAAAATGAATAACTCCCTAGTAAGGTTAGGCACAACCAAAATTTTTACATTATTGAGTTACTCTTTTAACAACTAAAAAGCTTCCTCATATTTTGTTGTCCATACAAATTTCTTCCCTTTCCTCTGAATTGAAGTGATGGGATTTTAATGTGAGAGAAATTCTCAACAAAGAATCTATAATATCCTACCAAACCCATGAAGTTGTAAAATTTTGCAATGTTAAAGGGTGTTTTCCATTCCATTATGGCACAAATCTTATAAGGTTATACAAAAATTTCTTCTCTTGAGATGATATTCCTAAGGTATTGCACCTGAAACTATGTGAAGACACACTTCTCTAAGTTTATAAATAATTGGTTTTATCTCAAAACCTACATGACCTACCTCAAATGGTCTTTATTCTCTTATTCATTCTATGAATAGATCAAAATTTCATAAATAAAAACTAACACAAATAAATCCAAGAAAGTGTAAAACACTCCATTCATAATACTCATGAACACTATTGGAACATTGGTAAACCTAAATGGTACAACTATAAACTCATAATGCCATACCATATTTAAAACACAGTGTTTTGAATATCGGGATCTATGATATGTAACTTATGGTATCCATATTTCAAATCTATCTTGGATAACACCTTGGATCCCATCGTATGATCAAACAAGATGTCAATTATAAGCAATATGTATTTTTTATTAATTGTTACCATATTCAATTAGAGATAGTCTATGCATAATCAAAGAGATACAACCTTATTCTTCACAAAGATGAATAGTACTCCCCACTAGGACACACTAATATTAATTAAACCTTTCTCCAAAATTTTATCAAGTTGAATCTTGAGTTCACATAATTTAGGTGTGGTCATCTGATAAGGTGATTTTGAGATGGGCTCAGCCCTAGTTTCTAAGTTCATCTAAAAATAAATTTATCATGGAGGGGGCATACTTGTAAATCCATCTAAAAACACATTAGTAAATTCTAATAGAATAAGATGGTCATCTAGAGAAGCCTTCTTTGACTCACCTAGCCTATCACTCATCATGATAATGAAAAATATAAAACCCTTCTTTACGCTCTTCTTGATTTTCATTGTGGTGATCATGTGAAGGAAAATAGTTCTCTTGACCTCAAATATCACCATTAGAGTCTCAAGGTCATCTATACACTATAAACTTGCCATGGAAATCTAACTTGGATTTATGAGCCATAAGCCAATCCATACCCAAGAAGATGTTGTAGGCACTTAAGGGTATAATGCACAAGTACACCATGGTGGAAAAGACACTAAGGTCTAAAACATAACTGCTTACTAAGGATATAATAGATAAATTGGCCCCTAGGGCCAACTCTACTACCCAAATTTCTAACTACTTAATAGCCACCAACCCATAATGGTCCACCAAAGAAGGGAAAATAAAGGAGTTTGAAGATCCTAAGTAAAAAAAACTAAAATTAAAACTCCTTCAATCACACCTATGTTGAAGTGTGGAGCTAAAAGCTTCACCAAATGAGCGAGTGCAGAAGTTGTAGGAATTACACAGTCACCGACGTCGGTCAGGAGTGACCGACGTCAGTCAAGAGTCGACTAGGAGATGTCGGCGTTGGTCATAATTGGCTGACATCGATCACAGGCAGATAGGTAGGGACCGACGTCGGTCACCTGTGCATCCAAAATCTATTTTCGTAGACAGAACAGAATGTTTGCATTGTAGGATTAAGTGTTAGTCTTAAGTCCACATCTCTATTTTAAGTAAGACTTTTTTGAGCCCTTGATTAGGAGGTGCATCTAATGGTTGTGAATGCATAGCTCATGTTTCCTAATATTATATATAGGATTAGATCTTTATAGCTTATTGTAACAGTAGAACAGTACAAGAATTGTATATGTGTATCAATCCAAGTGTTGGAGTTGATTGGAATTGAGAGAGAGAGCTCTTGAGGGAAAGAGATCTAGAAAGAGATTTGTACATCTGAGAGAGGTGTGGAAGAAAAGAAGTTTCTTCAATTGTATTCCTTTTGTAAAGAGTTTAATACAAGTTTTCAAGGTGGTTTCTTGTATCTCTTATTGTTTGATGTTTTCTGATTCTAGTTACTTATCATTCTGGTTCAATTTCGTATTTTATTGCTTTCATATAGTAATCAAATTTGTTGGTTGATCCCCAACAAGTGGTATCAGAGCTCAGGTTGACTAATAGGTTTTTCAGATCTGGTCAGTGTGTATTGATTACAGGTTACTCACAGGGATTTTTGTTTGAGTGGGAGAAGCAATGGTAGAAGAAAGTAAACTAAGAATGGAGAAGTACAATGGCAAGAATTACCAATTATGGAGAATGCATATAGAGGATTATCTGTATCAAAAAGATCTATACTTACCATTAGGTGGAGTTTCAAGGAAGCCCAAAGACATGGAAGATGAAGAATGGGAAGTTATTGATAGAAAGACTCTTGGATCTATAAGACTGAGTCTGGCATCTACTATGATATCTAATTTATCACAGGCAAAGTCAACGGTAGAGTTAATGACTACTTTAGCAAATTTATATGAAAAACCCTCAGCTTCAAATAAGGTATATCTTATGAAGTAGTTATTTAATTTGCAAATGCAGGAAGCTGGATCTGTATCTAATCATCTAAATGATTTCCATGGAATTGTAAATCAATTAAATTCAGTCAAAATAGTGTTTGATGATGAAATTAAAGGTCTATTAATCTTATTCTCTTTACCTGAGAGCTGGCATAGCTTGGTAATGGCAGTTAGTAATATTGCATCTGCTTCAAATATTTTAAAAGTAGATGATGTTGTTAGTGTAATCTTGAATGAAGAAATTATCAGGAAAAGCACAGAGGAAACATCAGGGAATGCTTTAAGTTTTGAGAGCAGGGGAAGGAAAAAAGAGAAGAGCAAGAAAGGGAGATCAAGGTCTAAGTCAAAGATGAGAGGTAGATCCAAATCCAGAAATGGCAGGAAGCCACAATGCTGGAATTGTGGAAAGATAGGGCACATAAGCAAAGAGTGTTAGTCAAAACCTAAAGAGGACAATCAGCATGAAGGTAAAGAAGAAGCAAAAGTTGCAGGTATTGCACAAGATGCTCTTATATTCTCTTTGCATAATAATATAGAATCTTGGGTTTTAGATTCTGGTGCCTCTTTTCATGCTACCCCTAATAGAGAATATTTTAGTGACTATGTCCATGGAGATTTTGGAATAGTTTATTTAGGGGATGATGAGCCTTGTAAAATTGTTGACAAAGGAAAAGTGCAGCTGAAAATGCAAAATGGCAACACATGGGTGTTAAGAGATGTCATGCATGTTCCCAGCCTGAAGAGGAATTTGATTTCTGCAGGAATGTTAAGGGATGAGGGTTGTACAGTAACTCTCAAAACTGAATCTTGGAAGGTAACCAAGGGTGCACTTGTATTGGCCAGAGGTAAGAGAGTAGGTAGTCTCTATTTATGTAATTGTATTACTGATAATTCTCCTTCTATATTATCTACTTCAGATGTGGATTCAAAGTTGTGGCACTCTAGGCTTGGCCACATGAGTGAGAAGGGAATGTCTATTCTTAAGTCAAAAGGTAAGCTTTCAAATTTGAAAAGCATAGATCTAGATTTTTGTGAGCACTGTATTTTTGGGAAACAGAAGAGGGTGAGTTTTCTCAAGACTAGGTCAACAAAGAAGAATCATAAATTGGAGCTTGTTCACACAGACGTGTGGGGGTCAGCTCAGGTTGCTTCTATTGGAGGATCACAGTACTATGTCTCTTTCATAGATGATGCTACAAGAAAGGTATGGGTCTATTGTATAAAGAAGAAATCTAATGTTTTTGACACTTTTAAGATTTGGAAAGCTATGGTTGAGAATGAAATAGGTAGGAGATTGAAGTGCATGAGATCTGACAATGGTGGTGAGTTTTGCAGCCACAAGTTCAACTGGTATTGTTATATGCATGGAATACGCAGGCAAAGGATGGTTCCAAGGACACCTCAGCAAAATAGAGTTGCTGAAAGGATGAATAGAACAGTAATGGAGCATGCAAGGTGTATGAGATTGCATGTTGGTTTGCCCTTAGAGTTTTGGGCAGAAGTTGTGGATATTGCAGTTTACCTGATTAACAGAGGACCCTCTACAGCTCTGGATGGTGGAATTCCAGAAGAGGCATGGACAGGTAAAAAGTTAGATCTCTCATTTCTCAAAGTTTTTGGTTGTGAAGCCTTTATGCACGTTGATAAGGAAAATAGAAAGAATTTGGATGCTAAGTCTATGAGGTGCACATTTATTGGTTATGGCTCTGATGATTTCAGATTCTGGTTTTGGAATCTAGGAACTAACAAAATAATTAGGAGCCATGATGTTGTTTTCAATGAAAAAGTGATGTATAGTGATCAGCTCAAGAAGCTAAATCAATCTAGGCAGAGCAATGGAGAATTGGATGAGATGACGGTCCAAAATGAGCTCACAAGAAAGAATAATCACAGATAGGAAAACACAGAGACCGACATCGATCAGGCAAGAACCGACATCGGTAATACAGGAACCAATGTTGGTCACACAGTGACCGATGTCGGTCAGGTAGGAACCGATGTCGGTCATGTGGAACTAACGTCAGCTAGTAACAGGCCTAGAGGTGACCGAGGTTAGTCGCTGTCAGAGAATTTGGGTAGATAGTGTGTTGTGAATGAGTCTCAGATGCCCATTAGGAGGTCAGAAAGGGTAAGTAAACCTCCAATTCGATATTCCCCTTCATTATTATATTTATTGATTACTGATGGTGGAGAACCAGAGAGTTTTGATGAAGCGATACAGGTGGAATCCAAGAATCAGTGGAAGCTAGGCATGAATGAGGAAATTGATTCCTTGAAAGTAAACCAAACATGGGATTTGGTTGAGTTGCCAGCGGGAAAGAAGACACTGAAGAACAGATGGATCTACAGATTGAAGGAAGGTGAGAATGGATAGATGAGATATAAGGCCAGGTGGGTAGTGAAAGGATTTGCATAGAAACTAGGTATTGATTTTGGTGAGATTTTTTCTCCTATTGTTAAAATGACTTCTATACAGACTGTATTGTATTTAGTTTCTATTGAGGATTTGCATCTTGAGAATCTTGATGTTAAGACAACATTTCTTCATGGAGATTTGGATGAAGAAATATATATGGATCAGCCGGAAGGATTTGAGGTCAAAGGTAAGGAGAAGTTAGTGTGCAGATTGAAGAAAAGCTTGTATGGCCCCAAGCAAGCTCCTAGACAATGGTATTTGAAGTTTGACAGGTTTATGACTGAGCATGGCTACAGTAGATTTCAATCTGACCATTGTGTTTATTTTAAGAGATTGGATAATGGTAGATATATTATCTTGTTGTTGTATGTAGATGATATGTTGGTTGCAGGATCACACATGCAGGATATCTCTGAGCTTAAGGTGAAATTAGCTCACACATTTGCCATGAAGGATTTGGGAGCAGCAAAGAAAATCCTTGGCATGAGCATTAAGAGAGACAAGAAAAATCACAGGTTGCTTTTGTCTCAAGAGGATTATGTGAACAAGGTGTTGAAATGGTTCAATATGCAGGATGCAAAATCGGTAAGCACACCTTTGGTTGGACATTTTAAATTGAGTAAAGAATAGTGTCCTAATTCATATGATGAGGTAGAGTACATGAAGAAAGTTCCATATGCTTCCATATTAGGGAGGTTAATGTATGTAATGGTTTGTACTAGGCCTGATATTGCCTAAGCAGTGGGAGTTGTTAGTAAGTATATGGCCAATCCAAGAAAGGAGCACTGGAAAGCAGTTTAGTGGATCCTTAGATATCTAAGAGGGACCAGTAGTAGGCATTTGTGCTATGGTGGGTCAAACACTTCTCTACATGGTTTTGTAGGTTCAGATATGGTAGGTGATTTGGATGGCAGAAGGAACACCACAAGATATGTTTTCACTATTGGTGGAACGGCGGTTAGCTGGATATCAAAGTTGCAGAAGTTTGTTGCCTTGTCAACTACAGAAGTAGAATATATTATAGTCACAGAGGCTAGCAAAGAGATGATATGGATGACACGGTTCATGGAAGAGCTAGGAAAGGAGCAAGAGAGTCGCAGATTATACAGCGATAGTCAGAGTGCAATTCATTTGGCTAAGAATTCAGCCTTTCATTCAAGAACCAAGCATATACATTTTAGGTACTACTTCATAAGATAGGTATTGGAGGATGGTGAGTTGAAGCTGGAGAAGATCCATACAGATAAGAACCCTACTAATATGTTAACCAAGCCAGTAACAAAAGAGAAGTTGAATCTTCATTCAACTTTTTTAGGTCTTCATGATTGAGTTTGAAGATGGAGGAGCTAGAAGATGTCGCTATATAGGTATTGGTGTAGTTGTTTATCTCCAAGTGGGAGTTTGTTGAAGTGTGGAGCTAAAAGCTTCACCAAATGAGCGAGTGCAAAAGTTGCAAGAATTACACAGTCACCGACGTCGGTCAGGAGCGACCGACGTCGGTCAAGAGTCAACTAGGAGATGTCGGCATCGATCATAATCAGCCGATGTCGGTCACAGGTAGACAGGTAGGGACTGACGTCAGTCACCTGTGCGTCCAGAATCTATTTTCATGGATAGAACAAAATATTTGCATGGTAGGATTAAGTGTTAGTCTTAAGTCCGCATCTCTATTTTAAGTAAGACTATTTTGATCCCTTGATTAGGAGGTGCATCTAATGGTTGTGAATTCATAGCTCATGTTTCCTAATATTATATATAGGATTAGATCTTCATAGCTTATTGTAATAGTAGAACAATACAAGAATTGTATATGTGTATCAATCCAAGTGTTGGAGTTGATTCTAATTGAGAGAGAGAGCTCTTGAGGGAAAGAGATCTGGAAAGAGATCTGTAAATCTGAGAGAGGTGTGGAAGAAAAGAAGTTTCTTCAATTATATTCCTTCTATAAAGAGTTTAATACAAGTTTTCAGGGTGGTTTCTTGTATCTCTTATTGTTTGTTATTTTCTGATTCTAGTTACTTATCATTCTGGTTCAATTCTATGTTTTATTGCTTTCATATAGTAATCAACTTTGTTGGTTGATCCCCAACAACCTATGGTCTTAATGAGCATTGTCTAGTGCTCAACTTGGTGGTCATCCACTGTTGAATAAATTATATGTCCTCAACCCACATCACCCACTTTTTATTCTAACATTGGGGCCTTATGCCTATTGGTAGATGATGGTCCTAAAGGGAAATCATGTGCATGGTGATCAAGATATTTTCACATAGAAAACATATCTTTTCATTAGTCTCACACTAAAGGAGATATAGCTTATCTTGGATCGATTGATGTTATCGATCTCGAGGGTCTCATCAATGTTGACTATTGAGTTCATGTAGTCCCAACCTATTGACGTTCATGAGGTCTAGCATCAATTTGTATCTGGTAGTATCTATCAAACTAATCTCTACTCTGGTTAAGGCTAAAATGATTACTATCTTTCTACTATTGAGGGGGTCTACAATTGGATTGAGTTGTTATCCAACCTTCCCTTGGTGTAGGCTACACACCTTGTGACTTCAAGTCACATTGAGACAATATCTTTACCCAAAAATCATCTTAGGCATCCTGAGCCTTTTCTCAAAACTCCTCAAGTAAGTAAGAATTTTCAACTGATGTTGCCAAGGTTGTCAGAGCTAAAATATGTACTATGCTAGCCAAATCTAAATTTGGGCCCCTAATTAACCTATTATTAGATAGTCTCATCCATATAACCTTACACATATATGATCAAATCCAAAAAATGACATGTATATTATGCCATTATGTCAGTCCCTTGTCAAATGTCATGAAATCCATCCACCTTCCTCTACACATATTGAGGGGATAGGTATCATGATTTGAAATGCTCCTCAAATGGTTCCCAAGTGTGGAAAGATAGTGTCAAATCAAGTTTATGTTCCTCTCCTTCCCACAACATCTTAGATACATATCTAAGAAAGTGAGTTCCCAAATGGGCCTTTTTGTTGGAGTCATAATAATACAAAGTAAAACATCCTCTCATGATGACCAACCAAGCCTATATTGTAACTCCTTCTTGAGTACCATCAAAGGTAGGAGGATGCAACCTAATTGAATCCTTCACTAAATCTCAAAGTGTAGGTCTAGGAGGGTGGTCTAAATCTCATCTTTCTCATCTCTCACCATGATTATGCAATTCATCTCTATCATCCTCTAAATGGTGATGGGGAGGACTTTGAGACTTATCTCTCTCCATTGATTTCTAATCATCTTGGGAATGCTTTGAAGAGTGACTCTTGGCCTCATGTTACACTACTAGTATACTTTCTTGAAAAACATATCACATCTATTGCATAGCTAAGAGAATTTGGGGTCCTGTGTCATTCAATTCCTTTTGATTGGGAGGCTCATGCTCACCAATGTCATTGTTATTCTATCAATTTTGACATTATCTTATGATTCTATTTATCAATAGGATAGATGTAAGAACACATGTAGAAACTAGAAAGCCACAAACCAAAACTAAATGTCAGAATTTCTTAGTGTTGTAACCTAAGCTCTGATACCAAAATGTCATGCCCTTATTTTCTCTAAAAATAAGCATGACACAATATTCTTGTGAACAAACAACCAAGAGATAATAACAGATATAAGAATTCATATCAATCATATACTCATAATATTCATGAACTCAATAATGAGCTTACACCATGGATTACTACATAATGACGTTGAGATCGACATCAAGTTTGGCCTCCGCTATTGCTGACATAATTAGATTCACATCACTACATCAAATTTTCTTAAGACTAAGTCATCAGGGAATGTGGTCATGTCATTTTTTGTGATTGTGAGAGCTTGGGCCTAATATTAATTACCCAACCTCCTAGGATTCTAAGCTCTAGGATTTTTCCACTTGGCAACATCTCATGACTTTGGGCTAATAGAATCCTTGGCGCATTAGTCCTAATGGCTTAAACATTTTGGGCTTTGGATTATTACCACTTATCAGTTATTTAATGACTTAGAGCCCTTAGGCAACTCAATAAATGGTTTTAAATGTAATCTTCATTGGATTGGTGGGTGTAGTCATTTAAAATGTGAAAATTGGTAATTTGATTGTGGCTAATGAAACCCAACCCTTAGGTCCCTCTTGCTTGCTCTCATGACCCTCATAGGCATCTTTTCACTAATTCCTAGTCATCTATAGCCTTCCAATCTTGATCCCAGCTGAGTCAGACCCCTCTTTCCATAACATATCCATCTCCCCAAGTCCCATATTCTCAGGACAATAGGCCACACTAGGACTATAGCACCAGTGCCACTCCTATCTGCTTTCAACTCTCCTATCCAAGTCTATTTATGGCCCCAACGGTTAATTTAATATGGTTCCCCATCCTTCTCCTTATCATATTAATGTGAGTACATTCAACCCATGACAAATAGATCCCTATAAAATCCCATTCAAATATCATTTAGAAGGGGTTAGCAATTATCACTAAGCAAGCAAGACTAATCAAGAAATCTTCCCTATTCTTTGCATATGGCTAGCCAACACACTTACAAGCTTATTAAAATCCTTATACCATTCCCTATCCACCTAAAGTACATCTAGTTTAACATTTTTCATCTTCATACACATAATTTCACAAAGCACATCAAGTGGGAGAACTACATATGGCTTGATCCCTCTTCGGAGTATTGGTATGTAGGCAGTGTGCCCACACAAGGGGCATGAATCTAGGTCTAGTGAATATTACACACACTAACCCCCTCTCTTTATTAAAATTAGTTAAAACACAATGGAAAATAGGGTTTTAAGATAAAATATGCTCTATAGGGAGCTCTACAGACTTCTAGCTATCAAAACTTCATAGATGGTATCACACAAACATAACTAATAAAACCTAGAAAACTTAGATCCTTAGGAAAAAAGTGGTATAGATGGACTACAACACTAGGACCACTCTTTTATAATTTTATCACTCTTGTCCAATCACAAAATGAAGATCATATCTCAGTTTGTGATAGTGTCCCAGTCTTGCATAGTGAATTCTAGCCTCTATCTTAATTAGATCAATCAGTTTCTAGCTAAGTCTTGTTTTCTTCCCCTTATTACTATTTTTAGAAAGGTCAAAATTATAATCTAATTTACACAAATTATTAGCTTAATTATTACATATTTATTTACTAATTTTACTACTCAGACCCTTTAACTAAATTAGGAATAATACACCAATATTCCCAAAATTGTTAAATCATTTAGTGAACCCGACTTACTTTGATTATGCATAAAAACCCTAGAAACTCTAGGGTAAATTTCCTATTGATTTTTCCTATATTTTTTTATTTTTTACCTAAAAAATAAAATAAAAAATTAGCATTAAAAATTTAAAATTTTGTAGTGGTTTTAAAATAATTTTCTTTCAAACCCTAATTACCCATATTAGGTCCCAGTAGTTTCCTAGTAATTTTCCAATAATTTTCTAATTTTTCACTAGCATATTAAAATAAAAAATTTACCTCAAATTTCAAAAGTCAATAGTAATTTTCAAAAACATTTATTTTTCAAAACCCTAGTTGCATCTACCAAGTCCTGTTAAATCACAAATTTTTCAATAAAATTTTGAATTTTTACTTGCATATCTAAATCAAAAACTCACTTTAAATTTCAAAATTTCATAGTAAATCTTAAAATAGTTATTCTTTAAAACCCTAGTTGCACATACTAGGTTTTATTCAATCAAGCATTTTCCAATATTTTTTTGAGTTTTTAGTTTCATACTTAAATTAGAATTTCATTTTCATTTTCAAATTTCTATAGTACTTTTCAAAAATATCATTTTTCAAACCCTAATTTCATACACTAGGTCCCATTGCTTCTTGAGGTATCATCTTACATTCTAAAAATCAGATTTCAAAAATGTATCACTTATTTACAAATTTTTCTTACTTTTCTTTAAAATAATAAGGATACTATACTTGGTCCTATTATGTACATGAATGATGAAGTCTATCATATGTTAGTACAAATCTTCATTCTTTGTATTTCATGCTTATTTTTCATTATATGGGATGATGTTAAGAAAGTTATTATCAAACATGTTAAGATATATTTTGCATCACCTCCCTTAGAGCCTCTATCCCATACTAAGGCATGTTACATGGTCCATTTTACCCTTCCCTAGGTCATTACCCATCGACCAAGAGCCTAGTTGACACCCTTTGTCCCTACACCACCTCGACCTGTTGATTATTGCTCTCCTCTCTATCTACTACTAGTCCTATATGGATAGTAGATAATGTGGTTAGAGATATTACTCAATGTGCCATAATTCCTTCTCCACCTAGTCAGGTTCCCCACCACCCTCCTATTCCTTCCCATCCTAGGCCCAACCTACCCACATAGGTAGATTTGCATAAGGCATGGGATATTGTTGATCAATTAAGAAACACACCAACTAAGATTTCCATGTTAGAACTTCTTTAAAAAGCCAATGTTTTCAAGGACATTCTCTATCAGGCACTCGCTCAGACTCTTATGCCCATTGATTTACAGCCTTCTTATTTTTCATCAATGGTTGACATGTTAAAAACTATAGAAGATGTTATCACTTTTGATCATGATGACATGCCATCTCAGAAAACAATTGATCAAAACTTACCACTATTCATACAAGCTCAAGTCAAAACTAGTGCATTTAAGAGAGTTCTAGTTGATAGTGATTCGGAACTTAATATATGTAATATTACATTCTTATAGACCATGAACATGGACATGAAATCCATACAAAAATCATATAAGAACATTTGAGGATTTGATGATATACCATGATAAACATTGGGCGCCATTGCTTTGGATATCATGGTAGGACCCAAAACCCTCTCTACATAGTTCAAGGTCATGCTAGGTCATCTTCATTATAATATTTTACTCAAACAACCTTGGATACATGATATGGGGGTAGTTCCTTCTACTCTTCATCTGTGTGTTAAGTTTATCCATGAAGGATACCTATACACATGTCCAACAGATAAACATCCATTTAGATAATGTCAAACTATAGAGTCATCTTTGACTATTTCACTAGATGGGACATCTCATATCATAGTTCAACCACCACCTCATTACATTTCTCTTGATCAGATATATACATATGAGGTTGGAGAGACTAGCACTTCTCACACTCCTCTACTTACAATTATGCCTTAACTCTAGATATCCAACTAGTCACAACAACTTCAATCATCCTAGCTACTCCACCAGTCATGATTCCTATATCTATTATAGTTATACATTCATTGATAATAATTCTAGTTGTACTAGTTGATTCTATAGATACAGTTACTCCATTAGTTATGAACACCCTCATAGCACCATTTTATTCTACTACTATAGTTGGGAAGACTCTAATATCATAGTTACCCCTTGTGGTAAATTTTGAGTTACCATATGTACATGTTGTTGATACATATTCTCAAGCTTCTTCAGATGATGATACGACACCCACACTCACAGATGACTATTTATGTGGGTTGAGATTTACACCAATTGGCCCAAGAGAGTACCAAGATGACTCTTAATATATTATTAGACATCCTATATCACTCTTATCATCTTGCACTACACTCTTAGGATATACTCCACATTCACAACCACAGATACATCACTTGGCACATACATTCATATGGTTACCTCTATGGATATAGAGCCAGTCATTCAAATTCAAGAAATTAGCACACAACATCAACCACAGATTATGTTATAGATGTTACTTGATCATGGATTAATCACATTACCTATAGTATGACATAGATCTATTAGTAGATTATCACAACAGGATGGTCGACCATTTTGTATTTTTCATAGGATCACAAGCCATGATACAAAATCATGTACAAATTTACAATAGAGATTGGATATAATATAGTTTAGGGTATTATTCAGATTATAACACCACCAACACTAGCTTATCCACTTCCATATAAGTGATATACTACCAGAGCTAAACATCCCAAAAAAGAATCAACATCTCCACCACCAAAGCAACCTTTAGTTCACCTTTGGTAGGATGACGCCATGTATACAGAGTTTATAGCACATGATGATACTTATGATGATGATCTTGAGGCATTTTATGATAGTCGTGATACCTTCCTCGATATCTATACCTATCAAGCTCCATCCTTGGACCCTTTACCCCCTCCAGCCTAGTGTTTTATGTCATCATGTACATATTACTTTATTCATATGATTGTATATAGTTTGTTTTTCCAAATTTTTGTATATTGTTTCTTTTCAAATTCTTATACATAGTCTTCACATGATTGATTGCACATAGTTCATAACATATTAAAAATACCAAAAGCAATACAACATTCAAAAATTCAAAAACATTCAAATATTTCAAAATACAAAAACATACAAATAACTCAAAAACACCAAAACAAATTGTTGTATGCATTATCCATGCTTTACATTTATACTATCATGCTAGAATTACATTACCATGCTTCACTTGATCTCTTTTTGAGTGTGTATAGTGACATCCAGCTTTTTTATTGCTTTACTCTACCCATTGAGGGGGCATCCTACTTCTACATCAATATACATACCCACTAGGAGCATCTTCTACATGAATACAACATCTAGGCTATGTCATTCCTACACCACACACTCTATTTAATATGTTGATGTATATTATTTACTAGCTTACATAAATTACTATATCAATATCTTACTAGTATATAGCACTTGTGTATTTCTTAGCATATACCTAATAAACATGTCTTGCATACTTTCCCTCTTGCTTTGATTAGTCAAATGCGATTGTATTTCCAGTTATTACATGCTTTCCTTTCTTTCTTTTCATAGCTAGATATGATTGCATTTCTCAGTTCCTATTTATCTCTTGTATGTGCCTTAGGACATTTTCCAATCTCCTTTATTTTTATCTCTTGTGTGTGCCTTAGGATATTTTCTAATGTCCTTTGCTCATACTTTTCTATGTGATTATGGCTTCCACGCTAGCTTTACTTGTTTCAATTGTATGTGTATGTGGCATTTGAACATGCCTTATATGCTTGCCTTTTAGTATGAGTGACATGTGCCCATGTCCCTTGTTTACTTATCCCCTTGGCCACCCTTGTATGTTTTTTGCTTCTTACCTCATGTGCTTGTCACTTGTTTGCTTCTCATTGTTTGCAATGTTATGATCTACATCATGAATTTATCTTGCTTTCTTAGATGCCATGATGGACATCATGCTCCATACCTCCAACTAAAAACTAACCAAACTTTCATTTCCAATTCAGTATAATGCACATGTTATTACATTATTATATATATCTATGCATATCTTTGTTGATCTAACAATCTCTCATTACAAACCATGTTATATCTTGAGATATCTTGTCAATTATCATTATTATATCATGTATCTTTGTAGCATAACACAGTTATAAGGCTCTTTATTTTGAGGGCAATAATTTTAGGGTCTTCATTCCTACACTCAAAAGAGGGGGCAATAAATAAGGGTTTTTCATAGAGATCAGAGCTCATAAAGATCAAAAAAGTAGTTTTCATAACACCTAAAATAAGAACTAAACATCAAACTGGATAGAATAGACTAGGTAGATAGTGAGAATATCAGAATAATTGCCAAATTTGGATGAGGACAACAGTGCCCAACCTAGACTATAGTGTCAGTGCCACTAGTGTCCACTTTTGGTGCTCCTATGAAAATAAAAAAACTATACTTTCTAGAAGTGGGTATAAAATTAGGTTTGGCTATAGTTTTACACAACCTAAATAGTTTAGAATCAATAGTTATTAGTACACTTCCACTTAGAGAATCTAGATATAGGGGAATCATGCACGACATGATGGATCTCACTTCCAGTTTTAGATATGATAGTTAATATGAATTCTAGATCAGAATCCATGTTCCAGACACCAATGATGGGGGGCAATGTGCATGGCACATTTATTTTCTTTTCCTTTCTAAATTTAGTATTACCTAAGCATTCTCAACAGTTGCATGCCTTATTCCATCTCCAGGTGATTGGCATCATTTTTGAATGGCTTTAATACAAGCCTAACTTCCACATTTCCAAGTTCTTGAGTTCTCAAGTTGCTTTTATACAAGCCTAGTACAATAGTTCCGAGTGGCTTTCATACAAGCCTAATCTCCATCTTTCAGAGTGGCCAATAGTGGCCTAGTTTCTAGCATATATTTAGATATCCATGCCAACATTGTCAGATCATAGTGTATTCATGGGTTTTAGGAGGCATCTTATAAAACACATATTTCATAACAGTATCAATTCATAGCTTCACTTCATGGGGCAATGATGGAGACAAATGAATAGCTATCCTTTCTATTTTTGAGCCACCTAGCTATCTAGACTTTATTACATCACTAGAATAAAGGGGGAGGAAATGTAGTCATATAAAATACAAAAATTGGTAACTTGAGTACGGCTAATGACACTCCCTCTTACTTGCTCTCATAACCCTCATAGGCATATTTTCACTAATTTTTAGTCATTCTTAGCCTTCCAAGCTTGATCTTAGCTGAGCTAGACCCCTATTTCCATGACAAATCCATCCCCCCAGGTCTCATCTACTGAGGATAATAACACCACACTATGACTATAGCATTGGTGCCACTCTTGTCTACTTTTTGTGCTCTTGTCCAAGTTGGCCCCAATGGTCAATTTCTTCTAGCTCCCCATCCTTCTCCTTATTGGCCTAACATGAGTACATTTAACCCATGACCAATAAATCCCTGTAAAATCCTAATCAAAGATCATTTGGAAGGGGTTGGTAATTATCACTAATAAAGCAAGAATAAATCAAGACTACTCAAGTAATCTTCCCTATTCTCTACATACAACAAACTAACACACTTACAAGCTTATTCAAATCATTATACTGGTCCCTAGACACCTCAAGCACATCTAGTTTAACAATTTTCATCTTCATACACACAATTTCATAAAGCACACCAAGTGGGAGAACTACATATGGCTTGATCCCTCTTTAGAGTATTGGTATATAGGCAATGTTACCACACAAGGGGTGTGGATCCACATCTAGTGAATCTTAAACACACCACCCCCCCCCCTCTTTCTTGAAATTGGTCAAAACATAATGGAACATAGGTTTTCAAGAGAAAATATGATCTACAAGGAGCTCTATAGACTTATAGCTATTAAAACTTCACAGATAGGGTCACACAAACATAGTGAACAAAACCCAAAAAGCTTAGATCCTTAGGATAATAGTGGCAAAGGTGTACTATGACACTAGTGCCACTCTTGTCTAATTTTGATGCTCTTATCAAATCACAAAATGAAGTTCAAATATTAGTTTGTGATAGTGTCCCAGTCTTGCATAGTGAATTCCAGCCTCTATCTCAATCGGATCAATCTATTTCTAACTAAGTCTTGTTTTCTTCCCTTTATTAATATTTTTAGAAAGGTCAAAACTGTAATCTAGTTTACATAAATTAGTAGCTTAATTATTACACATTTTTTTTACTTATTTTACTACTCGGACCCTTTAACTAAATTAGGAATAATACACCAATATTCCCAAAAAAATTAAATCAATGGGATTCCACATTTGGATGGCTCCTAATTATCTACCTAACCAACATCACCTGTATATTAGACCAAGTTAATGTCACTCTTAGATTAGTAGGATAACGACACATGGATGAATCTTAGTGCTCTACTTGCCTAACATTAGCCATATAATAGACTAAACTAATGTCACTCTCAGGTTAGTGTGATGATGATATATGGATGGTGCCTAGTGATACACTGGCCTAGAATTGACTGTATAGTGGAGTTTAATGTCATCACTCTTAATGTCATCACTCTTAGGTTATTATGATGATGGCACGTAGATTAATCCTAGTTCTCTTCTTGCCTAAAATTGACCATATGATAGTCCAAGTTGACTCACTCTCAAGCTATGGGATGAAGATACGTGGTTTCATTTGACCAACTCGTGTGAAGTCTTAAAATTGACTAAAGAAATAACTAAACCAAAAAGGCCAAAGAGATTAATTAGTTAAGGCAAAAGGTCACAGAAAGACTTGACCAAAAGCATATAAGGTAAAGTTTGAGTAGATGAATTAGATGACAAGGAAAATCTAACTAAGGAAAAAAGCTACAACATAATCTTAATGAATATCTAAGGTGCAATTAGATACGAGGCCAATGGTAAATCTAATATATGAAGAAAAATATTGATACATTCAAATGCATAAATCAACTAAGGCATAGGCAAAGGAAAAATAGAAGTTTAAAAATTATAACTCAACTAAGGTAATTTAATAATCCTAAATCATATTGGTCTAATAAACCAAAAGGCTATGAATAATAAATCGATATCTCATCACTAAACCAATATTTTCATTGGTTTAGTTGAATAAAAGACAATCACAAGGCAAACTTATTCTATTCATAATTTTCTTAAGGAACTTCTCACTTCTATGAGTTGACTAGTCTTATTCATCAAAAGCTTACACTTCTAGAAACCATTTAAAGGCTCCTTCATTCTATTAAAGTTGAGAGGATAAACAATATATTTACTAATAAGTAAAAATTCAACACCAAGTATTTTCTATATAGAACCTTCTTATATCATTAATCCTTAGCAAGGGTAACCTCAGTTAAACTTAAAGGCTTCATTCCTCAATATAATTATCACTGTAGAGCCAAAATCTATCATAACTCTTCTTTGTTTATTAGATAGTCTTGTTATCAAAAAGTTTATAACATGAATCTTACTCAATTTCAAAATCTTCCAAGCTTCCTTTCACAAGGCATATTTTAAACTAAAAGACAACAATATTTAGATAAAGTAGACAAGTTATATTATTATTCCAAATAACAATCTCATAAATATTTAATTGAGTTCCACTCATTTTAAATGAGTCTAATCCCGTACATCACATTTAAATAAAAAAGAGACACAATGCTTATTTAATAAGGTTCTCATAACAAAGGTATAAGCAAGAGATCAATATATCAAATTTATTCAAAAGAACCATCAAGGAAAAATATAATAGTTGGATCATTCCCAAGGTCTTATTAACTAAGCATTCTTAATCAATTACCTCTCATTTTAACAAGGAAATTTTATAGAATATAATAGAAGTATTTACCCATAAATGGGTCATTATATAGGGCCTATCTTTCATGGAAATAATCTAAGAAGGCTAGTTGTTTATTAAGATTTGACAAAACAAAAGATGGCATTCATCAAATATATAAGCTTTTAGACACAATTTAGGCCTAGTTTAATAAAAAAAAGAGCACTCCTTCTCTTGTAATGGTCATTATTCACTCCAATTAACTATTGGCCATTAGATATAAGGCTCACTACCCAACCTTGTGTCACCATTAAATTTCTTCTCTATACACCCTCGAGATTGAGACTCCCATCTCTGTGCATGTTTACATGATTCAGTAAAGGTAAGGGTGGATATCTAAGTTAGGGAATCTTAACATAAGGGAATGACCATGAACCACCTAAAATATTATTCTTGGTTCTTACCCAAATAGACTCTCAATCCCAAATATAAAGAAAATAAACATTCAAATGATCATTCAAGTGAATTTAATCATTCATAAATATAAAACAAGTAGGAAAAATTTCACATCATAATAAGGCCCACTATTTGATTGGATAGCAAGAGGATACCTAACTCAATACTTTCATTAAATATTCATATGAGGGTTAAGCAATCTACCACCATGCCTCAACATGGGAGGGATTAATAGTCTACCACTATGAAATTCATTGAAGGGTTAAGTAATTTACCACCATGCCTAACATGGGAGGGATTAACAATATACAACTATGAACATATTTCTCATAGAAAACCACCACATTATGTCATAATAGCATAAATATAAGAAAGTAAGAAGTTGAAACATTCTAATCAGCAAGGAGGAACATAACCTATCCAGGGGCCTCAAATGGGCAAAGCACTACATGGCAGCCAATGTACAATAATGGACAAGACAATAATATAGATAAAATAAATCAATTAGTCTTATTTTCTTAAAATAAAAAATATCAAACATAGAAATTGAACCATGTTTATCCAAAATAAACAAATGAAACATGATTAATAATAAGCCCACCTATGGAATCCATTACCTTCTGGGCACTCTCCTCTAGTTGCCTAATACTTGGCTCTCCTAACCACCTCTTCCTATTCATTCATTCTTCTTCTCTTCTACTTAGTCTATTTTCTATGGATTTTGGTAAATGTTCTCCCAAAAAAATTTAACAAAGGAAGATCAACTTCTACCTATAGACATCTTGAAATTATCCAACCACTCTCTAATTTCCATATCATGCCTCATTAAAGGACATTATTTTTTATGCATCATTAAGGTACATGGTGGCTTTATTAGATTATATGGTTGCTTCCAAGACTTCTTTTCTTCTTCTCCACTTGATTCAAGACTAAAGAAATCAATGGGAGATCTGGTGATCATCCACTTGATATTCTATATGTTGGTTTTAAGATATAAAGGTAAAGAGATAATAAGTTTCACCAACCAAACTTAAAGGTTATCCATATCAACAACATGTTTAGTCTGAAAATGATAACTTAGGTAACCAATGTTAGAAGTACAATCACTGAGAGGGGGGTGGGGTAAATCAGTGAGCCCAAATAATCCAAATTCAATTTCAATCACATTCAAGTTCTTAATTAATTACCATAAGCATTTATGAATCATACACATAATTCATAGCAATGAGAAAGAGAGACAATGCAAGATCATCACATAACACATGACATATGTGGGAAACCCTCTTGGGGGAGAAAATCCCACTAGAACCTAAAATTGGACTACTATCCTATAATAACAAGAACCAATTTAGACCAAATAAAATTTATCAAGGAACTACCATCCCTTATTTAGTGAGACAAAAATCCCACAAAGTGCTACCACACTTGTCTAGCTAATCAACCACAACAACTAGACTTTTATCAAGTTTCACCTTGAAAGGATGATGCAACCTCCTTAGATGTTGAGTTGCCATAACAAAACCTATGAACACATCCACCTTTGAATTTATGTCTTCAACACCTGATGATGGACCTATGATTATCACTCATCACATTAAATCATACTCAATCTACAAGAGCACTATTTTGCCAATAGAATTATGACCTATAGGTCATATAAACAGTCCTCAATCTGATCTACTCATCAAATCATATGCTAGGATCTCTACCTCTCCTTCACTCTAAAATTCACACACCCAAGCCTCTCTCAAATCTCACACAAGTCTCTTTTACAATTCTATAAATCATCACATTTGGTTTCACCATTTATAGATATATCATGATTATTAACATCTTGGTCACCCATTAGGAATGCATTAACCCTTAATACATCTATCATACAAATACACAACTCAATATAATCTTCATAAATCAGCCATAACATATATGGGTCACCTTTAAGTAGATACACCTTTTAATTTGTCCTTTTTAGCTCTATAGGTCTCATGGAGACCTATTCACCCATTTAGCGCTTCATTGAACAAAACAAGAACATAAGACCACTTTAAATTACATCGGTCCACTCCTTATATCCCTAATATAATTATGACTTATAAGTCATACAAACAATACTCAATATTATTTACTCATAAGATCATCTATTGGGGACTCTACTTCTCCTTTGCTCCATAATTCACACACCACGGCCTCTCTCAAATCTCACATAAGTCTCTTTTACAAGTCTCGAAATCATCACATTTGGTTTCATCGTTTATAGATATATCATGATTATCAACATCTAAATCACCCATTAGGCATGAATTAACTCTTAATACATCTATCATACAAATACACAACTCAATATAATCTTCATAGGTCAGCCATAACATCTATGGGTCACCTTTAAGCAACTACACCTTTTAATTTGGCCTTTGTAGCTCTATAGCTCTCATAAAGACCTATTCAACCATTTAGCACTTTATTGGAAAAAAAATTACATAAGACCACTTTAAATTAAATTTTTCCACTCCTTATGTCCCCTTATACATCTTCAAATGATCACAGTCAACTCTACTCACCTCTGCATATGCTCAAACAACTCAAACACTGACCTAGTGCACAGGAACATCATGAACAAATACACTATCAACTTATTAAGCTTTGTTAATACTCAAGATAGATTAATCACACATCAAAAATCCATATAGATCATCCTCATGGATTTTACAACACTCCAAAATATATAATTCATGTTGAAACATTGAAATACCAATATGAACATCTTAATTACCCTTCTTGGGTCACTTGGAGAACACAATCGAACACACAATAAAATTTAGACCTTCACAAATTTAACTATAAATATTTTTAGACCTTAAAATCTATATTTCAATATTCAACTTAGAATCCTCTAAAATTTATCTTTTTATATCATGAGTAAATTCTACATGGATAGAAAGATATGGCCCAAAAACTAGACACTAGTCATTCCTTTGCAAATTCAAATATTCAAATACAAACGGTCATAGTTAAAATTCAAACACTATACTCACATATCATATCCTTGATGATTATATCAATCACACACCATCAATATTATTTTAATTAACTCAACCTTTACCTTTCAACACTCATTTTTGGATTTTCATCTGGATTATTTGACTTAATGTGCTTCATCAATATCTTGTACAGAGCTCGATCTTTATCTCTACTTGACGTTAAACATTGAACACTTATCTTCCTCTCACTACTTCTAGGAATCTTGTAATTAACATGATCCATTGATACTTTTATATTAAACTTTATCTTTACTCATTTTAATCATCAAACACTTTGACCCCTTTGACTTACTACACACCGTAGATCTAGATGTACAAACTCTCATGAACCATTGATCCTTAGAAGAAGCTCAATCTTTATCTCTGCTCAACGTTAAACATAAAACACTTATCCTCATATCATAAAATCTTGAAATATTATAGTAAATTCAATCCATCAATGTTTCTTAAACTTTACCTTATGTAGATTTGACTAAGATGGGAACCTTGCTTATCTGCTTAGAAGGCCAACTTTGCATAGTCATATCTTTTGCTTCGCTCAGTCGCATGTTCTCAAATTTGGACCATATTATCTACTCACATAGGGGAATAAAATCATGTGTAAATATTCTCCTATAAACCTCACACATGTGATAAATAATGACATTAAAATTCATCCTTATATTTACCTATTTATAAAGCTATGTCAAGAACTATCTGAAAAGACCAACTTTGCACATGCATAAATTTTTTCGCACTTTAGTGATTGACCTAAAAGTTGAAAAAAAAATAATCACAAAAATAACTAAACCCATATTATCAACTTATCTTTAAACATCCACATGTGTGATATATGACACCATCAAAATGCCTACTCATCTTTTCTTGCCACATTGCAAATTTGGCTAAGTATGGGAAAACACTATCAAACTACCTGAAAGCACAAATTTACACTTGAATATATTTTTATTTGATTCATTTCATGATATAAAATTTATAAAAAATTATATAGGGACTAATGTGATCAAAACCATAAGACCAAATCCATTTGACTCATCCATACATGGTAATGGTGATGTCATCAAACTGCCTACTCAAATTTTCTACCACTAGACCCAAAATGTCTATATGGCAAAAATGATCAACTAGATGAAATCCACTCATTCACACAAGCACTAAAGACCATATAAAACATCTTATGTACTTATTTCACATCTTAAAATCACCATACTCATCCCTGAACATCTCTAATCTTGCCAAAATTGAAGATCAACCAAACATACTTCAAGCATACTAGGATAAGCACATTACACACTTTGTCATTGTCACATAGACTATCAAGGTACTTCATGAACTCACCAGGAGACATCCATGACAGTCACCATGACATCATTTAAAAATCTCCAATAATCTCCCCATTTGTCATTGATGTCAACACCCATCAATATAGCAATATATAACCCATCTTCCTTCTCTCTCTTCAAGTACTCTCACAATAGGAACTTTATCCCCCTTTGATACAATGACAAAGTTGTAAAAAACTGATCTTAAGGACCTAAAAATACTACCAATAGGATAGGACCATCTTGTAAATATGATACAAACTCCCCCTTACCTTGATCCTACCTCTTCTTTCCTTGACAAACTTCTTCTTGCACTATGCCAACACTCTCTTGACCCAAGCACTATAGTCAATGAAGAAAGAACACAAAAAATATTGAAAACTAATGGAACTCACTAAAAAACATCTAAGAGGGACTCTCCCTAATATTTATGAGACATCTCACATCTTGATCATCTTCAAATCTCCACACACCATGAAGAACCACCACACATGCTTACTAGCTTCTCTCTCAAGCTACCACAAGGACCATGAAAAAAAATTCATGCCACTCACCAAATTGGAAAAATGATCTCAACTAACCTGAGAAATCTCCATGAAATAAGCCTATGTTTATATTTTGGAGAAACTGAGAAAAAAACACTCTTCTTCACACTAGGGTTGTTTAGTCTCCTTATAGCCCTACTTGGAACTTGTAGAGCCCATAACTTTTAGGAGAGACACATTCAAGACTTGAAACTTCATATCTAGAGAACTCTCTTATGCTCTTAAATCACACCAATTTGCATCACTTATCTCATCTTATACAACATACTTCCTTCACAAACCAACTTGACAATTAGGCCTCCATATTAACAAAAACATGAATAATTTGAAAGCCACAAATCTTTAGATATCTATGAATCATGATTTGACAACCCATGTGGCTCATTCAACCTATTATTAAGCCTTAGACCTCAACTCATAAGTAAAACCACTTTTTTATTCTATCCTAAAACCCTAGAATCTCACCACAAACAAAGCCAACAAACCTCCTTCTGTTCAATGCCCTCATCTGAAACTTCTTGCACACCTGGAGACAAACATCACACACTTCTGGACCAAAAATTTAGCCTTCAAACCTTTTGAAACATTGACTTCCTATAACCCATTTTTAGTCCTGCTTGCCTTTAAGGCAATACTGAAAAAATTGAGAGTACTCAAAAATATTTAATTGGTATTCAACATACTTTTAGACCACAAAAACACTTGGATCTCATCACAAGGAAATGCATAGACATTTTTTAGCACCAAACCTTCTTGAAATTCCATCAATCTCATTAGGCCACCTTAAAACACCCATTCTGACCCTATCCTACAACTCATTCATAAACCTCTGGAACAAGCACATGAACTTGTTGCTCCCCCTTAACCAATGACATTATAAAATCAACACAAGTATTTGTATATATTTTCATTATGATCTTAAGTACACAAAATTACTTCTTCATAATGAATATGTCTCCTAAGAAGCATAGGTAGAGACATCCTACTGCATAATGTCTTATAATAATGTGAAACCAGGAGTTGCCCACAACTCCTCATATTCCTTCTCCTCCTTGGTCATCTGATGCTTATAGTTATTCTTATTATTTTTAGGCTTAAGAGAAGAAACATGCTCAACCACCACAACATTCTCCTTCTCTTCTCAGATTGAATTGGCAATACATGGATACAACAAAGATTCATGACATACATTTTCATCTAAAACATCCACCTTATTTTAGAACTTCATCAATAGGCACAAAAAATTATACATGATCAACAACAACAATATGTTCACTTGGATCCATACACACTTTAGAACTAGCCTCAACCAATATCTTGGTCTTCTCCTTGAGCTTGATCTCTTCATTTTCAACATGAGTCAGACAATGAGACCTCTTGGCACTTTTTAAATTTTGTAGCTTTATCCACCATAGCAAATAGATTACTTGGACCTATGCAGACTCATCATGACTCATAGTTATCACCTTTGGATTTCATGTGTTAACTTTCCTTCTTCCTTGCACTCTAGGATCCTAATTGAACTCATTTTAACTTGATGGTATTTGTTTGTAGAATCTAGCAATGTGATCTCTTTGTTGACACTTGAAACACACTATACCTTTTGCAAGAAATGTATCTTTCCATACCTAATTTGGATATAAATTTGCAATGTGTACTATTTCATGAAAAATGAAATAAACTTCTTTTTTTGAAGAGGACTCACCTTGTCTAACCTTATGTGGATAATGGTTTGCAAAGTGTCCCATAACAAGATAGTTAAAGCACTTAACTATGTTCACACCTTTTGACTGATGAACCCATCATAGTTCCATGCAAAATCATTTTTAACATGTCTCTTGCATTCTTTAGCTTTATGTCTAGATTGATTACATGTGAAATAATAACCATTGAAACTTGCATACCTCATGGCATTTGGTTGTCTAATCTGATTTATCTTCAAAGTATGATTGTCCTAGTTCACATTAGTCTTCATCTTATCTTGTGTTATATTATTTTGTCTTTTTTCATATCTAAGACTAGTTCTATTACTAGTATGCTTTTAACCACTCATAATATCGTCTAGATCACATGAACTCTTTCAAATATCAAAAATGTCTTCATCTTACTAGATGTCTTTTCTAACTCATATTTCAAAGACTCATTTTTAGAAACATACCTTGAACATTCATATTCTTTAGCTTTTAGGCTTTTTGACAAGATGTCCAATTGACAATTGAGATTCTTGACCATATCTTCATGCTCTTTGGTATCTTCATTCAATATTGATTCATACAAATTAAATTATTCCTCATAGTATTTGAGTTGAGATTTAATCTTCTTATTGATCTTATTCTCAATCTTCAGTTCTTCAAGAGCATTCATCAATACATTCTGATAGTCCACCTCATCTTCATCATCATCTAAATCACTCCAGGTATACACCTTCTTATGTGAGCAACTTCCTTCCTCAGCCATGAATAGGGCTTCATCTTCAATAGGACCATCATCATATTCTGAGCCACTATCTTCACTCTCATCTAATGAGTTGTAATCTTATTTGGTATAACAACTCTTCTTGCTCTTGAAGGACTTATTCTTGTTGTTATACTTTCTAAATCCTTTCTTCTTGTATGACTTCTTATCTTCTTCTTAGCCTTCACCATGTTCTTAATGATCATTCTTCTCATGCTTATGAGGGAACTTATGATCAAAATGTCTTATCTCTCCATAGTTGAAACATTTCAAAGGTAGTTTACCCTTATACTTCCCTGAACCTGTGTTTAATTTCCTAGTAATTAAAGCAATTAGTTAATCCTAATCAATGTTAGATATGTCATCCTCTTTGGATTTCTTACTTTGGAACTTATTCTTAGGATTCATCTCTTTCTTGAATGTTTCTTCCTTATTTGGTGGTATATAATGATTTACTCTCATATCATAGGCAATACGGGTGCTATGAAATTGATCCATCTTCAATTGATTAAGATCATGACTTTATTTTATAGCAGATTCTTCTAGACCAAGCTTAAGGGATAGAGACCTTAATAAATTTTAGACTACAGTAGCCTCTTCAAGATTATATCCAAGACCTCTGATGATGTTCACAGTCTCATCAAATCTCTACATAAATGATGTCATAAAATATTTTTCCTTCATCTTGAGACTTTCAAATTATCTTCTTTGTCTGCAACTTAGCAAGCTTAACCTTTGAATCTCCTTCATAAATGATCTAAATTTTATCCCATATCTCTTTAGTATATTTACAATGGATTACATTGATGAACTCAATCTCTATAATCCCATAAGTGATGGCATTCATTGCCTTAGAATTATTCTCAAATAGCTTCTTATCTATAGCACTAGATGGAGGAGTAGTAGGAGTAACATAACCATACACAATAGATTTCCATACATCAAACCCTAGGGACATAATGTATGTCCTCATCCTTGTGATCCAAAAATCATAATTGGATCCATTAAACATTGATGATTGCTTAGTAGAGAAAACTCCTTGATGACTACCCATATTGTACCTTGTATCACTTTCAAGCTATCAAGCCTTTACCAAAGGACCTACTCTGATACCAATTGTTAGAGGTACAATCACTAAAAAGGGGGATGAATCAGTGAACTTAAATAATACAAATTCAATTTTAATCACTTTCAAGTTATTAATCAATTACCTTAATCATTCATGAAGCATACACATCATTCATAACAATGAGCAAGAGAGACAATGCAGGGATGATGATCAAACATTATATTATTATTTTTATGAGGTTTTTAGACCTAAATTTCTTGATCTTAAGGATAATTGGCTTATTATTTTATTGTGATGATCATATTTATTAATTTTTGAAAGATAATTATCTTTATTATGATGATTTTATGTTGAATTTTGGTGATTATTTTTAGTTGAGCACTAATAAGGTTTTTATTAGTTTAGTTAGTTTGGAATCTATGTTCACTCCACATGATCAACATAAAAATTTATATACTGAAGACCAATCTAGAATAATCATAGGTAGGTTTATTCTTGTTAATCTCTGCACCAATAAAGATCCTAAATTTGTTTATTTAGGAGTATAATGTACTATTGAGTAAAATATTTAGTTTGTTAAATTATTTAAATATTTTATAGATATTTTTCTTGGTCACTCAATGACCGAATATTTCTATCAGAGTAGGTCCTAAAATTTGACTACTATCCTATAATAACAAGAACCAATTTAGAACAGTTGTAACTGATCAAGGAACTACCATCCCTTATTTAGTGAGACTACAATCCCACAAGGTGTTATCACACCTATCTAACTAAGCAACCATAACAACTAGATGTTTAGCAATTTTCACCTTGCAATGAGGTTGTAACCCCATTAGATGTTGAGCTACAAAAACAACACCTATGATCACATCTGCCTTTGAAGTGATGTCTTCAACACCTAATGATGGACCTTTGATTATCACTCATCACCTTTGCTCATACTCAAACTAAAAGTGCACTATTCTGCCAATAGAATTATGACCTACAGGTCATACAAGTAGTCTTCAATTTGATATTCTCATCAACTCATATACTGGTAACTTTACCTCCCCTTCAATCCATAATTCACACACCTAAGCCTCTCTCAAATCTCACACAAGTCTCTTTTACAAGTCTAGAAATCATCACATTTGGTTTCACCATTTATAGATCTATCATGATTATCAACATCTTAGTTATACATTAGGCATGCCTTAACCATTAATACATCTATCATATGAGTACACATCTCAATATAATCTTCATAGGTCATCCATAACATTTATGGGTCACCTTTAATCAGCTACACCTTTCAATTTTTCCCTTGTAGCTCTTATAGGTCTCATGGAGACCTATTCACCCATTTAGCACTTCATCAAACAAAAATATATATATGACCACTTTCAATTACATATTTCTACTCCTTATGTCCCCTTTTACATCCTCAAATGATCATGTTCAACTTTACTCACCTCTGCGTATACTCAAACACTGACCTGATGCATAGGAACATCATGAACAAATACACAATCAAATTATTAAGATTTTTTCAAACTCAATATATATTTATCACACATTTAAAATCCATAAAAATCATCCTCGTGGAGTTTATATCACTCCTAAATAGCTAAGTCATCTTGAAACATTGAAATACCAACATGAACAACTTAATTACCCTTCTTGGGTCACTTATAGAACATAGTTGAACACACAGTCAAAGTAAGACCTTCATAATTTATAATATACATAATTTTAGACATTAAAATTTATATTTATATATTTATCTTGGAATCCTCTACAATTTCTCTTTTTACACCATGATAAAATTTTGCATAGATCGAAAGATATGGCCCAAACACTAGACATTGGTCATTCCTTTACAAATTCAAATATTCAAATGGAAAAAGTCATAATTAAAATTCAAACACTATGCTCGCATTTCATGTACTTACTAATTAGATAAATAATGTACCATAAATATTAATTTAAGTAACTCTACCTTTTATCACTCATCTTTGTATCTTCATCTTGACTATTTGACTTAATGCACTCCATCGATCTTTTATACGTAACTCAGTCTTTAAATCTGCTTGATGTTAAATATCAAACACTTGGCCTCATCTTGGTGATTCCATAAATATTATAATTAAAATGCTTCATTTATCCTTTTTTAAGGAACTCAATATTTACTTAGTTTAAGCATCAAACATTTTGACCTATTTGACGTACTGCACACCATAGATCTAGATGTACGAACTCCCATGAACTATTAATCCTTAAAAGAAGATCGATCTTTATCTCTACTCAATGTTAAGCATCAAAAACTTATCCTCATATCATAAAATCCTAACATCTTGGATTAAATTTTATCTGTTGATGTTTCTCAAACTTTACCTTTTGTAAATTTGACTAAGAATGGGAACCTTGCTTATCTGCCTGGAAGGCCAACTCTGCACAATCATATCTTTTGCTTCACTCACTCACAAGTTCAAATATTTGGACCATATTATCTAATCACATAATATAATACAAACATGTTTCAATATAATATTTAAACATCACATGTGTGATATATAATGACATTAAAATGCCTCCTTAGATTAATTTGGTCATAGAGCCAACTATGTGAAGAACTATTTGGAAAGACCAACTTTGCACATGCATAGATTTTGTTGTGATTCAGTCCTTGACATAAAAGTTAGTGAAAATAAACTAAGCACAAAACTAAAAAAACCCATATGATCACATTCTCTTTAACCATCCACACATGCAAAATATTCCACCATCAAATTACCTACTTAGCTTTTCTTGCCACATTGCAAATTTGGCTAAATATGGGAAAATATTGTCAAACTTCTTGGGATCCCAAATTTTCACTTACATATATTTTGAAACACTTTGGTTCATTATCTAAAATTTATTTAAAATAAACTAGGGACTAATGTGATCATAACCATATGAGCAACTCCCCTTGACTCATCCACAGTGCCAATGGTGATGTTATCAAACTACCTACTCAGATTTTTTGCCACTAGAATCAAAATGTCTAGATGATAAAAATGATCAACCAAAATAAATACACTCATTCACACAAGCACTCAAATAATATAAAACATCTTAGGGACCTCTTTCACGTCTTCAAATCGCCATACTCATCGCTGAACATCTCTAATCATGCCAAAATTGAAGATCAACAAAGCATACACTAAGCATACTAGGATAAGCACATTGCACACTTTGTCATTGTTAAATAGACTATCAAAGCACTTCATCCACTCACCAAGACATCTCCATGACATCACCATGACATCATTGAAAACTCTCCAATAACCAACTACTTAGCATGGGTTTAAGAAGGCTTTAAGGGTAAAATTGTTTAGCGATATAACCATGCTTAGTGTGGTGTATTTCCTTCATTGGCCCTTCTCATTTTCATGCACACTTTATGCACACATAAAATTCCTATAACCTTGTATCTAAAACTAAAAACTTTAATCAAAATAGGGCACTCAACCAATATTAACCATCAACATATCATGTGATATAAGCATCCTGAAAGTTAGGTTCTCATAACATTATACACATGTAATTTCCAGTTCATAAACTCAGGGTCAATAATTCAAACATCATTTATGTCAATAAATCTTCATATACATAATCAAATTACATAAATCAAAATTACATATAGGAAATGTAAGCATCATACTTTCATAAGTGAGTAATCAAAACATGATTAATAATAGGTATTTCCCATGGTTCCCAACACATGGAAAGCCTTCATAAAATCCTTAAACAACTTAGTTGGACTGACTAAACAACATAATTCCATAATAAAAATAAGATAATTCATAATCTCATATTCATTTAATGTCAAAGATGATCAATATGCAAAATGGGGCCTTATAATGGGTCATCTCAAATTTTGATGGCATAGAGTCAACATGTACGTGCATCTCATTGTGTGCAGTAAAAATTTGGGAGGAGGTGGTTTGTGAACCACATCTAATTGGAAAAGACCTATAATTCCCTCTACAAATACCACTCCTACCACAATGAATAAGATAACCTCTGTGAAACATACTCAAAATATTACAAAGAATCATAAGCTTTAAAGTGTAGGGAAACACTTTAAAACTTTGCATAAAGTAACTAAAGACACTTCCAAACCTAATATTTATCTACCCAAACATGTAATTCATTATCTTGTTGTTGACTACGTCTACCCATGCATTATTTATGTCTGGAATGTGAGATTCATGACTCAAACCAAATATTTTATCTCTATAATGAAAAGGAAAAATCTAAAAGAAAAAATGTTTTTATTCATTATTATATATTTATAACCATTATGAAATCATTCTTAAAATTCAATACATCTAAATGAGTCAAAGTCACCATAATACCATATAAAATTGCATTTATATGAAGACTAGTTAAAGCAAGAAACTAATTTGAGGTCAAGTAATATAAAGTGCTATAACTAAAAATAGTTTGAAATAAACCTCTAAATCACTTACTGAAAACATCATAAGTGAATTAAATTCTAAAATTTTAACTACCACTCATATCTTAAGTATTTTAAAAACTCTAATAATAGTTTATATAGTATTCATTCAAAAGACCTTGTTATCTTTTGAATGCAACTTTTCAATAAACTCAATACTTAATAAATTGATGCAGAACAATGCATATAGAATATACATGTCCCTATATTTATAACCAAATGAAAATTCCAAATATATCAACTTATGTCACTTTAAATTTTTTCAAAACCATGCATGCAGATATCAACTATTTTCATTTCAAGGGTATTCAAATTATTGACAACATAATGATTATTGCATCAAAATACTATTGAGTTTAAAACCACAACTTTAAAATTTTATGTGCAAGTGTAATTTTCACATTTTAAACCAATGTTTTTTTGAAATAAAAACATAGTATATGGTCATTGCATGTTATTTATATGCAAATAGGTCTATAAGAATCTCATTCAAGTTGAAAACTACATGCATATCTATAATAAGTTGAGTGCCAAAATATGAATCAAACAATAATCAAATATATTCAATATAAAAAAAACTGCATGCACTATAAATTTTTTATTTTTATTTCTTCTTCGTAATCCAAATCATATCCAAAAATATATATTAAAGCTAGCTTTATGGAAAAACCCAAAAAAATGCCTAGATATTTGAATGCAAATCAGTTCAAAAAAATTATCAATTTTCCTTATGAATGACTAAATATTTTAATAAAATATTTAAGTAAATCCAAATTTATATGTATTCAAGCTTAAAATATTCTGATATATTTTCTTTCAAACAAACTAAAATAGTTGAACTACATACTATGAACTTTACAAAAACCCATTAAAATAGAAATTAAAATTTGGTCATGAATAATTGATAATGTTATTTTTCGCCCACTCTTGCCTTGCATGACTTAATCACTTAAATTAGTCCTATTTTGCCACTTAACTCTATAATAAGTACTTTTATGATCCCATCCCTTCTAAGTTATTATTGTATAGCTATAAAAATACTCTTAATCACTAAAAACATCTCTAAGCATTTGTAGATTCATTTCAAATCCCTAAGAACAAACATCACCCTTCCATGATATAATCGACCCATGCAAGTCATGATTGATAGTCAAACCTAACCTGATGGGTCAATCTTTCCCTTTATTTAAGCAATGACTCTTTTTTTTAAAAATTGAACCCTCTCTTCCAAGTTGGCCCATATTTGTAGGATATGTAGCATGAGTTTTCCCCCTTTTAGATTGCTATAAAAGCACATCTAGACAACTTATTCTACTACTTGGAAATTTAAATACTTGGGCACACTTATATTATTAAATGCACTAATAAAAACTTCTCTATTCTCTCCAAATTTGATTCTAATCACCTGAAGAAACCCTTAGCTAATTCATGAGCCTATTCAATATAAGTTAAGAAAAATATTATAAAGTATTCAAGCCATGTCTAGATGCATATATGTAGAAAAAGAATGACTATTACATAAATCAATCTAGGTGGGAGAACTATGTGTGATTGAATTCCCTCCTTAAATTTTAGATACATAGATAGTATTTAATGATCATATAGGTGATTGGGATCATCTTAGCCCATTAAACTCCTCCTTTTCATTTTTTAGGTTTTCAACTATTGCAAGCCCTATTAGGGTTTTAACTTTGAATAAGTCATTTGAAAGTCATCTTCGTATATCCATAAGCCAAGTTTCCACACACAAGCATATTTCAAGTAAGTGTAGGTAAATGTGTCTACATCTCCTAGTTTTTTTGTAGATGTCAATATCAACACACATAGCATAGTAATGGTAGTCAATCCTATTCCATTATAGTCAATCCTAACCCAGACTAGTAACAATCTCTATTTTAGTTGCACGTGCATAATCAGATATGTGTTGATAATAATATTTGTTTTATAGTCTCACACAGTAAGTCTATAGGCATAAAATAACTAAGTTTTCTTTTATTTTTCATAGTTATCTTCATTTATTCATTTATGCTTTGTCTATTTTAGTATTTTATTTTCAATCTAATAGTTACAAGTTATTTACAGCATTTTTTACCCTTATTTTTATTTTATCTTGATTGGAGATAATAAACCAAATTAATTCAAAATTTTGATAAAACATATTGGTGAACCCGTACACTTTATTCAAGTATTGATTTAAATTTTTGTCTTAGTGTATAGATAAATTCCTAAACATATAACACTAAAGGAACCTTATTTTCACCTTGGATTTAATGTTTGACACTATAATAACTTTCTTTCGACTTTGGATCCAATATCTAACACTAAAATAACTTTCTTTCAACCTTGAATTTAAAATTTAAAACTAAAAGCATTTTTATTTTGGCCTTAGATTTAATATCTGACACTAAAAGAACTTTATTTTGACTTCAGATTTGATATCTAATATTGAAAACATTTTATTTTGACCTTGGATTTCAAGATAATTTACTAAACTCCATATACAAAAATTCTTCTTTCTCTAGGACCTAAATTTTCGCTTTCTATTACTTACTTTTCCATTTGCAAACAAATACATGGGTATAATGAATGATATTTTTTGCTTCAATATTTCTGATTTTTTTATTACATGTCGCCTTCCCCTAATAATAAACATCATTAACAATATGTAATAAAACAAATCAAATCCAATAAATATTAAACAACTAATGAATGATATCAAGATTTATTAATTTCTTGTTATAATGCATAAAATGTATGTATGGTTGTCACAACACAAAGGGGACAACCAATTACTCATATTATACTAAACCCTCCTCAACACCCTCTACCTCCCACAAAGACAACCAAAGTATATGATATTCTATATCAAATTCAACATACCGATGCTAAAATTTATTATTAGACATACTCCAAACAATTCCTATTTACAAATATCTCCTTTATGAAGCATTAAAAGAAACCATAGGTACTATTGATGCACAACATTATTATATTTCTTATATTTTTAATAATTTATGATGGACTAAATAAATTATCTCCTTTTAGAAATAATATTTACCTCATAAACATATAATAGACCAACACCTTCCATTATATATTCAAGTAAGAACTCATAATAAGGTGGTCAAATGGGTTTTGGTTGATAACAGATCAGGATTAAACATTTTTAATATATATTTCCTAAAATTATTGGGTATAGAAGATAATTATCTCATTCATTTTGATACAAAAATGTAAGGGTTCAATAATATCCCAAGGAAAGTATTATGAAAATCTACATTACCTATCATAGTGGGTCCTAAAACACTGGATATAGTTTACCAAGTTATGCCCAAGAATATTAATTAGTATTGAATATAGTGAAATCATGAGTTCTATCCATGTCTTCTTCTTCAAAATATTCAACTTATTTAGCCTCTTCCACCTCTTCCTCCCTAGTAAAATCTACTTGTTCTTCAAAAGGTAGATTAGGCTTTGGATACTAAATTGCAAGAGGGATTTCAGGCTGAATGGGTGGATTAATAGGATTAGATGTTCTAGAAGAAGATGATCTAGTGAGGACCATGAATTATGGGGGAAAATTTATAAAAAAATAATGTTCTAAAACTAGATTTACTTTAAGAGTCACCAAATTTTGAGTAGCACACCAATTTTCCACTAGTGTTAACAACATACTATTGGGAAAACCATGGATTCATAAAATGTAGATTTCACCCTCTACTCTTCATGCATGTTTAAAATTCATTTATCAAGGATAAATTTATGCATGCCTTTTGAATAAATGACCATTAAAGTATTGTGTGATGATGCAACCTGAGAATCACTACATTCCTTATATGCAACCAAATGCACAATATTTCAAATAACTTGAACCACTAGTTATCTCTTCCATTCCAATGGCACCATCAATAAACTATATTCAATATGGATTAAAGTTTAATTATTTACAAAAATAGGGATATATGGTATAAGGATTGGGAACACATGCAAAAGGCAATGTTAGCCCCATTCAAGCAATCCAATCGAAAGGTTGACAAGGACTTGTTATTTTGAGAAATAAAGGAAATAAAAGATAGAATTATCTAAACCACTCACTATTTATATATATTTACTAAAATCACATCCTAAAACAACAGAAGAGGCACATAATATGTATTCATTATAATTGATATACTAGATATGCTAGATGATACAACTTTGTCAAAAAAATTGTTATTAGATGAATTTTTTAATGATTAATCTCTCTTAGAATATTTGTGTGTATATACGGATCTACCTCCCTTATACCATAAAAATATTTTTCCTCATACTACTAATTCTCATTCATATTTTGGAGAGACTAATGAATTTGACATACATGTCCAACCTTATGGTCCAAATACCATCCCTACAACACCATATGTCAAATATAGATCAAATTTACTAATGAATAAATAGTGAAATTCATTTTTGAAATAGATAAAGATCCATGTCCAATGCTATTAATACCCATGTTACAAAATAAATAATATACAAATTTAAGACAAGTTTTCAAATAGTATCCATAATTATTTGATTGGGCCTATTCAAATATGCTAGGCATAAATCTTATAGTACCAATACATAATATAATATTATATCCAAATTCACAACCTATTAAACAAAAAATTGGAAAGATGCATCTTAAAGTGTCATTGTCAGTTAAGAAAAAAATTGAATAATTATTATGATTACGATTTATTTGAGCTATTGACTATCCTAAATGGGTATCTAACATAGTACATATTATAAAACCTAATGGATAAATATGATGTACAGATTATCAAGATCTAAATAAATCTTATCTAAATGATGACTTCCACTCACCATATATTGACATGATTTTAATTTTATAGCTAGATATGAGATGTTATCATTCATGAATGTATTTTATGGATATAATAAAATCAAAATTAATCCTGAAGCTCCAAAAAAAATTCATTTATTACATCTTGGGGAACATTTTACTATACTATCATGCCTATTGGATTAAAGAATTTTGGATCTACTTATCAGCATGCTATGATATACAATTTCAATGATTACATACACAATATAGTGGAATACTATGTGGATGATTTATTGGCTATATCTAAACAATGAGAAAATCATACCATAAATTTATGAGAATTTTTTGAGCCCCTACATAAATATAATTTATGCTTAAATCAAAAAATATGTCTTTGGTATCACTTTGGAGACGTTAGTAGGATACATTATATATCGAAAAGGTATTGAGGTGGATCCTAAAATGGTAAAGGCCATTTTAGACATGCCTCCACCAAAAGGGCTAAAGCAATTATGATCTTTACAAGAGAAAATTTAGGTAATTAGACATTTTGTGGCTTAACTTGCAAATAAAACATAACCTTCTACACAATTATTAAAGGAAAAAAGATTTGAAGGGGATGAAAATATCAAAAAATATTTGATGCCATCAAATAATATTTACTTCAATCACTTATTCTCATATCGCATATTCCTCACAGATCATTATTATTACAAATCTTTGTTACAAATAATGCCTTAGGGTATTTATTAAAATAATATAATGATGATCATAGGGAATGTGTAGTATATTATATTAGTTGAAATATTGGTTGACTATGAAAATAATTATAGTATTATGGAAAAATTATGTCTTGCATTGATTTTCACCACACAAAAGTTACAACATTACATGCTAAATAATGAGACACAAGTTATCAAAAAAGTAGAAAAAATAGATTATTTATGTCCAAATCACATATATTATGACATATTGTTAAATGGGTCATGTTAGTCATGGAATTTGATCTAAAATTTATTTTATAGAAATCATTAAAATTATAAGTCATCGCAGACCACCTAGCAATAACTCCTTTGATGGATACACTATTGATTATTGATTCTTTTAAAGATGATCCACTTTGTATCACATTGATTATGAAATTTAGACAATGTATGTTGATTGATCTAAATGAGTTATAGGTGTTCATGATGGTACTATTTTCATTACACCTCAAGGCTAACCTTGGGATTTTCTTGCACAAATAACATAGAATAATATGAAACATAATATTAGTTTTACACACATCATGCACATTAAAGATAAAATCACTAAGGGCATATATATATATATATATATATATATATATATATATATATAAACTAGAGGTTAATAAAGTGTTAGACATATATCAATCAAAAGAAAAAAAAATAGTTCCATATAAAGAGATGGTATATCAATTAATAACACAATTTTAATACTTTATCATAGAAATCATGATTTGAATAGATAATCGACATGTAGATGTCATGGATAGTGATGCTTAATTAATAACTATTGACATCAATTATGATCATATCATTTTTACTATACAATAGTTACAATAGTCATCCATATCTACAATACAAGTAAAGGCTCTAAAATTACTAGCTTTTACTCACAACATAATAAATTCAAAATGGTATAGTGATTTATATAAATTTTTATACAAAGTGTCTATACCATAGAATAGTACACAAAATGAAATGTGTAAATTACAACCTTAGGCTAAATTATATGTTATTATAATAGGATCTTTAATTAAAATATCACTTGTTGATAAACTAATTTGATGCTTAAATCATGAAGAAGCTAAAATTTTAAATATTGGAAGTACATGATAGTGCATGTGGTGGTCACTTTAGTGGCAAAGCTATGTCACATAAATTATTGAGATAAGGATACTTTTATCTTAAAATGGAGCAGGAATATCATGAACATGCAAAACTTTGTCCACAATGTCAAAAGCATAACAACCTAAATCATGCTCAATCATATGAATTACAACCCATTGTTTCAGCTTGTCCATTTTCCCCTTGGAGATTTAATTTGATCATAAAAATGAATCTAGAATCGTGAGATAGTCACAATTTCATAATTACTGCTATAGAGTATTTCAAAAAATGGGTTAAGTCTATACCTTTATAGTCTACTACAAGTGGAGATATATGTCAATTCTTAATGACACATATTATTTCAATGTTTATAATCTCATAAGTTATTATTATAGATAATATATCATCCTTTAAAAATATAGTTAAAATATTTTGTGTGAAATATAAAATTTGTCATACATTTTATACAACATATTATCCATAAAGCATTGGTCAAACAAAAGCTAGAAATAAAACTCTAGTGAATATTTTAAGCAAAATAGTTGAAAAGAATGGTACAGATTGGCATGATCAGATTATTTATGCACTTTGGGCATATCACACAAGTGTATGTTTACTAAAAAAGAATACACCATATTCTCTTGTTTATAGCATAAAAGTAGCACTACTAGTTGAGTTGGAAATTCCTTATTTATAGTTTGTCTCAAAGACATAAACAAAGATAATGAATATCAAAAAAAAATATTACATGAATTATAAATGTTTTACAACAAGCATATATAGCCTATTGAACACCTCAAAGTCTATCAAGATTGCATCAAACACATATATGGCAAAAAGGTTTGTAATTAATAGTTTCAAGTGGGGATATACTATTAAATTAAAATTAGAAGAATACAAATGCAGACAAGGAAAATAAAGGTAAATTCAAACCTAATTTGTTGGGTCCATTTTGAGATTACATAAAAAACATGTACAAGGGTTTATCAATTAGCTACACAAGAAGGAAAATCTATGAAAAACCATATGGGCATCATGAACTTACACAGATACCATACATAACATAATTACAAAATCATAAATATATTGTTGCATATATTATTGATTTATTCATTGTGATATTCTTCTACTTTTATACATGTGATGGATTTGATCAATATTATATCACTTGGCTCTTGTTTTCCTTTTGGCCTCTTGGCTCTTCTTTTTTCACTTTATTGATTTACCTAGTCTAAAACAATGATATGATATTACCACATTTTACCATGTAATGTTGTTTCCATAGTCTGAATAAAGTATACTATATTATCTATCTTAGACAATATCGACCATAAATAGGACAACATAAACTACTATTATAGTCCTGAATGAGTTGGTATTGTCATGTAGTAATTTACATAGTCAAATCAAAACTGATAAAATATATCACTAATACATCTATTTTTTTGATACCATACTCATTTTAAGTTTACAAAACACTAATTACTCATGAAAAATATTTACATTGTGTTATTTCTCATACATGTGCATTGCATACATTGACAAGTGTACATTTGATGAGACAAGGATGTACAATCATTCTTTCGCATCCCTATTTTAACCCTTACATGTATGTCAATATAAATTTCACATACATAGTGGGAGAATCTTGCTCATACATGGCCATGTCATCATATTTAGTGCACACTTTACCTTGACACATGTTGTAGATTGTTCAGATTCCTTACCGTTCTTCTACTTTTGAACCCATGTTTTATCTTTTAGTCTATTTTGTTCTTGTTTCAAAATTTAAGAAAGTATAAAAATTAAAAATCAATTATTTTAAAAATTAAAAAAATATTTGAAATATTCTTAAAATATAAAATCATGCTGTGATCATTTATAGACACTTATTTTAAATCATTATCATATATTATCTATCTCATGATTGGTAGATATAATAATGTTTTTATCACATATGCATTTCACTAGTATGTATGAGTGTTATGAAAGACATAAAAATTTTACATGGACTTAGATATTGTAATTTCCTCTATCTAACATCCATGCCATATTAGAGCCATCTTATCCAAAGGTTACAATATTTATAGATGTTATTATTCCATAACTTGTATACTGTGTTGATTTATATACTCTTTACAAATGTATTATTAACATCTCTATCTTACATTGTGTACATGGACATGTTATTTTATAGGATATGATCATATTAAATATACATGATGTAGACTACATTTCTAAGTTATATGCTCAATTGATGTTATTACTTGTACATGGTAGATTAGACTTTGCTCATCTATTATGTCCAGCCCTTGGCCCTTGTGTGAAAATTTATTGATCTTATCTATGAAGTTATTGTTTGATATGTGAAAAATTTTAAGATGTCCATTGATTATGACCTTTGGCATTGTGTGTGAATATTTTCTTGTGTGACATTTGAACATGTCCATTATAAGCATCATTTGTTCTTATTATTTGACATTATGTTTTTTGTGTGTGTGTGTGCTTGTTGAGATTGTTGAGTTTTATGAGTTCCATGATCCATATCATACACAAACTATTTAATATGCTTCTTATATTAAAACTACTATGAAATTCATTGACACATTTATTTAGATTCTACATTTTAGGCCTTTCCTCGTATGTTACATACATTCTTTGAATGATACATATCTTACTATGATGGCATATATTTTCACATATGCTATGATAGTCAATAATTATATCTTGATATGCATTGTAAACTTAAATTTCATTTTGATATGAGTGACTCTAAACACACATCCCTCAACTCAAAAGGGAGAATTTCAGTGGTTTTTCCATATAGGGATAAACCTCTAGGATTAAATAAATGGTTTTGGGTACAAGATATAGTCTCAAAGAATCAAAAATTATTAAGTTGTGGAGCTAAAAGCTTCACTGATGCAAATGGAGGAGGTTGTTGAGTGTCAGAGCAACCGATGTCGGTTTGATCAATCGACGTCGATCATATTTAGCTACGTAGTGACCGACATCGATTAGGGGTCAGCCGACATCGGTCAGGAAGGAATCGACGTTGGCAATATGTGTGTGTGTGCATTTGCATGCGCTTCCAGAACTAGTCTAATTTTAGACAGATAGTTAGTTTGCATGTAAAATACTAATTTTACTCTTGAGTCTGCATTTCTAATTATTATAATTAGGAAGTCTAATTATTGTTTGCATGGGATATATTTAAGAGACCCATGGGGCTGTATTGTAATCAAGGACAAAGAAGAGATCCTTTCGATTGTAAGATCAATTGATCTGCAGGTTGTTGCAAGATCAGGGGAGATCTACATGGTAAGTAAGATCAGTTGTTTTGCAGGTTGTTGCAAAATCAGGGAGATCTACTTGGAGTACTTGGTGTACTAGCAATATTGCTACTGACTAGTGGAGGGTACAACTCATTGTTGAGTTGTGGTTGTAATTGGTTGAGTGAGAGAAATCTTGAGGGAGAATTACTAGTACGCCCAAGAGGTGTGGGAATAATGTGATTTCTTCATTGTATTTCCTTCTGGAAAAGTGTTAATACAAGATTGTATTGTCTCTCATATTATGTGTTGTTTTTGAATTCTAGTTACATTTTACTTCTGGTTTAATTCCGTGTTTAGTTGCTTATACAAGGTAATCAATTGTGCTCCTAATCCTAACAAGTGGTTGGTATCAGAGCTAGGACCACCAAGTGATACCACTGACAATTGGTATCAGAGCTAGGATCACTAAGTAATACCACTGACAAGTGGTATCAGAGCCAGGTTGCAGGTTCATCAGACCCTGGTTCGGAGCAGGTTAGTGTTTGTTGATTACAAGTCACTCTCAGGGGTTTCTGATTGAGTGGGAGTATAACAATGGCAGAAGAAAGTAAGCTAAGAATGGAGAAATTCAATTGTAAGAATTATCAATTATGGAGGATGTAGATAGAAGATTATCTGTATCAGAAAGATATGTACTTACCATTGGGTGGGGTTGCATGCAAGCTCATAGATATGAAAGATGAAGAATGGAATGTTCTTAATCGAAAGGCTCTGGGATCTATAAGGTTGAGCCTAGCATCGTCTGTGATTTCCAACTTATCATAGGCTAAGACAACGATAGAGTTAATGGAATTTTTGGCAAATTTATATGAAAAACCCTCGGCTTTAAATAAGGTATTTCTTATGAATCAATTATTTAATTTGCAAATGTTGGAAGGTGGATTTGTACATAGTCATCTTAGTAATTTCCATGGTTTGGTAAACTAGTTAATTTCAGTCAATATGGCTTTTGATGATGAAATTAAGGCTCTCTTAATCTTATGCTCATTACCTAAAAGTTGTGATAGTTTGGTAATGGCAGTTAGTAATACTGCGTCTGCTTCAAATATCTTGAAAGTTGATGATGTTGTTAGTGTAATCTTGAATGAATAAATTCATAAGAAAAGCACAGGGGAATCATCAGGGAATGTTTTAAGTGTTGAAAGTAGGGGAAAGCAAAGAGAGAAGGTCAATCAAGGGAAATCAAGGTCAAAGATAGGCAGGAGATCCAGATCTAGGTATGGCAGTAAAATCTGCTGGAAATGTGGAAAGAAAGGGCATGTAAAGAAAGATTGTTGGTTGGTAGAAGATCAGCATGAAGGAAATAAAGAAGTAGGTGTTGCAGGTATTGTTACACAGGATGCTCTTGTATGTTCCTTGGATAAAGTGGAATCTTGGGTTTTAGATTTTGGTGCCTCTTTCCATGCAACCCCAAATAGAGAATTTTTTCATGATTACATCCAAGGAGACTTTGGAAAGATTTATTTAGGGGATGGTAAGCCTTGTCAAATGGTTGGCAAAGGGAAAGTGCAGCTGAAATTATAGACGGGCAACACATGGGTGTTGAAGGAGGTCATGCATGTCCCAGTCCTGAAGCAAAATTTGATTTCTGTAGGAAAGTTGGGTGATGAGGGATGCACAGTAACTCTCACAGCAGATTCTTGGAAAGTTTCCAAGGGTTCACTTGTTTTAGCAAGAGGTAAGAAAGTAGGTACTCTTTATCTATCTACTTGTATTACTGATTCTCCTTCTATTTTATCTACTTCAGATGTAGATGTGAAGATGTGGCTCTATAGGCTTGGTCACATGAGTAAGAAGGGGATACATGTTCTTGAGTCAAAAGGTAAGAGTTTAGATTTGGAAAGCATAGATTGAGATTTCTGTAAGCAATAGAAGAAGTGACGTTTCTTGAAACTGGGTCAACAAAGAAGGGAGCTTCTATTGGAGGATCATAGTGGTATGCTACAAGAAAGGATCAAGTTTATTATAGGAAGAGGAAATCTGATGTTTTTGACAAGAACAAGAAAGCCTTGGTTTTCAAGGAAAAGATGATGGATAGAGATCAGCTCAAGGGGCTGAATAATTCTAATTGGGGCAGTTTGGACAAGGTTATGATTCAAGTGAGCTCACAGGTAAAAAGTCATCACTCACAAGAAAACACAGTTATCGACGTCGGTCAGGTGGAATTGACGTCAAACAAGCAGGTACCGATGTTGGTCATGTACAAATCAGATTCAGTGGTGTCAGGTAGGTGGGCACCGATGTCAGTCAGGGAACCGGTGTCAGCAATCAGGAGGTAACGACATCGATCAGGTGCAGACCAAGGTCGGCCAGAGGTGACCGACATTGGTCACTATTAAAATGGATTTTGGGTGGACAGCAAGCTATCAAGGAATCTCAAACGCCCATGTGGAGGACTAAAAGGGTAAGTAAGCCTCAAATTCATTATTCCCCTTCTTTACACTACTTGTTGCTCACTGATGGTCAAGAACCAAGAAGTTTTAAAAAGGCAGAGCAGGTAGAATCCAGGAAACAGTGGGAGCATGGCATGAATGAGAAAATTGATTCCTTGGAAGAGAACCAAATGGGAGATTTGGTAGAGTTGCCATCTGGGATGAAAGCACTGAAAGACCAAAGGATTTCTAGGTTAAATAAAGGAGAGAATGGACACGTGAGATAGAAGGCTAGGTTATATGGTCTTGAGCAAGCTGCAGGACAATGGTGTTTAAGGTTTGACAAGTGTATGACAAAGCATGGCTTTAGTCAATGTCAATGTGACCATTGTGTTTACTTTACTAGGTTGGATAATATTAGCTACATTATCTTGTTATTGTATGTGGTGTATATGCTTGTTGCAGGGTCACACATGCAAGGAGTTGCTGAGCTAAAGGTAAAGTTAGTTCAGAGGTGTGCCATGAAGGATTTGGAAGTAGCAAAGAAATTCTTTGGCATGAGTATTTCTAGACACAGGGAAAATCACAGGTTGATGTTGTCTCAGAATGATTATGTGAATAAGGTAGTGGAGAGGTTCAATATGCAGGATGAAGAACCGGTTAGCACACCTATGGATGGACAGTTCACAGAACAGTGTCCCAAATCACATGATGAGGTTGAGTACATGTGTACTAGACCTGACATTACCTAGGCAGTGGGAGTTTTCATCAAGTTTGTGGCCAATCTGGGAAAGGAGCATTGGAAAGCAGTTCAGTGGATTCTCAGGTATCTGAGAGGGACCAGCAGCAGGTTAACATGTTATGCAGGGTCAAGCACTTCTCTACATGGGTATGTAGATTCAGATATGGCAGGTTACTTGGATGACAGGAGTAGCACCACAGGATATGTGGTGGTTGGTCTTCAAGATTAAACTTGAAGAGGGATACAAGACAAGAAACAAAATTAGATGATGTATAGGTATAGGTACAGGTGCAACTATTTATCTCTAAGTGGAACCAGGCTCTGATGAACCTGTAACTTAGCTCTAATACCACTTGTCAGTGGCATCACTTGGTGATCCTAGCTCTGATAAAAATAGTTCAAAATTCACTTATTGATACATATTATCAGATCATATACCATGCATATTCATTTGTATTACATGAACAAATTATAGATTCATGCTTTTTAGGTGTATATGGATGGGCATATGTGCACAAGCTTCAAACAAAGTTATAAATTTCACATCTTATTGGTGCCCAAAATTGCACTGGAGCAACTGGGCCCTTGTTAGTATCAAATTTTATGTCCTTATCCAAATTTCTATCTCCATGTATTCCTTTAAAAGGTCAAATTAATGTACATAATTTTCTAAGTCCTTTGTCTTTTCTTTTATTGGTGAAGGTGTGATTTCTCTTAAACTTTTTTGGTCTTTTGCATGAACATAATGTCCAATGAAAATAGGTATTTAGATTTTTTTTCTCAGATAAAAAGTTTGAAGACTTATTTCCATCAGACATTTTATCTACTATAAAATTTCCAAAGGAATTCAATGTCATATCATTTTTGGGCTAAATGTTTTAGAAAAGTCCTGAAGGGATATTTCATTGGTTTTCGGTCATTTGTTTCAAACTTTTTATTTTCAAAAAAAATTATGAAGGGCACATGCCCTTCAGGCATTTTTCCCACCCAAAAATCTTAAAGGAATTGTAAGGTCATTTATTTTGGCCAAAGGTACTTTACACAAATCCCAAAGGGCCATTTTTCCTTTACAAAATGTCTGAAGGATTATTTTCTTCAATAATTTTGCCCTTGCAAAATTCCTAAAGGGTACTTTCAAAAGGTGAAGGACACTAGTAAAAAACTTAAAGGACACTTTTGAAGGGCCATTTTTCCTTTGAAAAAAGTCCAAAGGATTATTTCCTTGGGCATTTTGCCTTTGCAAAATTCTCGAAGGGTGTCTACAAAATGTCTAAATGATAATTCTGGATCCAGAGGATACTTACACAAATATCGAAGGGCATTTTTATAGGGTAAGTTCCATTAAAAAAAATTCCAAAGGATATTTTCAAGGCCCAAAAGGTAATTTTGGAAAAATTGCTATGGGGCAAAGGTCCATTTCCTTTGGACATTTTGCCTGAGCAAAAATTTTAAAGGATAAGTCTGGATGGCAAAAGACATTTTGAAAACTCCCAAAGGGCACTTTGTGAAGATGGAGGAGACTTTCAATAGTTTTGAAGGGCACTTTCAAGAGATAGGAGGACACTTACACAAATCTCGAAGGGCATTTGTAGGGTAGGTACCCTTAAAAAAATTCAAAAGGATATTTTCAAAGGCTTGAAAGGTACTTTTGGAAAAATTGTTATGGGGCAGAGGTTCATTTCCTTCAGATATTTTGCCCAAGAAAAAAGTCTGAAGGATAAGTCTGGATGGTGAAGGACATTTTCAAAAGTCCTAAAGGGCACTTTGTGAAGATGGAAGACACTTTCAATAGTTTCTAAGGGCACTTTTAAGAGATCGAATGACCATTCCAAAAGTCCAAAGGGCATTTTTTTAGGGTAGGTGCCAGTAACAAAAACTTTGAAGGGTATGTTCAAGTTATCTAAAGATTTTTTTGGCAAAATTGATGTGGGGCATAGGTCCATTTCCTTCAAACATTTTTCCAGAGCAAAAGGTCTAAAGGATAAGTTTGGATGGTGAAGGACATTTCCAAAACTCCTAAAGAGCACTTGTTGAAGATGGAGGGCACTTTCAATAGTTTCAAAGGGAAATTTCAAGAGATTAAAGGACCATTCCAAAAGTTTGAAGGGTGTTTTTGTAGGGTAGGTGCCCTTAAAAAAAATTCCAAAGGGTGTGTTCAAGTGCTTGAAAGATTCTTTTGACAAAATTTCTGCAGGGTAGAGGTCTATTTCCTTCAGACATTTTACCTGAGAAATTTTTTTGAAGGAATTGTATTTATTCATGAAAATTACAAAGGTCAATTTCTATAAGGAAATTATTTTGGACAAATTGTCTTAAATAATTATCCTAACAAAGGTAAAAGAGCTAAGTGTTAAATTCCTTTGATAGAAGTGTAGAGGTTTAATTCCTTCAAGATAATTGTTTAAGCTCATTTCATACAAGACAATAGTGCTAAAGCAAATAGGGAAGCCAAAGACAAAGACTCAAACAAAATTGTCATTAAAAAAATTCCTCCAAAGAATATTTCCAAATAATAGGTGACGGTCTCACAAGCATTTTTGAATGGTGTACAAATGTCAACTTTAAGCTACAGGGACTAGCAATTGGGATTCAAATGTTAGAAATAGTCACATGAGCATCATTTATAGACCACATGAAGTAGTCATTTGTTTTAAAACAAGGAAGATCTAATGACACATACTTGTTCAAAGTAGGATGATCTAATGGTGCATGATCAAAGCTAAATAGTCAAAGGGACTCAAGAAAACTATGGGGATGCCAAGTACCATACCCTCAGGGCTAAGGAAAAGGTAGTATCTAATAATGATCCACCCCTTAGATCATTTTATGATGGGGCACATTTTCTCATCCCATCTAGATCTGATGATGTATGGCCAAGGTTGAAAATTTAGAGATCTTACAGGTGTAACAATGATAGGTGGCACAGTTGTATACCACAAGGTTATAGCTCAAGCATCTCATTATAAGATATATGGCTCATGTGCACTTGGGAGATGAAGATCCAACAAAGTGAGGCTAATGTTGAAATGACAAATCCCAGAGGAAACATCGTGAGGGTGACAAGTGACACAACCATGGGAATCAAAAGAATGGTGCAAAGGTGAAAAGTTACTTGATGAGATAAATGAATGATAAGTGGCTGGTCCTCAAGGTTTTTAATCTCTAGGAATTTTTAAAGCTTGGATCACTTATATTTTAGTGGGCAAGGTGCAAAATTCCCCAAAGGCCCAAACACCCAAAAAAGGTTTGCAAGATCTAGGTCAACCACTCCAAGGAAAGATTACTAAAATAAACATGGATCCAAAATATTCCTAGGAAATCATTGCAAGAGCAAGTTATTCCTTGGCATGCATAATAGGAAGGGAAAATATCTAGGTAAGTCTAACCATGCTAATGAGTGGTTAAAAGGGCATCTCTAGGCAGTTATGCAAAAGATAAATGGTTTGTTTGGATCCTCAAACAAATATTCTTCTTCCAACTCATGTAAGAGGAATTTACAGCCAAAAAATCAAGGATTTTATTCCAAGAACTTATCATTCTTTGTGAAATCAGTTGCAATAATGATTTATCTTGGAAATTGATGAATATCTCAGGTATAGAAAAAGGCATTTTCTAACTCGGAGCATCTTGATTAGACTAGAAAGTTTGTTATGTAATTTTTGAAAATTACAACCCATGGTCCCATATTTGGGAAGGATTGAAAATGTATAAATAGAAGGCTTGTATTCTATTCAGAGGTTGTTGGTTGTTATTGTCTTTTTGGGTTGATATAGGTCATTTTAGGCATTTATTTCCTCTAAGTCCAAGTTCTGCATAATTTTTTCTAGGATCAAGTGATATGTGCAGACTCTGTCTCCCTTACTAAGGTGGTTGCATATGTATAACCATTAGTAGGCTTTAAGATCATGTTTATGTCTCCCTTGTCAAAAGAACAGTCTCACCATGCCTATCCCCATGATATCATTTTGAAGTGTTGAAGTCTGTAATATTTATTTTCAATCCTGTAGAAAACATTTGTGGCTCTTTACTCTATTCTTCTAATGAAATGCAATAATATTATTTAAAAGTTATGTTGATTGGATATCTAGGTCAATATTCATTATTGGTTATCATTTTGAGCATGCATCTAGTTTATAAATCCATTTTTGTATTTATATTTGGAAATGTATTATTGAATACCTTTTAAGGCCTCCCTGGGTTCATGAATTTGGTAGAACAAAGTATTTGGAATTTTAGCTTTAGTGTATGTCCTAGTCTCTCAGGGATCATTTGATGTTTGTCATTGACTTCATTTGAAACATTTTGTGTGTCTTTACTAAATAAAATTGTCATGAAATATTGTTAGATACTCTATTTCTTGGAATCCACCAGAACAACACCCTCTATTTTATAATCAACTATAAACTATCCTACCTTATCATACCCTACATTTAACACACCCTTTGCATATTATAAGTGTTACTTACCTCACAAATACATAATGTATTGCATATTTGAAGTGCGTTTGTAGTTTGTGCCCTAAATCTTAGCACTTTAGTTTTCCATTTAACCCCTGTTGTTGAATATTTCATAAAAATGAAGATTTCAATCATCCTTTCATCTGTATTTAGTAGTTTGTGTATGACAAAAAAATTATGCATTTCATGTGACAACCCTTCATGGGTGAAGTGTGCAAACTTGGTTATGATTTGATCATATTTTCCCCTTGTGCCAAGAATCCCCATAGAGATTGAAGTGTAAAATCCCTCCATGAGACCAAGCTACCCCATAGGTTCTCTCACCTTGGTTTAGGTAGAGACAAAAGTAACAGGGAGTCAACCATACCCTCTGTAGGTGCCTCCTAGTTATTTTCTCTAGTCTGGTCCATTCTTGATGCCAAACCCTCCCCTAACTACAATGACACTATAGTGGGTTTTTCATCATTGCTTGGCATTTCCTTTAAGTGTGCAAGTCTAGATTATAGAGGTGTAAAATTGGGAACCAACACTCTTTTGGTGTCATTACTAGGGAATAAATTAAGGTCTAGGTCATTTGTGTTACTAGGGACTCTTGCAGAGAGCTATAATTATTTCATGTTGTGAAGTTCTCTACCATTACTACATTGATCTGACTATCTTTGGTTTTTAATGTTGCAATACTCCACTTGGGGATGTGTAAGGATTTGAGGTTTGACAATTTGACTTCTACTATGTTGATTGAAAATAGTTGTTAATATTGCATGTTAGAAGGTGTCTTTTCCCTTTTAAACGTAATTCTATAATTTTTAGTCTCTTTACATATTACCTCATCATTAAACTTAGTAAAGTATGTTTTTAGCATGTATCACAACTAGTTTATGAATTATTATATTCTATAGTTTTGGTTCTAGAGGCAATTACAATTTTTATCACCTGGTTTCAAGGAAGATCAATGCCTATTTTGAATATCTCCATTTTAGCCTTGAGTGTTCTTTATTTTTTTCAAAGCTATAAGGATTGAGATCATCCTTCAAAGGTGACTCATCTAAAAGGCTTGTCTCGCCCTTAAGTTTGTACCAAAAAATAAGGGGATAAGTCTGAAGGCCTATTGAAGGGCAAAGTTTAGTTGTTCAAGACTTTTGAGAGCTTGATAATCTTGAAATATTTGTTAACCCTCCATTGTTAAGGACTATCATAGCTCTTCTACTAATTTTGAGACACATAGTCTTGTCTATTTTATAGCTCCTTCTCAACCAACTGAATCCCCTCCTAGATCTCATCCATGGAGTCCACCTCATTTATCCCCTCGTATCCCTTTACCATTTATTCTTGAACCTCATATTGAACTAATCATAAGGCATAGGGACCAAGATGAGAATGCATGTCTTGTATTTCATGTTCTCAAATTTAGACCTATCAATTTTGATAAGATGGAAGGCTATCCTAATGAGGTCCCAAATGAAGTTAGGAAATGCCTCCCAAAATTTTAAGGGAATAATGCAGTGAGTGGTGATCAACACCTGATGGGTTTTCAAAATATCATTGAAGATTATGAGGTTGAGTATGAGGATGTGTACATAAAGTTATGTGTGCACATACTGGAGGAAGATGCTCATGAATGGTTTAATTCCCTTTCCATTGGATGCATTGATTCATGGGAAGAGATGCAAAATATTTTTATAATTCAATATGGTGCTAGGATTGATCCAAGGTTCCTCTTAGCCAAATTTGAGAATATAAATAAGAATCCTAATGAGTGTGTGCAGGACTTTAACACGTGGTTCAACAAGACCATGATACAATCACTTAAAAACATCAGGCCCAATGATATAGTGTACTTAATGAAGTATTATGATTCCTTTGATAAGAAGGTTATGTATTTATTGAGGGAAAAGGATCCTACTAACCTACGATTAGAATTCAATATGGCCATCCAAATTGAGAAAAATATCAAGGCTGTGGGAAAGCCCTTAAACAAGCAGGCTGATGTGAAGTTGATCAATCTATGAAAACTGTAGCCCATGAAGACAACTAACTTGGATTAAACTATCAAAACTTTGGCCTTTGTTGTCAAAAAAATGTCATATAAATTGGATAGAGATAAAAAAGGGTCCCTTAAGTGTCTACCAGCTACGAACAGGCTTGAAATTTGAATCAAACACAAAGAGGTGTTGGAATTATTGCGATTGATGTCAAAGGTCTAGCATTATTGGTGATAAAGGCCCCATTGCATTTAATGATGTTTTTAATAGTAATATCTTGGCTAATGTGTGTTAATATTTATTTAATATTAATGAATATATTTTTGGTTGCATAAAGTCAAAAGAAGGGCCCATGGAGAAGTCAAAGAGTCACAGGGTAAAGACAAAAGAAGAATAGGATGCATTTTCCCATGAAGAGTCATCTTGAGGAATTCCAAGAGTCACCAAGTGAAGACAAAAGAGGAAGGGCACAATTTATCATGAAGGGACACTTTGAGGAATAAGAAAATTCACCAAGATAAAGACAAAAGAGGAAATGATGCTTTTGCTTATGAAGGGTCACCATATGACTTTAGAAATGCAAGGATACGAAAGGTCATGCAAGTTTGGCACCATTTTCCATGAGGATTGAAGGGTCACAAAGGGTGAATGCCAAAGGTCATTTGGAAATCTATAAATAAAGGCTTGAGAAGCCATTCGTAATATGGAAGATAGAGTATTATTTGTAATTGTTATATCTAGATTAGAAGAGCAGAGGAGAGAGTGGAAAGAGATATTATAATGTGATATCATTTGTTGAGAAAGCAACATTGAGAGATAGTTGTGTGGTACACACAAAAAGGGTTGGTGCTCCTATGGGTTGGTGCTCACGAATAGTTGTTGTGTTGGTGCTCATGAATAGTTATTGTGTTAGTGCTCAACAAAGGGGTTAGTGTCCTGTGGGTTGGTGCTCCTGTGGGTTGGTGCTCATGAATAGTTGTTGTGTTGGTGCTCAGCAAAGGGGTTGGTGCTCCTACAAGTTGGTGCTTAAAAATATTTTATTTTGAGTTGGTGCTCATTCATAAATTTGAGATTGTTCTTCGTGGTTTTTCTCACATTGGGTTTCTATATTAAATCTAGTGTCTCTCTCTATCTTGTGTGGTGTTTATTATTTAAGTTTTATTACATATATTGAATGTATGGTTATGTGAAATTTAATTAAGTGAATTTTTATAAGATTCATGATATATTGATTTACCCCCCTCTCAGTATATCCCATGCTTAACAATTGGTATCAGAGCATGTTCCTTTTGAAAAACATTTTACAGCTTGAAGGTAGATCAGGAAAGCACAATGGCTGGATCACATGAAGGATTTAGTACAAATAAGGCACCTTTGTTTGATGAGATGAATTATGTTTTTAGGAGAAAAAGAATGAAGACTTATTTGATGGTCTTTGAATTCGACATATGGAAAGCAGTGGTGGAGGAATATGAAGAGACACAGACACTTGTGATTACTCCAACAAAAATGAAGGCAAGTGAAAATAATGCTAAAGCTTTAAATGCTATTTTATGTGGTTTATGTTAATTTAAATTTGTTAAAGTTATGCAATGTAAATCTACTCATGAAACTTGGGTAAAACTTGAGAATATTTACAAAGGTGATGAAAGGTTCAGCAATCTAAGCTTCAGAATTTTAGAAGATAGTTTGAGAGTTTGAATATGGAAGAAGAAGAAGATATAACAAGTTATCTTTTACGAGTTGATCAAATAGTAAATTAGATTCAAGGTCTTGGAGAAAAGTTAGAAGAGTCAACGGTAGTACAAAAGGTTTTAAGATCTCTACCAATGAGATATGATGAAAATGTTTTGGCAATCAAGGAGATGAAGAATTTAGCCAAGCTAAAGATGGATGAGCTTCATGGTATTCTCACGGCATATGAGATATAGACTGAACAAGATAAACCCTTAAAGAGAGAAGAGGCTTTCAAGATATCAAAAAAATAGAAAGCTAAGATTCAAGAATCAAATGATAGTTCCAATGATGATGAAGATGACAATGGAGCTCTTTTCATTCACAAGCCAAAAAAGGGCACAGGTAAATATCAACGAAAATTACTTTTTAAATGTTCTAATTGTGGAAATATTAGACATTTCTATCTAAATGCCCAAATAAGGGTAATGATGATAATGAAGAAGGAAATTCTACATACAAGAAAAATTTCAAAGGTAAATTCAAGAATGGATTCGAGAAGAAGAGTTTATATTCTAAAGATCCTAGCTCAGCTAAAGATAGTGGAGTCAATGATGCAAAAGAAGAAGAGATTCTATTCATGGCCATACATGAAGATGCCTCTATAAGAAAAAGTATAGATGATCAAGAATAAGAAGAGGATGAAGCCAAAGTGAATATGGAAGAAGAACTCATTTGTGCCTTAGAAGAGTTAGAAGTTGTTGAGAAGAAGAATCAAAGATTGAAGTGCCAGATCAAGAAAAATGAAAAGGAGTCAAAGGAAATAATTGATGATCTAATGGCACAGTTGAAAATAGTAAAGAATGTGAAAGATATGTTATTTAAATTGCTTCTTTAAAACTAGATCTTGATAAAACAACTAAAGTAATCAATGATAGAGTAGCTAATGATTTAGAATTTGAGAATAACATTAATATGTTGAATAAGATATTAGAAATCCAAAAGGAAATATCAGATAAGACAAATATCAGATTTGAAAATAAAAAGAGCTATGTTGAAGCTCTTAAAAAAGAGGAAACAAAAAGGGAAGAAGTGAAGAATACAAAGGACATCTCAAATAAATAAGGCTTGAGGGAATAAAGCTACAAAAGGCAATCAGTCAGAGATACACAAACAAGTCCTATTTTTATGGTTACTATTATTATTATAATGGATATGGTCATATGAAATTAGAATGTCAAAAAAGAGCTAACGGTTTCAGAAATAAAGAGAAGGAAAGTCATGTAGAGTCAAGTAAAAACTACAACTCTTTTACTCCTCTATCAAGTTTTGATGAAGAGGCCATAATATGTTACAAGTGAAAAAAATTTATGCACATAGCTTGGTACTATAGAATCATGTTTGATTCAATCAAGAAGGACCAGAGTTTCAAGGCTCTATTTATTAAGAAGAAAGTTTAGATAGGTTCTTGGCAAAAGAAACAACCTAAAAAATCTATGTTGGTGCAGACAACATTGCATGCAAGAAATGAAGAAAAGCCATGGTTCATTGGTAGTGGATGTTTGAGGCACATGACAGGGGACAAGAGAAATTTCATAAACTTGAAGAAGATCAATGGTGGCACAGTAAAATTTGGAGACAATACTACTGCCAGAATTGATGCAAAAGGTACACTAAATTTGGATAATGGTAGAACTAAAACTAAAAATGTTTTATATGTAGAAGTTCTTAAGCATAATATTTTGAGTGTAATTCAAATGTGTGATCAGGGGCACACACTAAAGTTTTATGCAAAAGGTTGTGAAATTAGAAGAAAAGATTCAAATGTATTGGTTACAGATACTCAGAGAATAGGCAATAACTTGTATATGCTATCAGACATCAAATGTCAAAGATGTTGTTTGAGTCAGATTGAAGAAAGTTGGCTATGGAAAAAGAGAATGGGGCATATAAGTTTTGACAATCTTGTCAGCATCAATAAAAATCAAGTAGTTAGAAATCTTCCAAATATTACAAATCCATCTGACACGCTTTGTGAACCTTGTCAGCATGGGAATCAGGCTAAAGGCGGTTCAAAACAAAAGAGTACTCAACCACTTAAATGCTAGAGCTTGTTCACACTGACCTATGTGGACCTATGAAGAATCAAAGGACTCAAGGTGAGAAATACTTCATGTTGCTTATTGATGATTTTTCACGTGACTTGGGTAATGTTTTTAAAGAAAAAATTAAAATATTTTAGACATTTTAAAGTATTAAAAGCATTAGTTGAGAATGAAACTAGTTTGAAGATTAAGTGTTTAAGATCAAATGAGGAGGAGAATTCATGTCAGATTAATTTATTGAGTTTTGTGAAGATCATGGAATAAAGAGACATTATTCAGTAGCCAAAACTCCACAGTAAAATGGAGTAGTTAAACAGAAAAATAAAATAGTTCAGGAGATGGTGAGGAAAATGTTAAATGAATCCAAGATAGCATATACATATTGGAGAGAGATGGTTGCCACAAAAATGCATATTTAGAATAGAACATTATTGAGATTCAATAGTGACAAGACTCCTTATGAACTATGGAAAGCCAAACCAGCAATAGTTGAGTATTTCAGAGTTTTCGATAGCAAATGCTTCATAAAGAGAACTGATGAAAAACTTGATAAGTTTGAATCTAGAATATATGAAGGTATATTTATTGGTTATTCTTGTAAAAGTAAAGCTTATAAATGTTATAACAAAATAACCAAGAAAATTGTAGAAAGTGCAAGTGTCAGGATAAAAAAAGATGGAACACAAAGAATCAATGATCCAGTAGACATTCCTAAAATCATTGAAGAGGAAGGTTTTAAAGAATTAGATGAAGATGAGGAGAAGGATAAAAAGGGCACCAAAGCTCCATCCAAATATGTTCAAATAAATCATAATGAAAGTGAAATCATTAGGGACATAAATGAAGTAATTCACACCAGAAGAATGATGGTAAGTGAATCTGAGCAAGTTAATTTCTCTTTGTTATCCAAAATTTATCCTAGAACTTTTTCAGAAGCTAAGCATGAGAAGCATTGGGTTAAGGCTATGGATGAAGAATTAAATCAGATAGAAAATAATGATACTTGGGAATTAGTGCCTAGACCAAAAGATCACAATGTGATAGGAAAAAAATGGGTTTATAGAAATAAGTTGAATGAAAATAGAGAAGTGACCAGAAATAAAGAAAGATTAGTATGTAAAGGATATGCTTAGATTGAGGGAATAGATTTTGAAGAAAATTTTGCACCAGTGGAAAAGTTAGAGGCTATTAGAATGTTTCTTCCATATGCAGTGTTTGAAATTTTTTTAAGTGTTTTAGATGGATGTCAAAACTACCTCTCTGAACGAGAATCTTGAAGAAGAGGTATACATTGAGTAGCTTGAGGGATTTATTCTCTCAAATATTAGTAACCATATATGCAGATTGAAGAAAGTATTATATGGATTGAAACAAGATCTCAGAGCTTGGTATGCAAGACTTGATAAGTACCTGCAAGATCAAGGTTTCAAGAGAGGATTTGCTAATAGTAATCTCTACATCAAAATAGAAGGTGAGCATCAATTGATTGTTGTGGTATATGTTGATGATATCATTTTTGGAGGAAATATTGAAAAGATGACAAAATAATTTTTTGATAAAAAGAATTTGAGATGTCTATGATTGGATAATTGTCATTTTTCTTAGGATTGAAAATATTGTAGTCAGATAAAGGAATTTTCATATTTCAAAGTAAATATGCCAAGGAAATGTTGAAGAAATTTGGTTTTGAGGATTGTGCACCAGTTGGCACACCAATGTGTATAAGAAATAAGGTGAGCAAGGATGAAGATTCACCTGTTACAGATCAATCTTTGTATAAATCTATGATTGGTAGTCTTTTATATTTAACAACATCAAGGCCAGACATCATGCATGTAGTAGGTATAGTTACAAGATATCAATCATCTCCAAATGATAGTCATATTCATTTGGTGAAAAGAATATTCAGATGTATCAAGGGGACATTGGATTATGAATTATGGTATCTTACAAGTAGAGATTTCACTTTGGTTTCTTATACAGATTTAGATTGGGCAGGGTGCTTGGATGACAAAAAGAGTACAAGTGGAGGAGCTTTCTTCCTTGATGATAGCTTAGTATCATGGCTAAGCAAGAAGCAGAATTTAATATCACTTTCTACAGCTGAAGAAAAATATATTTAAGTAGTATTGTGTTGTACTCAAGTGCTTTGGATGAAGAAAATCTTGGAAGATATCAAGGTAAAGTATGATGAACCTATTTCTATTTTTTGTGATAACACAAGTGCTATAAATATTTCAAAGAATCCAGTGATGCATTCAAGAACAAAGCATATCCCCATTAGATAACATTTCTTAAGAGAGGAGGTTGTAAACATTTTCACAAAGGCACTGCCAAAAGACACATTTGAGTATCTACAAGATAATTTGGGAGTAACTTTTTTTAATTCATGCCATTGAGGTTCAACATCAATTGAGGGGGAGCTAAGTGTTAGCTTCGGGTAGGCCCTTTGCCATAGATGTCAAAGGGGGAGAATAATAGGTACATGTACAGGTGCAAAAATAGGTACAGGGAACATGTATAGGTTACTACAGTAAGGGGGAGTTACTATATGTTTTCCAGATGATAGTATGTGTAGGTTTGAAGATGTGGCAGTTTCAGTTTGAGGTTGCCATCAATGACAAAGGGGGAGATTGTTGTAAATATTGTCATTGATGTCAAAGCTCTAGCATTATTGGTGATAAAGGCCCCATTTCATTTAATGATGTTTTTAATAGTAATATCTTAGCTAATGTGTGTTAATATTTATTTAATATTAATGAATATATTTTTGGTTGCATAAAGTCAAAAGAAGGGCCCATGGAGAAGTAAAAGAGTCATGGGGTAAAGATAAAAAAGAATGGGATGTATTTTCCCATGAAGAGTCATCTTGAGAAATTCTAAGAGTCTCCAAGTGAAGAAAAAAGAGGAAGGGTGCAATTTCTCATGAAGGGACATTTTTGAGGAATACAAAAAGTCACCAAGATAAAGACAAAAGAGGAAAGGACACTTTTGCTTATGAAGGGTCACCATATGAATTTTAAAATTCAAGGATATGAAGGGTCATGCAAGTTTGGCACCATTTTCTATGAGGATTGAAGGCTCACAAAGGGTGAATGCCAAAGGTCATTTGGAAAGCTATAAATAAAGGCTTGAGAAGCCATTTGTAATATGGAAGATAGAGTATGATTTGTAATGGTTATATCTAGCTTAGAAAAGTAGAGGAGAGAGTGGAAAGAGATATTGTAATGTGTTATCATTTGTTGAGAAAGCAACATTAAGAGATAGTTATGTGGTACACAAAAAAGGGGTTGGTGGTCCTGTGGGTTGGTGCTCATGAATATTTGCGTTGGTGCTCAGCAAAGGGGTTGGTGCACCTGTGGGTTGGTGCTCACGAATAGTTTTTGTGTTGGTTCTTAGCAAAGGGGTTAGTGCTCCTATATGTTGGTGCTCATTAATATTTGTTGTGTTGGTACTCAGCAAAGGGGTTGGTGCTCCTACAAGTTAGTGCTTGAAAATATTTTAGTTTGAGTTGGTGCTCATTCATATACTTAAGATTATTCTCCGTGTTTTTTCCCACACTGGGTTTCCACGTTAAATCTGGTGTCCCTCTCTATCTTGTATGGTGTTTATTATTTTAGTTTTATTACATATCTTGAATGTATGGTTAAGTGGAATTTGATTAAGTGAAATTTTATAAGATTTATGATATATTGATTCAACCCCCCCCCTCTTAGTATATCCCATGCTTAACAAGGGGACTTATTTTCCACCATCAAGATAATGATAAAGGGAAGAGGCCTACACATGAAAAAAAAAATAGAAATAAATCAGAATAGAGGGGCTATAGAGGAAGTGCATGATCCCTTAAATGCTAATGTAATTGCTTTAAATTCTGATTTGGACATTGATTAGTGTGATAAATTCTCCCTTCCACACCCTCCATGTGATACTACTGAAGAAGTTGATGAAGAGTCAGATGAACCTAAATATGCATCTTTTGGCTATGAGATTTTTATGTTTGATTGTCAAAAACCTAAAGATGAATCAACTAACTCTATGAAATTGTTGACTGATGCTATAGTTGATTAGTGTTGGAGTACTGTTGAATTAGAAAGTGTCCCAACTTTGGACTTTGTTTGTGATGTTAATGTGGCACAAGCATATGAATTACTTGTTCATGATTTTGATCTCTTATGCTCTATGATGATCAAAAAATATCCTGGGGCCAATCCATCAATTGAGTATAGACAACTATTAATTAATGCAATGGTTGCTTAAGAGAATGAATACAACTTGAGAAGTAGGCAACTAGGTGTTGCTCCTCAAGACACTACCCCTATAAATTCAAAGGTAGGGAATTCAAGCAAAGAAGAAAAGAAAGCTATAGTAGCCTAAGAAGTTTCTAATATGGAAACTATAACCCAAGCTACTAATCCTATAGGTGCTCCTGTTAGGATCAACAAAACACCTATATTGTCTAGCATCCCTAGGGGTATGAATGAGTTTAAGCAAAATCCACCTTTGAAGGCTATTGTCAAAGTTATAGAACCACCCCAGCCTTTTCCACTTCAAATTTTAAGTGATTATATCCCTGCTAAAGTTGTTGTTACCCTTCCACCTAACACACCTCTTCCTTAGTATAGATTGTGTGATATGGCTCAAGTGTTGAGTCAAATAAAGATCATCATGTTGATTGTTTAGTTATTTAAAATATATAAACACAAGAAGAGGGCCTTTAAATATTTATAATTTGGTGAAAGGTCAACTAAAAATGAAGTTGAGTTACCCCAAGTACCCCTGAAAGAAGATGAAGAATCATAAGAGGTTGTTGAAACTACTCTGGAGGTTTATTTAGGGACTACACTTGAGAGAGTAAGTTGAACATGGATCCATTTTATACAACTCTATTGATCAATGCTCTAGTTATTCACAACTGCATGTCTAACTTTAGTGCTTCTTCCAATGTGATTCCCTTAGGTGTCCTCAATGAGCTTGGAATAATGATCACATCAAACTTTGTCAAGTTTTATGTTATGGACTCACGAAAGGTTCTAGTTGTTAGACAAGTTAAGGGACTAGTGGTGCAGTTGGTAGTTCATCCTAGAAAGTACTTGAACATGGATGTGGTGGTTGTGGATTGCCCACCTAAATGGGGGATGATTTTGTCACGTAAATGGGATAAAATCATGGGTAGAAGTGTACAAATGGACCTTTCATATGCCACCATTCCTTTAGATGGTAAGATGATCAGACTTTATAGAGAGCCAAATATGATACATGTGATTGAATATCCGAAGCATGCTCTCAATAAAGTGTTGTACATGGACATTGACCTTGGAAACTTTATTGGGAATGTTGATACTAAAAAACAACCTATTGTTCTTGATGTGGAGCCTGACAAATAAAATGTAGTTTGGAAGATGTGCTTTGATGGATCTTGTTCTAATCTTAGAAACAGAGTTGGGTTGTCTTATATGTCCTCAATGGTAAATGTTTTATGTTTTCATTCCACCTTTATTTTGAGTGCACTAACAATACTACTGAGTATGAGGCACTTTTGCTTAGTCTACAGATTGCCTATGAATATGGAATCAAGTTTTTAATTATTAAGGGTGACTTTGAGTTGGTGGTAAAGCAAGTCCATAGTGTTTTTACCACAAAAAATAAAAGGTTGAAATAGTATCGAAATGTTGTTTAGGATTTTCTAAAGTTATTTGATGCATTCAATATTTGTTATCATGAGAGAAGTTTCAACCAAGAAGCTAACAAACTTGAAGGGTTAAGAGCTAAATTTGACATTGTAAATATGATCCCTCATAATCAATATCAAGTGGATATGCTTTTCAGGCTTCCAATCCTAGATAATGTTCACCATTAGAAGGTATTTGATGATTATGAATAGATCAAGAGGTTTTCAAAAAATAAGGCTGAGCTCCATGATCAGCTCATAGACTTGGAATCTATGGTTCTAGTTTGTGATGGGAAGGAGACCTTGTTTAGAAAAGACATCATTCAACTGAAGACAAACACTATCCCAAGAGAACTGGTCATTTTAGAAGCATCTTTTGATGGAGCTGATAGAATCAAGTAAAGAGACTCATTCATTTCAAAAGATGTAATTGAGTATAACTTGGGTTCTCATGAGAACCCAAAGAAGGTTTGCTTGGGTACTCACTTAAGTGCAGCTTAGAAAAAAGCTTACATGTAACTGCTAAGGAAGTACCAAGATTGCTTAACATGGTCTTATTCTGAGCTAAACGCATATAGAGAAGACTTGTTCTAGCATGTCATCCCATTGTAGCCTGATAGCAAACCTTTCAAGTAGAAATAAAGACCCATTAACCCCATCTTGGCCACCAAGATGAGGGAAGAATTAAAGAAGCTAAGGGATAAAGGTATCATTCAACCCATCAGGTATTCATCATGGGTTATAAATCTTATCCCCGTATGGAAGAAGAATGGTGATATATACTTATGTGTGGATTTCAAAATTCTAAATAAAGTTTCTTTAAAAGATAATTTTCCCCTACCCAAAATGGAGAACTTGCTACAAAGTGTCACTAGTTCAAAAATGTTGTCCACATTGGATGGCTTCTTAGGTTACAACTAGGTTATGGTCAAGGAATCTGAAAGGTCCAAGACTACATTCAACACACTATGAGGGACTTATGTATATATGAGGATGCCTTTCAAGTTGATGGATACTATTGTGATGTTTCATCAAGCTATGAATGTTGCCTTCGTAGGGATAATTAACTAGTTTATTATTGTGTATCAAGATGATATCACTTTGTACTCCAAAATAAGAAAAGAACATTTGGAGCATCTAAAAAAGGTGTTGATCGGGTGTAGGGAGTTTAGCATTTCTCTTAATCCCAAGAAGTGTCACTTTGGAGTAAAAAATTCCAAGTTGGTGGAACTTATAATGTCTAAGGATAGTGTCATGATTGATCCTAAGAGGGTCGAAGCCATTGACAAAGTGTCTATCCCACAGTCCAAAAAAGGAATTCAATCTTTCTTTGGATAAATTAACTTTTTAAGGAGGTTTGTGTCTAATTTTGTAGAGATTACTTTACCTATTAATTCCATGTTGAAGAAGTACCAAACCATCAAGTGGGAGGAAAAGGCCATACAAGCATTCAGTGACATCAAGGGAGATTTGAAGTTTACTCCTTTCTTGGCTAGTCTTGATTACACAAGGATGTTCCAAGTATTCTCTTTTGTATCATATAATACTATTATTTTTATCATGTTTCAAAAGAATGAAGATGGTCATGAGCAGCCCATAGCTTTCTTTAGTAAAGCTATGCAAGGTCTTGAACTGAAATTCACTATTATGGAGAAACAAGCTTTCACTCTTTTAAAGGCTATTAAAACATTCATGCCATATATTTTGAGTTCAAATATTATTGCTTACATCCTACACACCATGGTGAAGGACATTTTAACTCAGGCTAAAGTATCTATCAAGAGGTACAGGTGGGTTAACAAGCTACAAGAGTACGACATGGATATCCAAACCACCAAGTTAGTAAGAGGGATGGGTTTAGCCAAGCTTATGACTGAGACCAATTTATAAGCTATTGAGGCAAACACTGTTATTTTTAATGTTGATGATTACTTGAGTGAATTTAACATGTCTCCATGGTATAAGGATATTGTTTACTACTTGAAAAATCTAAATTGTCCCCCTGACTTGGATAAGAATCAAAGGAGAACTCTCAAACTTGTCTCCCAAAAATACCTCTTAACTAAAAACGGACTTACATGGAGGAATCTAGATGGGGTTCTCCTAGTTAGAATAATAGACTAATTTCCTGATTGAAGACTTTTATAGTGGAGTGTGTGGTGGCCATTTTGCACCTAAAGTTACAGCTCATAAAATTTTGAGATTTGGTTATTGGTGGCCATCATTGTTTAAGGATGTTGCTCAAATATTTAGAAGGTGTGAGAAATATCAGTGCTTTATTGGGAGAATGAAAGCTTTAAGTTCTCTTCCCTCATAGCCTGTGATGATTGAGGGGCCATTCAAACAATGGGGAATGGATTTCATTAAATAAATCATTGATTCATCAAGTCCTGGGCATAGAGGGATACTAGTTACAACTAATTACTTCACCAAATGGGTCAAAGCAATCCATACAAAGAAAGTGACACACCATGTTGTCATGGATTTTTTGTTGAATCAGATTATTTATAGATTTGGTGTGCCTATTAAGATAATTATTGATAATTCCATGAGCCTCAAAGCCAAACCTTTGGTGGTATTATGCAAAGAATATGGGATTAAACTGACTTATGATTCCAACTACAATCCTCAAGGGAATGGGCAAGCAGAATCAAGTAATAAGAACTTGCTCAAGATTATTAGAACTTTGGAAGCAAATAAGAAGAGGTGGGATGAATAGCTAAAGTTTGCCTTATGAATTGATAAGATTATGCCTAAGAGATCTATAGTTAGAATCCCTTTTGAGCTTGTTTATGGAAGTCAAGCAATTTTGCATATAAATTTATAGTTACCAACCTATAAACTCATGTAATAACTAGAAGATGATGAATAAATCAACCACTATGAAAGAAGGGTTAACCAAATTATTGAGCTTGATGAAACTTGAAGACAAAATCATGAAAGACATGTCAAGTTCAAGGACAAACTGAAGAAAATATTTGATAGAAAGGTTACTCTAAGAACTTTCCAAGTAGGTGATCTAGTTCTAATTCAGGATAGTAGGCATGAGGATAAATGTAAGCATGAAAATTTTGATACCTTGTGGATGGGTCCCTATTCCAATGACTATAATATTGGGGAACATACCTTCTTCTTGAGAGACCTGGATGGTGAAATACTAGAGTTTCCAGTCAATGGTAAGCATCTGAAGCACTTCCTTGACTAAGTCCATAATCTATGTACCATGTTATATAGTGTTTTTTTATTTTGTTTCTTTGTTTCCCCTTTGCTTTGGTCTTTCTTTATATAGTTTCCTTTCCTTTTGTTTTGTGTTCATCTTCAAATCCTTCTGATCTATTTTTTCCATTCTACCATTATTTTGTTGAACCTTTATGAGTGTATGCTACAAAATTATTAAGTCTTCACTATATAGCCTAATGGATTGGCACCTAGTCTTTTTTTTTGTTCTTTATACACCCACAGAAGGTATGTAACCCTAGGCAAGAGCTAGTGTTAGTGCCTAAAATTACAGTAGAGTAATTGGGCCCTTGTCAGTATCAAATTTTATGTTCCTAGCCATATTTTTGTCTCCATGTGTTCCTTTAGAAGGTCAAGTTCATGTACATAATTTGTTAAGTCCTTTGTCTTGTCTTTGTTTGGTGAAGGTGTTCTTTCCCTTGGACTTTTTAGTCCTTTTACATGAACACAATGTCTGATGAAAATAGTTATTTAAACTTTTTATCTCAAATAAAAAGTTCAAAGACTTATTTCCGTCAGACATTTTGTCTGCTACAAAATTTTTGAAGGAATTCAATGTCATATCACTTTCGGACTAAGTTTTTACAAAAGTTCTATAGGGCTATTTCATTGGTTTTAGGTCATTTATTTGGGACTTTTTGTCCACAAAAAAAAATCTGAAGCGCACTTGCCCTTCAAACATTTTTCCCGTACAAAAAGCTCAAATGAATTGTAAGGTCCCTTGTTTCGACCAAAGGTCCTTTCCAAAAATCCCAAAGGGCCATTTTCCCATTGAAAAATGTTTGAAGGATTATTTGTTGAAAATATTGTCATTGATGTCAAAGGTCTAGCATTATTTGTGATAAAGGCCCCATTGAATATAATGGTGTTTTTAATATTCTATCTTAGCTAATGTGTGTTAATATTTATTTAATATTAATGAATATATTTTTGGTTACATATAAGTCAAAATAGGTCCCATAGAGAAGTCAAAGAGTCATGGTGTAAAAGATAAAAGAGGAATGGGATGTATTTTTTCATGAAGAGTCATTTTGAGGAATTCCAAGAGTCACCATGTGAAGACAAAAAAGGGTATGATGCATTTTTCCATGAAGGGACACTTTGAGGAATATGAAAAGTCACCAAGATAAAGAAAAAAGAGGAAAAGATGCTTTTTCTTATGAAGGGTCACCATATGACTTTTCAAATGCAAGGATATGAAGGGTCATGCGAGTTTGGTGCCATTTTCCATGAGGATTGAAGGGTCATAAAGGGTGAATGTCAAAGGTCATATGGAAATATATAAATAAAGGCTTGAGAAGCCATTTTTTATATGCAAGATATTGTATGGTTTGTATTTGTTTTTGAAGAGAGAAAAGTAGGAGATATTTTAGAGTTCTATCATTTATTAAGTAAGCAACATTGAGAGATAGTTGTGTTTTATGCATAAGAGGGGTTGGTTCTCCTATGGGTTGGTGCTCACAAATATTTGCAAGGGCTTGGTGCTCCTGTGGGTTGGTGCTCACAAATAGTTGCTATGTTAGTGCTCAGTAAAGGGGTTGATGCTTGAGAACTTTATATTTTGAGTTGGTGATCATTCATATACTTGATATTGTTCTCTGTGGTTTTTCCCACTTTGGATTTCCACGTAAAAATCTGTTGTGTGTCTCTCTCTCTCTTGTGTGGTGCATATTATTGTTTCAATTTTATTTCATATCTTGAATGTGTGATTAAGTGGTTAAAGAAAAAGAATTAGATTAAGTAAAAAATATATAATATATTGATTCACCCCCCCTCTCAGTATATTTTATGCTTAACATTATTTCCTTCAGGCATTTTTCCCTTGTAAAATTCCCAAAGGGTGCTTTCGAAGGGTGAAGGACACTTGCAAAAACCCTGAAGGACACTTTTGAAGGGCCATTTTTCCTTTACAAAATGTTTGAGGGATTATTTATTTTGGGCATTTTACCTTTACATAATTCCCAAAGGGTGTCTATAAAATGTTTGAAGGATAATTCTGGATCCGAAGGACACACAAATTTTGAAAGGCATTTTTATATGGTAGGTGCCCTTAACAAAAATTTCAAAGGCCCAAAAGGTACCATTAGAAAAATTGTTGTGAGGTAGAGATCCATTTCCTTCAGACATTTTGCCTAAGCAAAAAGTCTGAATGATAAGTCTGGATGGTGAAGGACATTTTCAAAACTCCCAAAGGGCACTTTCTGAAGATGGAGGATACTTTCAATAGTTTTGAAGGGCACTTTCAAGAGACTAGAGGACACATAAATCCCAAAGGGTAATTTTTTAGGGTAGGTGCCCTTAACAAAAATTTTATAGGATATTTTTAAAGGCCCAAAAGGTAATTTTGGCCAAATTATTTTGGGGCAAAGGTCTATTTCCTTTGGACATTTTTCCCAAGAAAAAAGTTTGAAGGATAAGTCTGGATGGTGAAGGACATTTTCAAAACTCCTAAAGGGTAATTTTTAAAGATGGAGGACACTTTCAATAGCTTTGAAGGGCACTTTCAAGAGATTGAAGGGCCATTCTATATATTGAAGGACATTTTTGTAGAGTAGGTGCCCTTGACAAAATTTTTGAAGGGTATGTTCAAGTGCTTAAAATATTCTTTTAGAGAAATTGTTGTGGGGTAGAGGTCCATTTCCTTCAAACAATTTTCCTACGTAAAAGATCTGAAGGATAAGTCTGGATGGTGAAGGACATTTTCAAAACTCTTGAAGGGCACTTTCTAAAGATGGAGGACATTTTCAATAGTTTTGAAGGGCACTTTCAAGAGATCAAAGGACCATTCCAAAAGTTTGAAAGGCACTTTTGTAGGGTAGGTGCCCTTAATAAAAATTTTGAAGGGTATGTTCAAGTGCTCGAAAGATTCTTTTGGAAAAATTACCAAGGCAAAAAGGTCTATTTCCTTTGGACATTTTACTTGAGCAAAAAGTCCAAAAGAATTACATTTCTTTGCAACAAGTACTAAGGTCATATTTCTTCAAGGAAATTATTTTGATAAATTATCCAAAACAATTATCCTAACAAAGGCAAAAGAGATAAGTGCCTAATTGCTTTGGTAGAAGTGCAGAGATTCAACTCTTTCAAGACAATTAGTTGGACTCATTTCTTGCAATATAATAATGCCAAAGCAAACAGGGAGGCCAAAGACAAAGACTCAAACAAAATTATAGTATAATAAAGTCCCCAAAAGAATATTTGCAAATTACAGGTGACGGTCTCATAGACATTTTTTACTAGCATAGAGACATCAACCTTAAGCTATAGGGACTAGCCATTGGTATTCAAATGTTCAATATTATCACATGAGCATCATTTTTAAACCCCTTGAAGTAGTTATTTATTTTCAAAAAGGGTAGATCTAATGACACAAAATTATTTAAATCAAGATGATCTGATGGTGCATGATCAAGGCTAAATAGACAAAGGGACTTAGGAAACCCATGGGGATGCTAAGTGGAATACCCTCAAAGCCAAGGAAGAGGAAATATACAATAACACTCCACCCCTTAGATCATGATCTAATGGATCATGTTTGCTCATCCCAACCAAATATGATGGTGTATGGCCAAGGTTGAAAAGTCAAAGATCCAATGGGAAAATTCAAGAATGATAGGTGGTCAGCTATGTGCCACAAAGTTATAGCTCAATCATCTCATTGTATTATATATGGCTCATGTGCACTTAGGAGATGAAGATCCAATAGATTAAGTCCAATGTTGAAATGTCAAAGCTCAAAGGAAGCACTGTGAGGGTGATAAGTGGCATAACCATGGGAATCATAAAAAGGTACAAAGGTGAAGAATTACCCGATGAGCTGAATGAATAACACATGGTGAGTCCTCAAGTTTTTTATTCTTTGAGATTTTTTTGAAGCTTGCCTCACCTACCTTTTGGTGGTCAAGGTGAAGAAATTCCTTGAAGGCCTAAACACCTGAAAAAGGTTTGCAATATCTAGGTGGGCCACTCCAAGGAAAGATTACTCAAATGGTTGTGGATCTGGAATATTCATAGGAAATAATTTCAAGAGAAGGTTATTTTATGGCATGCATAATAGTAATGGAAACTATCCAAGTAGCTCCAACCATGCTAATGAGTGGTCAAAAGGGCATCTCTAAGTGGTCACACAAAAGACAAATGGTTTATTTGGCTCCTCAAATGAATATTCTTCTTTCAACTCATGTAAGGGGAATTTCTAACCAAGAAATCAAGGATTTTATTATAGGTGGTTGAAAGTCCTCATCATTATTTATGAAGGTAGTTACAATAATGATTTATCTTAGAAATTTATGGATATCTTAGGCATAGCAAAAGGCATTTTCCAACTGGGAGCATCTCGACAGGACTAGAAAGTTAATTATGCAATTTTTGAAAATTGTAGCCCATGGTCCCATATTTGGGAAGGATTGAAAATATATAAATAGAAGGCTTGTCTTTTATTTAGATTTTTTTGGTTTTTGTTGGCTTTTTGGGTTAATATAGGTCATTTTAGGTGTCCATTTCCTCTAAGTCCAGGTTCAATAAAAAAAATTGGGATCAAGTGTTATGTGTAAACTTTATCTCCCTTGCTAAGGTAGTTGTATCTATATAGCCATTAGCAAAGTTTGAGATCATGTTTATGTCTCCCTTGTCAAAAGAGTAGTCTCACCATGCCTATCCCCATGGCATTATTCGTAAGTTTTGATTTTTGTAATATTTATTTTCAAGCTTGTGAAAAATATTTGTGTCTCTTTAGTGTATTTTGCTAATGAAATGCAATAATATGATTTTCTTTGATTGGATATTTGGGTCTATTCATTACTGATTTTCATTTTGAGCATGCATCTAGTTTAGAAATCCCTTTCTACAGTTATATTTAAAAATGTATTGTTGAATACCTTTTAAGGACTCGTTGGGTTCATGATTTGGTAAGACAAAGTATATGGTATTCAAGCTTCAGTGTAAGTCCTTTGATGTTTTTTATTATCTTGCATTTGAAATTTTTTGTGTGTCTTAGCTAAAGAAAATTGTAATGAAATATTGGTAGGTACTCTATTGCTTGGAAGCCACCATCACACCACCCTCCATTTTATAATCAACTATAAATTATCCTACCCTGTCTTACCCTAAAATTAACACACCTTTTGCATAATATAAGTGTTACTTGCCTTGAAAATGCATAAGATAATTACATATTTAAATTGTGTTTGTAGTTTGTACTCTAAAACCTAGCATTATAGTTTTCCATTTAACACATGTTGAATATTTCATAAAAATGAAGATTGCAGTCATTATTTCATTTGTCTTTAGTAACTTGTGTATGACATAGAGCATTTGTTCATTTTGTGTGATAACCCTTCACAAGTGAAGTTTGCAAACTTGGTTATGTTTTGATCATATTTTCCCCTTGTCGAAGAATCCCCATGGAGATTGAAGTGTAAAATCCCTCCATGAGAGAAAGTTACCCCATAGGTTCTCTCACCTTAGTTTAGGCAAAGCCAAAAGTATCAGGGAGTTAACCATACCCTTTATACATGCCTCTCAGTCATTTTCTCTAATCTAGTTCATTCTTGATGTCAAACCCTCCCCTGACTACAATAACATTATAACAAGTTTTTCATCATTGCTTGTCATTTCCTTCAAGTGTGCAAGTCCAAATTAGGGAAGTGTATAACTGGGAACCAACACATCTACACATAGTTAAAAATTTTACATTTATCACATGGGGGAATGATATTAATTCATGCACACTATACTATTTTTCAAATTTAGGGGACATGATACACATTAATGCCATACTTTCAATATTACTTGTTATATATGGCCATGGTAGGGGAAAGGATGTTATTTATTCTCTTAATTGAATTTATATGTCATCTATAATGGTTTATTCATTTAATGTACATAATGCATAACTTGGATATTCAATTCCCTCCAACATTATAGCCTCAAATTTATTATGAATTAAAACTTGTTCCATCTTGGGTTTACAAATACCAAAACCACAAATTGAGGTTTCACATCCCTCAATGGGTTATATTTTCTATATAGGTTCACTTAAAATTGGGTATTAATCACCCTCAATTCATCATGGTTCAATAAAGGAACCAATCTCTACAAGTGCTTCATGGGAAGCACTAATTCTCTAAAACTTCAAAGAAGTATCATATTTAATCAAAGTTACAAGAGTAAGATCAATACATTTTCACATACATGTGTACTCCTTCCTTTTTCTTTATAATCTTTTCAAATTCAAGTCACATTTCAATTTTTAATTTCACATATGGACATTAACTACTTTTACATCATTTTATAATTCACTATGGAACACATTGCATCATTGGATCTTTCTCCCAAATGCAAAGTGTGGTGTACACAATCAAGTATATCACTCCTTTACTCTAATAATTTAATGTATATACTAGAGGCTTAGGGGGGGTGTTCAAATGTAGACACTCAAATTTGGTCATAAATACTTGATAATGTTAGTTTCAACCTATGTTACCTTACTTGACTTAAGCACTTAAATTGGTCCTATTTCTCACCTCACTCCATCCTAAGTACTTGTATATGACCATCCCTTATAAGTTGTCACCTTACATATATATAAATACTCTTGTTCACTAAAAAAAATATAAGCATCTATATGGACACTTCAATTCCCTAAGATCAAATGCCACTCTTCCAAGATAAAAACAACCTATACAGGTCAGGATTGATAGTCGATCTTGACCTTATAGGTTAATCTTGCTCTTTATCCAAGTAATAAATCTTTTTTCAAAAGTTAAACCTCCCTTACATTTTGGTTCATATTTTTAGGATAGGTAGTGTGAATATTTCCCACTTTAGATTGCTATAAAATCACATATTCTACTACTTAGAAATTTTGCTACTTGGGCACGTTTATACTATTGCACACTAATCATAATTTCTCTAATCCTTTTAAATTTGATTTTAATCACTTGAATAAAACCTTATCCAAGTCATGAGCACATTTAATCTGAGTCAATCAAGGAATTATCAAGTCTTAAATCCATATTTAGATGCATACATGTATAATATGGAGAACTATTGCACACAACAGTCTAGGAGAGAGAACTATGTGGGTTTGAATTCCCTCCTCAGGATATTGGATATATAGGCAACATTAAATCATCATGGGGGTTATTGGGGAAAACTCATCTCATTATACTCCCCCTTTATTTTTTTTCAAAGTTTTCATCTTTTGCAAGCCCTCTTAGGGTTTCAAATTTGAATAAGTCATTTATAGGTCACTCACACAAAACCAAAAGATAAATTTCTACACATATGCATATTTCAAGTAGGAATAACTTATTATATCTTATTTTTCCATTTTTTTTATAAAGGTTAAGATTGACCCATGAAGGATAGTAACAACAATTGATCTTATCCCATTTTATCTGATCTTGACCTATAAAAATGATAAGATCTATTTCATTTTCAAATGCATAATCAAATATGTGTTAGTCATTCCAGCCATCTTGTAATCATACACAATCAGTCTATAGGTAGAAAACAATTTTATTATTTTATTTTCCATAGTTAACTTCATTCATGTATTTTTGCTTTATCTATTTCAATATTTTATTTTCAATATTCTAGTTACAAGTTATGTACAGTATTTTCTACTTATTCATTTTATCTTAATTTGAATTAATACACCAAATTAATTCCAATTTATAATAATAAAAAAAATTGCACAAAAAATCTACACTAAATGTATATTTTCAACAAAAATCATGAAATGAAAGACCAAAAGGACTTGGCTTCCATAGAGAAGCTCTCCTGATAATGCAAATGACCATAATAAAATCAAAAGACCACCTATACCTAGTTTTGAGACTGTATTCAATGTGGGGGTGGTACCAGGTGGCTCATTGTGTTTCATTATTTAAAACAATGGTCAATTTGAACAATCTATACTCCTTTGTCTATTTTATCAATTTGGAATCATTATGAGTTTCAATGATTTTCTTTATGAATTACCTAAGTTATTTGAAGCTCTATAATCATATTCAACAATTTAAGAATCTCAACCTAAGATTTATCTACTTCAACTAATAGATTTTGTATCATGTGTAATGTTTTCATAGTGTTGAAATTTAATACACTTGGATTAATAAATTATTCATTTATAACTTTGGTAAATGTATCCTTGATTTTTATGTGGGCATCACAACACATTGGTCATTGAAGTAATTATATTAAATATCCCTAAACAAAGATATTTTTTTGTTGTATAGAAATTCTTCATTATTAATCTGAGTATTGTAGAATGCCTTCAATGTGGCATTGAATTTTTTTATCCTTTATTTAATTTCCTCCAACCATTCATATTTATCATCATTTGTTTATTTCTCAATAAATTTATCATACATAATAAAGTCCATATCTGCCACCAACAATTAGTGCAAATCATCTATCATGTTATTCGATGTGTGGGCATCACAACATATTGGTCATTAAATTAATCACATTAAATATCACTAAACAAAGATAAATTTTTTGTTGTGTAGAGATTATTCATTCTTATTCTAAGTATTGTAGAATGACTTCGATGTGGTATTGAATTTTTTTATCCTCAATTTTATTTCCTCAAACCATTCATACTCATCATCATGTTTTTATTTCATTAAAAATTTATCAAACATAATAAAGTCCACATCTACCACCAACAATTCATACAAATCATCTATCATGTTATTTGATATAAGCAATTCTTCCTCATACACTTGAATCTCATAATTTTCTCTATATTACATTCTTTGGAGATATTCTCATATAATTTAAATTCTTCAATCCCTAAAGAAATAATTGTTCCACCCATGCTTTGGTTTTCTTACCAAGACTTCTCAATTCATCATTTATGGGAATGGCATCTTTATATAATCTAAGAATCACAGAAAAAGGAATTGGGATGATCAGATTCTTAAGAGGGTTAATCTTATGATGGGTGTAAAATGAAATCTTATGTATTGTATCCTTCAACTTATATTTTGATTTTCCATCATCTTCCATCATTTTAATCATCACCTCAATCATTTCCCTAAAATTATGGATGTCTCTTTAATGACTAGGTTTTCTCATATAAACCCTTTATATTTGATAATCCTCCATTATCATTTTTTTTTTTAATCCCCAAATTTGGGTGGCCACTCTAAGTAATGGGAGCATTTGACATCATGAAAACTCCTAAAGTGGGTTTCACATTTTTCAATGGTGGATCTTGAAAAAAAGAGGCCACAACATCAAATTTTGGGTTGGTAACTTTAATAACTCTTTTTTTCTTATATAGCATTGTCTCGATCCAGTCAAAAGTTTAATCCCCTTTCACATGAGTGACTTTATTCTTAGACTCAAAATAAGTCTTAGTTTTTTTAGGAAGATGTATAAGAGTTTTCTCATGTGAGAGAGAAGTTTGGGAAGGATCCCGAATAGAAGTAGTTGTAGGAGGAGCTGGTAAATGAGATTGATGGGCCACAAGTTTGGATTCAAGAGTTTGAGAAACATTATCCAAATTTGATCTCGATTATGATAATACAAAAAAAAAATTAGATGGTATTTTAGATTAAGACAAAAGCATCAAGTGAAGTGGGAGATGTAAGAGGAGGAGATGCCATAGGTATCTAGACAGTTTCCTTTTTGGAATCTTAGGGATTATAAATATTGATCTTCAATTTAGTTACCCACCCCATTCCACAAGTATTTTTAAGTAACCTATAATTTTTTTGGTCTCCATCATCACCACCACTTATAGTAGCACCAAAATATTGAGCAAAAACAACATTAGTAGTGGTGGTGGATGATTTATTAGGAGTAAGGATCTATTTCCTAGATGACTTAGAAGAATTTCCATCCCCATTATGAGATACCTCCTCTAGTATCCTTATTTTTTCATTCCTTCTTCAATTTTGATAACCATTTCAATGTTATATCAATCATAATTATTAAATTATCTTCAAGTTAAATGAACTCAATAGCTAACCAATCAATCATCGAAATAAGATCTATCAATATCTTCTTTTGTAGGTGGATTGGAGCTTCAAGGTCATAATCATCATCAGTCACTTCCTTTGGAATGTCATCCATGTTATACTCAACAATGTAATTAAGAATCACCCATTTTTAGTTCTTGCACCAGACTTCATGGTCATCACCACAATCCTTTTTATAGTCTTTGTTAAAAGGAACGTGGCCATGTAAAGGACCCAAAATTACCTCCATAATAACTTTAATATAAAAATGCATTCTCTTCTCATGTAGATATATGGTGAAACAATCCATTTCATTTTCAATTACCTTTACAACCACAAAATTTGTGTATGTGTAATGGTTAACCATGACTGGAAAATTAAGTCCTATTTTGTGCTTTGAAGAAAGAAAATTTTGGACCTCATCTAACTAATTATAAAACTCATGAAAAATAAATTTATCAATAATATATAAAACTAAAAAAATAAATTTATCGATAATATAAAAAAGTAAAAGATAAGAGAGCTCATTGAAACCACCTACTCTGATTAATGTGAACTTTTAATATAGGCAATGATGAGGTCTAGGCAATTATTAAATATTGGAAAGGCTACTAATCGAGCTCTCATTACATGGTCTACAACATCCATGATCTCCACTTTCCCTAATTTGATTTCTATTATTTATTAGAATCAAGAAAGTAGAGAAATGCTTGCACACTTTAAAACAATCCATGTAAAGAAATTTAAAAAAATCTTCCTTTTTCCTAAAGAAATAAATTCCTTTGAAGAGGATAGTATAAATTGGAGATGAGAGAGAGTTTTGTTTCTATTATTTATTAGAATCATGAAATTTAGTAAATGCCTACACACTTTAAAACGATCCATGTAAAGAAATTTAAAAAAGTCTTCCTTTTTCCTAAAGCAAAAAATTCCTTTGAAGAGGATCATAGAAATTGGAAAATAGAGAGAGTTTTTATGTTGAGAAAATGTGGAGACTAAGTCCAAAGTTTTATCGAGCTTCTTCTCAATATAGGAAATTGGGAAAGTCAAAGTTTGGATAAATTATTGCTCGATAACCAACTTATAATCAAACTCAAAATTTTCCTATTTACATTAAATCTATGAAAAGAAATTTTGATATTCATTTACAATATAGCTCTTGAGCTAGATTGCACATGGAGACAAAAATGTAGAAAAAATTAATATGAAAAAGGAAAATAATTCTAGGAGATTAGAAAAATGAATAAAACATTATATATGATTATTTTCGTACACAAATTTTGATATCTCTCACTTGAATCAAAAGACTAAATGTGATCATGGAAATTGGGGCTAGAAAGTTTTGAATAAATGCACAACATATTTAGAAAGTATATTTTCCCATTTTTATTTAAAATGAATAAAATATTTAAGGAAAAGATTTTGGAAAAATATTTTCATTAGTGTATCCTATTTTTTGGCATAAAAAAATCATACACACTTACAATCTATTTTTCAAAATATCTTAATTTTGGATGAGTGATATCAATCGAACAAATATATTTTATATTATATGTAAAAAGATGAAGCGCAAATATATTTCTCTAATTTTTTTAAAATAATTATTTATAAAATTTATCTACCTACTAAAACACATTATTATACTTTGACGTGTCAAGAAAACTTATTCCTCAACTTCTTTAGGCCTACATCAAATACATCAAGAAATTTTATGAAGACATTTAGACTCAAATTGATCCAAAGAAAGTATCTTGAAAAGACATTCTAATTTGGAATAAATAGTCTTGGAAGATGACCAATAAGAAAAGTAGTAAATATGGGTAACCACAAACACTATAAAATAAATCTTAATCTTACTAACTAGGGAGAGAAATTTGGTCACCCTGAAGGTGATTTTCTAATCCACCCTCTACAACACATAGCTCCATATATCAAGGTTTTTAATCTTAAAACTTCAAATATTATTTAACAACAGAATATCATATGCCATATTGTTCTGTCCTAGGTACAAATTGAAAAGAATGACTTGATTTGATTTCCATATTCATCTTTACATTTATTTTTGTTGAACACCATTTCCACTTGTAGAGATGTGTCTCTACTAAAATTTTAGTAATTATCAATAAAGGAAAAATAATAATAAATAAATTGACAAAATATGAATCAATGTGAGACACTACTATAATTACTATCTCTCAACATAAATGCATAATATAATAATACAACCACCTAAACTAATTTGGGTGTAAATACTTTAAACGATTCAGGTATAATTACCACTAATAATCCCACTAACCATTTATTAATTTTATGGTAAATCAATAATATAATCTATAGACATAATAGGAATTAATATTAAATAATATTCTAGAAAATACCTCTTGTAATCCTAAGTTTGTTGAGTAGTCAATCTCTAAAACTATTTTGATGTAGATGCAAATCATGATGAAATTACTCCATGTAATCCATCTCAAACTCAAAAATGAGTCACACCCACTCAAGATGTGTCTTGATCATTGATGTGTTAAACAGATAAAAATGAATAACTCATGCTAACTCTCATAAATAATCAAAAGAAACCCATTAATGTGTAGTAGCTACACTATAATGCCTAACTACCTTAATCTATATAAAGTTGTAACTAGGATCTAATCCATATCCACAAATATATCAAGCTCAAAAATCATTTAGGCACATGTTGACACACAAAAACTACCCCTGTGGTAGAAACATTGCATTAAAACTCTCAAAACTAGTGAGTCATCTCCTTAGGCACAATTATCATAAATCCCATAATTAACTCTCTCAAATATGTATTACCAAATTTTTTAATATTTAATCTCTAAAATATTACGTGTCAATTGTTGGTTGGAACAACACATGCTCTAAATGTGGATATTTTAACATCATGGGATCTATCGCATGTTCAATCCTAAATATCTTAATAATCATGATGAGTCTTTATCTAATGCTATAATAAGTTGAAATTAGAATAATTTGTGATTAAATATGATAACTAATTAGTAGAAAATATAAGGAATCTCTAAGTAATACATCTATAACAACTCTTCACAAATATAAATTCACTTGAACACAATAAAAAATGTGCCAAATCCACAACAAAAAATTGAAATACATGTCAATCACAAGTATCCATTTCCAACATCAAACATCCAGTCACAATGAAAGTCATAAAATCACGAGTGATAATGCACACATACAAGAGTTCTAATCCTAAAAAAAAAAGATCTTTTAAAATTAAATTTGAAGTGTGAATTAAAGATCCTTCAAGAGCACAAGTATTAAAAAACATCAAATGAAAACATTGTTTTACCCTAACCCACATGCCCCATTTTAAAATTCAAATGGGGACCCACTATTGTTTAAATATATTTATTAAAGGTTATATAAGCCTTAGAGATCCATGATATTGGTTTTAATATGTAAAATGTTAAGGTTTCCCTTAATGTTTACATTGATAGAAGTTTGAATTATGAAAATCAAAGCTTGGACGTTGATTTTGATTTATTTTCAACCTTGGATTTTCATAATTATTTTTAATTAACTTTATGATTTTAAATATTGGACTAACAAAACTAGTGTTTCTATAATTTGTATGTGTTCATAGGACTAATGGTAAAGACTTACAAATTATTCATGTATGGCCCCTATATTTATTATCAAAGATTAGCACAAGTGGCAAGATTATGTTACTTAGAGCCCTTTGGCCTTTACAAAAGATTCTAAGTGTTCCAAAGTTTCTAAGCTTTGAGACCTTGACAGATGAAATTATTACGTTACTCAAAACTTACCACATTTTAACAAATGTTTCATTCCTTATCGATAGCTGAGGCACCATAGGACATCTACGTGGAAACACTAGTTTAATCAAGACAAAGTTTAATTCAAAAAAATTTCTAAGTCGTCAAATTTTCTAAGCCCCAAAAATACACCATGCAGCATAATTTTGTGAACCTAGAACTATGGAAGTTCAAAGCAAAGTTAATAGTATAATGGCCCTGAATCTTTGAGTTATCATAATTTTGAGAGACTAACAAGTGGCAAAATTTTATTAATCTATAAATTGGAAGGTTAAAGTAAAGTATAATATCCCTAAGGCCCCATAGTCTATTGTCCTCGAAGTTTTGAGCTTTGAGGGTTTGATAGTTGGCATAATTTTGTTAACCCAGAGCTTCAAAGTATAAATATCAAGTAAATGGTCTCGTGGTTCCATGTCTATGAGTTTTTAAGTCTCAGAGATCATGCCACATGTCAACATCCTAATACCTGGAAACCTCCCAAATAATTTACATAGTTCAAAAGTTTAAACAATCACAGTTCTGAGTTCTTGTAGGCTTGAGACTATTCCATGTAGACCAATTACATCAACTCGTAGCCCTAAAGCATATAAATTGGGGTCATAAATATAAGGATCTAGGTAAGTGAGAAGCAAAAAAGTGTCATTATCTAGGGGATGCATGGTCAAAGTATGAAAAAATGAATTTGACAAAAAATAAAAAATAGTGAGAAATTGACACCTATCTTCAAGAAAGTGATTGGACATACAAAATAGATGAAAATTTACCATATGGCGAAAAAAAAACCACCAAAGTTGGCTGATACATTTAAATGTAAAAGGGGAAAAAATCAAACTCCATTATTCACATTGATGTCATACAAATTATGCATTCAAGATGCAAACTTTGGCAATATATGCAAAATCTAAGCAAAGATAAGTCACTTCACCATTAATTGAACATTGCAATCTTGAGTTCTCAAGAAACCAAAACCCCTAGCTTTTTTCATCTAATCTACAAGAGTTTATCTAGTTTGTGAAGGAATTTCATAGTAGATATTACTAAAATGGATTCCATAAAAGTACCACACATCTAAAACCCATTTTTATACTCCATTACTAGAAACACCAAATACACAAACATAAATTCAACAAAAGTTCCATAGATTTTAAGTTTCTATACTATTCATCCATATAGAATGTATTCGAGTCTTTAGCACCATACTCCACATAAGATCATCTAGCTCAAGAGAAAAAATAGTAAATTGATTACCTATTAATAAACAAAACCATAGGAATCCATCAAGTGGTGGTTAAACCAGAGGTAATGCATTGTATCGATTTGCTCCATGATTTGTTCTTCAATGGTACTTATTTTGGGGATTATTTACACCTTAGAAAAGGAGAAAATTTAATTGCATATATTTCTAGAAGGGATTTTGAGAGGTACCTTAGAATCCCAATTCCTAAGGTTACCTATACCCAATTTTCAACCAATATATGGCTCGAGCACAATAATGTAGATGATAAATTGAAGCAGTGGCTAGTGAAAGGCCAAAGATTGAACCCCAAGGGAGGTATATCCTCCAACATCATTATCAAATTTAGGCCCAGTATTAGGATATTCATGGCCATTTTGAACTGATTATATGGTTTTTATAACATCACTTATGTATAGGTTAAATGGGTCCCATTATTGGTTATTATCCTGACTTTTGATAAAATTGTGGCCCTAAGAGAGATAATTAGTGTTAGATGCCTCAAAGATGAACAAAGGCCATCTAATGGAAATTTTTATATGATGTCATATTTATTATAATTAATCCTTAGGATGGTCTACAAAGCACATGGATAATTATGGTAGCCATTTATATAATATGTGGATAACATAATTTATGAGGATTCTTCTTTCATGTTTGTCTATAGGTACAAAAATGATATTATAAGGATTTGTGAGAAAATATATCCTAAAAATTCCCAATCCATTCATCGCACTCATATGCCTAGAATATTTAAGAATCTAAGAAGAAGCATATCCAAAATGGGATATTACTGGTACTACCCAGATTGTACCATAATCTGAATTAAAGGGAAAAAAGCACCCCTCTACTTTTACCACACCTTGTCCCATATAAGATTGTAGAATAAGAAGTGGCACACCAACTATAAAAAATTATAGATATATAACATAGCCTTAAACATTAGGCCTATTACTATAAGACCCCTATGAGCATCAATAAATTCTAGTTTTTGTTGAGGGCACACTTTAACCAGGCAAGGAAGGTAAGATCCCATTACAATTTAAAGGTGGCCAAATCCAAGGAATGGGAACCTAAAAGAAAAACCATAAACTAATTTTCAAATACTCAAGGATAATAAGGGGGTGACCATTACATATAGTCACCAAGAATATGAACATGATGTTGTTTTTCTAAATACATCAAATGACTTAGAGGTATGGACCTAAATGAGGGATAAGCAAATGTCCCTGATAGTTTCCTAGGCTAGTTAGTATGACCCAAAGATTACCAATGAGAAATAAAATGAGATATTGGAATATGAAAAAATATCCTAGATTCATTAGTGGTATCCAACATAGCCACAAGACCCAAAACAATAGGACCAGCCTCCCTCTCCTATAGGAGAAGAAACCAATCTACAAGAGGGAGAGTCCAGTGGTCAAAGGGAGGAGAACCTCCAAATTAGAAAGGAATTTTCAAATGTCTCCCTAGTATCCATATAACCTCCATAAATCAATCTAATACCACCATTTTATGCACAACTATTACATTTTATAGGACTACACCTGCTTCATATGGGTAAAAAATCACATTCTCTTGGGCACCTTTATCTCCACTAACAATAGTTACACACGTAACTCTACTAGAGTTTATGCAAATTTCCTTCTCATCTATTATATCTTATCCTCCTTCCCATCAATCATCGTAGGTAAGTCCATCTCCATCCATTACCACCAGTGAGGGATCATCTCCTCAAACACTCCCTACTACACCAATTTCCTCTCTGTCCACTCTTCTATACACATTATTGTTCCACTCTCCATTACTTCACCACCACCTATATTAGTAGTTCCTACCAATGTGATATAATTTTTTCACCAAATAATTACTTACAAACTCCACTCATTTTGATATTCAAAGTGGCACAATTCAAACAATGAATAGAGGAAGGCAGTGAACATAAATACAGGGGAATAAATCTAGTTTGAACAAAAGGAAAACCTATTTCCCTTGGGGAAAGGGGCCAAAAATAATCCAAATGAGCCACCATAATATATATATGATTTATGTTCTTTTATAGATTCATCTCGAGAAGTTATGAATAAAATATACAAGAGCAAGGAGGAGGCATAATAAAAGATACTATAAAGACAGATTATTCATGCCACTTAGAAAATTGTAGATAGTGTACAAAGTGCAGCCATAAGGCTCTTTAAAATTTTGAATAATATTCAATATTTTAGAGGAGAAATTCAACCTAAGAAGATGAAGGTGATTAAAATCTAGAACTGGATGAAATAATTTGAGAAAAAGTTTTAACTTTTTGTTTCAATGTGCTAGAAGTAGTGCATTCAATCATCTAAACATGATGTCTAGCCAAGATCCTACATGGGCCCTAAGTTATGTAATTGAAAAAATGGATGTTACCTTAATTTGCATATGAAAATGAAGGATTTTATAGGACATTTTACAATCCATGAGAATGAGGCCTTATAAATTTTGAGAGATATGAGGATCATAGATGTGATAACCTCTACTAGAAAGTTAGTAAATAGGCCCAATTTTGAAACACTCCTTAAATCAGTTGCAAATAGATTTAAGGAGGAAGTCAAGGGAACTATATACAAGACTGATGATGAGATCATATAGCTGATCAATTTTTCCAAGGTTAGAGTGACAAAATTTGAAGCCCTTGGAGTAGAATTCAAGAACTCAGAAGTAGAGCACACAAGGTTGATAAATGAATCCATCAAAATATTAAAACCCTTCCTTATCAATTTTGATATTATTAATAAAGAGTTTAAGGTTAGGAAGATTGATTCCCTTTTTAAAATAATTATTAATTCATCTCATCTGTTGTTGCAAACCATATAAGATGAAGTGAAATATCCCAATGAACATTCTGCACGCGCACGCGCGCGCACGCACGCACACACACACACACACACACACACACACACACACACACACACACACACACACACACACACACACACACACACACACACACACACACACACACACAATTTGAAATCAATCATGTATTTAGTAAGTTGATAGAGAAATAATATTACAATAATTCATTACTTAACTCATAATTGTTCTTCTCTAAACCTATGAATCTTGTATGAAGTTCCATAATTATGGTATATTAATCTTTTGGTTGTGCATTAGTTTTATTTGAAATATAATTATTCATATTTTACTAGTTCTAATTTTAATGTCTTTTGTGTAATAATTATAATCTCCCTTTATATATGTGTAATTACAATCTTACAAACACAACAACCTTTGATTATATATGCTAAATTTTATTGTAGTCTTGTTTTCTTTAAATATTAACTACTTGTTATTATTGGTGTGCTTATAGTATCTTGTAGAAAACATTGGTTCCTGATTTCTTGTCCAAGCCCTAGTTTAGGAGCCAACTTAGAAAGGTTTCATCTTACTTGATCCAAAGGGCTATTTTTCTACCTTAACTTTCTTTATTTTTTTGTAATTTATTTTAGTTAGGCCCACCTTATGTTAAATCCATCATCTATACAACCATTTCAAGTAGATCTAGATTCATCTCATATTTGAACCATCCATGGTAAATAATTTCTTCACTCACTACTATTCCACCAACATGTTGTTTAAAAAACTAAATAACCTATAACTCATGCCTTGGAGTGAATATTTCTTAATAATCTTAAAACATTAGAGGCTAATTTATAAGGTTCCCTAGTGTGCATAAAATCCACACCATCAAGAATTGATTTGGCACTAGAAGGATGGCCTCAACCTCTGCCTCTATTTTTTTGACAAATTACTTGAGTTTCACTTGATATACTTAAAAGGTTAACAAGGTCCACCTCATACACTAACTTATTATACCAACCTTTGTAAATCCATATAAAAGATAAGTTAGATAAAGGTGTCATGAGAGGACCCCAAGTTCAATTGTAATCTCTAAATAGATTACCTCATCTTCTTTTATGCCCAATGGTCTAAACCTAGTTAACTAATTCTACTATAAACATCATTGGAGGCATCCATGATTTTCCCAAAAACTTGAATAATTATCTTCCTTCATTTTCTCCCTCGAGAGGTAGGACTATTAAAGAACACATAAAGGATTTTAAAACTAATTTAGGAATACTGAATGCAGTCCACTAGGACGTGATATGTAGAATCCTCACCTTTAAATTGAAAGATGATACCTATGACTAGTTTTTTAATGTCTCATAAGGTTTAATTACATCTTAGGAACAATTCCAAAACACTTTTTTGGTATAGTTTGGATAATTCACCAATGCAAATGTTGTATACCAATAATTTGTAAGAATGAGAAGAGAACTGAATGAATCAATCTGAGCCTTTAATGCAAGGTTCTAAAATATGTACAATAGAAAGAAATTTCTTACAAACCTATTGAGGCATTACCCCTCAAAATGTATAAGAATTCCCTAGACCCCATGATTGTTATCTTTCTCCACAGAGTTGTTAATGTTGATATGTTACCTTTGGCTTATGCTAAAGTTATCAACATTGATAGATAGTCGAACCCTCAGTCATAAGCCTTAGCCCCACTTAATTTTGGTCCTATTTTTGGGCCTTCAACCTAATTTCAAATGCTAATAAAAAAAAATTGGCCCAAAATCAGAACCAGATGAACACTCATTTACCTTTAACCTATTCTCCACCTAACTAGAACTTCAGATTCTTGAAAAATGCTATTTTTGCATCTAACTAGAAAAACCAAAGTTAGTCCTTGATACCAGTCAATACTACTAATAAAAATAATACTATTTTTGAATCCATAAAAATAGAACTAAAATCTATCTAACAGATGGTGAAAAACTTAAGCAATGAGTTTATAAACATGTAAAATCACATGGGGAACACAATGGACAATATACCAACCAAAAATTTAAATTTCAAAGGTAAACAATATAAAATACTAGTTAGTTCAATAGACCTGGAAACAATATAAAATACTAGTTACCTAACAATATGTCATAGATAAACATCTTAGAAGTAGACCACAATGCAACATAACACATCATCTAAATTTCAAATCATCTAAAGCCATCTTCTACTTCTCTAGGACATCCTAGTAAAAAAATGGTCTTTGAGACCTATGACTTCTCATTCCCAATGGAGGATGAGAATGAGCCCAAGGATAATATAGATGAAATTCATGCCTGCTACTTATTCCAAAGGAACAATTATAACCTAAAGAATAAGTAGTGTACTACTACTTCAACACCCTCTAACAATAACACTACTACTCTTTCATATACCAAGACCAACAATAATCCACCACTTCCAAAAGGGGATGATCATGTGTAAGGTGTAGAGAAATAAATCATAGGGGGGTATAATATTATTTAAGACATAAAGAAGATCAAGGCTAATATTAATCTTCATGAGCTAGCTCAGATCATCAAATATAGAGAGTTGTTACTCAAAGCCTTAACTAAATATACCCTCCACTGATAAATCAAAGGATACAAATGCAAACATGGTCATTTATAAGGATAAACCTAAGGTAACACCTTTCCTAATAACTATCATAATGTTTAGAAATAATGTGCATAGTTTTTTGGTTAACTCAAGTACCTCAGCCAATGTATGCAAAAAACTAAGTTTTACCCATAGTAAAGTCAAAAAGAGTAGTCCTACAGTTGGATAAGTATTTTATCCCATGTGTTATAGAGATGACAAATGTACACATAAAAATTACATCTAATCCACATGTACCATAATAAATATATATTTTGGGCGTTGACATTGTATAAGCTTATAACCTATTGCTTAGTCGAGACTTGTAAAAGACACTAAATTAATAGATGGATACATATTTTTCACACATTTGGATACTTTGGAAGGGAATAGCCAACCAGATCTGAGTAGACTAAGAACTAAATATGAAACATCTAATCACTTAATACAATAACAATAATGATAAGGTCAAATTTTTACCTTTGCATGCAGGTGTGCACATTCACTACCAAGCAATAACTTCATGAACAAAATTTGAAAATCTTTCTTAATTATGAACTCTCCATTTTAATAGACCCAAATCTAAGAAAGGTTCAAGTGTTGACATAGCTCTGATCAACTGATATGGGAAGTATTATTTGGTTTTCTATAGGCTATAATTCACTTGCACCAATAATAGAACTAAATATGAAGATCTAATCCTTAGTCTATAGTTCATAATAAAATATGAAATCAAGTAATTACAAATATCTAGTGATTCAAAGATGGTTGTTAACCAAATCAAAAATAAAATATCAATGTAAACTCATTTATTTGAAGAAGTACAAGCACAAAACATGGGATCTGATTGAGTCCTTTAAGACATTCAACATCAGGGCCATTCCAAGGGAAGGAAACTAAATTGAAGATTCACTAGTAGCTTTAGATGTTAATCTAAGATTGTTCCATGAATCTAAAATACATAAATTATCTATGGAATTAGTTCTTTACCCCTCTATCCTGAATAATGTGGATAACTTCCATCTATTTAAGGATGACCAACTAATTGTACAATTTATGAATAGTTTTGAAATATTTGAATCTTACATAATAGATGAAAAGGATGTTTGACACATGCATGTTGAATATATAAGGGGATATGGTGTCTTAAATCTAAAGGAGAACCGCATCCCTATGGGTATGGTCTCCCTAGAGTGATATTTTGATGTGGATCCATAAGCTCAATGTAAAAATAGCCTAAAAAGACTGAGTCTGATTTTATCAAGGAGAATCTAGGCACTGACCAACATCCCTAGTATGTGAACACTAGACTAAGTTGCACTGAAAGTGAGGATTTTTTTTTGAAGAGTATACTAATAGAATATAAATATATGATCACATGTACATATGGATATTTTAAAGTCTTTGACCCCTAAGTCATCACACATACCATCCCATTGAAGCCAAAGCATAATCCATTCAGGAAGAGATAGATGCCAATGAATTTAATTCAAGAACCTCTCATCCAAATAAAATTACAAAATTTATTGGATGCTAAGATTGTTTTCCTAATTAGATATTATATTTTGGTACCCAACCTAGTATTGGTCAGGAAACAAAATGGATAAATCAAACTCTGTGTTGAATTTACGAACCTGAATGAGCAATATAAAAGGATAACTATTCTTTTCCCTCTCTAGAGGAGGTAATTCAAATGCTAAATGGATCTGAGATGATGTCCTTCTTGGATGGATTCGTAGGATATAATCAAGGGATGGTATAATCACAAGACAAAATGAAGACTGCCTTCAGCACCAAGTGGGGAAATTTTGCATATAAAAGGATGAATTTTGGCCTAATCCTTGTAGGAGAAACTTTATAGATAGCTATGGAATTTTACATTTAGGGACTTATTGAAAAATGCATCATCATTTATACGTATGACTTAACAGTGTATTTAAAAGATAGAGATAATCATATAGATCATCTACAAGTATTTGAAAAATGTAGAAGGTATGGATTATCACTCAATCCAAATAAAATCATGTTTGGAGTCATTGAAGGGAAACTATTGGTCCATGTTATCACTAAGGATGGAATATCCATTGATCCATAATGCATTTAGGTCATTTCCAAATTGACACCTTCCAATAGAAAGAAAGAGTTGAAGTCTTTCTTTGGTAAGTTAAATTTTATGAAAAAATCAATATCTATATTTTTAGATATTTTCAAACCATTGAATGTCATGCTCAAGAAACATGCCAAAATAGAATGGACAATAAAGGCTAAGAGATATTTTTAGGACATCAAACTACCATTACTCAAGATCTAATTCTAATCATCCCATACATTAATAGTATTTCTATCTTTATTCATTTGCCTCAGAACACACTATAGCATTTGTACTCACAGAAGAGGTAAATGAAAATGAACATCCAATTGCCTTCATGAGTACCAATCTAAAAGATGCAAAGTTGAAATATTCAATGATAGAAAAATAAATATATGTATTAATCAAAGCTATGAAAATGTTTAGTCAATATATTTTGAGAAACAAGACATATGCCATCATTCTAGACCCAGTTGTCAAGCTCACACTCGATGAATTAACAAGAGTTTGATCTTGAAATTAGACTAGCCAAGATGGTGAGAGGCTACAAAATCATCCATCTCATGACTAAGACTGATCCATAAATTTTTATCAAACAAATCAATGAGACTTAAATAATTTGTGGTGAATGGTATGCTCAAATCATCCAGTATTTACTCAAAAGTACATATCCCCCTAAGCTAAATAAAGAGTAAAGATGAGCCCTTAGGCTCAAATAAGCCCACTATTGATAAATAAGGGAGTTATATATTAGAATAACTATAAAGGCATCTATTTTAGGTGTGTTTAAAAAGAAGAAGCTTTGGATACCCTTGACAATCTACATTAAAAAATAGACAATGGACATCCCTCAGAGAATGCAACAACTCTCAAAATATTGAGAATGGGATACTACTAGCCTATCATTTTCAAATATGCCAATAGCCATGTTAGGACTTGTCATGAATGCCAATTATTTAAGAGAAGGGAAATGAATGTTGTTATGTCATTATAACTAGTCATTGAAGGACACCCTTATACTCAATGGCATCTTGACTTCACTAGGGTGATTAAACCAAATTCTTCATCAGGGCACTAATTCATCCTAACAACTGCTTAATTTTGCACCAGATGGACAAAAGTTGTGGTCACAAATAATTCTAGAGCACTGGGTCTCATCAAATTTCTAGAAGAAAACATATTGACTAGGTTTGGCACTCTAATTTCTTCAGTCTATGATAATGATCTAGCTTTCTAATCTATTTGAATCAACTTATAAAAACCAAATTACCATTAAATTCTCCTCAAACTACCACCCACAAGGGAATGGATTATATGAATCTACCAACAAGAATATGATGGATTCCATTAATAATTTAACACAAGATAAACCAAGATAATGGCATATTTTACTAAAGTATGCACCATGGGTAGACAGAATAAGACACAACCAAGCCCTTAAGACTTTACATTTTTTGTTAATGTATGGACAACAACCATTTTTTCCCTCAACTCTTAAAATCCTAGCATACCATTTCATGTAAGAGTACACTAGGGAAGATGAAAGAATCCAATCTAGACTACTTGACATAGTCCAAGTGGAAGATATACGAAATAAAACCCCATATAGCTTTAGCAAATACCAAGACATTGTCAAGATGTGGTTTGACAATAGATCCAAAATCATATCCTTCATGATTCTATTCCTAGTGATTTTATGGGATAAAGCACATAAGAAGAAAGGACATCATGATAATTTCAATCCTTTATGGATTGGACCATATCAAATATCTGAGATATTAGGTAATGCCTTCCATTTAAAAGACCTCCAAGGTAATGAACTCACTTTCCCAGTCAATGGACAGTTTTTGAAACATTATTTCATAGATGATCCAACTATAAATGCTTATGAATGATTGTAATTATATACGTAGATGTAGGATTAGATTAGGCTTCTTACATTCTAAAATATATTTCATACTTTATAGATTATATTTCCTACTTTATAGGTTAATATTTCATGTTTTCTTATATTAGTGTTTCCTACTTTCTACATTTACTTTGGGTATATTAGTTGTTATGCTTTATAGAATAATGTTATAAAATTTTAGAATAAACCAACTGATTCCCTATGCTAGAGTTAAAAAAGAATTGTCAAAAACAAGGGGAAGATATAAAAGGAAGCACAATTGGCATTCACAAGGATTTGTTATGGTAGTGCTTGAGTTTATAGGATTGAAGTACGCATTATGATTGAATTAGGTTCTACTTAGAATGAGTGAGTTTTGATATACCTTTGGGATTTACTCTAATATAATAATGTAAATTTTATAAAGACTTCTCATTTCCAAAATTTCAAATGCACTATTACATGATAAAACTTAGATGGGAGATAATAAACACATAATTGGATGCACACTAGCAGGGGTGAATTGATTAAAATAAGTTTTTTTCTTATACATACACCCAACTAATGGTGATCCCCAGCCCTTTTTCAAATTAGAAAATCATCATACAAACTTATATAATATGGGTGATTCAAGTAATCTATACTGGGGCTATTGATGCTTGGTTGGTAGTATAACAAGGCTTAGAGTGGAATCAAATGTATCTATGTTAGGGATATGGATACCTAGCTAGTAATAGAACAATGCCCAACAATCCCTTACTATTAGGTTACAAAATCTGAATTCAAAACAAAACTTACACTGTCATGATCTAGGACTTTTTCAAAACTCTCATAACAAGATGAAAATAAACTCACAAAATCACACATAAAACCAAGGAGTGAAAATGGTTAGTATGTTACATGGGGAAAGAGGAGTCTTTTTTTAGGCACTGGTTATTTTATTCTTTTCTTTTTAGAACTAAAGTTCTTTTATGGTGCATTATTAATATTTTAGGTTCTTAAATACCCAAGAGTATTTCCCCAATGAGACCCCATTTATTGTGCCCACTATAACACACTCCATTTTTAAATTTAGATGGGGATCCACTATTCTTTGAATATATTTATTCAGTGTCCTATAAGCCTTAGATATCCATGATATTAGTTTTAATATGCAAAAGTATAAGGTTTCCCTCAATGTATACATTTATAGAAGTTCCAATTATGAAAATCAAAGCTTGGACGTTGATTTAAATTTATTTTAGACCTTGGGTTTTCATAATTCTTCTTAATTGAATTTATTATCTATTTGGACTAACAGAACTAAGGTGTCTCAACCTAGTGTTTATATGATTTTTGTGTGTTCATAGGACTCATGGAAAATATGTACAAATTATTCACATATGAACCCTACCTTTATTATCCAATATTAGGACAAGTGGAAAGATTACATTACATAGAGCCATTCATCCTTTATAAAATATTCTAATTATTCAAAAGTTTTTGATCTCTGAGACTTTGACAAATAACATTATTACATTGCTTATAAATTAACATAGTTTAACAAAAAAATTGTACCTTATCAATTGTCAGGTCACCATAGGACATCTATGTGGCATCACCACATTTAATTGGGACAAATCTCAATTTAAATAAAATTCTAAGTCTTCAAAGTTTTTGAGCCCTAAGAACATGACATGTGGCATAATTACATGAACTCATAATCATGGAAGTTCAAACCAAAGTTAATATTATAATGGCATTGAGTCTCTAAGTTCTCATAGTTTTGAGGGCTTGATAAATAGTGCAATTCCATCAACTTGGAACTTGAAATGTTAAATCAAAGTCTAATGGCCTTAATGCCCTATAGTCTAATGGCCTCGGGGTTCTGATCTCTGAGGGATTCAAAGCTCATATAATTTTTCTAACTTGGAGCTTCAAATTAGAAATATAAAGTGATCTAGTGGTTCCATGTATACGAGTCTTTGAGTCTATGATATCATGCCACATGTCAACCTAGTACCTGGGTTCCTCCCAAAAGATGTACATAGTTTAAAATTTCAAACAACCATGGTTCTAAGTTCTCATAGCCTATTCCACATGGCTCAATTACGTTAAACTACAATCCTAGAGAATATAAAATAGGGTCATAAATATAAATACCCAAGTAAGTGAAAAGTAGACAAGAGTCATGATCCAAGGAATACATGGCCAAAGTATGTATAAATGAGTTTGACATAAAATCAAAAGTTTCTAAGTGAGAGATTGACACCTTTTTTCAAGAAAGTGATTGGATATACAAAATTGATGAAAATTTGTCATATAGCAAGCAAACACCTGCCAAAGCTGATTAGCACATGTACATTTAAATAAGAGTAAAACAAAAATACATTATTTACATTTATGTCACATGAATTATACCTTCAATGTATAGGATTTAGTAATATATGTGAAATCTAATCAAAGGTAAGTCACTTCACCATTAATCAAACATTATAATCCTAAGCTCTCAAGTAACCAAAATCCATATCATTTTTCAGTGAATCTTCAAGAGAGATCAGACATTTTGTGAAGGAATTTCATATTCAAGATAACTGAAATAGATTCCCCAAAATCACTATGAATATATGTCCCTTATGTATACTCCATTGTTAAAAACATTGAATAGACAAACATAATATTTAACAAAAGTTCCCTTGATTTTTGAGTTTTCATACTATCCAACCATCTATAACATGTCAAGTGTATAGCACCATACTCTACACAAGATCATCTATCTCAAGAGGAGAAATGGTACATTGATGACATGTTGCCAATCAAGACCAAGGGAGTCCATCACGCGATGGCCAAACTAGGGGTAATGCCTTGTATTGATTTGATCCATAATTTTTTATTTAATGGTACTTATTCTATGGATTGTTTACACATTAAAAATAAAAAATCCAATTACATATAATTTTTAAGGGTCATTTGAGAGGTACCTGAGGCTCCTAGTGCCTGAGGTTTACTATAACCAAGTATCATCCAATGTATGGCTTAAGCACAACACTTTAGATGATAAATTGAAGTAGTGACTACTGAAAGGCCAAAGACTAAACCCAAAAGGAGGCATATCCTCCAACATCATCATAAAATTTAGGCCTGGTATTAGGATATCCATGGCCCTTCTGAATCGATTGAATAGTTTTGATAGCATCACTTATGTACAGGTGGAATGGGTCCCATCATTGTACATTCTCCCAACTTGTAATAAAATTGTGTCCCTAGGAGAGATAATTAGTGTTAGACTAAATGCCTAAATGTACAAACATGAACAAAGACTAGTTTATTTAAATTTTTATATGATGTCATTTAGTAGATGTAGTCCTTGGGATGGTACATAAATCCCATGGAGAATTATGGAATCCATCTATAGAATATGTGGATAACATAATATGCAAGTATTATGATTGCATGTTTGTCTATAGGTATAAAAATGAGATTACAAGGATTTTTGAAGAAATGTATCCTCAGGTTTGTCAATCCATTCATGGTGCTTAGATGCCTAGAATATTTAAGAATATGATAATAAACATATCCAAAATGGGGAATTACTAGTACTACCCAAATTGTACCATAATCCAAATTGAAAGGACAATAACACCCCCTCTACTTTTAGCATGCCACATCCCAAAAAAGATTGCATAAAAATAGGTAGCACACCAAATATAAAATAATATAAATAAATAACTTGGCCTTAAACATTATTCCTATTACTATAAGATCCCTCTAAGCATCAAGAAGCTCCAATTTGTGGTGAGGGCACACTTCAATTGGGTAGGGAAGGTAAGATTCCATTATAATTTAAATGTGGCCCAATTCATGGAATGGGACCCTAAAATAAAAAAATTTAAACTATATTCAACTATTCAAAGAGAAGAAGATGGTTACCATTACATATGGATAACAAGAATATGAATATGATGTTTTTTTTTTAATGCATCAGATGACTTAGAGGTATGGACCCTTATGAGGAACAAATAAATTTCCATGATAGTTACTCAAGCCATTAAATATGACCACAAGATTACTAAGGAGAAATAAAATGATATGGTGGAGTAGGTATTAATATCCTAGATTCATTAGTGGTGTCCTAAATATCCACATGACCCAATACAATAGGACCATCCTCCCTCTCCTACAACAGATAAACTAATATACAAGAGGGAGAGTCTAGTGGTCAAAGGGAAGATAACCTTCAAATAAAAATGGAAATTATCAGAGGTCTCCCTAATCCCCATATATCCTTCACACATCTAGTTACTACCACCATTTTAGGCCCAACTATTATAATTGAGAAGAATACACCTCTAAATGAAAAAATCACATTCTCTTGGGTACCACTCTCTCCACTAATAATAATTACACAAGTAACTCTCCTAGAGTTTTTATAAACTTACTTATAATATATTTCATCTACTCTTCCTTCCTCATAATAATCTTAGCTAAGTCCATCTCTATCCATTACCACCAGCGAGGGGGTATCTCCTCAAGCACTCCCTACTGCACCAATTTCCTCTCTGTCCACTCTCCATTCCTTCTCTACCATCTTTAGTAGTAGTTTATAACACTATGGATCCTTCATTTATTTCATCATCTCCCTTACCTCCTATTCCCCTATGGCCACTAACCAAAGGAAATCCAAATTCATTCTAGCCTCCTCCAAAATTCAACAACTAGAGGAAAGACCATTATGTCTTACTAATTTTGGAGAATCCCTTAAGGAGGAGTAAAAACAAGAGGAACATGGACATATAATATCCATAGTGGATTACCCTATGGATGTGGAGGAAGGAAATTTGGAAGCAATGATATGACCATATTCAAGGTTAAGTGAGGAGGGATCCCAAGATGAAATAGAAGAAGAACTAGAGCTATAAAAGGCTAAAACAATGAGCCTAGGAAGTTTACAAGAAGAAGAAAATCCAACTAGAGACCTATACCTATCTGTGTGGGTCAAAATCTAGGATATACTTCCTCATGAAGGTACATTATATATGTGAAATATAAACATGTCTTCACTTCCTCATGAATGTGGGATTGTCTTTCACAATGACCTAAAAAACACTTAAGCAAGGTAAATAAATATGTGTAGGTAAAAACCATTAAATAGAATAAAAACCTAAATTAATAACCTCCTTAAGTGTATCTTATTTGGGTATTATAATTGGGTCCCAAATCAAAGGCATTATGAGTTACCCAAGTACATATAATTATTTTCCTAAAAGAGGATTTCAGAGCTTCTAGAACCCCAAAAAGAGCTTGTAAATGAAGATAGTTTCTCTTAGTGAAAAGTTTGGTGAATATATTAGTAATTTTCTCCCTTGTCTAGATGTAGTAGAGATTAATTACTTAATCATGGATGAGCCCTTGAATGAAATCCATGTGAATATCGGTATGCTTAGTCTATTGATGGAGGACTAGAATCCTATAAATCTAGATTATGCTTTGGTTGTCAAAGAAGATGATTAGTAGTCATCAAAACTAGATGCCAAAATTAGTGAGAATTCCCTGAATCCAAATAATCTTAGTGGAATCATTAATAACTCCTATATATTTTGCCTTTGTATAAGATAAAGTAATAACATTCTACTTCTTGTTTGACCAACTCATTAGACTTGAACCAAGGGAAACATTATAGCCTAAAGTAGACTTGTTATTTTGAATGTTGCTACACAAATATGAAACTATATAACCAATCAATTCAATGTCAATTTTTTCTCTATAGTGAATCTTAAAAAAATGAGTACCCTGAATGTAGTGGAGAATCTACTTAGTTTTTTTTTAGTACAACTCATGTGGTTCTTGCATAAATCTAGAGACCATGCCCACTGCATATGAAATGTCAGGTCTAGTGTGTGTAAGGTAGATGATACTTCCAACAAGTTGGTGATACAAGGTATCATCAACCAAAGGATATGGGAAATTAGCCTTAATATTCCTGCTAGATAGAGGAGTTAGAGATATATTATAGTTAACCAAGCTAAACTATGAAAAATAATTAAGAACATACTTGGATTGTGCAATAGTGATCTTAGAGTTAGACTGAGAAATTTCAATCCTAAAGAAATAGTTCAACAAGCCCAAGTTATTCATTAAGAACCTATCAAACAAATTATTTTTCACTGCTATGATGGTGGATGAATAACTCCCTATGATCAATAGATCATCCACGTAGAGAACTAGAATCGATAGTGAATCATCCTACCATAATATGTAGATATTTAGATCAAAATGGCATCTGGTGAACCCAATTGAAAGAAAAAATGAGTCCATATTAGCATACCAAGATCAAGGAGCTTATTTGAGGCCATAGATATATTTTCAAAGTTTGTAAACTAAGTAATAATCTTCACAAATTCTTATGGTTGCTCCATGTATATTTCCTATTTGAGGTCACCATGAAGAAAATCACTCTTCACATCCATTTGATGAACATCCCAGTGATGTGTTGTGACAATAATGAGAATGAGTTAGATTAAGTTCATTTTGGCAACTAGGGTGAAGGTTTTGTTATAGTCAATGCTAGGTACTTGATAAAAACATGAAGAAACAAAAATTGTGAATTCTTCTATGATATCATATCAAGACAATATAATATTATAATCTCATTAAATTATATGGGCATTATAATAGAAACATATCATTTTGTAACATGTTTTCCTGACAAAAATGATGTCATTGAATACATGTTATACTTAAACCCACTTGTACCCATGCATTTCACATGTGGTTATGCAATGCATGAATAAGGGGAGCCAAAGGAATGCACTATGCACTTGAAATTTCCATCCTCTTTGTTGGTCTAGCAAAACAAAATTTGAAATAAATTGTAAGGCAAAAATTTAGGCAACATTTTATAAATTTAAGAAATTTAGTTGTATCCCTGGAAATCTCACAATAAACAAATTGAATGGATATGATATAATATTACATGGTTCTAAATTTTTTTTTTAAAATCATGTCATTGATTTCAACATTCATGATTAAATATTTTGTATCCCTGTTTGATCGAGTGGTTAAGATTGAATATGTACGGCAGGCTAGGTTTCTCGATTTAGGGGATGGCTATTGACATAGTTATGTACATTATTAAATATATGTTTCAATGTCATGATATTAAACCAATGTGTAATAAACCATTTTATATCAATAATAATAATAAATACACAACTTATAAATTATAATGATAACAAGATCAAAATTTTATAGATGCAAATGTTTCAAATAATTTTGATTGAAACTTTATCCTTAAATTGTTTTATATCATTAAAAGCTACAAAATTGATGTAAAATACTTTGAAAGTTTTAAAATAAAACATAACAAAATGAGTTTATGCATACATTGATCCAATGACCATTTACATCTACAATGCAAAATATAATCCCAAGATATTTCACAATTGCATCTGTAATCCCCACCACATAGATGCTTCTCATAGGCATTGTCACCACCACCACTAAAACCACCATATTGGTAGCCATTCCTAACTAAAATGAAAATGATAAACATTATATAATTACTCTTATATTATTTTTTCTCAAAACAAGAAAAAATATATATTAATGTTTGTAAAAGACAGAGAATCAATAGGCCAAATAAAATATAAATAAAGATATTTCATTACATTCATATCCTCTATTAAATAAACTCATACCTACAAATAACTTATAATATAACTATTGAAAAAAATATTTTATGATGAGAAAAGATAACCGATACTATAGTAGATACTCGAGTTACGTTCTTGGCCCTCAATGGGAGGGAAACTCTTAGATTTTGGCCATCAATCTTTAAGTTGAAGATTAAAAAATAATTAAATGTGATTCCCTAATATTATAATTACTTATTATGTTGATTGTATTTGCATGTGTAGTAAAGGAAGAATTTTTTATCAAGGTGCATTTTAAAGTTTCAAATTTTTCCTTTGAATATATGAAGAAAATAATGGAAGTGAAGTGACGAGTCATATGAAGTGTTAGATGTCTAAAAAAATTTAAGATTTCATCCCCACCTATCACACCACTAATCTATAGTCGATATAGGTAGGATTTATTCTATTTTAATTTCATATTTATTGCATTGGATTGGGATGGTACTCTTCCCTTTGGGTGTTTTTACAAACCCTTTATTAAATGTTTGCCACCACCATTTATGCATTAGTTTACACAAGGATAGATAATGGGAGCCTAATAAATAATATTTCCAAAATAAGCATGAGAAATTATTTATAAAGTTTACCACGAGGTACTAGTTCTGACCTAAACTCTCCTTTACCTGAAGTTGTGCTTTATTTACCTAAGTTTTATAGAGCCTATAACTATTTTGAAATTTTCATTTTGGTTTCTTACATTATGGTTCGAATCCCTCTTGAGATCCTTCTAAAGCAGTTGTTCCATAACCATTTTCAAGGCCATGGTGTGAAATTATAAGGAGTCCATAACCTTAGCAAGGGTTTTTTCCCATTCTATTTCACTAACCCTGAACACTGCAAAGCTATTGTTAATCATGGCCCTAGGTAATTCACAACATGTTGGTGGTGTTTTCTCATTGAACCTAAGACTTTTAAGTTTCCAAGCAAGCCAAACTTAAAATCCTAGTGTGGATAGAATTCATTGGCTTGCCTCTCCCCCTATGTAATTTTATCAACCAACTCCTTAAATCCATAGGATGTTTCATCTATCATGAATAGGAAAATTTATATCCATCCCATCTTTAGAAAAGGGTATGTGTGGAGATTAACCTAGCCAAAGATCTCAAAGATTCCATTGATATTTGAGTCAGAAATAACTAATTCATAGAGTGTGTGATTTACATTAACTTGCCAAAAACTCTTTTTAGGTGCCAATCCTTGAATCATATGATTCAAGAATGCCTTATAATGGTCCCCACTTCTCTTGTTCCTTAAGAAAAAAGTGGGTCTGAGTCCAAACCCAAAAATGGGAACACTGACAATTGGACCATAGTCACTAATAATCAAGATATTCTAGTCCGGGTAATGCCAAACCCTAACCCACTATATATCAAACCACAAGTGGTTACAACTCTTTGGTATGGGATGGAAATTTTTTTTCCCTATTCAAGTTAAGTTTTCACCTCCTATTTCCTACTCTCCTTAAGAAGTTGCTAATTTGTTTAATTCCCTGTCCTCTGCTACCCTAGTTCCTTCTTCACAACCCCCTTTAGGGGTGAATTTTCTAGATTCTAAGCTCAATATCATTACTCTCAATTAAAAATCTATTTTTTGATGCTTGATCAGCCCCTTTCCAGTTATAGATAATGAGTATGTTCCAAATAAATATCAACCTTTCAAACTAGGATCATTTTTTATGAGTGATGGGGTTTTCAATCAGTTTGCATCCCTCTTAGGCCTTTTAGAGGAAAATGATATGAATCTTAATGTTTCTCAATGTTAGTCTATTCATGGAATGTTTGAGGCCTTACTAATCTAAAACTTAAGTATATAGTCAGGAACAATTATAAAAAAAAATTGATATGAATTTTTTTACATGCAAGAAATCAAGATTTTGACTTCCTCCTTTAGTCCATTGCTTGCATTATTTGGCATGGGGATTTATGTCAAGCTACCTATCATGAGCCTAGTTTTAGCAGTGTTGTCACTATTTTGGCACCTAAACTTTCTCAAAATATTATTTTTTGAGGATCATACCCCACCCATTGAGTTATCAAGATGTTATTTGATTTTTATAAACACATTATTAGTCTTGTTAACCTATATGTGTCCAGTGATGTGGTGGAACACACTTTGCTTTGGAGATGATTATTTGATTTACTTATAGATTGTTACTATATCTTATGTAGTGACTTAAACATGGTTGAGTCCCATGAAGACAAAGAAATCCTCCTTCCCATGTGATGGTGTGATAGAGACTAGGAAGCATGCTTTTATATGCATAACAAACTTGGGGTATTTAATCCCAACCACCATCGAAGGAGATAATCATATTCCCCCTAGTTCACCTAGTCTAATTTTCACTAGGGATAAGATAGAGTGTTTCAGTATCTTGATCAAGATCTGTTTGCTAAACAAGACCATTTTTATTTATGTTTGTGTATGGTTAGTCAATAGTTATGCTCCCAAATACCCTTTTATCAAATTGTCATCCTATTTTCTTTAATTTAAATGGACCACTCCTTAGGTTAAATCCCATAAATCATATTTTTATCTCAATATTTCTCATTTTAGACATGAGCAAATTCTTGGGAAAATTATTCAAATTTAGAACCTAGTTCCTAGACCCTCTAGGTATTGTGGTTGGATTATTTTGTGAATTTATTTCATTGATTTCACCACCAATTCTATTTGAATATATGTTAAGAAAGTTGATATATTTTGACATTGCATATATTTTTCCACAATTTTTGAGTACCTTTGGGTATCAAAAGAGCTTGAGGCCTCACCTTTTACTACTCACCTTTAGGCTCAAGCATCCCTTTGGAAACATAAACTCTATATTAAAGAGGCATACAAAACTAGAGGATCCCAACTTAGATCTAGGATGAATTGGCTTAAGGTTGGAGATAAGGTGACCAAATAATTATTTTCTCTCCAGTCTAGACAAGTTACTTATAGAATTAAAGACATTAAAGATGTTTCATAATATTTACTAAATTTCCTAATATCCTACAAGCTTTTGTTAAATATTATGAGGGGGTAATTTCAACCCAGCCTTCCACTCCTCATGAGGTTGTGATCTCCCAATGCCTTGATGATGTCTCATGCAATCTCTCTGAATCACAAATATGTAATTTTGATATACCTCTCAACTTGAATGATCTCAAGGAATCCTTTATGCATATGGCTAATGATAAAGCCCTAGGAGTTTATGGGTTTCCTTGTGAGTTATATCAAACCTTATGGAATGCTATGGGTTCTGATCTTCATAAAGGCTATTTTGAACCTATTTTGTCTAACTATTTGGGCTCTTTCATCAATCAAGGTAACATCAAGTTTATTCCTAAGGCTATGGATCCTGATTTTATTACCAACTACACATCTATCACCCTTCTTAATGCATCTTATAAAATTATTGTTAAATCCCTTGCCCTCATAATTAAACACCTTCTCCCTTTAATTTTTAGGAGTGATAAAATAGGGTTTATTCAACATAGATAGATTCTAGATAATGTCATTATTGTCTGGGAAGGTATAGAATGGGTTACGATTTCTAGACAAAAGGGCTTATTTATCAATATTTATTTTGATAAGTCATACAATTGAATTAAGTGGCCTTTCATTATATCAAAAATTTTAGGCTGTTGGGTTTGGCCCTAGGTTTGTGTAAACTATCAGTATGATTTTCTAGGATGCTAGTGTTTATATCACTATTAATGGTACTTAATCTCAATGCTTTGAAATTCATCTATGTATCAGATAGGGTTGACCTCTAGTTATATATCTTTATGTGTTGGTTTCTGAGGGATTTAGCTATCTTTTGGATAATTATGTTTTCAAGGGTTTGGAAAAATGTATTTCACTACCCAATTTATTCCATCATCTTATTAATGGACACTTTGTAGATGACTCCTTTCTCACCCTTCAAGAAGAAGAGTATTCTATTAAAAATGTTATGGAGTGTCTTGACACTTTTTGCCTTACATCTGGATCTTTTATCCAATAGTAGAAGACTTAATGTTATCACCAATCCTTTACTCCCAAACCTGCTTGGTTTGAGGGATATCAATGGAAGTGGATTCTCCCAAGAATTTAATTTAAATTCCTTAGCATTCTCTTTTCATTTAGAGCTTATCCCATTAGTTTGTGGTCATATGTGGTTCAAAGGGTTGAGAAAAAAATATCCTTCTAGATCACCAAACCTCTAACTTTATCAAAAAAGTTTTAGATTTTCTCTAAGTTCCTCTACTACTCATGTTTATTACTCTTCCTATTGGTCTCTATCTAATTCATCCTATGTTAAGTTGGATAAAATATTAATGTATTTTATATGGGTCAACTTTGAAGGCCATCATGGTTTTCATAAAGTTTCTTGGGCCATTTTTTGTTGACCTAAATAAGTTGGTACAATTGGGCTTATTGAAATTAAACTCCAAGGTCTTTCCATCAGTGTCAAATGGATCATTATAAGCTTGGAAAATCTTGTTGAGGCATTTCATTTCTCAAGGACTCCCTCTTGATAGAAAGGCCTAGCAAGCAATTGGTTTACACAACTTTCTCATTAGCCATGTTCTTGTTAATATCGATGGCATTTTTATTATGCAAAACATCTATAAGGATTGGGAGAGGCCCAAACCTCACCTCACTTTGGTGTGGGTAGGATTTCAAAATGGTATTTCTCTTAACTCTCATCCTCTGTGGTGGTCTTATGTACTCAATTATCATGAATTCCCTTTTTCCAATGTTCTTTGGATCAAAGGTTTGGGATATTTCAAAAAGGGTATTAAAATTATTGGAGATTTGTTCTATAAGATAAACCAAGATTGGATCTTGTTAAATATTTTGAAGGTGAAGTTTAATCTTAATAACAAAGATGGAGAGTCAATTATTGAGTTGAAAAGTTCCATACCTAAGGATTACTTACAAAAATTGATGTTACTTCACTTGCATCCTAGTGGAAATATTGGCACTAGCCTATAGCTACACCCTTTACTCATTATTCTCCTTAGTTGAGGTATAATATGTTGGATCTTCAACACATTAACACTAAAACCCTTAATCATTGATATAATCTTATATCTTTTCCTTCTATATGATGTGGAACATTTATTAATATCTAGGCAACTCTTATTGAGCCCAAGAAAGCCCATTTTCTTTGGTGTGTTATTTACCAAGGTTTGCCTATTGGTGACCAACTAAATCAAATTGGGCTCTCAAACCCCATATGCCTTTCTTGTCACCAAGTATAAATCCTTAAACACATTTTTTATGTCCTTGTGCTCAGTCTGCTTGGATATGGATTCACACCCTCTTCAAGCCATTTCAACCTAAATTATTTATTTAGGAAGTGGATCTCTTGGGGGACTTTGCCTTGCTTCCTGCAAGATACAACAAATTTTGGCAAATTTTCCATGCTATCATTTTTTCTCAAATTTGGATAATTAGAAAAAATATTGTTTTAATCATGAAGATATAAAAGGATATTTTCTATAGCTAACAAATTTACTATGATTTCTAATGTTACCCTCCATATCCATAGTCAAACATATAAATTATAGCTAGAGCTACATCATCTACAAATTCACTTAGACCATTAGGGGAATGCACCATGTGTTATCATCTATGAGCTTCTTGATCTCCCATGCCACCATTCTCCCCATCAAGGGCATGGGCATGGGGTTCGATGCCAGTGATATCATAGATAATGGTCTTGCAACTGGAGGATCCCTTCTCCTCAATTCTATAGGAACTCCTCACTGCATGATGGGACTGATTTGTCCAACATAAATAGTGGTAGAGGGGGAAGTTGGGCTCCCCATTATAAGGAAAATTTCCTTAGATTTTGTCGATCAGACAAGATGAACCTAAAAACAAACAATAGAATGATGTTTGGGATCCCTTACTAATTGATGATGATCACCCTACTGAAGGGGGATGAGGAGGAAATTCATAAGATCCTCCTCCTCCTCCTTTGGTTGTCGCCATGTTTTTAGTTATTTCTTAATGAGCTCCTTGTTGTCTATGCTTTTATCTACCTCTTTTTTGGTTGATGTACACTTGAGTTAGTTTAGCTTTAGTTCGTGTGGCCTTTGGTTGGCCCTTTTTGTAAATTTTTACTCTTCTTGAGGCTTGTTTTACACATGTATTTTTTATATGATATGTGTTGTATTATATATTTTTATATTAATAAAAGTGTGATGTTCAATAAAATTAAAAAAAAAATTATCCTTCCAAAATCACAAATTTTTACATTGTTCTTATGCATCATTATGGGTATGGATTTCCTTCAATACACAATAGGAACATAATGTAATAAATTTATTTTGAATTTTATTAACATGTTAATTATATTTATTAGATTTCTTTCAATTTACAATAGGAACATAATGCAATAACTCTATTTGGAATCTACTTAGTTTGTTGATTATAATTATCTTCCATAAAAATTTCCATCTATTGTTTTTCTATAGGAAGAGAAATATGAATATATTATATAATGCATTATGGTTATTTTTTGTTTTTTTAAGTTAAATGTGATAATCACATCATTCATGAATGATATGGTGGTGGAGGCAGTGGTGACAATAGCAACAAGCCTTGTGTTTTGATTATATTTAGATTTTTAATTTTCTTAATTTTGTAAGTTTCGTTCCATGTTATTTTATTTAATCTCATTTTAAATGCACCTTTCTCTATATGCATTATAAAATTATGAACACAAAAATATCAACCCTATAATATAAAAGTGAAAAAAATTATGGGTGTGGTCTTTTAAATGAATTCACTGATCTTGTGTTTAATTTTAATGAAAACCACATCTCAAAACATATATTTATATACATGCATGACATAACCAATATAAATGGTGATGTATGATATATGTAAACTTCTAGGTAGATAAAATGTTAAATGTGATGCAGGAAACAAACATTATTAGACATGGTTTAGGCTTGTAGTTTTGGTAATTGTGATTTTTTTAATTTATTTGAATTTTTTGCCTTGTAATGTGTTTTTTCATAAAATATACCAATCCACCAAATGATTGTGAAATATTTTTTAATGGCATGTGTGACACTATAAATTATCTTTACAGATAGAGCTAAAATTTGCTCATCCATTATGACAACTACTTTATTCACAAAAACCTATCATATTTGAAAAACAAGAAGATCAACACTTTAAATTGAATATTCAGTTTCCCCATGGAATAAATGGATCTTTTTTATTGTTAATATAAAATATTTAATAGGACTGGCTGTTTAGGTCTCAACACAATAATAATTATCCCGAACTGATTGAGACAATTATCTTGATCATTTGGGAAATATCATTAAGGAGGAGATATTTAATATTAAATTTCTAAAATTCCTCTTGCTTGATCTGAATATGTGGCTACATAAGCTTGAATCTATAATATAATTCAAATGATGAAAATGAATAATAATGTAAACCCATAAAATCAATTTATTCTATTCCTTTCATTGTGCTATGATCACTTTGTTACAAAATTAATAGTGGTTACATGTCAAAAATATTATCCATAGTTATGATATCTACTCGTTGCCACCTCTCAATTATATAAATAATTGGCATTCCAACATAAACTACTTAGTCAATTTTATATAAGTGTTTTTTTTATGGAAATCATAAGAAACAAAATAAAAAAGGAGGGGGGAAAGAGGAAAATGGAGATGGACATAACATAAAACTAAAAAAAAATCTTCAAGAAAGGCTTAATATAAATCAATAATAAAAAAACACACAAATACCTTATAATAATATAATTCTCTCATTAATAAATTCCATATGGGTATTTTTCCAATATCTACCTATACATATGGTAAATAAAAAATATGTTATAAATACCTCTATTGACATATGAAATAAATAGTGAAAAACATTTTTTAACATTTTCCCTTGCGAGATTTGACTAAGTGTGTCATATAACACATGATAACTCAATAATGTTGAGTTAGGTGTACATTGCAACATTTTAACTCAAACTACACATATAGTCATAAAAACCAACCCTACACACATGTAAATGTACATATACCATGTGATTATAAAATTGCATGGAAAATAAACAAAAAAGTATATATAAACATAAGTCACAATAATAAATCATGTGGCATTTCCTAGATCAACATTTTTTTTTAATTTGTGAGGGAAACTCATTTTGAATTTTTATATGATATCTTATTAAGACAAGATAACAATAGAATTGCATTAAAATGTGTGGGCATTAGAATATAAATATATCATTTAGTAACATGATTTCTTAACAAATATGTTGTCATTGAAAGCATGTTATACCTAGACCCACTTGTACCCATGAATTTCACCACATGATTCCACAACATAGGATTAAGGGAAGCCAAAGGAATTCACTTTGCACATGAAATTTCTCTCATTTTTATTGGTCCGCAAAGAGCAAATTAGAAATAAATTACAGGGAAAAAATTTAGACAAATGTATTAAAACTTTAATAAATCTAGTTGCATTCAAGGCAAGCACAGAGTATATGAATTGAATGATTGTGATCGAAGATTGCATGGTTGTAAATCAAAAAAATAATCTCATCATCTATTTGAATATTCAATATCAAATATTTTCTATCCCCATTTTATTGAATGCTCAAGACTAGATATGCAATGTATGAAGTCTAAGTTCCTCTTATAGCTCCAAGAATATGAACAAAACAACTAGTGTTTGACAAGGTGCTAAATCAAACCAATAAGAGGCTAGAGGGCTCAGGGGTTCTATGGCCTATAATATATCTATAGTGCCTATTGTTAAGCATGGAATATACTGAGAGGGGGGGGTGAGGGGTGAATCAGTATATTATATATCTTATAAAACTTTCCCTTTAACAAATTCCACTTAATCAAACATTCAAGATATGTAATAAAACTCAAACAATAAACATCACACAAGATAGAGAGAGACACTAGATATAACGTGGAAACCCAATGTGGGAAAAACCATAGAGAACAATCTCAATTATATTTGTGAGAACAAACCCACAGGAGCACCATACCCCTTTGCCGAGTACCACCCCAGCTACAATTTGTGAGCACTAACCCACAGGAGCTTCAAACCCCTTTGCCGAGAACCAACCCAGCAACTATTCGTGAGCACCAACCCACAAGAGCACCAACCCCTTTGCCAAGCACCAACCCAACAACAATTCATGAGCACCAACCCACAGGAGCACCAACCCCTTTGGGTATACCACACACCTATCTCTCAATGTTGTTATCTCAACAAATGATAGATCAATACAACATCTCCTTCCTCTCTCTCACCTTTGCTCTTCTAAGATAGATATAACAAATACAAATCATATTCATCTCTCACAATTGCTCTTCTAAGATAGATATTACAATATCAAATCAACCTCTCACTCTCATTTTACAAATGGCTTCTCAAGCCTTTATTTATAGCTTTCCAAATGACCTTTGGCCTTCCCCCTTTGTGACCCTTTAATCCTCATGGAAAATGGTGCCAATCTTGTATGACCCTTCATATTCAAGCCTTTGAAAAGTCATGTGGTGACCCTTCATGACCAAAAACGTCCTTCCATCTTTTATCCTCATCTTGGTGACTTTTCCTATTCCTTAAAGTGTCCCTTCATGAGAAATTGTGCCCTTAATATTTTGTCTTCACTTGGTGACTCTTGGTATTCCCCAAGATGACTCTTCATGGGAAAATGCGTCCCATCCTTCTTTTGTCTTTACCCCATGGCTCTTCGACTTCTCCATGGGCCCTTATTTTGTCTCATATGCAACCAAAAATATATTCGTTAATATTAAATAAATATTAACTCACATTAGCCAAGCTAAACAACATTAAATGCAATGGGGCCTTTATCACCAATAATACTAGACCTTTGACATCAATGACAATATTTCCAACACCTATCTAGTTTACTAGCTTACACCAAGATATATATAGACTTGTAAACTAGGTTGGGGCTAGCACGATCAAGCACACAAAGGATGCAAGTATATCTAGTAGATCTAACCATAGTAAAGCAAGTAGCTAAGATTAGATATTTATTGTATACACAATGTGAAAGTAATAATACCAAATAAAGAGAGCTAACAATTGAAATGTAAATCTAGAAGTTAAGGTACTTTGATTCCAAATTAAAGATATTTTAAACAATAAATATGTTTTCAAGAAAGGGTTCAAGAGCATTCCTAGTCTATGTTTGAGTTATCTTTCAAACTCAACATTATTATTTTCTAGTAATGCAATGTTCTAGTTTAGCAAAAGGGATAGATTTTTTAAGCAAGTTGTCTAGTTTGTTTTGAGCATATATATATCTAGTATGTAATGAAGAATTCTTACAAAGAGAGTAATGACATGTAATAAAGGAATATTTCAATCAATGAAAATACAAGAAACTTTATAAACTACTCTAAGCAATGCACAAAATAACTAATTTACTAAAAAAAATCAAACCCTCGCATATATACTACAAAAAATAAACAAAGAGTTTCACTTTAAAAATCAAAGTGCCCTCATATCTAGATTAATAGATATGTGCATACTTTGTACCAACTGATTGTCCAAGCTAGGAGGTAAGAGGGGAAGAAGATCAGGCTATGTATAGGCTAAGTCTAAACCAAGAGCCAAAAATTCTGGAAGAGGTGAAGAAGAAAATACCAATCTAAGAAATCAAATACAAGGAGCACAAGAGACAGGTGAAATGGAGTATTGAGGGAGAAAGAAGTAACCCAAAATATTTAGGAACAGTGTCAACAATAATGAGAATAACCAATAGAAGTTGTAATAGAATAAGGCATCCCCTACCACAAGGAAATCTATTGTGCTAAGCAAGAACAAAGAGAGATTCAAGGAGGCAACCAAACTTTGAGTGTGAATGATCAAGTGAGAAAATTAGAGTAGATATGTAGGAGAAAGTGAATTTAGAGGCTCAAATGAATGAGGAAGAGCACATATATCCCAACCCTAATCTACCAACAAGCCAAAAACTAGTTATTTCTACCTGTTTGAGACAAAATTATCCCTTTTTCACATGTTATACCTAGGTCACGACCGAGGCCACATCTTTCATGAAGGAAACATGTGGCCTAGGCCACGAGTTTCCTCCCTAATCTATGTCTTGGGTCAAACAAGGGCCTAGGGTGGTTGACAAGCTCCTAAAAAGGTCTTTGGGGGTCCTTATAGAGCCTATCTACTGTAAGAAAAGACCAAGATGGTTGGAGGATGTGTAGGGGATGATAATAAATTGTGGGAGAGTTAAAAATGAGTGGTAGATATCTCTAAGTGGGATAACTAGGGTTGGTATTCTATGCATGAGCTAATGTGCAATCATAGGGAGGAGTAGGATCATGGGAAATATGATTATATATGCCCCTAAGGTACAAACAGTTAGTGTTTTAATGAACAAGGAGTGTTGTGTAGTACCTTGAAGCCACACCAAAGTAAAGGAAAGTAGGATTGGAAAAGATAAAAGGAAACATTACCTACACTTACCAGATAAAGATGGTGGCAGAAGAAGTTGATAATATGACCCATGGGTAAGAGTGTAAATGTTGCATAATCCACAATCCAACTCCATCTCTATATCCTTAAAAAAAAGTAACATAAGTGATATCAAATCAAATCATACTATACAGAATAATATTTACTAAGGTGTCAGCCCTAATATTCTCCCTATGAGGGATATGGGTAAACTGGACATCCTCAAAGAAAGAGAGTAAACTATGTACCACCTCAAATAGAGGGAGTAACTCAAAGATAAGGATGGCCCAGACACTAATGATTTGAGGCATGACTAAGAGTGAGTTAGATAATAACTGCACATAGCATGCTCTTAACTCATGAGCATCAATCAAGGTACCAATGATTATGTGATACTCGATGACATATTTCATCTCACTAGTAAGGAAGAAACTAGATGTAAAAATATCATGGATCCACAAATAATTGATAACCCAATACATATATTCTAGTCTTGGGTTTCCCCAACTTTCATCATCTATGTGAATCACCACTAAGAGGTGTACCATGATAGGGGTTGAGGATGCAAGACTAATAGCTACCAAAAGGCAATCTCAAAGCAAGGCAGTATAAGTGAGTTGCATGAGGAAAAAACATAATGAAACCAAGCCAAAACCATATTGGTTGACCAACACCATCCATGGGAAGAGGTAACTAAGGAAAGCGAGGGGAAGTTTAGAGAAGACAAAAACCAGTCAGCAAGACTAGAGCAATTCCCAAACAACTATAACTACCTAATGATCCTACCTATAACCACAATGAAAAATAAATAGAGGGAGTTAGAATATATCGACTATGAAAAATTAAATAAATGAATAACTAAAATAAGTACAACAAGTAACTTCTATTCCTAGTTGTCCATGAGATGGGACATGGGCCTAGGAGGTCAATGGGGACCCAAAAGTGGTCTTGGGGACCAAAATGGGCCCAGAACAGGCCCAAAGAGGACTTGGATTAAAAATATAGGAATATAATGAACTTTTAATGTGTCAAAACCCCTAAGGTGGAGGTTTCATAGTCTGAGATGCAAAAATAGGTAAAACACCCAAAAAGGGCCCATAAAGTGTACCCTAGCAAGGAGTACATGGGCCTGATAGACCAAAGTACTTGGGAGTCCAATAGACTAGAATAGTCCTAAAATAGACCTAAAGAGGCCTCAAATAGAAAAATGGACTTTGTGATTATGTTTGGAATGGGCCAAAACCCTTAAGATGAAGGTTTGGTAGGTCTAAGAGCAAGAATAGAGTGAAATAGAGGCCCAAAAAGGGCAAAAAACAAGCATTTGGCCTAGGTCGTGGCCTACCTAGGCAAACCCATGGCTTGGACCACTATTAGGCCATGGGGTTTATGGCCTGGCCCACTTTTAAGCTATGGATTAGTCCAAAAACCTATGGCCTAGGCCAAACAGGGCTAAAAATAGGCTTACGGAGCCCGATAGGGCCCAAAACATGCCCAAAAAGGTTAGGAAGGGAGGGAGACAAGAAAAACATTTATTGAGATAGTCAAAACATGATTTTATCATTCTAATATATACATGACTAATCTAGGGTCATGTTGTTCTCTTGTGTAGATGTGAGGAGGATTCAAAGTGTTAGAGGTGAGAAAGACATCTCAGTTTGTAGAGCCATCACTATTATATAGGGGTCAACTATGAGAGTGTCTCAATGCTAACCATAATGAGAGGTGAGGAGGGTGGTAGGAGGCCCATGATAGATGAATACTATATAGGGAAGGTAAAATCAAGTCATAAGAAACCACAACCACTAACCTATACCACCTACAAATATTATGGAAAAGGAGAGAGGGATTCAATAGAGGGCTAGCTACTAGCAAGCAGTAGCCCAACCAACTACAAGAAAAAAAAGATTTTTCTTCTATCTCGAGGTGTATCTAAGGAGGATTGTACAAGATAAATGGATATGTAAACCCACAATGTTTGATGATGGATGCCATGAGAGGGTAAATCCACCAAATGGGGGCCTAGGGAGGCTATTATGGTAAGCTTTGAGGCTCACTAAAGCACCATAGGCCCAGGCCTAGGCCTACCCCTGAGGGAAAGCTACCACTTCACCCTAAATAGAGGCCTACCCTAAAGGTAGGCCACTACTTAGTCTATAAAGAGGATAAATAATAGGGAAAAGGTGGGAAGAAGGATATGGAGCATCCATATCCTTAGGTTTATCAATCATGACATGAAACATAGAAGTTTTGAAGGTAGGGTCATTTTTTGTGAACAAGACCTCTAAACCCAAATAAATAAGAGGATGGAGGCACATATGATGCATGAGTATGATCTTATTATAAGCCCTCTACTCATTGATCAAGTTTCATGATATGCCATAGATGAAATATCACTCACGATCGGACTCAGCTACTCTAGTGGCCTTGATGAAAGACACATTAAGAGAGATGATAGTCCAATGGGAGAAGTGCGATGAGAGGGGAAGCTCAACATTCAGGGAGATATCTTGAAAGAGGTCTTTGAGAAGGAAAGAGTTAACCTGAAATCATGTAGTCAAATATAGATTGGATGATGTGTGCCAAACTTTGAAGGAGTGAATGTTACTCGATACTCATCTAGATCACAACATTCATCCTTAAAAAAATAAGACTCAAAAATTAGGGGTGTGTGGGATTCCAATAAGCCCCATGAGGAGACAACCAAAGCCTCACCTAAGGTCTTTGTCTTTGGGTAAATCAATGCCCAAGGATCTAGGTTAGCCTCCATGGTATGAACCTCACCTTCATGCATGAACTAAACCATGCAAAATGTGGCCGACGTGATGGATTATATGGCAGTGGCTCAGGGATGGCCAAGAATCATGTTGTATGAAAGATCAAGCTCTAACAGATAAAACTCATTCGTGGCTATCTTGGGGCCAAACTTGACCTAGATCTTCACATTCTCCACTGGTGTAACTATGTTGTTATTGAAACCAACACAATTATGGTGAGAATCATAGAGCTTATTTTGACTAATCCCAAGCTCATTTAATACACATAGGGACATGATATTCAATGCATCTCCCTCATCAACAATACACTGCTTAATGCAAAAAAATTCAATGGAAGTCTCAATGTAGATAGGGAATCAAGCCCTCTTTGCAAGAATCTAAGCATATAACAAAGAGATTGGGTCAAAAGATAAGATGGGAGGATAAGGTTTCTCATGTGCATTGGGATTAAAACAATACTTCAACATCATCATGCAATGGACACTCATGAGAGATACCAAGCTCATCAAAGATGAGGCCCCTTTACTTAAGGCAAAGGCAAAGAAGATCCCAAATGGAGATCCTAGTCGAGAGGCCCTACAACTCCTCTATGATAGAGTAAGGACATTATCTAGCCTGAGGAGGGATGTTACACCTGAAGTCAAATCTAACTTTAAGTTTCCCTATCCCCATGGGCTAGATAGGAGGCTCAACACCAGTAGTCTATCCAACAAGGTTGGTATCCCAATTAGAGTGCATGATGACAAAGTAATCGTACCCAATAGAGGCTATGTCGATAGCAACAATGACCTTGCTACTCTTGAGCTTGGTTTTCCCTCTTGGGTCATCTTGGGAGGAGGAGTCACAAGAGGTAGAAGAGCAAGAAGGAGAACAAAGGGCTTTGGCCTTTGATTTCTTCTTTTTTATTCTTCTTCTCCTTGCCGTGGCCATATAGAGGTTCCTTAAACACATTAAACTTATGTTTGGGTTCTATAAGAGGAGAAATCTATGATGGAGGTGAGGCTTACACACCAAAATTTTAAATGGCATAATTGGCATCATCATGCCCCCTCATCTGATGGAAATCACAAAACTTGGTGAGGTCATAAGGAAACACCATCTATTGTTTTTTTTGTGCTTGATTCAAAATCCTTCTTTTCATTGGGATTTTTTTTCAAATCATTCACCTCACAACTATCCTTCTTCTCAAGAGGAGAATCAGTGATACCATCATTGGTCACATTATGATTATGATCACACGAGGAGGAGGATTTTTGGGAAGGTATGCACCACATGCCCACACACCTCAATAATTTGATATTTAGACACTCATTAAAAACATCATCATAAGAGGTGGGTTCCTGCTTGAGGACCTCAAAGTGAACCTCCTACCTCAATGCTCATGTGAACATATCATAAAGCTGGTCATCTAAGAACCTAGTCCTGTGTGTATGAACGGTTGAATGCCATATATGCATAAAATCAAAGTTTGACTCACCCTTGGCCTATGCCATGGAGGTGAGTGATTGGATGTTGATGTTAAAAGGCCTAAAGATATCAAAATATTGGAGTAAATCATCTAGAAGGAGATGAAAACTAGAGAAAGAATCTAGATGTAGATTCTGAAACCAAACAAGAGTTTTAGCTCACAAAGAATGAGTGAAGAGATTCAACACCATGCCTTCATCCTATTCCTAATCCATACATGCAATCATGAATGTTTTAATATGATCTGTATGACTAGAGTCCTAAGTCCCATTGAACTTAGGCAATTTAGGGATAGGAGTAAGAAGGGGAATAACATGCACCCAAGAGGCTAGAGGATTCTGATAGAGATCCTCATAAGCACAGTTAATAGCATACTAATGATGAGTTCCATAAGGGGGATCATGATGGTAATGATGTTACCTATTCCTATAGACATCAACATAATCATGACCACAGAGAGGATGATGTCGAGGTATCTCATAATAGGGAGGATGCTCACGATGGAAATCATCTCTACCACGAGGTGGGGAATGACCATAAAAAGTGTGACACTCCCCACGGGGATGATGGGAAGATGTGTCATACTTATGTAGATGATCATGATTACCAAAATCTCCATGATTATGGACCTATGCCATTAGATAGGGCTCAAATAGTGGGCGTTGATGCTCCTAATAAGCATCTCATGGATCTCTAGTTCGTAGGTGATGATCAAAATCAACATGCTCATCAAAAAATCTAAAGGAAGGGCTAGAAGGATGGGATTTCTCCCCATGATATGGATAGCTCACCAAGTTGGAATACTTATGACCCATAGCATGGATATGAGGGTGTTCTATCTCTAGAGTCTTCATCTAGGAAAGAGGTGGGGAACTCACATGAGAACTGGTAAAGGCACTCAAAACTAAATGGTTATGAGCTCTGTCTCCTGAGGTAGCACACCATCAAATCCTAGGGGGATAATAATTTACTTCATTTAACTAAAGGTGTCCATGGAAATCATCAATGATCACACGTAGATCATCAAGCCCTAGCTGTGCAAGAGGATCCTCATCACCTTGAGCAGGTGAATTAGATACAGCATGAGGCTGAGATGAAACATCTTTAGATGAAATAAGCTTAGACTGGTGAAAAGGAGACTAATTTTGTTGGTTATAGATATGTTAATATTATTCCCTTTCAAATGAGAGAGGATATATTCCACCATGTTGGGTCGAGGGAACCTTTTAGGTCCTATAATGTCTATGGAATTCCATTGTAGTCACGACTTGCTCATGAGTGAGCTCAGGGATGAGACCTTGAATTTGATGGGATTGAAATCCCAAGGGTGGGAGACCGGCCATGGATGCAATTAAGTAATAATATCACAAAAAATAATAGAAAAGGCAAATTTAAGGATAACCAATATGGAGAATAACATAGAACTAAATTAGGAGAAAATAACCAAGGTGAGAGTTGAAACACAAATGAAAGCAAAGCCTAATAACTAACATATGGGAGTTGGCTAAGAGAGCTCTAAATGGGATATAACTAGCATGATATTGTATGTGAGGTCCCACTAGGCATGCCATAATGTATCTCCAAGAATCTGAATAGAACCACTAGTGTTTGGCAGGGTGCTAAAGCAAACCACTAAGAGGCTAGAGGACTCAGGGGTTCTATAGGCTATAGGAGCTCTATAGTGGATATCCAGTTTGGTAGCTTGAACTAAGCTATAGATAGACTTGTAAATTAGGTTAGGGTTAGCATGATCAAGTGCACAAAGGGCATAGGTATCTCTAGTGGATCCAACCATCGTAAAGTAAGTAGCTAAGACTAGACTATTGATTGCATACACAATGCGAAAACAATAATACCAAATGAAGAGAGATTATAACTAAAATGTAAATCTAGAAGCTAAGGAACTTTGAAGCCAAATGAAAGACATTTTAAATTATAAAAATGTTTTCAAGAAAGGGTTCAAGAGCATTCCTAGTCTAGGTTTGAGTTATCTTTCAAATTCAACACTATTGTTTTCTAGCAATGCAATGTTCTAGTTTAACAAAAGACAAATTTCTTAAGCAAGTTGTCTAGTTTGTTTTGACCATATATATTTATAGTATGCAATTATGAATGATTATAAAGAGATAAATGGCATGTAATAAAGGAATATTTCAATCAATGAAAGTACTCTTTAACCATATACAAATGCAGGAAACTTCAAAAACTACTCTAATCAATGCACAAAATAACTAATTTGCTAAAATAAATCAAACCTTAGCATATATACTACAGCAAAAAAACAAAGAGTTTCACTTTGCAAAGAAAATTTCCCTCATATCAAGATAAATAGAGATGTGCAGACTTTATACCAATAGATTGTCCAAGCTCAGAGGCAAGAGAGGAAGAAGATCATGTTGTGTGTAAGTTGAGTCGAGACCAAGAGCCAAAAGTTGTGGAAGAGGTGAAGAATAAACTATCAATCTAAGAAAGCCAATGCAAGGAGCATAAGAGACAGGTGAAATTAAGTCTTGAGGGATCAAGGAGCAACCCACAAGCTTCAGGAACACTGTCAATAGCAATGTTAATCACCAATGGAATCTGTAATAGAATAGGGTATCCCTTGTCACAAAGGAATCTATTGTGCCAAGCAAAACCCAAGAGAGATTCAAGGAGGTAGCCAAGCTTTGAGTGTGAATGATTAAGTGAGAAGATAAGAGTAGATATGTAGGATAAATTTAATGTATAAAATCAAATGAATAAGGAAAATTACATATACCCTAACCCTAATCTACCAATAAGCCAAAAACTAGCCATTTTTGACTGTTTGAGACCAAACTAGCCCTTTTTCATGCATTCTGATTAGGCCATAGATTTTTTGAAGGAAACATGTGGCCTAAGCCATGAGTTTGCTCCCTAATCCACGGCTTGGGTCAAACAGGGGAATAGGGTGGTCAAAAATCTCCTAAAAAGGCCTTGTGGGGTCCTTAAAGAGCTCGTCTATAATGAGAAAATACCAAGATGGTTGGAGTATGTGTAGGGGATGATAATAACATGAAGGAGAGGTCCAAGCAAGTGGCAGATGTCTCTAAGCAAGATAACCAGGGTTGATACTCTGCCCTTGAGCCAATGTGTAATCATAGGGAGTAGGGTCATGGGAATTACCTCCATTTAAAAAATTCCTATCAACATAACTATGTATGTCAAAAACTATATGTTTTATTCTCATGATATTAAAGTAGTGTGTAATAAACCATGTTTCAACAATAATAGCAAAAAATATTATAGATTAGGCTATAAATTATAATGATAACAAAATCTAAATACATTTTATAGATGCAAATATTTGAAAAAATATTTTGTTATAATTTTAGCCTTTGATTGTTTTATATTATTAGAAGCAACAAAATCAGTATCAGATACTTTGAATGTCTACAAAACAAACTTACCAAAAGTATCCTATGAAAATATTCACTCAATGACCATTTACATTTCTAATACAAAATATAATACTCAAATCCTTCACAACCATGTAAATAATCTTGGTTGTGTTGCTTCTTCTCATATAATATGTCATTTCCACTACCACTACCACCACCTATAATAAAAAAAAATTATACAGGTAAGTATGGGAGGTTGGGGGTAAAAAGAATAATTATTTGACCAAAATGTGATTTACACAAAAAACATGTATATGCTTTTGGAATTTTTTCATGGTAATCACTGAACCCAAATTATGTATGAATTAAAATACATATGTGTTATAATGTGTATGTGATATAGTGTGTATGCATTACTATTATTATAGAATTTGAAAGGTTTATAAGAATCGCATGCTAAAGAAGTGAATGTGTTGGTGTGTAATCACTAAAATAAATGTTAAGTATAAGAATATTCTTATACTCAAAATTTATTTTACTAAATATAATAAATTAGGACCACTCTAAATCTTTTGGAATTGGTCTCACAACTTCAAGAGTAACCATATAGAAGATAGTTTTTAAACTAAATTTTATAAATGTCGCATCTCCCATATATAATGAGAGTTACTTGAGAATATTGACTCATGAATTTCTTTGTGAACCTAATTATAACTATATAACATGAAATGTTTATCACTTAGCCATAATTGAGTTAATGATTGACCAAATTACTTAATTGGAGCAGTCATCACATGGGCACCAATATCATCACTAATTGAACTAATTATGTGATTGGCTCAATTAGGGAATAATTTAGGCCAATTTTATCCCCATGTTCCTTAATTCAAGTATATTATATGATTTGGGTTGAATTGGCCCAAATTTCATCATTGATTGAACTAGTCACTTGATTGGTTAGATCATATATAAAATTTGGGCTAATTTATTCATTGTGAACTTAATTATAACTATATGTTTTGATTTTGAGCTCAAATGGCCTCAATTTCATCACTTATTAAACCAATTACTTGATTGGTTCAATCAAGGATGTAATTTGTTCCCTACAAAGCTAATTGTGACTATACAATATGATTTGGGGTTCAATTTTCCTCAATTGCATCACTAATTGAACCAATTAATCGATTGGTTCAATGAGACATGCAGTTTGGGGTAATTTGAGCCACATGAACCTATTTGAGATTATACAATGTGATTCAGGGATCAATTGCCTCAATTTTATTAGTGATTAAACCAATTAATCAATTGGTTTAATTAAGGACTTAAATTGGACTCAATTATGCCCTACGAACTTAATTATGACTATATGATGTCATTTGGCGAGCAATTATATCCAATTTCATTACTAGATAAGATAATTAATCGATTGGTTAAATTGTGGATATAATTTTAGTGAATTTTAGCCTCATAATCCTAATTTTTATTAAATGATATGATTTGTAGCTTAATTAACCCTATCATCATCACTAATTAAACCACTTATTCAATTGCTTCACTTATAGACACAATTTGGGCTAAGTTTTGTCTTGTGAACCTAATTTCAACTATATGGTATCATTTGGGGCTCAATTATCCCTAATTTCATCACTTATTAAACAAATAACATAATTAGTTCAATTAGGGATGTGATTTATGCTAAATTAAACCCATTAAAATAATTACGACTATATCATATGATTTGGGGCTCAATTAGCACAAATTTGATCACTAATTGACTCAATAATAAAATTACTAATGAAATTAGGGTTAACAAGCCTAAAATCACATCCCATTGTCCCAATTAGGTTCATGTAGCTCAATTTTACCAAAACTTCATCCATAATTGAACTAATCGAGTATTTGGTTCAATTAGTGATGAAATTAGGATCTATAAAACACAAAATCACATCATAGAGTTGCATTTAGGTTCATGGGAGTTAATTTAGCCCAAATTATGGCCTGATTGAACCAATTGAAAGTAATTAACTCAATTAGTAATAAAATAGGGGCCAATTTAGCCCCAAATGATATCATATATTCTCAATTAAGTTCACAAGGATTAAATTGGTCCAAATTGCATCCTTAATTCAACCAATTCAATAATTAGTTTAATTAAGGATGAAATAGGGGCACAATTAAGCCCCATATGACATCACATAGTTTTAACTAGGTTCATGGGGCTCAAATTGGCCCAAATTATGTCACTGATTGAACCAATTGAGTAATTTTTTCAATTAGCTATGAAATTGGAGCTAATTGAGCCTTAAATGGCATTGTACAGCCATAATTAGGTTTGCATTAACCTAAATCATGTGTCTAATTTAACCAATCTTATAATTGGTTTAATCAAATGTGAAATTAGGGCCAATTTAGTTCCAAATTATATTGTATAGTCATATTTAGGTTTGTAGGGCTCACATTTTCCCAAATTATGTCCCTAATAATGAATTCGGTGTAAAATTGATCTTTTAGTGATAAAAATGGCTTAGTTTACATATTTGATTTATCTAATTAAGTCATCCACAGGCATGCACTTGGTCAATTTGTATTGATTAATTATGGAAGATAAATCATGTTGCTTAATGCTAAATTATAGGTTGTCTTATTAAGCATGCATTGAAGATTGATTGTTAATATAATGCTTATCAAATATACAGACATTTAGATCATTAAATATTATGTGCATGCAATTATTAGAGCATTAAATATAATTGATTATATGTGGGAATTGATTCAAATTGTTTATAATAATTGTTGCAAGTCAATGATTCATCAAAATTGATGAAAATAAGCCAAATAACCTTTTGACGTATTCTTGTCAAGGTTGATGGATGCACTCGATATGAAGTATAGTGAGATGAACTCTCTCTTTATTTATTTAACTATATTGTACTGGAGAACTACATTAGACTTTGATCCCATGTCATAATGGGTGTGTATGGTAACTCATTTCACGGGCATGGGATTAAAGACATTATTCGATAGGATCTTTTCTTCTAAGTTAGTAAAACTTTGAGTTTTTGTAATTTGCATATGAATTGTTGGTTGTATTTGATGTATTTGAAAAACATTGCATAAGTTGATTTGTATATATTGAATATTGTTAATGGCCTTGGATCTGATGTTTGAGTTAAATTATATTTCTTGTAAAATAACATGATATGTTGTTAATTTTTGACGATTTATTTATTTGATAGTTTGTATTGATAATATGTATAGGGTTATAAGTTGAATATTTAAAAATCATATAATGTTATTGCATCTAAGTTTTACGAATCTCATGCATTACATACTTCCTTGAGTAAGCTAATTATCAATTTATGTAATGGTAATATAAAATAATTGAACAAGTTCTTGTATATTAAATGATGGCTTCTCTTTTGTGATATGGCTTCTCTTTTGTATGTAAAAGAATCAAAATTGAGATATGGATTTTGAAATATAATAAAGATAAATTTGGTAATGTTTTTGATTCTCCCAAAAACATTATAATAAAATTTGAACCAATATAATTCAAAAAATGATTAAAGGTTCATTAAGAAAAAAAATGACTTATTAAAGATAGAACCTTATTTTAATAAGTTTAGAAAAAACCTTAATAAAAAGCTTTGCCTTTAACATCTATACTTTAATGAAAAATGACTAAAAAATATTAGTAACAAAATTTAATATTGAATAGACAATTAAGAATTATGAATTTGATATATTCAATTCATTGTCTTAATGAATTTTTATAAAGATATTAAGGGTGTCTTATTGGGTTAGCTGCCCAATTAATAAAGAGCTAACATGGTAAGGAAAAGCCTAGTGATAAGCTCCAAAGTAGATGAGGTCAAGAATATATGAACTCACAGATCAACCTTTGAAAATCTTGTTTATAATCACGTGATGGGGTTAGTGTATTTAAACTCAATGTAAAGAAAAGACCGAAGACATGGTAAAAGTAAATATAAATATTAATTGAACACATGAGAAACCTTTGTTAGCTTGTGTCAATTAAGATAGATATAAAAATTGGCCACCCTCTTCCAATACAAGATTATGTGCTTAGTCAAAACAAAAGATTGACATATGTGGGGTCACATAGGAGTTAAAAAAAATTAAAACAAAATTGAAGCATTGAAAATTTAAACCAAATAAACTATGTGTATTATATTAGTTAGAAAACTTCAATTTTGGGGGTCTTTATAGAATTATTTTTACACGTTTTATATTTAGTATTAGTTTATATTAGTATATAATATTGTATATATATAATATATAATTAAAACGTTTCATATTTATTTAATGATATGTTAATATAATTTAATATTTTATTTATAAAAATTATAAAATATTAATTTAAAAAGTATAAAATTAGTTAAATTTGAGAATGTTATATTTTTAATGAGTTAATTTTTAAAATTATATTAATTTTATTGATGTTTATTTTAAATGAATTAGCCAAATTTTTAAATAACTTTGTGACTATATGTATTATCTATCTATATATCATCATTCAACTTTTATATAAATAAATATTTTAAAATCAGAGATTTTATAATTTTATATTTATAAAAAAATTAAATAATTATATGCCTGTTTTTAATTTGACATTTTGGAACCACCAATAATAATAATAATAGATCCAAATTGATGATTATAAATATCAAATCAAAAATAAGAATACATTTATTTTTGAACTCTTAAATTTAATTAATTGAATTGTAAAAACAATTCCGAAATACAGTGTGAACAAACCTATCAAACATAGAATAATAAGACTAAGACTTTGGATATAATACAAATGTCTTTGCTATCATTCTCAAAACCATCTTGAACGTGGTTGATTCTTTTCCACGTCTGTACACAAATAGTCAATGCACCCCATAATTTTTCCAAGAATGATTCTCCATTTCACATCACCAATGAGTGCTGCTCCACGTTTCAATTTCTTAGCCACTTAAACCAGACAAAATTCTCATTATTTTGACGTTGGGTATTGTTCTTTCTCAAATATATAATTTATCACTATCTCGCCCACTCATTTCACATTAATATATTTTAGTTAATGTGAATACAATCTTTTAGTTTTGCATTGGTTTTTCTATAGTTTGCACCAGCTCAACAAAGACTATGACAAAATCTCAAGCCATGCCTGCAGCTTCAAAACAGCGGGGTCTGCAAACTGAATGCACAACACCATCTAAGCAGAATGCAGTGTCAACCACCTTTGTTGAGACAGACAACCATAGCTTCAAGGAGCTTGTGCAGAAACTTACAGGTGTTGCAGAGGGGGAAAAGCTTCCTCTGACCAAAGGCAGTGTTGAAGCAGGGAACAAATCAGATGGGAACTGTTGTGCATTCATCAAGAGTGGGATTGAAGTGGGTATCCCTCCTCAGAAATCAACATTCAAGCTCCACCAAAGAAGACAATTTCAGAAGAAATTGGAGATTAAGCCAGGCCTCTATCATGATCATCCTGAGAATACTATAAGATTAGGAGGTAAGAACCATGCGGTATCATCGCCCACTCTGATTCCCAGCCCAATCACTCCTCTTGGGCCTGCTGATCCATCTATTTCTTCACCAAGTTATTGTTATTCTTCTACCCCAACTTCCTGCAATCAATCCACATATTTGGCAGATGAGGAGGAGGAATTTTGTTTTCAACCTTCCCCAGCTGGTCTGAAGAGGGAACCAGAGTTGCTTCCTCTGTTTCCACTGCATTCTCCATCGCAACCCAACAACTAACTCTTGTATGTGGTGTTGTTTCTTATCACTCCCATGTTGGATTTATTGGTTTTCAATGCTTCTTTTCTTGATTTTATGGCTATCTGTTCTGCTGAAATGGATACAGGCATATGATACTCAGTTGAAGCCTCTGAGTTTTCCTTCAATGGAGAATAAATGAAGAATTGGGTTTGATGCAGCGAAATACGAAGTTGAGATTTGAAGCAGCATTAGAATTTATTAAATCTTTGAACCTGGTCGTACTCCTGGGCTCCTCTCCTTTGTACTCTTAATCCCTAATTCTTATCTCTGTAAATTTTTGTAGATATATATTCCATCTAGTGTTCGTACAAAGTTTTAGAAAAATTATGTAGTGTTCGTACAAGGCTTTTCAAAAATTCGGGCATCATACTTTGTTATAACACCTTGTTGCGCGGGTTTGTTAACCCCAGCTTGCCTTATATAGTGTCCCTTATTTACCCACCGCTTTCTCCTCGAATCTTTAAACTCAATTTCAATAAAGTTTAAGATGTTGATAATCTAAAAGTTAAATTTTTTAATTATAATCCGGAAAATTTAATTGTTTATTTAGTAGATTTGTTTAATTATATTGTATTTTATGATTGACTTTATTATTGGACTAATCATATTTATTTGATAAACAAATTTAAAGACGAAAATAGTATGGTAATTTTTGCATCATCATGATTGGTCATATATTTTATAAGAAATTTTGCTTTTAAATAGATATTTTAATATGGACTAAAATCAAAAAAGTTGAGTTAAAAGGGCAAACAAGTTTTAGGGGGAGTCATTGTATCAATGATTATATTTTCACTTTGACTTTTATAATTGAGGAGGTTAAGGTAAAAAACACAATATGTGTTATTGTTTTGTTGACTTTCGTAAAGTCTTTGATATTGTTCCTCAACATTTATTCATTAATAGGTTCAGGGTTTTGGGTCTTTTAGAATTGGTAATATCATTTGTTATGACATTTAACAAAAATTTTGTTGGCAAAGTGCACACAAGTGTTGGTGAGATAGTGCGTGTACCAAGCACCATCGAGGTTAAGTAAGCTTGTCCACTCTCCCCTACAATTTTTGGTCTATATACATATGAGCTTGAGAAAATCATATCAAATTACCTAGACACATATGGTTTCTTGTTGTGTAAATTTTCTATTGTAATTCTTCTATTTGTAGAAAACATCATTTTGATGTTCCACATTAAAGAAAGGTCCCCACATATAACTGCATATCTTAGCATCCTTTTATGATTCACATGGTCTTCAAATAAATCTTGAAAAAATAAAAGCTATGGTTTTTAACACTTTAAAACATAAGATCAAACAAGTTTTCAATCCATATAAAAGTCATAGGATTGAGATGGTATCTTCATATATGTGTATGTATATATATATATATATATATATATATGTGTATATATAAGAAATCTTTTTTTCTAGACCACACTCTAGTTTGGCACTAATTGTTTAGTCTACACTAAGCAAAGGGTATGTTTCCCTCACCACTCTTGATAAATAGTACTTTCAAGTTAATTTCAAGATATCCAAACAAAGCTTCACCTATTTGACTCACTTGTTATACCTACTCTTCTATATGGGGTTGAAACTTGGGGAACGAACTTTAGGAAAGATGATTGAAATTAAATTGAAATAGTGTTTCCTCCATATCATGCAAGTATTTGTATGCTAAAAAGTAGTTTCTTCAAGACATCGTTCTCATTGAATTTGGTAAAAACCTACTTATTATTGTTATGATCTTTCAAATGGTGACTATGATACAAAAATTTAGATAGTTGGCCAATTCTTTGGTTTATTTCTTCATATGCCCATTTCAAGCATTCAAAACTTGTATGTGACTAGCATAACACATGATCTACTCTAGCTGGTATGACAAGCCTTCCACTTTGCCAGGCCTTAAAGATATCAATTGGCATAGAAAAACCACATAACTTTTTATTTAAAGCACTAAATTTATCTAAAATGGAGAGAAATATAGTTATCAAAAATGAGATATATAGAGCCTACATATAGTCCAAAAGGTTAGATCATCGAGGACAACTTTCCTCAAAGCTTCAATATTGTTTAATGTGTTCTTTTTTATTTAACAATGAAATGCCAAGAACAAAGAAACTATTGAAAATTGATTTAGATTTAAAATATATATAGAACTAAATGTAAAATATAGAATTTATAGAATTGGAAATGAGCTAAAAATAGTAAATTGACAAACAAGTGTGCATTCCTTCCTCAAATTAATTTTATGCTAATTGTGCAGTCTAATTGTGACTGAAAACTAATTCAAAAATACTTATGTATTATGTCACAGCTAAAATCAAGAATTCAAACTTTGTTGAGATAAGGTCACACTAAGAGGATAGGGGTGCATAACAACCTTGTTTATTGACCACAACCACATCCTAATTGACTGTGTGACTTATTTTTTGATCTGGGTGCATGAAACTATCTATGAGGGTTTATTATTTGACTATATGTGTAGATTTAATGCACAAAGGAATTGTAAAATCATAATCCTAGCTCCTACACAATTAACACAATAGAAATCAAATATCAAAAGGGAACAATAGTTGAGCTATCATTAGAAAACCCCATGTAATATGAGTGTTTCCAACATAACCCAAAAAAGGCCTTGGACCGATGTAGTTCTCCCTCTTAGAGTGAGTGTGTGAATCTTGACTTTTCTATATTAATGCAACTAGATAGATTGCTTTAACTACTTGACAATGAGTTCCCTTGATCTATAATAAAATATATTTAGACTTGACCTATGACTGTTAGAATGTAATATAATTAGAATTGAAAGAAATAGTGGTTTTTTGCTCAATTTGCAATAAAATTTCCAAGTGATTACCCGATGTGTTTGGAGAAGCCTTGATGTACTTATATAGGGTAATATTTTAAATATTTATACTAATTGACCTTGTTAAAACTATGAAAAGTGTAAATTATAACATCTAAAATTTAAAAATTTAACATTGGAATGCGGGGGACAAGGCCACACTAGTGGAAAAAGTCGTAGTGCAGCCCTGTCTAACCTAGCATATTCTTGTCCCGTAAAGATAGAGACTACTAAAATTAGTTTGAATATACTTTGTAAGTAGAATATAAATGTCTAAATGATATTATATGTGGTTGTAAAACAATTTGTATAATAGTGAATGCTCCCATATAGATTATAAGATCACAAAATAGCGAATAGGCCAAACAGGGTAAGGATGTCAAGCTTAAACATTGTCAAACACTTAATGATTAAATTTGAGTGTCTACAAATACTACTACTATTCATATATTCACTTTGAGGATGGGCTTAACTAACTTCAAAGTTACACTAGGATCTAATTACCCTATAGTTTAAGGGTTCCTTGGCACAATTCAAAGTTTGCTCAAACACCTTTGCATATAGACAAATCACCATATTCCTAAGGTGTATCATATTTTGTCCATAAATATTGAAACCAATGATATTTTTGTATTTATATGTTCTCCTTGCTATGAGATTAGGGTGCAGTTATTTTGCTTCTTCAAAGACTTGAATAAATATATCCAAACTGTCATGGCTTACAAAGATCATATATGTTTGGCTCTTTTCTTTCCAGAGATGTTTGATCTTCACCAATGTTTTTTTAGAGACTCTGTTTTCATAAGACTCCACACTTGGAGTATTTTTTATTTCATTCATCTTGTTTCTTCTTCAATATTGAGTAGGAAGTGACCTCTTGATAAAGTTGTCGATATAAGAAAATATGTGAGGCATTACAGTATATGATTTATTTTGATGTATTTTTTCTTGAGTGCATGTCATTATTAGTTTTTTTCATCTTTTGTGTTTTGTTGGATTTGCACTTTCACTCCTTATTCCTTACTTTACATTATACTTCCCAAACCCATGGACCAATTTGAACCTTTCATGAATATTAATATCATTATCTTATCTCATTGAGAATGTCAAGGATTGATCCACTCTCTCAAAAAATGGAAAAGCCTATTTATTACACTAATGAAGAAGAAGAGAAAAATCAGATTTTAATTTATAAGGAAAACTCAAAGATACATTAATATTTATCAACTATTAAATCATGTTGATTTTAAATTTTGATTTTGCATAGATTAAAAAAAAACATATGCTTAGTTTTTTTTTATTTTTTTAATCTTTTTTTGCATTTGAGATGAAATTTCTCAAAAAAAAAAATCCTTTTAAAGCAAGGTATCATATCAAAATCATATTTTAAATATATTTTCAATAAACCACTTTGTATCAACTATAAACAAGTGCCAAAAAGTGGCTAGTCCTTGTCGTATGCTAGTGACATTAATTGATATTATTAGCATCGAGCACTAAATTTTGAAATAGTGGACATATAAATATGAGTTATTCTATCTATATTTTATTTAGTGCATATGAGAATAAAGAGGTAATAAAATGAATGAAATAATTTTTGCATAGATGTAGGATGAAGCATTTCATATTCATTTGTTCACCTTTGTCATAGAACTACAGTTAAAAATATATCTAATATAAAATATGAAATTAAGGCATGTGTAATTTTTGATAAAATATTTGGTTTGGTAATAGCAACTTGTTTCATCATTGTTACTCTTAAAGCCTAAAACCAACTACTTATTGTCACAAACCATTAAATATGAGTATCCTCCATAGGTTACATAGTATTCTACATCAATGCAATTATAACTCCAGACATGTTTGTCACAAAAAAAATTCTAGTCCTTTATCACAAGTGGCACAATTATGGGTTTTTATAACCCATGCACATAATGAACCATGCCAAACTATTTCAATTCAACCTCTTAATAACTTCATGTTTGTAAAACCATTGAAATTAAATTAATTCACTATACAGATTGTGTAAGTAAGGAGTATGATCATAAATATAGGTATCCTATAAAATAGGAAAAGGGAGGAAACCACACTAGATCCAACATATATATAAGATTTTACATCAAAAAGTAAAGTAAGGTTAATAGCAAGATTTATTTTTAATAAAGGTATCAAGGATATAATTAGGAAGTCTATGCAAGGAAATAATGAACAAAGAATCACATAGGTACAAGATGTAAAATGGGTAAACTAAAGAGAGATAAATGCTATTATGCAGTAACCATTATGTATATAAACTATGAGATTATAACCAAGAGGCATTTAAACTAAGTTTGTAACCCAAAAGTGTAAACAAGGAAACAAAGCATATACATCTAACATATACTAACAAGCATATATTAATTCAAACATGGAAGACAAAAACATACCAATGTAATATATAAACATACACATACATATATCCACCAAATTAAATAAATAGTATAGGGATATGGATACTTGCTTTGGGTTGACTTGTAGGCACATCAAACCCCCCCTTGGCTCAAGTGGAACTTTGAGAGATATATTGTAGCTAAAGATCAAGATGTAAGTAAGAATACCTAATTATCCTCATATGAGGACTTCAAACACTAGGGTACCTTACTAGTCTAGCATATCTTCTTATGACCTTCAAAGGCCCTGTGCAAACTAGATCTCCAAATATATACTCCTATATGTCATGCCCATATTTTTTATCCAATAAAACCAAGTTAAACACAATAATTGTTTTATAATTTTATTTATTTATTTACCCAAAAACATATGTCACAATGGAATTTCAATATTATATTTTTAGTAATCTATCTTACACATTATGAAAATGTATTTGATGCAGTGAATCATATGAAGTAATCAATCACCTTTCAAAGTAGTGGAACATTATCTCATTCATGATTAATATAAGGGTTTGGTCCAATTTAATTTCCCTATCTTAACCAAATCATGATCACTATATTAATTTTGTTCAAGCCTTCCCATATTATACTTAAGTACAATCATGTGGATATTTATTACATATTAATATTTGCATGCAATGCATATCTATATATAACTACACCATAAAGTACATTTTCCTCGATATTAGCATCTAGCATTTACTTCTATTCAACCACTTGTCAGATTTTGCAAGAATGTGTCATGTATTATTTATTGATATATAATTCAGCACCAATTATTTTCATAATAGTGACATACAATCATCTCTAAGATAAGTTATTATCCTAGTGGGTTCTCATAGTTTTCCACAAAACATGATGACTTATTTTAGCAATCACTTATCATTCTTTTGATGTGGTAAAACATACAAAGAATAATAGATATAAATAATATTTCATATCAAAAGGTCTCTTTTAACTATATTTTCTTTTCATAATTTCAAGTGATCATGCATTTAAGAAAGGTGTTACTCTACTACATAGTCTAGCAATCATCATCTCAATACATACATAATAATAAGATGGAAAATCATTAGAACTTATATTAAACATAGACTTTTTTATTTAATTTTAATATTGATGATACCTATAAAATATTCTAATCCTAACTAGATGGTTAGCAATATAATATCCCTACCCTAGCCTAAGTCTAAACACCCATTTTCCACTCAATTGAGAAACCTACATATTTTCTCCTCAAAATCAAGGTCAGATGTAGTTCTCCATTTATATAAGTGAACCATCTCCTCCACAATACATCATATGGAAAAGGGTTGGCTAGCTAAGCTAATGCAAATGATAAGACTATCACAATCCTAGTAAGCTTCTATAATCTCTAAAAGTGTAAACTAGAACATTATTTATTTGTTTTCATAAGATAAAATAATATAACTAGTATTTTAGCTTGTAATTTGATGTTAATGAAAGCACGATATAAGGCACTCTAACATCGTAACTTTATTGAGCTCTCACAATAGTACAATTTAGTGTTGTTATAATTATCAAGGAAGCCTATGTTTTCTCAATCTTTAATTATTTATGAAATTCAAATAAATCTCACATCAACTAAAATTCACTCTACAAACCAAGTTTGTTTTCACCAATGATGATGATTTTTTTAGTTATTGCCACATTTTGAAACTTCACTTAACAGTATAACAAACTAAAGATTCCATCCAATTATATTATTAAGGGACACACACTAATTGGGATTACATCTTACATGGTTAAGATAGTAGATAAGTACGCTTAGCATATAAGGAAAAGTTTCATAATTATTAGTCACTATTGCTTACGCTCACTCGGGCCAAGCTGCCTGCATATTAACTTATATGCACATGCATAAGTATAATCAAGGTTGGCTATAATTTACCCATTTGAAAGAGTGAGTGGTAGTCCTTACTTCAAATTCAATCAACCTTCACAACATAACCTCACAATGTTTTCTCTCATAGTTACACACATGGGTAACATTGTGGCCACTAATTAGCCCACACGCAATTAGTCCTCACCAGGGTTAAGAAGAGATAAATTTAATGTTTGATTAAACTCCCTAAATCCAAAAAATGTAACATTGGTTCTACTATAAAAACACACTCAAAATCTATAACTAACAACAATTTTTCCCAAACGTAACAAAGTGTAACTGAATTGCTATCAAAATAAAATGCATTGATGGCCAATAATTCAAACTAACAATTCAAATAAATTTCATAACCTATAAATATTATATATTAATTATCATAACCTATAAATATTATGTATTAATTACTGAATAATTATATTTATGAAAATATGCACTAAATAGTCCATTCAAAAGAAAACAATAATTTTAATTAGCATTTTTCACACCATTTCCAAGTCGATAAAATGCACACAAAAATACAATTTATTTAATTCACGGAGTAAGCAATAAATTATTTTTACTTTTTGAACATGTTTTTTAAGTTTTGTAAGCTAGATAAAATGTGATTTCAGCATTAGAAAAATAATTGTAGAATTATGTTGTATCACCTAACATTTTAAAATGAATTTTACAAGCTATGGATTGTACTAAAAAACTAATCATGAAAATGATTTTGAAATCCAATTATCTTTATTCATAATTATTGGTAATAAAATTATCTGATTATTAGCTTATTAATTATAATACATATTAATCTTAATTAAAAAATTGGTTCAACTAAACTATAGAAGCAAGTATTTTATTTTATCGATTTCCAAATGACATTTTTGAGTTAAAATGAACTATGATTGAAAGTTCGATCCAAAAAAAATTATTCCACATAAAAAGTGATGGTTGGATACATTTCTCTACTAGGATTCATTTTATCTATATACAAGGATCATCTTATCAATTTTTTTGTCTATTACTCCTCATAAAAATAAAGGATCACAAAGTTGAATAAACACAAAATATGATCTTATTGTTAATGGAAACTAAGCTACAATATTTATAGATATTAAACAAATATTTACAATCCATTTAAAACTCTATATAAATTCCATAATGAGTGGCAAAGATCACTCAAAAGAGAGTGATGAAAATTAACTATAATTAACAACCCAAGTACAACTAGATAACTCTATAACTAAACTGAGGTGAACTACAACTAACCAATACACTAAACATGAGTGATTTATTGATAATAATGATGATTTAAAATAGGTAATTAGATAAATAAAATCATTCCCCCTCAATTCATTATGGTCTCAAGTGAAAAATTTAGAGATTCTCTAAATGCCTTAAATTTTTCACGTGCAAGATATTTTATGAATATATCTACAAGTTGTTCTCCTACAATGGGAAAAAATGGAGTTGGACATTATGTTGTTGAAAATATTCATGTATGTAATTAATTTTTACTTCAATATGATTTGTGTACTAAGGCAATAATTTATTATGAGTAAGTTTAATGACACCTTCATTGTCACAATGCAAGATGGTAGGTTGCTTTTGTGGAACACCTAAACCTTCAAGTATGTAATGTATCCATATCACTTCACAGATAGATCCTCCTAAAACATGATATTTTGATTTATTATAAGAATATGAAGTAAAATTTCTTTCTTTCTTCCCATGATATTGTACTAGAACCCAAAGAGAAAACATATCCAGATGTGGATTTCATGTCATCTAGATTTCAAACATGGTATGCATCTATGTATCTTATTAATAAAATTTGGTAATTGTTCTTTTACTCTAGGTCAAACTCAATTATACCCTTACTATATGTGATACTATACATCAATACTTTCTAGTGACTTTATTTTGTATATTGCATGAATATTGAGAGATAGCTCGGTGCATAATTGATATCTAGCCTAGTATATGTCAAGTGAAAGAGTCTCTCGATCAACTTTCGATAGAGATTTGCATTTACTTGAGGTGATGATATGATTAAGACAAATGAATACATATCTCCATAGGTGTATCATTAGATTTTTAGTCCAACATCCTAAATTTATTGAGCATTATCTTGGCATACTTCATTTAATTCATGTTGTCGTGAAATTTTACATTTCATGATAACACCTCCAATTTCACTCCTAACATGTAATTGGAGGTATTTCAATGACATGTACAATTGAAAAAAATTATATTTAAAAATTGACTCCATGACCCAATGGACAAGTCTTGTCTCAGGTGCATAAATCTACTCCAATGTGTGGTAATAACGGTGGCTCAGAAAATAATGATTCACATTTATTTATCAAAAATCAAGTATTGTGTTCAGGTATACAATAAGCGGTTGTGGTAACCTAAGAGGAGGTTTTATCCCAAACATATGTGTAACATATTGAGTCTTTTAAGTTCAATTTCCAAAACTACTTTGCAACTGTCATATCAATAATGTAGCAAAATGTGGTTTTATGTCATGTTCAAAGTGAAATTATCTAGAAAATCACATAAACATGACTCTATCTTATTTTTACTTGCATTAATTTTCTAATTTATTACACTAGAAGGATACCATTGAGATGAGGAAAAAGAGAAACAAAATTCAACATGAAGCCCATTAATACACCATCAACTTAACCTACAAAAAAAGTAGCTTTGGTTTTGTTATCATGTGTATGTCATCATTCACAGTTTGATGCATATAAGAATGTGAATGAGAATTTTGTAGAGGTTGTATTTTAAGATTACAAGGAGAGAGATGATTTTTTTGCATTCAAATTTAAAATAGTCATAGAATCTCCATTTATATTTATTTATCAAAAAATTGGATGGGCAATTAGCACTCCATCTTTAGAATAGTTCAAAAGTGAAGGTTCTCTCCTCTAGACATTTTATAATGTGGATTTGTGAAAGTAGTGCAGGAATAAAATTATCTTATGGGACTAGAGCCTTACTCTTGTTGTTGTAAAATTTTTAGAAGGCCACATAGAAATAATATGCTTGGTCAATTTCCCTGAAAAGATAAGCTCAGTCCAAAATGACAATAATAATAAAATGGAGTATTTTTCTTGAATGTGGCACGGCACTTCAATGATTGTTCTCATATTAATACTCATGGCATATATTTTGGTGATGATTTTTATGGCATCAATAAGAGATATATACATATTATCTCGCAAACCAATTCCTACAATTCCTATGAAGTGGTGGCAAGAAGTGATGATAAATGGAGAGAAAATTAAATGCATTGGTATAAGAAATTGCAAGTTGAAAGCAATGAGCAGGATCAAGTTGCATTTAGATGAAATAATCAATTGACTTGAGTTTAAAACTAAGAATATTATTATGAAGCAAAATTGAAACTCAAACCAATGTTTGATGAGGTCTAAGAGTTTTGAAAACAATATTAACACAATGTTAATTGAACTTCAAAGTCTGGATAACCCTTTAAAACAACTAATATTCTTTTTGAAATGTTGACCAAGTTTATTTAAAATCCTAAATTGGTTTAACAAGCTCCAAATTAAAAACAATTTAATGCTAATTGGGAATTTTTTATTAATTAGGTTTAAAAGTTTCAAATGAACATATTGTAATTTAAACTGAGTTTTGATTCTTGATTAAGTATTGAGACTACCAAATTGGTTTCATTCAATTTAAATTGAGCATCTAAGTTTGATTATAACTAAGAAATTCAAAGCTCTTTTAACAATGCATGCTAGGTTTCAAAGCCTAATAAGGTATTTATATATTTAATACATATTCCACATTGAAAATTAGGACACAATGCCCAAATAGGCCTAAGTCAATTTGAATCACAAACACAGTTTTATTCTCATCCAAATGCCTGAATAGGTATGTGGCTCTTTGAAACATTTTCAACAAATGTAAAGTGATAACCCATGCCTGACTAAGTCAAGAAAGAACCAAGGACATAGTTTAGTGTTGAATTGTATTTTAACTTTGGAGATAATAAAAAAAATCAATGACTTGTTTTACAATGGTTAGTATTCAAACCACGAATAGGTCTATAGTGTTTTAAAACACTAACACCTAGTACTTGTAGACACTTCATTTTAACCACTTTCATGTCTAAACTATAATCAAGAGTGACTTTTTGTAATCACATGCAATTTTAAATAGAAATTACCACTTAACCTAATTTACCCACATACCTATTATTTTAATATAAAATCATAACAATACATCCCTAATTGAGGTAATGGATCGTATTGCATCATTAATCTTATCTAGTGCATCTTGAATTAAATCAACCCTTTGTAAGTGTCTTCACAGGATAATTAAGTGAATACTTGATTGAAAAATAGAAACATTTCAAAAATCCACCATTCTTCTAATTATTGATTAATCCCACTTAATCAATCCTAATCATTCCTCTCATAGGAAAATCCATGGATTTGGAACTATCCTATTTTTTTAAGATAAAAATGGGAATATTGCCTCACAAATAGATGACATCATCAGGCAAAGTGTGCAAGAAAGGGAAGGTTATGACATATATTACATTTTAATTACATACACAAGACAAGTTCTTACACCTCTCTTACATACTTTTCCTCTTACACCCCTCTTACACACTCCATGAAGGCCAATGACTACACTTTTATTCTAATGTGCCTTCCATACTCCAAAAGGCCTTAAATGGCTTCTCTTACACACTCTATGTGTATAATCATATATTTTAATATTTATCTTCAACCCTCCATCTTGAGATGAGATGAATGGTTCACAATGATTTAGTAAATCTATAAATAAGAACACTCACACCTCTCATTTTGGGAAACTTCTCCATACAAACTTACTTTTCCAAATTATACAAGGAAATTCAACACTCTCATGCCAATCCAAAGCCAAAATCAAGTGTATACAAGGAAATATGCATCCCACATAAGGAATCAAGTATTGATGAATACTTCTACATCTACGAGATGAGCTCAACTTTTTTAAACCAGTATTCAAGTGAATTTTCAAGGGAGGTAAAATCATGTTTATTTATCTTTCAATTGCATTTATTGCTTATTTTACATATATCTCAACCTAGGGATTAGGCTTGAGATGTTATTTCTTCAAGTTGTTTTGATTTTTTCACTAACAATTGACTAACCTTTCTTGAATTCCTGATCTACATAATGGTACACCTGATGGGACCCAAAGCATTGGATGCATCTTACAAGTTCTTTTAGACCATTTACCCTCTTATAATTACCATAATTGGCCTTCTAAACAAGCTAATTCACTATTTTTATTTAAAATTCCATTCAAATTCATTCCAGACCAAACAACAAATTTGTTCCTATGTAACTATGAATTTGGCACAATCTTCAGTGAAATCATTTGTGGCAGTGATGAAATTGTCAAAACTATGATATTGGACCAATCTTCAGTGAAATCATTACTTCTAATAGGGAAATCATCATTAGTTAGTATTACTTTTATTTGAACATTTTTGAAATTGTAAGTATCTTTAACAAAATCAATTTCACTATGCTAAAATCCTATACAAATTATGAAATCATTTCTTTATATTTTTTATTTTGACTATTTTATACATAATTATGAAATCGTTTGACTAAGCAATAAAATTGTGTTGCATATTACCAAAATTATCTTTTTAGTAGTTGAAAAATTGTGGCTCACATTAGCAAAATTATTAATCTTAGTAGTGAAATTATTTTACTATATTTTCTATCTATTTTTTGTGAAGGTCACATCAAGTAAATTGTACACCTTGACAATGAAATCATAGACCCTGACAGTGAAATCATTTTTGGCAGTAGAAAAATTATTTTTTGACTATTTTGTATTTTGTGTGTAGGCCCTAATTACAAAATTGGTAGACTTATCATTGAAATTGGCTTATGAATTCATGAAATAATTTTTTAATAAGGTTGACACTTAAACAAACACATTTTCAAGCTCCTTGTTGATTCAAAACCACATCTATCAAACTTTTAACCATTTATGTTGCAGTAGTTTGGCCAAAGAAGTGGTATTTTGAGTCAAACAAATGAATTCTACTTCACATTTATATTTGGGAGTTAAAAAGAACTCACATTTCAATTGGGTTATAAGAAAAACTTGTTCATTTTTTAAAAATTTTACTTTATTACAAATTTTCTTATTGTTTGATTATCTTGTCAAGTTATTTTGTGCATATGTTCTCCCCTTTTGGGGTGACTCAAAAATGTAAAGTCCCTATTTGCCTTTTACCCTATTTTTATTTTGAATATATATGGTGGATTTCATCACCTTCCTACAAGTCTTTATGGTTGTGTTGACCTAATAACTCACATCCTAGAATCATACCAAACACCATTTATTCAATGGGGTATACAAATTGAGGAGCAATGCCATCATGAAGGCCTAACTTTGAGCTTGCACATTATCATGTGAGAAAATTAACCCCAAGGAGTTCTTTCTAATATCCTAAACTAAGGTGCGGTACCCTCAAAAGGAATAATCTTGGCAATAATATTGAACTTCTTCATTGATGGACTTATATCCATTTATTCTGAGATATATAGGGACTATCTAGAAATCCCAAGTAAAATTATAAGCAAAACCTAAATCTAGTAGCACTTCACTCAGACCCTTACAGCTAAAGTGATTGCAAGGGACAAGACCCTCTCATGAATCTCCCAATCTTCTATTGCTTCTTAGATTCTTATTTTGATGTGGATCATTCATTGACACAAGATCATAAAGGTAACAACCCCTAAATATCTCCTTGATCATATGAAAATTTTAAGATAAGGGTGGGGTTAAATTACCACCAATAATTTTAATATCTTATTTAATGAAAATTTAAACTTTATAATCCTCTCTCGAGATGAGTATTTCAAAGTTTCAATGGAAGTGATGCAAACTCATGTTAGTTATTAAATTTCCTTGTAATGATTGTGTGTTTTTTATTGATTCTTGTGTCAAAACCTTGTTCATACTTGAGATTATATTAAACAAACCAAGTCCAAATCTAAAACATTTGTATACACACATAATGAGGTGTTAATCTACTAGAATTTTAGGTCAAACAAAAGTGACATGTTAAAACTTGGTCCCAATACCTATTTTGCTTGTCCAAACCACATAATTAAGATACCCAATTTGAAACAAAATTCTTGTCCTACATCAAAGTGTAACTTCAAACCAAGTCAAAGACCAAAATTCCAACTTCTTGCCCATGTTGTACTATTATGCCATTCATTTTAATCCAAGTGCCAATTCTAAATCAACCTTCATTGGAAGGTCAAACCAAATCTAATTCCAAATTCCAAGACTAATTCCTTTTAGAAGTCAAAATTTTAAATCTTAGTTCAAATCTTAATTCCCCATTGTCAACCAAGACCACTTATTGTGCCAATGTTCACATATTTCAAAATTTTCTAAGGGGTCTCAAATAAGTCAAGTTTCCTTTCTTTGTTCACAAAGTCAAGTTTCCAAGATAAAAACCTTTCAAGACAAGACCAAATACAAAACATTTCCAAAGTCCAAGCATTGAAAATTTATATGTGAATCCATAGTGCTCAAAAATCATGTATTTACCCTTGATAAACACATTTGAAACATTCACATTGACATACCTTTGATTCTTGTATTCTAAAGATCTTACCTCAAACCAATTCCTAAGTGATATTCCAAGTTAAGTCACATACAAATTTAAATCTAGGTTTAAATTATTTGAGACCCTTTCAAAATGAATATCATAAACATAAACATGCCTAGGTACACATGTAGTGGAGACATTTACAACCCCTCATTTGATGAGGAGGTAGTTTACAATCCCAATGGGTATGATCAATACATAGCAGATGAAGAAGACCAAAAATACCTTGCCAATGTACCATCTAATGCCAAATTGAATAACATAACCATACCTTCCAATCATATCACCAAATATTGAATAAGCCAATACCAACCATACCTTTCCCACGTACCATTTGAGACTGAACACCTAATTTAATGTACTGTATCAATGCACCACATAGTGATTAATATCAACAAGATCAATTCAATCAATAACTATTTGATAACAAAGATGAATATCTTATTAGATTGTTAGAGATGGGTGTAAAATTTCCCTTGGTTTTCCCATGGAGGATTTGTGTTATTTGGTTAGAACACCTAAAGAAGCACCTCTTACATTGCTAGACAAACAAGCTTCCTCTATCCAAGAGAAAACTTTCAATCATGCCCTAATGGTGTTACACAAATAAAAGGGTCAACTATTTGAATCTCCCACACAAAGCCAACTTATTGTTTTGTAAATACAAAAAGATAATTTGGCTATAACAACTTTAGCTAACTCCTTGGCTACATTAAAAATCTAAAATCCCACATTATTAGAGTGAAATCCTCCAACATAACAACCATTATATTTGTATATCTATCCCATGTTTAATCTAAATCCTTTTTCCAACAAAATATTATTTTTATATTTGTTTAACACACCCATTTTTGAAGCCAATCTAGTGATTAATCCTGATTCAAGTCTCCTTGTAGATTCTACCCAACATGTGGTTGATATCTCTCAAATATAATATTTTAACCCATATTAGGTAATATCCAAAATATAAAAAAACATTATTATATCTTTTCCATGACCTCCTCCTTCCAACATTCTAAGTACCTTGAAATAACAAGTTGAAAACCCACCTAAACTGTAGCAGCAAGTTGTAAGTACCCCACTTCAACAAGTAATGACAAATCCTCTACCTCATCAAGTGGAAACTAATCCCCCACCTCAACAAGTAAAGACCAATGTTCCATTTTAATAATTTTTGATTAATCCCCAACCAATATTGTCTAACCAACAACGTGTTTCTATGAGTCAACCACTTGTCACTTCTATTCAACAAGAAGCCTCCTCAAGTCAACAACTTGTGTCAATTAACCAACAACAAGTTTCCCTATGTGATAAATTCATAAGAATAAATAGTATATTCCCCTCCAATACCAATGAATTCCATTGAATACTCAATAGAAAAATTATTCATTTAGGATTCCTTTCCCTCCAAATCAATGCTACACTTAGTAACAAGTGCCTTACCAACAACAAATCCCCTATCAGTAATACCACTCTAATCTAAGAGTGAATATTATTGGTAAAAACAATTAACCAATATTTTTTACCACCTCATTATCTGATTCAAGGTAGTTTACCTTTGAATACCTAAAAAAATATGCCCACTTCCTCTCACTCTGGTACTATTTTTTAGGATTTGTAAGAGGTCAAAGGTGCAATTTCAGCCATTCAAGTAGGAAATCAAATTAAAAATTTTAAAAGGATGACATATGATCTTATCCTTTTGATATGATATATCTTCAAATACCTTTTCCAAATAATTTTGAGATGTCCAAATTTTAAAAATACAAAGGAAAAGGTGATCCCAAGGAGCATATAAAAGAATTCTTTGTTGTATGTCAAGAAGTTATGTATAGACCTATATACCTACTTCACTTGTTTCCCTATAATTTGTTTGGGCATGCCTTAGAGTGGTTCCTTACTCTACCCAATAATTATGTTGATAACTTTGATAAATTTTTTAAGATATTCATGTAGCACTTCTCTTTCAATGTTGAACATGAACTGACTATGGTTGATCTATCTCAGATTAAATAATTGGCTGCAATGTTCACTACCAATCTACAATTTGATGTCACTCATAACCTCAAGCTTATTTATTCTAATAAGTTGGAAGAATTTATTTATAATGGAATATATATTGAGTAATCCCTCATCGATAAATGGATAATAAAGCTTTACTCTCAAAACCAAGCTTAAAACAAGGCTCAAACACAAGCTTCTACGCAAGTACAAGCAAGTTTATTGGAAAAGCCTAAACCATTCAATAGGAATATAAATTTCATAGGAGATGGGGTAACTAAATATATGCATGTGAAAATAGTGCAACCACTTCCTATTCAATCAAACCCACCTACTCAACCCTTTATTTTGTAAATATCACCTCCAAGAAGGGTCATTATCACAACAAGTTTTTTAGTAATCTCGATGAGACTGTTGAGATGGTTTTCCAAAAGTTAGTTGTTACTAACATGATCATTTGGATAGTTCCACAACCATTTATATAAACCAACCTAAACTAGTTGGTATAATTAGAATGAATTTGTTTATTATCTTCAGGTTAAAGGCCATTCAATTCATAGGTGTGTGTAACTTCGCCATATTATTCAATATTTTCTTGAAATGGTGAAATAATGTTAGATAATGTGGCCACGACATCTAATAAATATTTGGGTATATATCAAAACCATTTTATATAGCATAATTCCAATAAAAATAAAAATTAGAATAGACCTCACAATTAGAATTAGAGATAAAACTAGTAGCAATAAAACTAGAATCAAGGTCAAGTTACCCATTCCAATCAAGTTAATTATAAAAATTTCCCTTATGACTAAAATGTTATAGGTTGCATCACTATTGGATATATAACTACCATTAATATCAGTCCTAATGATATTTCCAATAATATCTAACAAATTTTGTCATCCAATTTAGGACCTCCACCTCCATTTGTTGATAATCCTCATTTGGCTTGTAAACACCACTCAATAGCCAAGATTTACCATTTTAAGCCTTCATTCCCACTCTTGTAATGATATCAACCCTCCACTAACTTAAATGGTAACTTTAGGTTACCATTTAAGGTCCTACATCTTCTTCCTCCAAAAATCCCATTCAAGGTCCTCCACCTTAGATTACCAAGCCAATTGCTCCTATTAATGACAAGCCTTATGATATTGTGGAAAAATGAAAAAAGACACCTATGAAAATTTATATTTTATATTTTATAATGACATCAAAGATCCACAAGAACATATTTAATGAGATTATAAGTCAATCTAAGATCCCAAGTGACTTTACACCTAATTTTTTCACATACTTGTGAGTCATCTAGATTTATGCCAACAACTCACCTTTGATCAAATGGATATGTCATCCCTTATAACTTTGAATAATAGCCTGATTTACATATAAGTAATCATTTCCCACCATAAATCTAAAATAGTTATGATAGACAATGGTTATAGGCTAAATATTGTAACTTTGAATTTAGTCAAACACTTGGGCTACATAATAGTATATCTTCATCTAGATACCATCATTATCAAATCCTATGATAATGAGGAGAAATAATATCAGAGAACCATTTATTTTCCTATTATCATTGGGTCACTAACCCATGACACTCTATGTCATGTTCTTGATTTAGAACTATCATATAACTTGCTCCTTGGGTGACCATGGATTCATGAAGTGCATGGTGTACCTTCTACTCTCCATCAGTGTATCAAGTTTCTCCATTATAGATTAGAATTTACTATTCCTAGTGACCTACAATCATACCAATTTAGTTTACATTTGGAAGCAAAATACAAAAGCTACAACTATCACTTTGGCCTAAAACCTATCTCCAAGAAGGACAAGGCTATAGTTTATCAAGCACCTTAGTCCAATTATGTGGATCAAAGTACCCTTGCCTCCAATTCAGATACACCACCTATTATAATAGCCAATAATTTTACCATTTAGGAAAATGACCATGGGGAATACAAAATTATTAGCGCTTTCAATATATTTAATTAACCTAAGATGCATGAATCATATGATAGACCCAAATGAAAGCTACTAAAAGGGAATGGCATAGAAAGGATGATTCTCATCAGAAAGGGCATATGGTTTTCATCAAAACCACTTTGTAGGATCAATAAAAAATCAAGGCCAATGATGATTCTACAATCATACTTCCTATGACCCTACTCCTCCTTATGATTACACATCATCTCACACATAGACTACTGACCCTAGTTATCATGCTTCAATACATTTGCCTCTTATATGGATCCTATTACATTGTATCCACATCCCTCAGACATCCTTAACACCTTACTTTCCCTTTTACTCATTGACGAGCCTTTTAGATGCCTCTTGGGGCCCTTCTAGAGGCCTATTGACCACCCAAGATGGTCTTTTGACCCAAGCCATGGCTTATGGGGGAAAATAATGGCATAGGTCACATGTTTCATTCAAAAAACTCATGGCCTAGGCTACAACCTAGGCAAAATGTGATAAAAAGGGCCCTATTTGGTCTCCAATGGCTAGAAACGGTTAGTTTTTGTCTATTGTGAATTAGGGATGCCATATATGACTACTTATCACTCCTTTTTCTCCCTCTCTCTTATTATTTTTCACTAATATCTCATATTTATCATCACTCTCTAAGTTATTTTGCCTTCTTGGATCTCATTTTGTCCATTCTTGGCATGCTTGGGATCTCATTATGACAAGGGATGCCCTACTGCTCTACAACTTGATTTGGTGGTTCACCTTGCTCTCCACAGTGATCCTGAGGCTTGTTTTTTAATCCTAGCTCCCTCACACTCCATTTCACCTATTATTGTGCTCTCTATATTATATCTCTCATAGTTTGTAGCTTCTCCTTCACCTCTTACATTGTTATTGGTTCTTGGTTTAGACTCAACCCACATATAACTTGGTCTTCCTCCCTCATTGCTTCCTAGCTTGGATTCCTAGTTGGTAAAACATCTGCACAATATTTTTGATCTTGATATGAGTGCACTTTTCTATGCAAAGTGAAATTCCCATTTTTTTATAGTAGTGTATTAGCTAGGTTTTCATTATTTTGGTGATTTAGTTTGTTTGGAGCATTCTCTAGGCTAGTTTTTGAACATTTTACATATGTATGTATTTAGAACATCTTTCATTGATTGAAAATATATTACATTACATGATATATTTGCTTATGAAACATCTCTCATTGCATGATATAATCCTATTTTATCAAAACAATCTATACATTTGCACAAACAATCTCCTCTTTGCTAAACTAGAAAGTTGCATTATTCGGAAGTAATATTATTGAAAACAAAGAATTATCTTAGGCTTAGATTATAAATTCTCTTAGACCCTTTCTTGGAAACATATTTGATTCCTAAAACATCTTTGATTTGGCCTTAAAGTAACTCTCTTTTAATCTTATGCATCATTCAATAGTTCTCTCAATTCAGCATTTTCATTTCCATAATTTGTATGCAAGTATATTTGTTATTTTATTTACTCACTTCACTATGGTTATACCCATTAGATATACCTATACCCTTTTTGTTCTTGATCATGTTATCCCTAACCTAGTTTACAAGCCTTTCTATAGCTTGGTTCAAGTTGGTAAACTAGATATCCTTTATAGATCACTAGTATCCCATAGTGTCCCTGAGCCTTTTAGCCTTCTAAGTGTTTGCTTAAGTACCCTATGTAACCCCCTACCAAACCCTAATGGGTCTATTTATATTCTTTGAGATAAAATCTATCATGCTCGATGGGACATCACATTTGGTCTCATGCCAATTCTTACCTATTTTGAACTTGATTAGTCAACTCCCCTCTAATAGATGCTAGGTTTTGCTTTTAGTTGTGTTTTGGCTCTCACCTCAGTTGTTACATCCTTATTTATTTTTATGTGCTTTTATAGGGTAGTTATTTGATCATTTACCTTTTTTTTGTCTCCTACATTGATCTTGCTTCATTGCATCCATGGCCAGCCTCCCACCCTTGGGATGTTAATCTGGTCAGATCCAGGGTTATGTCCCTAAGTTCACTCATGAGCAGGCTAAGACTAAAATGGACTGCCATAGACACCATAGGACCCAAGAGATTTCATTGACCTATCATAGTGACCTTGACCCTCTCATGTTCTATAGGGAATAAGATTGGTAGATCTATAACCAATGGACTCAATCTCCTTTCTACCAGTCTAAGCTCTGTTCATCTGAGGGAAATTCCCCTTAACCTCACATCACTTTTCATTCACCCATTTGTGGGGGTGATAACCCCCTTTCAAGATTAAGGCCCAATGAGATATGAATGATCAATAATGATTATCATAGATAGCTTCAAGTGAATGAAGAGCACCCTTCTCCCCTTAGGTGTAGTTGGCATGCTTCTTATAGAGATAGAGATCATACCCACTCTAATTCAAGTGACTCAAATAGTTATAGTGTGAGTCCCCCATCCCTTTCTTGGAAGGATACTCGATATCAAAAACCCCCTCATGTCCATGTTGAGAGACACAGGCATTTCAACTCAATGAGACATCCACATCACATGGATTCCTACCATCATCCTAGCCCCTCATTTAGAGTCTCAGATGAGTGTGATGATTTCAATCACCACTTAAAAACTAGAGATCAATGAGATGTTTATCTCAAACATCAGTGCACTCATTTACACCCCCATGTTATGACATGTGGCCAAAATCATGGATACCTAGGTCACCATGATCATTTACATTAGCATGCCACATCATATCATCATCCCTATAGGGAACGGTATGTTTCCCATGGTTATTCCTCACCCCATGATAGGGAGTATTTCCATCATGAGTTTCTCCCACATCATGACCCACCTTATCATTTTCCCTTTCATGACTAGGTTTGTGATGAGTCTTATTGGCATAGGCAACATCATAACCTCCATGAGCCTCCTCAAGGAGCTCATCTCTAACCTACGATCAACTGTGCCTATGAGGGTCTTCATAATAATCCTTTATCCCCTTGGGTACATGTTATTCCCCTTCCTACTCCGATCCTTAAACTAGCTAAGTTTAATGGGACTTGAGACATTAGTCCCACAAATCATATCATAGCATTTATGATGGCATGTATGGATTGGGAATAAGATGAAGGCATGATGTTGAAGCTCTTTACACACTTCCTATGAGCTGAAGCTCTCATTGGTTCCAGAATCTACCTCTAGATTTCTCTTTCTAGCTTTTAATTCCTTTTGGATGACTTCCTCTAGTATTTCGATATCTCTAGACCATTTAACCTCGACATCTAATCACTTACCTCCATGGCTTAGGCCAAGGGATTGTCAAACTTTGACTTTGTACGTAGGTGGAATTCAATCATCCATACATGTAGGACAAGGTTTTTATATGATTAGCTTTATGATATGTTCATTCTAACATTAAGGCAAGAGGTTCACCTTGAGGTCCTCAAGCATGAACCCACCTCTTATGATGAAGTTGTTAACAAGTGTCTAAATATTGAAGTCTTTGAGGTACGTGCAGGTATTCACCCAATTTTGACCCAAAAGTCATCCTTTTCATGTGATCATAATTGTAATGTGACTAGGGATGGTATCATCGATTCTCCTCTCAAGAATAAGGATAAGAAGAATATCTATGAGGTTAATGCTCTAAGTAAGGGGCCAACTAAAATTAAGTCCCCTAAAATGAGCATCATGAAACCATGGACAATGTTCCCTTATGACACCACCAAGTTTTGACATTTACATCAGATGAAGGGCCAAAATGAAAAAAATTATGCCAATAGCCTTACCTCCTCAAATTTCTCCACTTATGAAACCTAACCATAAATTGAATGTGTTCAAGAGCCTCTGCCTAACCACAAGGAAAAGAAGAAGAAGAAGAATAAGAAGATGAAATTCAAGGCTATAGCCCATCATTCCTCCTCTTGCTCTTCTACCTCTTATGACTCCTCTTCCCAAGTTGACCCAAAATGGAAGGCCAAACATGAGAGTACCAAGGTCATTTTTTCTATCAATATAGCCTCTATTGTGTATGAGTGTTTTGTTAACATACACTTGGGTCAGACCACTAACCTTGTTGGAGATACTAGTGGTGCGGGGCCTTTTACCCAACCCATGAGAGTAGAGAACCCCAAAGTTATATTTGAATTTAGTGTAACATCCCTTAGGCTAGACAATATCTATACTCCATCATAGAGTAATTATAAGGCCTCTTTATTGGGATCTCCATTTGAGACCTTGTTCACCTTTGCCTTGAGCAAAGGGGTCTTATCTTTGATGAGCTTGGTCTCTCTCATGAGGGTCCATTATAGGATGATGTCGAGGTTTTATTCAACTCTAACATTTATGGTCACCCTCATCCGCCCACATTAATTTTTGACCCTACCTCTTTGTTAGACACTTTGATTCTTACAAAGAGGGATAGGCTCCTACTCTAAATTTATACCTCCATTGATGATTTTCATGTCAAGAGATGCATCATTTACTATGGATTTGTATTGAACATCATGCCCTTGCATGTGTTCAATGAGCTTGGGATTAGTTAGAAAAACCTATCTGATTCTTGTCACAATTGTGTTGGTTTCAATAATGACATGGTTGAACCAGTGGGAAACATTAAGCTTCAAGTCAAGTTTGGCCCTAAGATAGTTAGGATCAAGTTTTTTGTGTTAGACTTAGATCTCTCATACAAAATGATCCTTGGCTATCCATGGACCATTATCATGCAAGCCATCACATCAACACCATTTTGTATGGTCCAGCTCATGTAAAAAGGTGAGGTTCATACCATGAAGGTAGACCCAAATTCTTAGGAATTTATCTATGCTAAGAAAAATACCTTTGATGAGGCTTTGGATATCTTTTCATGGGGCCCTATGGGTTCACCCAAGGCTCCTGTCTCTAAATATTTTTTTCACAAGGATGAGCATTTTGATCTGACTAAGTATCAATCAGCATTCACTCCTTCAAAGTTTAGCATACGTTCAACCACTCCCTCTCCTACCCCACAATGGCAAGTTGGCTCTTCCCTTCTTAGAGACCTCCTTCAAGATATATTATTGAACATTGGGCTTCCGCTCTTGTTGTACTTCTCCAATTAGAGAAATATCTCTTTTAATGCATCTCCCATGAAGATTGCTAAGGTTGTTAAGTCCAATCTTGAGTGTTATTCCATCCATGGTATAACACATAACTAGATAAATGAGAAGAGAGATTACAAGAATCTCATACCTATATATCATGTGCATCTCCATACTCTCATTTATTTGGGTTTAGAGGTCCCATTCACCAATATTAACCCAACTTTTAGCACTCCTATGTTTTAGGTCATGACTGGTGAACCTAAGGATATGAATGTTCCATCTCCTTATTTTTGCCTTTTCCCTATTATTTTTCCTCTTCATAGGCCATGCTTGAGGTAGGCTTTTGGTTAGGGTGGATTGGTAGCCTGCCCTCAGGGATAGGCCTGGGCCTGGGCTTATGGTGCTTTAGTGAGCCTAAAAACTTACTAAAACACCCTCCCTAAGCCCCCATTCAATGGATTACCCCTATTATAGCATCTATTATAGGACCTTGAGAGTATTCATATCCATTTGGCTTGTGCACTCCTCCTTGAATGCACCTTATTATAGAATCAAAGTATTTTGCTTCTTTTAGTTGGTTGAGCTGCTACATGCTGGTAGATATCCCTCTATTAACTCCCTCTCTCCTTTTCTTCAGTTCTTATAGGTGGTGTGGGTTAGTGGTTTTAGTTGCTTATGACTTACTCTAACCTTCCCTGGATGGTTTTCATCTATCATGGGCCTCTTACCACCCCTCCTTGCCTCTCATTGTGGTTGGTATTGAAACACTCTCTCCTAGTTGGCCCCCACATAGAAATGATAGCTCTATTGGTTAAGATGTCTTTCTTGTCTCTAGCATTCTGACTCATCCTCACATCTACATAATAGAGAAACATAACCATAAATCAATCATGCATGTGTTGGAATGAGATAAACATGTTTAACCAACATGTTTTTCTTGTTTTCCCCCTCTCATTCCTTTTTAGGCTAGTTTTGGGCCCTTCGAGCTCCCCAAGACTATTTTTGTCCTTTTCTAACTGAGGTCATGGGTTTCTAAGCTATCCCATAGCCTGAAAATGGTCTAGGCCACATCTCTAGTGGCCTAGTAATGGTCCAAGATGTGGGTTTGCCTAGGTAAGGCGTGGTCTGGGCTAGCATCCTTCTTTTTACCCTCTCCTAGCCTCTATTTCATTTTGTTATTTCTCTTGAAACCATAAAACCTTCATCTAAAAGGTTTTGTCCTATTATGGACATAATGGTAAAGTTCATTTATCTCTTTAAGGCCTCCTTGGGTGTGTTTTTAGACCATTCCAATCTCTTGGACTTTGAGGTCCTTTAGTTTGTCAAGCTTGTGTACTCCTTATCAGATACACCTTGAGATAAAATTTGATCTCTCTACTTATTTTAGATAGTAGTTTCTTGGCTCATTCATATCCAATCCCTACTGACTCCCTCTTTGTCTTTTACTATGGTTTTTTTAGGTGTGGGTTCATGGTTGTAGTTCCTCTAGGACTTGCTTAGGTCTTCATTGACCAGTCTTCATCTCTTCATGGACATCCTACCACCCTTAGTCACCTCATCCCACAGTCATTGTTTGTCTTTACCATTTGATTATGACTTGATTGTGTTTTTTATCTCCCTCGTGCTACTCGCTCATCTTACTCTATGTTGAGATGCTCCTTTTGCAACATCCTCTTGATTATGGTGCACCTCTCAATGGTGATTCACACTGATAGTGATAGTTGAGGAAACCTATGATCTACCACTTTTGCTTAGATTATCGATGACTCATGGGACTACAATTTTGTTATAGCTTAGTTACCTTCTTTCTGAGTGAGTTGAATAATGTAATCGAAGTATCATGTAATTATCAATGCTTTAAATGAAGCTCATATGATAAGCATACACTATGTGCAATTATTTTCTAACTCACTCTTATCCATGTCTTAACTCATCGATGTCTAATCTATCCTTAACTCTAAGTTGCTCCCCCTCTTCAAGGTGGTGCATGATTTACTCTCCTCCTTTGAGGATGTCTATGCCACCCATATACCTCATAGGGAGAAAACTAGAGCTTGGACTCTAGTGAATGTCATTCTAGATTATATGGTGTGATTTGATATCACTTATGTCCCTTGTATATAGGAGCTAGAGCTAGAGTTAGAGATGAAATTAGATTTGGATTACACAATGTTTGTACTCTCACCCATGGATCATATTGTCAACTTCTTTCACCACCATCCTTATCTGATAAGTGAAGGTAATGTTCTCTTTTATCATTTTAGTACTTGATTTTCTTTGATTTTATGTGGCTTCTAAGTACTACACAACACTCTGTATTCATTTGAACACTAACTACTTATACCTCGAGGACATATGTAATCATACTTCCTATGACCCTAGTCCTCCTTATGATTACACATCAGCTCACATATAGACTACCAACCCTAGTTATCCTCCTTATAGGCATTTTTTGATTATCATGGATCCTCTCACATCGTATCCACATCCCTCAAACATCTTTAGCACCTTACTATCCCTTTCACTCGTTGGCAGGGCTTTTAGACACCTCACTAGGGCCCTTTTGAAGGCATATTGACCACCCGAGATGTAATTTTGACCTAGGCCATAGCTTATGGGGTAAATCATGGCCTAGGCCACATTTTTCCTTCATAAAATCCATGGATTAGGCCACATCCTAGGTAGAATGTGAGAAAAAGGTCCCTGTTTGGTCCCTAATGGCCATAAATGACTAGTTTTGGTCTTTAGCTAATTGGGAATGCCATATATGACTGATTATCACTCATTTTTCTCCCTATCTCCTATTATTTTCTTGATCTAATCTCTCCTATTTATCATCACTCTCTAATATATTTTGCCTTCTTGGATCTCACTTGGTCCATTCTTGGCATGCTTGGGCTCTCATTATGACAGGGGATGCCATAATGCTTTTCAGATTGATTTGGTGGTTCACCTTGCTCTCCATAGTGATCTTGAGGCTTGTTGATTACTCTTATCTAGATCAAGATCCATTTCACTTGTTATTTTTCTCTCCATATTGTGTCTCTTATAGTTTTTAGTTTCTCCTTCACCTCCTCCACTGTTATTGGCTCCTAGTTTGGACTCAACCCATATACAACTTGGTCTTCCTCCTTCATTTCTTCCTAGCTTGGATTCTTGGTTGGTATAAAAATTTTCACAATATTTTTTATCATGATATTAGGGCACTTTTATATTCAAATTTAAATCCTATTTGTTTGCAATAGTGTATTAGCTAGGTTTTCATTATTTTGGTAATTTAGTTTGTTTGGAGCATTCTCTAGGGTAGTTTCTGAAGATTTTGCATTGGTATATATTTAGAACATATTTAATTGATTGAAAATTTATTACATTACATGTTATTATTTATTATAAAACATCTCTCATTACATGGTAGAATCTGTAGTTACTCAAAATGTTCTATACATTTGCACAAATAATCTCTTCTTTGCTAAACTAGAAAGTTGTATTATTAGGAAGTAATAGTGTTGAAAATGAAGAATTATCTTAGGGTTATATTATGAATTATATTTCACCCTTATTTTAAAATTTCTTTGATTCCAAAAACATCTTTCATTTAGCCTTAAAGTGCCTCTCTCTTAAGCTTATGCATCATTCGATAGTTCTCTCAATTCAGCGTTTTCACTTCCATAATTTGTATGTAAGTAGATTTCTTATTTCAGCTACTCACTTTACTTTGATTATACCCATTAGATATACCTATTCACATTTGTACACTTTATCATGATAGCCTTAACTTGGTTTATGAGTCTTTATATAGCTTGGTGCAAGCTGAAAAACTAGATAGCCTCTATAGATCACTAGTAGCCCATAGTATCCCTGAGCCTTTTAGCCTTCTAGGTGTTTTCTTAAGTACCATGTGTATCCCCTCCCAAACCCTAGTGGATCCATTTGGATTCTTGGAGCTAAAAATTCATGTATATATAATGATGATTTTTCCACCTGCTACCAAAACATAAAGTATCATATACCAAACAGGGTAATGGATAATCAAGCCTATAAGTGCAAAGGCCTGGGTTCAAAATAATAAGGACTTATAAGCTAGTATCAATTGCCAAAAATAAATTAACTCGAGGTACTATATATAAACTACATATGGGTGACCCCTTAGATCTTGAGAGTGATTCTTCTTTATCATCTAACACACATAATATCGACAGTGACACAAAGTCTTATTGTATCATTTACGATGAGTTGGATGACACAAATCTATTTGACCATAATACCATATGTACCATTATTATCTTTCCATCTTATTCCCCTATTTTCCTCCATCATCCCCAATTGATTGACTGGGACCAACAAGACTCTTACATAGTATAAGATGATTTTTAAAATGATGAGGCAATCATTCAATTTTTAGGCCTTAGAGATAATTTTCCATTAGGTGATCACAAAAAGGGATTTATTGTTACATTAGACCCTAATACATATTTTGGAGACCAGGTAAACTTCCTTAGTCACAAACAATAAGAAAAATAAAATCAATCATTGAGGTCCCAAAGTGAAAACATCTTTGAGGTGATTTTGGACAAGGGTAAAATTAAAGAAAAAGATGAGTCCCATGGTGAAACCCTCTTTTAGGTGCCATTGGATGAGGAATTTCACCCTTTCTCAAATGAAGCACATGCCTCTTCTAGTCCCAAAATATCATTTCAATCAGGGATCAGTTCATAGGATCATAAAGTAATTTATCAATTAGCTCAAGATTTCACACTAGCCTTTGAGAAATGGCATTTGCCAAACCTTGGTGATTTAGATTCTTCTTGCATGGGTGAAATTGATGAGCCAATAGAGCCACCATATGAAGATGAATACCAATCTACTATATTTCTAACTATTGTAGAAGATGGTTCCACACTACTTAAGGAGGATACCATCGAAGTCAATATTAGAACACCTGCCAATCTTAAATGGATCAAACTTGGAGTGTCCCTCACTAAAGAGGAGCATGAGCTTCTTACTACCCTCCTTAAAGATTTTTTTGATATTTTTACATGGTTTTATTTAGATATGATTGGCATGGACCCTAATTTATTTGTATACCACCTTGTTTTACACTTTAATAGTAAACCTATCAATCAAAAATTGAGAAAAATACACCCTCACATAGCCATACTTGTCAAGAAATAATTATAAAAACTATTGGAGGCAAACTACATCTATCATATTGATTATTCAGAGTGGATATCCAACATAGTCCTAGTCAATAAAAATTCCCAAGGAATCCAATTATGTATTGACTTTAAATATATCAATAAATCATGCCCAAAGGATGACTTTCCTTTGACCAATATTGATATGATTGTAAATTCCATAGCACGGTACGAGATGCTATCTCTTATAGATGGATTCTTAGGATATAATTTGATCAACATTGCACCTGAAGGACCAACACAAGACAACATTCACTAGCCCATGGAGAATATTTTACTATTAATTGATGTCATTTGGCTTCAATTATATCGGTGCCACATACCAACATTCCATGACATGATGTATGATATCATTGATGACTACGTGGATAATATTTTGGGAAAATACAAGACCAGAGTAGGACATCTAGATGTATTATAAAGATTCATTAAATGACTTTGTGAATATAAAGTAAAGATTAACCCTAAAAAGTACATCTTTGGCATCACTTCAAGAAAATTATTAGGTTTAATTGTCTCCCTTAGGAGCATTGTAGTTGATCCAACCAATTTTAAGACCATTAAATAAATGACTCCACCTTCTAATCTTAAGTATCTCTACACCTTGTAGGTAAATATCTAATCTATCAGGTGGTTTATTTTTTAGTTGGTAGATAGATTCCATTATTTTACTCATCTCTTAAATAAAGGTAAAAAATTTTCATGAAATATATATTATCAACAAGCCTTTGAGAAATTAAAATAATATCTAGTAAATCCACCTATTCTAACTCCACCAACACCTAGAAAACCATTAATTCTATACATATCAATGACTGAATGTGCCTTGAGGGAACTCCTGGCACAACATAATGATCAATGGAAATAAAGAGTTGTATATTATTTAAGTTGCACATTGGATTCCTATTAACATAATTACAACTCAGTTGAAAAAGCTTACTTAGCCATGGTGTTTATAGCCCAAAAATTGTGACACTATGTGGTTAACAACAATACCATTGTCATTGCTAAAGTGGACCCACTCAAATATCTACTTTCTAATGCAACTTTGATTAGTCGTATGGCCAAATGGATCATGTTATTTATTGAATTTGAGATTGAATGTGTTCATCAAAAGGCCATTAATGGGTAGGAACTTACATAATATATTGATGAAGCACCCTTATCATATACAAAACTACTTATTTTTAATTTTCTTCATGAGTCAATCATGACTCTAGACAACACTTCTTCTAATCTTCAACATTGGACCCTTTACTCTAATGATTCCTACACTTATCATGGATCAAGAGCCAATATTTTATTCATAACACCAAAAGGGAATCACAATCCCAAATTATTTCACATTGGTTTTTCTTGTACCAATAATATAGCAGAGTGTGAAGCACTTATTATCAGGCTTCATTTAGTAGTAAAATATAATATCAAAAAATAACATGTTCATGGAGATTATCAACTAATTATCAATCAAATAATAGAACAATCCTAGACTAAAGATGAAAAGCTTATTCCTTACAATAATATGGTGGACCATCTTAAGCAACACTTTAAACACATCCAATTTGAAAAAATTCCAAGAGGAAATAATAGAATTGATAATGAAATGGTAACAATTAGTTCCCTAATGTAATTATAGATCATGTTATAAATTACCAGTTTCTTATTGAACATCTCTTAAGGCCAACTCATGAATGTTCTTAATCTAAAATGGTATGTGATATTGTTGGTCCCATCTTACCTTAGAACTCCAAATATATGCCTACCTTCATGAAAATATTATCCCATCTCACCTTTCCCATAACAAACAAAAATCCTTCATTCATACCACATCTCATTATAAAATTATCACTACCACATTCTATCGTAGAGGATATGATAGAACTATACATTGTTGTTTAGCTTTGGTAGAGTCTAGATTATCACTTAAATAGGTAAATGAAGGTATTTCTGGGGCCTACACTGATGGATTGGTCCTTGCCAAGAAACTCCTATGTAAAAGGTGTTACTATCCCACTATGTAGGTCAACACATGTACTTATGTAAAAACATGATTGGCTTTTCAAAAGCATGTCAATCTAATTCATTCATTAGCTCAGTTGCTTTAGCTAATCACTATGTCATGAATATTTTTTTCATGGGGACTTGATGTCATAGGTAAAATAAATCCTACTTTTTCAAATGAACATAAACATACCCTTTCTACAACTAGATATTTTACAAAGTGGGTTGAAGACATTCCACTCACCTAGATAACTGGGAAGTAGATTTATAAATTCATTCTCAACCATCTCATTGTTTTCTTTTTCATTCCCTCATACCTCACTTTTGATAATGGCATCTCCTTTAAAAAAATGATGTCAAAGCCCTCTATGCCAAATACTAGATCAAGTAACACTTTTCCACTATCTATTTTCCTCAAATTAATGGTCAGGCTGAAACATCTAACAAAAACACCAATCCAAATACTAAAAAAGAATGTTAATGTTTTTGGTCATGATTGGATTTTACAATTATTTCCTGACCTCTAGGTTTATCATACCAATACCTGCACCCTAATAGGCACCACATTATACTCTCTTATTTATGGCACTAAAGTTATTCTCCCTATTGAGATCGAGTTTCCTTCTTTGCACATTTCATTTCAAAATATCATTGATGAGGAAGAATACATAGTTTCTTGGCTTCAAGAATTAGAACTATTTGATGAAAATTGGGTAACTAATTTAAACAATCTCCAAGCATATTATAACATGTTAAATTGTAGCTACAACAAGTACATCAAACATAGAGATTTTAAACTTGGTGATCTGGTCCTGAAAGAAAATCAAAAGAATACCAATTTCACCCATGAAAAGAAAGACAAATTTGAGCCTAATTGGTTGGGCCCATTCATCATCATAGCTAACTATGGATTCAGGGCATACATATTGGCTATACCAAATGGTGAAGAGTTGGAGGAACTCATGAATATTATGCATCTTAGTCATTTTTACACTTTAATTTCTCAAACATTATCTATGAACACCCCTATTTGGGGGCATGATCTAAAAATACCCTCCATTCATCCCACTTCTAATTAAGTCAGTCTATATTGATATTATTCCCTCATTTTATCACCATTCTTGATCTTGATTCTAGTTTATTGGTATAAAAATGATTCTAGATGCTAGAATTCAAATAAATTTCAAGAAAATTATTTAGATTTGGTCATTATCATCAAATTTAGGATAGGCAGTATCTCAAAGTAGCTTACACATGATTTCCATGTATGATGGTCTTTGAAATACATATTTGGCTCTACTTAAAACCTATACCATTTTTTTATTCGTATGCCCTTATTATTTTCAACCCTATTCTTGATTAATATTAACTTTTTCTAGGGTTGAACTACATTGACATGAGGTCCATTTGGACTATGTAGGCAGTGCTCAATTTTTAAGGTCATCTCGATTACCCCTTTTCTCATGCTCTCACTATTTTGTAAGTAATTTAAAACATGCTCTCATCATTTTAATATTAATTTAAGCCATACCCTCACCATTTTATAATAAACATAAGTTATGATCTCATCATTTTATGAGTAACCTAAGACACAATCTCATTATTTTGTAAGTTAAACCATTTTGCATCTTGTAATCCACCATTGATTTGAGATGCCAAAAACCCAAAAATATTCAAAAAATACCAAAAACCCTAAAAAAATTAAAATATTAGAAACAACCTAAAAATCAAAATAAAATAAAAAAGGGATTAAAATCTCCATAAGAGATATTAATTCACAAAATTTCTACTTGCTTTGTCATCTTATTCACAAGTGGCCTTTTGCTTTGTTCTAGATGGTGTAATTTTTTGCATTTGCCTAGTGGGAACCCCTTATCCAACCATAATCATTTATGAATTAACATTACCAATATTTCATTTACCCTCCCATTTTTTGGAGAACTATATTAGACTAAGGTCCACACATACTATGTAGGCAACACTTGGATGCATGGGATATTTCAGGTCAAATCGACCAATCTTATTTCCATTTCATTTTTACCAATGTACCTCAAATGCTATCACTATTTTATGAGTTTACCTTTTCCTATCCTTCTTATATAATCAAATATCTTACTTATCATCATTTTCATTCTTTCCCATATCCCTAGGAGAACTACAATTGGCCTAAAGTCCATAGGACTATGTAGGCAATTTCTACTTACATGGGGCATTTGGAGTCAACCCAACTAACCCTTTTCTTTTTCTTCTATTCCCCCTTCCATCCAAGTAATAGTCTTATCATGTTCAGTTAACTTGTAGATATTAGGGGATAAATATCCAATATTAATACCTTACTTTAACACATGCATAAATGATTCATTAATTACTTATTTTATAGTGTCTTTGTGTGTTTATCTATAATGATTAGTTTTGATTATTTTTGGTGCATTTGTTTCCTCTTAAAAACTAGATTATTTTTATTTTTTTTCTTTTTAGTTTGTGTTTTATTGTTTATTTGTTTCTTTTTTTCTTTTTTCACCTTGACCTAGTCCACTATGTCAATGGGGTCATCATCATCGTGCTTCATGTCATGCAATCGTACTTAAGTCCATCCATTAGAATATGTCAACCTTGTCATCATGGCTTTTTATCATTTGTGTATTATTTTAAATTATGTATTGGATCAAGGGTTATTCCTTATGCACATTACAACCTAGTCATTATGGTGTTTTATATCATGATGCATATCATTCAATAGTATATCAAAAATCAAGTGCTAGAATTCTAATTAGTAATGTTGCAGTAAAATATCTCCTTGTATACCATCCCTTAACCCATTACTCAAGTACCTAATCATTATTTATCAAAATTAAATATGCCCTACTAGGGTAAACCATTTAGACCAATCAACTTCACCATACTAGGGTAGTTCCTTAAATCAATGACCAAATCTACCCTGCTAGGGTATATTATTATGATCAACTAAGATCACCTTTTTTGGGGCCAAGTCCATCATCTAGTATTTATTATAATTCCAAGCCTATGTATTTATCCCATTCTTACTTCTTCCTCTCTATTTTGATGGCTCGTATGTTTCAACTTCTTCCCCAATCATCCCCTCAAGGGGGAATCCAAGGCTATTCAAGCACCCTTTCGGGAATTTATCTAATTTTACAAACTCATAAAATTTAAAAATAAAATGAGAAGAGTGAAGACATCATTCTTCAAGCATTATTAAATTTATTAAAAATATGTTATTGTGCCTAGTGTCTCACAATGTATTCTCAAATAGGGTCAAAATATAGACACTTCATTTTAACCACTTTCATGTCTAAACTAAAATCAAGACTAAATTTTCATAGTCACATGTAATTTTAACTAAAAATCACAACTAAACCTAATTTACCTACATAACTATCATTTTAATCTGAAATCACAGTGATACATCCCTGATTAAGGTAACGGATCGCATTACATCATTAATCTTATCTAGCACATCTTGAATTAAATCAACCCTTTACAAGATTATTCATAGGATAATTAATTTAATACCTGATTGACAAATAAAAACATTGTAAAAATCCACCATTATTATCATTATTGATTAATCCCACTTAATCAAGCCTAATCATTCCTCTAATAAGAAAATCCATGGATTTGAAATTATCTTATTTTCCTAAAATCAAAATTATAATATTGCCTCATAAATGGATGGCATCATCAAGTAAAATGTGTAAGAAAGGGAATATTATGACATGTCTTACATTTTATTTACACACTCAATATAAGTTCTTACACTTTTCTTACATACTGTTTTTCTAACACCCCTCTTACACACTTCAAGAGGGACAATGACTACACTTCTCTTCCAAAGTGCCTTCCATACTCCAAAAGGCCTTAAATGGTATATCTTAAACACTTCATGTGTGTAATCATATATTTTAGGATTGATCCTCAACCCTCCATCTTGAGATGAGATGAATGGTTCACAATGATTCAGGAAATCTATAAATAAGAACCTCACACCTCTCATTTTAAGAAGTTTCTCCATTTAAACTTACTCTATTGAATTATATAAGGAGATTAAACACTCTCATTCCAAGCCAAATAAAAATCAAGTATAGATAAAGAGATATTCTTCCCACATGAGGAATCAAGCATTGATGAAGAAAACTATGTCTACAAGTCAAACTCAACCTCTTTAAACCAATCTTCAAGTGAATCTTCAAGGGAGATAAAAGCATGGTTCTTTATCTTCCAATTGCATTTCTTGTTTGTTTTCCACATAGCTCAACCTATGGATTAGGCTTGATATGCTATGTCTTAAATTTGTATTTTATTTTATACACTAAAAATTGACTAACCTCTCTTGGATTTCTGATATATAGTACTAATTGGTTTTCTCAAGCTTGCACAAATCGAGGAGACTTCAAATCATGTATTTTATAGTAATAAAGCACTGATAGTTACAATAAGAGCTTGGACTTGTTCATTAATTTTAAATTTGTCCAAAGAGTTAAATTTTCCATTGCATCTACCTGTCAAGCCTCTAAAGGGTTATTTGCTTGTTTTGGAAATACAGCCACCATTACATATAAGTCATGGTTTGATGGATATTGGCTATTGTAATCATCATTTTATTCAAGCTTTCTTGATGATTCCTCTATAGATATTAATCATTTTTATCTTGATACATTGTTAGTTTTTATGATAAAAATCATGAATTCCCATAGAATCCTTGTTCTAAGAAGTAACTTCCAGTTCGTTGGATTTGATTGCCAAGTAGAAAATGTAATTATAATCTCAATGTAGGAGCGTGTTGTAAAAATTCATGCCAACTTTGAGTAAAATTTCACCTCTTAAAATTACATAAGATGTTCATATTAGGATTAGTTTATGACCTTACATGGCTAATGGAAAACTAGTCATTGGACCTATTCCTAATTTTCCAAAACTTATGTTGGCAAATGGTTATAAAGGGGCATGGTTGTGCATAGCTCTTGGAACTACTAAAATGGTTGTAGATATGGTATTGGTTAATGCCATGAAATTTGATCTAGGAAATTTTTATCCATTAGGTACATGTTTCAAGTATCATTAGTTCATATTATAAAGATATGTCAGTTTACCTTAAGTTAATTGATAGTAAAGTAGAAAGGTAAATGAGAAAGTAAAAATTATAAATAAAAAAATCTAAGCTGAATACTAATTTTCATCATGTCATTTTACCTGATTATATATTTTAAGACATTGATAAATATTACTCAATGTATAACAATTTTTTCTCTAAATATCCAAGGATAGTTTGCCTTAAAGTTCATCAAGTAAATTTACCTGACAAAGTCTAAGTTTCAAAATAAAAAATCTAGTAGTGAAAATTAGGACTTATTCTCCAAATATAACAAGAAGTGAAATTTGTGATTATTTGAAACTTGAAATGGAATTATCTCTTTCATTTTGATTAGTGGATCCTACTTCATACTCAATAAATTCTAATTATAAAAATCAAAACATTATTAACATATCATACAAGACACTTGTTCAGTTGGAAAGTGTCAAACATGTGGCTCCTATCAATATTGTAAGCTTCGTGTTAGATATCACATTTCATGGAAACAATTTTAAACAAGTATTTATAAATGTAGAAGATAAGTTTACATATTCTTGTAAAGGGAGTCATGATAGTTTCAATTTGTGGAACAATGAGGTCAGGTAAGTCAACCTTTTAACCACAATCCTAGGATAAATATCAAGAATTTCTACCACAGTAAAGGTGTGTGATAAAAATATTATTTTATGTAATCTTTATGGAGAAAGATGCATTAATTTAAAGTGGTGGTCAAAATCAAAGAATACAACATGCATAAGGAATATACCAAGATGCAGATATCTATCTCCTTGATAACCCTTTTAGTGATGTTAATGCACATACAGATACTCATATTTTTAAGGAATGTGTTCTTGGAATTTTAAGTAAAAATAGTATGTTATATGTAACCCATCAATTATAATTCTTTTTAGTATCAGATTTCATTATAGTAAAATAATGCAAGAAAAAATTTAAGTCAAGTTAAAATTAAGGCATGGTCTGGGAAAACACAAAAAGTGTCAACTTGTGTTAATATGAGTTAAGATAGAGTTAAGTTATAAGGTATTTAAGTAACTATCTAAAGGAAAAAGTATATATAAAGGATGATTATCATTATAAACAAGTTCATAACTTCTTCTACTCAAATCTCATGGAGAAATAATTGTTGCAACTTCATACAACCATTCTTTATCAAGAGTTGTGTGAATGTAATGCAAACAAACATGTAAAGTGAGTGGATTACCTTGTGAATTTTTAATATTTATTATTTATAAAACATGAATTATAGTTTATGAATATAAATACGAATAAAAATTATATACTTTATTGATTATGTTAAACTCCCTTAGCTTTACAAAATTTGTATTGAAAATCTTAGAGGATGGACTTTATGTTGTATATACATAACCCAATTTGAAATCAGACTTTGAGCTTTCAAGTAGTCATTCATACTTATTTCCCTATGTTATCAGTTACAATGCTAAAATAAATATTCCAACTAGGACTATTTTATTCCAAATGAAACCTACTTGAAAGGATGAAATGGAAACTTTGTGTCCATTTCCAACTAGAAATATAGAGAAGTATGTCTTTCTTGCCTTTCTGAAGATATAGGTTTTCATTGTTGAATTGTCCAACCCATTCCATTTATTTTGAGTTGTCTAGGTGGATTTTTATGTTTATCTCATTGATGATTTCCCATTCTCCATTTTGTATCTTATTTCTCTCTCTTTTTATTCCTGATTTTCTCCTTTCTCCCATTTTTGTTTCATTCTTGTACTTTATGGTTAAAAATACCAAAACCCAAAAAAACACATCATAAGAGGTAGTTTCCTCTCTCAAACATAGATTAAAATCACATTTAAACCTGTGGTTTCTCCAATGTTGCAAGTTTTTATCGCATCTGGTTGGGTGAGTCAAAAAAATACCCAAGAAAGCACTGTGACATAAAATATTGCCAACAACTCACATAAATGTGATTTTATTTGTTATATACTTCCAATCTAAGACAATAATGGAGTAACTCTAGATCTATCATGTCAAACAATATTTTTAGTTTTGTCTTTATTGCATTAATCATACTCACTAAACTTATAGTGATTACTAGATCATCGACATAGACTAAAACAATCACCAATTACCCCTTTTGTTGTTTGAGGTAGAGATTAGGATCATAAATATTCTTTTTAAATCCACTTTAAATGAGATGTTCCTCAATTTTGATGTTCCATTATTGGAGTACCTATTTTGGTTCCATACAATGATTTTATAAGTCCAAACACCTTTATTTCTTGATTTGGTGTGTAAAAACCTTATAGCTAAGTCATTTATACTTATTCTTGAAGATCACCATTGAGAAAGGTACTTTTCACATCCGTTTTGTGGACTTTCTATCCAAATTGAACAACTAGAGCAAATATCATTCCTAATAGTCTTGATCTTAGCCATGATAGAAAAAGTCTCCTCATAATCAATGCTTCCTTCTAAGGATATCCATTGGATATGATCCTTGCCTTGTGATTTTCAATGCTACCACATGCCTTGTATTTGGTCATGAAAACCCATTTGCATCTAATTGGATTATTTCCTAGTGGAAGATCTATAAGGTGACATGTGTTGTTTTTCATTAGGGATGGGTATTCATCCTCGATGGATATTTTCTAGGGTATTGACTCAATATATTATTGAACCTTAGTGGGATCATTTGATTCAAAATCTCTACACATTAGATCCATATTGACATATTCTCAAAATTTATTGTGAGTTTTTGGTCTAGGAATAGATGTGTTTAGAACACCATCTAATTTGGCATATCTAATCAAATTTTTACACCACTTTGGAATGCATTGAGTTGTGGGTTGTGAAGTTTGATTATCACCATCATCCCCATCATCATTGTCACCATGTTATGCATATTATAAATAGATCACATATTTATAGTCTATACTTTTTGTGTGTGAATCTCTGTAGGGTGTACTTGAAATACCTCTATGATCAAGCTCAACATCTATGCTTATGTATATATTTATTTTCTTTGAATCCACAAGTTTATATCCCATTGAAACTCAACTATACCTGATAAATATTAAATGTGTGGATTTTTTCTCTAAATTATTTAGTTTTTGTTTGGGAATTAGAATGTGTGTTTTTCTTCCAAAAACACAAAGGTGATCAATTGATGGTTTTTTGTCTGACCATGCTTCTTTTGGAATCTTATTGTCAATTTTAAATGTTGGTTACCTATTTAACAAGTATATTATAGTTTTTATTGATTTTCACTAGTATGTTATGGCCAAAATTACATCTTGGATCATATAATGCACTATTTCTATGATAATGTAATTATGCCTTTCTACAACATCATTCTGTTAGGGACTATAGGGTGCAGTCAATTGTCAGTGAATGGCATGTTCTTTCAAATAGGCTAAGAATTCATTACTAATGAATTCCCACCCCCACTAATTTGAGTGAATTACTTTGATTTTATGACTGCTTTGATTTTAAACAAGATCCTTGATATATTTTAAGGCTTGAAAAGTTTGATCCTTTGTCTTGAGAAGATATATCCACATTTTTTGAGAATAGTCATCAACAAATAGCTTAAAATATTGATATCCATTAGAGGTTTCAATCATTATTATCTAAGTATTGGTATGAACCAGGTCCAGTGGGCAGTTAACTTTATTTGAATTCTTTGGGAATGGTACCCAATGTTACTTTCCTACTAGATAGCTTGAGCAGAGATTTGTACTTTTTTAAGGGTGGCAATCCTCTAACTATATTGTGTTCATTGAGTGATACAAACTATCCAAAACTAACATGTACATATTTTGTGGTGTCAAAAATTGGTGGATTTTCGATCTTTTTTAATGAGTGCCTAATGTTTTCATGTGACAACATAAATTTGAAACATCTTGCCAATGCATGATGCACATGCAACATTTTGATATTTTATCTATTTATCTAGAATTAGACAGACTTTATTACCACTTTTATAGTCAAATTCAACCTTGAAATTATGATCTAGAAAATGATTGACTGAGAGAATATTTTTAGTGAGTCTTGGAACATACAAGACTCTTTTGATAGTGTATTCATGATTGTCAAGAGGCAATTTGATATTACTAGTTCTTTGGACTTGGTAAGAAGTCTCATCAGCCAATGAAACATGATTTTTGGTGGGTGAAAGTTATAAATTGATGAACCAATCCATTCTTCCATTCATATGTTGAGTGATTCCCTAGTCAATATACCAAATAGAGTTCATTGAGATTGATTATTCACTTGATTGTGTAGCATATAGGACATCCTTTTCAAAGTTTTCTTCTTCTTGATCAACAAGCTTGCTTGGTGGTGTTGTTTCTTTTTTTATTTTCCATAATGTTATACATGGTACTTTTTTTAGTTATTAGAAGACTTAGTTGATTGGGATTCTTACTTAAAGATCCTTGTGTCAAACCATTGCACCAAAAATATTTGATGTCATGCCCATTTTCACAAATAGGGTAAGGTTTCTTATTTGAGGACCCTTGTGAGTTCTTTGAATTTTGTTAATTTCCTTGCTTCATGTACAAGTTATGATTTTTATTTACATTTAAACTCAAATCAAGTGCATGGCATTCATTATCTTCCTCACTATGCATGGACTCCTCTTGTTTCAGCATGTTAACCAATTTTTCATATTTTGAATTTTTATCTAGAAGGTTCATTGTGATCATGAACACTTTGTAATATTGTGGCAATATTCTTAAGATAATGGATATAAGAGAGGTAATTTTCACAAGTTCACCCAATGCTAGGAGTGAAACCCTTAAGGTCATAACACACGTCAAAAAGGCTTCAACTATATCATTTGACTTGAGTTTAAGATTGTGTAGTTGAATTTGGAGATGGAGGATAGTATTCTAATTTTGTGTCTCATACACTATCTTGAGATTGTCTCAAGCTAATTTGGTAGTGTCAACAACCCAGATATGAGGTTGTACCTCATATTTTACTCTGAACATGATAATGATCTTTATTTTTGGTTTGATTTATCAAAAATTCATTTTTGGTCAATGTCTATTAAAATTTAGGTAAAGGATTCATCGAATACGTTATATATTTCCTCATATTCCAAATAAGTCTTGATTTGAGTTTTCCACGTTGCATAGTTGTCTCCACATAGGAGATATGAATCTGGTAGAAATAAATTTAGACTATTTTATATGTTGTGCACAAAGTATGGGAGATGTATTAGTGCCTTATAACTCCAAACATGTTCCCCTCTCTATATATCATTAGTTTAATATACCAAACTTCTTGATATATGTTCCCTTCCCATATACATGTTACTACATGAAAGAAGCTTGTCCTTTTTATATACCTAATGGTATGTAAAAGAGACATTAAATTAATATGAGATAAATTGATACATGGTATCAATATAGTCCTTGAAAAGGTTTCATTTGATCAATGACACCTGCTTATAAGGAAATCCTTGTATGTGTGCATAACTTTCCTATATACTTGTATTTTCGTAATTTCAAGATTTATGTTAAACAATCATGGTGAATGGGTAATGGAGGGATGGTTTAATGAAAATTTGTATACATTAATTCTCCCTGATAATTTATATGGAATATGCCTAGATTTCATTTTTTTAACTATGTTAGGCTATGTATGCAATATATCAAAGCATGATGGCATTACACATAAATGTGAGCCAGAGGCATTGCTTGCTTTGAACACTAGAAGTTGTGCAATATGCATTGTTTTATGTTTTTGTATTTTTCGAATGTTTGATTTTAATTTAAAATGTGTGGAAAATAAAATTGTAATGGAAATAAGAAAAATAAACCACCCCCCTCTATTTGGAAGCAAAAAATACAACTTTCTCAATTTTTTCAATGAACAAAATGGTTTAAATAGCCCCATTTTTATATTTTCCCTGTTTTATCTTTTTGCATAACTATGAAATTAACTAAAATGATAAAATTTTGATTTTAACTCTAGACCTCCTCTTTTTTGAGTGTTAGCAAAAATACAAGTTATAAACTCCCTTTTGCATCACTTCAAGCATATAAAAGATAAAATTGCTATTTAAATGTTAAAAAAATAGTAAAACCATACCTTTTTTTAATACCGTGTGTTTCATTAAAGGTAGTTTTACAAATTCAAAATTAATTTTTTATTTGATTTTTATTATAATAACCTTGTATATTTTCCAACACATCAATGATCAAATATAAGATATATTTTCAAGTTTGAAGGTCACTCTAACTCCTTATATAGCATTTTGGGTGATGAAGATGGTGGTTTTGTTGATTTGAGTGTGGTATTCATTAATCCAAATGTTATCCTACATTATTTATTTCTAGCATGTCATTTCTAGATGGGACATGGTTTTAGCTTGGTTGAAGTTTTTTTTACGATGTTCCAATGGTTGGGCTTTTTAAAAATAGCTATTGGGTTGTTCTCTCTCTCCCTTTTAATGATCCACTAGCTAACATGATTTAATCATGGAATGGAGATATTATTTAAATGGTGGGATGTTCTCTTGGATATTTAAACTTGAAAATCCTCTCTCCTAATGCCTTGGCTAGACATGCAACTCTTATATCTCAAGAAAGGAATAGAGAGAAATTGATTGTGTGTGGTTAATGGAGCTTGCACATCAAGACTCTGAGTTCTTGAGAATCCTCTTTCTTTTTCACTCTCAGACTCTCTTTTCTCTTATTTACCTCTCCTTCCCAAGCTCTCTCTTGATCAAATGAGAGCAACATAAACCTAGCTCTAATACCAAATGATAAAAACACATGATCACAAAGTTAAATAAACACCAAATCTGATCTAGTTGTCAATGGAAACCAAGAAATAATATATATAGAGATTGAATATTTATTTACAAGCTAGTTACAACTCCAAATCAAAACCATAATGAGTGGAAAATATCATTCAAAAGAGAGTAATGAAAATTAACTATAGTTAACTACCCAAGTATAACTAAATCACTTAGCAACTAAACTGAGGTGAACTATAACTAATCATTTAACCTAACTTAATGTGTTAGGAATTGCATTATTGTTTTTCCATTTTGAATATTATGAGTGTTTATTTCTATTTGACTTGAAACCTACAACTCTTTCAAAGTATATCTACCATGGATCTCAATTTATGTTATGAAATATGAAATAATACTTTTTTGGGAGGGTGAAAACTTTCAAGTGTTTTTTGACGATGGTCAAGCAAGTTATCGCATGTGACCATGGTCAACATTTTTTTATAATCCACATGCTCAAGTTATTTGATATTATTTTGGCATTTAGATGGTGTAATTACTTAATTTATCAATCCATGATGATGTTTTTCCATATATGTTCCCATCATATCTCTATATTATTTTTATTGAAGGATTAAAATCTTAGAAATGAACCATGAAACCCTTTTGTGATCCATACTAAACATTCAAACTGGAGGAAAACACACCAATTGATAGAAACTACTATGTTATAATAAATCCAAGCTCTTGTGTATTAAATTGGCATAGATTTATAAGAGTAATAAACAAATATGTATTAAAATATAATAAGAGAATATATAAATAAAACAAACTTTATGAAAGAGATACTAGTTATACACTTTGAATTATAATAGGGTAGACCCTTGTCTTATAGCTAAAGAAAATAAATAATAGTAAACTAATTTGAAAATAGCTCAATATAATAACATTCACTCAAAATTTATTCAAATATGATTTATATTTCACACTAAAAAAAAATAACCTTTCAACATGCATAGCTATACAAATATAAAAACTCCTAAGAATAAGAGTTCCACTAGAAGAATATTTGCTACTAATAGCTAGTTAGTTTGGGACACCTTTTAGGGTTACCTTTTTAAATTATTCTCCAAAATTAAATTATAATGCCTTTATAAACATTTAGGTTTCTCATAAACACATTCATGTAGCTAAATCTTAGTAGATATATTCTAGGAAATCCAAACAATGCTCTGAAGGCATCTAAAGTTTCCATTTATGCTATGTTAAAATTTCCCAACAAATTATAATTTACTAAAACTAAATTGTTACTCTTATATAGTGGTCCCAAGTCATTATTAGGATCATTCATCTCCTCTTGAGAATAAATGGGCCCCATTAAATCCTTATAGTTAACCATCTATGGAAAAAAACTTTATTTGATGGCTAGTTAACCATTTCCTTGGTGAGCAAATTGATTTGCCTTGATCACATGATATACAAGAATTTGTTCATTCATGATATCTCTTTCCATTGTATATATGACATGATAAATAGTGACTGGTGTTAAACAACTAGGATTTAACTTTATGACCTAAAAATTTCACCAATATGCAAAGTGTACAAGAGGGGTGGAAAATATGGTTGGATCAATTCTACATTGAACATTGGATGCAACCAAAGACATGGTATTAAGTTTAGTTCAAAGGTATTAGTGCCTACCTGCTTGATGATTATGTACATCTTATATCAAATACTTATATGAATTTTTTGTTTCGACCTTTTAAATTTTATTTCTAAAAATCTATCCATATCTTATCATCAACATGGAATTGGTGAGGGACTCTATCCTAGTAATGTATTGCTTGTACTTTTGTCTAGTTTTCTATAAGATTTCATGCACTTGATTTTGGATTTTTTATATGCTTTCAATAGACCTAGTGCCTTGTATAATTCCTTATGTGCATGGAGAGATAGTTCCACAATGACAATAGGTGTTAGTAGTTGAAATCCAATACAAACCTAAAAAGGGTTACATCAATGGAGCCATGGAGGGATCAATCATATGTATGTTGGATATATGGTAAACTATCATTCCATGTCCATTTTTGAGTTATACATCAAAATTAGACATACCATCATATGGTTAAAAAAATATTTTTCCATTTAACTATGGATGAAAAGAGGTGGGCTTGATCAAATTCATGTCCATCATGGACCATCATATTTCTTTGGTTGACATAATGGTCTATGATAAGCCAAAGTAGACCCATACATGCCCAAGTTAAAGCCTTTCAGTATCATTATATTTGATTCCCTTTATACAGATCACCAACACTAACATCTTGGAAAACTTGTCTACCATAATAAAGACACAATCATGACCACATTTAGTCATGGGCAACCCTAACATTAAATCCATAGAAATTAACTCCCAAGGTCAATTAGGAATGCATAGAGGTGTGTAGATCCCTTTTTTTATGTTCTTTGGTTTTGTTATTATAATTTTTTTACATGATTGTTCCTTCTCACATCATGATGAATATTTTCCCAATAAAAGTATTTATGGAGCATTGTCATTGTATTTTCTACACCGAAGTGTCCTCCAACTTAAATTTAGTGTGCCTCCCAAATCATATTTTATTGTTAAACTATAGGAACACATAGATGTCCCAAGTGACAAAAAATTCCTTCTTGTAGATGGTAGTTTTCAACTTATTTTCCCATATTCAATGCTTGATATGTGGTAGAAAATTGAAGATCACTACCATACAACATGGACTATTTATAAGTCTAGTGACCACATGAATCTAGGACTAATGTTAGTATTATACTTAAATCATGAATTAATAAATATGTAATGATTGAAACTACTTTTCTTGTGCCTATTATTAAGGTAAAATATTTGTAGGTAGGTAGACCATTATTTATGGTGATCATTATGTAAATTTCTTTGAGTATGCATGAATTATAGAGGCTTGTGATCTATGTCGATGATTGTCTCCATTCCTAAAATCTGATGCTTCCATTAATGTTGTATGCCTAGATAATGTAATAAATTTCTTTGTCCTATATAGGATAACTATGTGCCATATCTATGAAGGTTTCAATGTGCTTATAAATTTGGTGCCTATTCTAAGTGAGAAATTTATCAAGTGCATGTTATGAATCATTTGATTCAATCTCAAAGGGTTATTTTTAATTTGGTAAGGCAAGGATTGATGCTAATAAAATTTTCCCTTTAAACTCCTCAAGAGATATTTTTGTGATGTGTTTCACTTAAAATTGACCTTTAATTCCCCTTTGGTTACTTGGTTCTTTGGCCATGCAAGATGAGAGAATAAATTCATAAATAGGTGGTAAAATTTGGCCTACCCCAAGAAGCTTATGTGTTTTTATTATTGGTCATTGTCTAATGATTCTAATCTACTACGTGTACACCATACTTTTCTATGATGTATCTTACATATTGTACACTTTATAAAGTAAAATAATAATTATCCATGTTGGCATATTGCTTGTGACTACATAGGTGTAGTCATCTAAAATGTCATTTCAGTGCAATGAGTGTCACTTAAGACCACCTTATCCTAGCTTAGTCCTAGACCTATCTTAGGGCCTCTCTTGATCATTTTATAGTTTTTGTGTGAGTGTAACCCATTCCTAGATATACTAAAAGTAGCATGAATCTACCCCCTAGGCACCCAAATCTCATATTTTACCATTCCTACCACTTGTACATTAATGTGGTCCTTTAGACTATAGTACATTGTGCTATTGACCAAATGGAAATGTTAATGTCCCCTTACTCCTTATTCCCCCAACATATATCTTTTTGTTTTTCTAAGCATCATTAAGGTTGGCCTAGACCTATTTTAGATATTAACAAGCACCAGAACATTATATATATAGACCACTTTCATTCACTTATCCACTACATAGAAATTAGATGCAAATACTCATAAATAAACTCATAAATAGTTGTGAAAATCAAGGTCATTGATCCCTATTCTACCCTACTTCTACATACACCCATCTACGATATCCCAAAGCTCAAATTACTTGTATTTCTAATCTCAAGTCACATGTAAAGCATACAAACTGACATTTATATTAGCATTCACTTGTAGTTGCACCAGTACTTAAATTGAGATAACTACATCGAGCTTGATCCCCTTTCAACGTATTGGTATGTAGGCAATACTCAGCACATGGGGTGTTGAGGTCGCATCCAACCTAACCTACTAACACCACTCTTTTTATACTTGTGTTCCTCAAATACCCTAAAAATATGGAGGCCTAAGGTTTGGCATTAAAATCAATCAAAATAAGGAATAAAAAGTGAAATATCATCTGTGAATATAGGAAAAAACTCCCCAAAACCAAGTGAAGGACCACATAGAATTTCATTATCCCTACTTTCAAAATGACATTAGTGTAACATAGACGACACTAACATGATGCACTACTATATAGAGGACCACACTATTGTCTTGGAGGGTTTCTAACTCTTGCTTCCTATTCATGACATCTTGCATAGTCCTTGTACTAGTTCTTAGCCTATCACTTGTCCTTCTCATTTATTTTCTAGCTAAGTACATCTCTTGAAATTCATTTTCTATTTATATAATAACTAGTTAAATCAATTATTATACAAATCGATGGTTTTTGATATTATTATATTTATTTCCTAATTTATTATTCTAGCACTTTATCAACCTAGGGTTTTACATTCCATTGGCCCCTTTAAATTTAAATCATTTGGTGAACCTGACTTACTTTGAATAGGGAAAAAACCCTAACCCTAGACTACCTTTAGGGTTTATGTTTCCATCCTGCTAAAACTCAAACTCAGATTTTAGATCCTTTTATGTTTTATTTTTTATTTTTGTCTAATCATGATAATAAGGATAGAATATGTTTATCACTTTCTAATATAAAGTTTTCTAGTTTAATTTACATGCTTGTTTCCTTTCATTTGGAATCAATTAAAAGAACCTATAAACACATATGTACATGATGTATTAAATCAATTAAAATATATTTCATTTATCATTATTTCTCTAGCATATTATGTTTATCTTATGTGAAAGTTATTCAAGAGGCATATCATGACACACATAGAGGATATAATACATAAGATAAAAACCACATTACCTAAAATTAACAAATCTCCTTTAGATGAATTTTGTTCTTTAGTTCACTTTGATTCCTTACCTACTACTACTAGACATAAGAGAACATAAATGGGTTCATTTATCCCTCCTACTTCCCCACCCTACCCATCTAGCTACTATCTCATCCCTACTACCAGCTCTATGCTCATAGTAGACCCTATAGTCTAGGCTATGATGTCCATAACCGGTCCCAAAACATGGTAGGTTAGCCCTAACCCATGGTTATATCTTTGTTGATTAGATCAATGTTATTCCAACCACATTTTCCATTTTAGAGCTTCTGTAACATTATACCACATACAAAGATGTTTTATATGTGGTACTCTATGATACTAAGGTACCAAGCATAATAGAATCATCATATGTTTCTTCCATAATCAATACTATTAAGTGGATTGAAGAACACATCTCCTTTGAAAAATAAGATCCCCCATATAAGCACATTATAGAGCAACATCTATCTCTTTATATCCAATTATGAATTAATGATGTGGGTGTCAAATAGGTGTTAGTCAACAATGGATCGGGGTTAAAAATTTATAGTATCCTTTTTATATGTATTATTAATATACATGTTAAGGATTTAGATCATTTTGATATGAACATCTGAGGATTTGATAATATTCCACACAAATTTTTTGGGCAATTAACATTAAAACTTACATTGGGTCCTAGAATACTACCTACAACAAATCAATTCAATCCCAATAATCTTAATTAGAATAATTTGCTTGGGAGGCCTTGGATTCATGATATGCATGTAGTACCCTCAACTTTACATGCATGTTTAAATTTCAACCACAAATATTTTATACACACATGCCCTATGGATCATGAACCATTAAAATATTTTCAGAATACATAGCCTTCACACAGCTATATTCCTCACATGGACTTTACTACAACACTTATACAATCTACTATTCACAGTTCATGTATGACTCCATCAGACTCCTTAGGAGTATATGATGATAGATTAAATTATCCATTTATGTTAAAATATTTCAAAAAAATGGGTTATATAAGACACGGCCTTAAAAAACATGAACAAGGAATTCTTAATACTATTGAGGCATCTGATCAAAAATACAAGCAAGGATTCAGATATAAGGATAACACAGCTAATGCTAAATATTTTCACCATGATTATCAGCATATAAATTTTTGTCCACCTATTCCATGGATAGGAAATATAATAAATCACATCTATGCACTCTCAGTTATTTACCCCAACCTTCTTGATGATATTGTTTCTCCATATCTACCTACTTTTGACAAGTTATCTAATGATGTTCTCTTAGAATTGTTAGTGGCATATAAGGCTATCCATTTATTCTATCATAAGAATAATTTTCCTCATTCCAAAAATCCCCATACATACTTTGGTGAGAGCTCAGACATTTCAGATGATATCCCAATCGACATAGATGGCACCATACCTACAACACCTTACACTGTCAACCAATCTACATTACATAATGAAAAGACAGTCAAATTAAATTATGGAAAAAACATTGATCCTCTCATAATATTATTATTTAACACCATACATAAATAAGAGTATGCATATATTTGACAAATTTTAAAGGACTTCCCTGAAACATTTAATTGGTCCTATTTAGATATACTAGGCATCAATCCTTCGATCATAGTACACAAAATCAAACTCTATCCAAATTCAAAGTCAGTTAAACAAACATATTTAAAAATGCATCCTAAGGTGGCTCTTTTAGTCAAATATGATATCTAATGCCTCCTTGATGCAGGCTTCATTCGACCAGTTGTTCACCCCAAATGAGTATCTAACATTATGCCAATTGTTAATCCTAATGGCCAAATTCAATGTTGTTTTGACTATAGAGATTTAAATAAATCATGTCCTAAAGATGACTTCCCCCTACCTAACATCGATATGATAGTAGACTCCACAATAGGATATGAGATGTTATCTTTCATGGATGGTTTTGTCAGTTATAATCAAATCGAGATAGTTAAAGAGGATCAATAAAAAAAATCTTTTACCATACCATAGGGTACCTTGTGATACATATTCATGCCTTTTGGATTAAATAACTTTGGAAAAATATACCAAAAAACTATTACCCACATTTTCCATGATCTAATTCATTAAAAAAATTGAAGACTACATTGATGACTTATTAGCTAAATCAAAAGAATGACAATGTCATCTAATTGATTTACGATAGATTTTCAAAAGGTTAAGACAATACAATGTTCTAATCAATCCCAATAAAAAATGTCTTTGGTGTCACATTTGGTAAATTATTAGACTTTATAATTTCCTAAAGCAACATCAAGGTAGATCCAAATAAATTCAAATCTATAATGGATATGTCTTCACCTATAAACTTATAACAACTTCAATATTTCTAGGGAAAAATCCAGGCCATGTGTCTCTTTGTGGAATAACTAGAATATAAGACTCAATCATTCATAAGATTACTCAAGAAAGATACCAAATTCAAATGGGATATTACATGTCAAGAAAGATTTGATACACTCAAACAATACTTATTGAATCCACATGTTTTGATACCACAAATACCCGATAGGCCACTTCTCCTTTACATTTCAGACACTGACCATGCCCTTGGTGTGTTCTTGGCATAACATGATGACCATCATAAATAATGAGTTATTTAATACATCAGTCACACACTTGTTGATTATAAACAAAATTAATCCTCAATATAAAACCTCTATTTATTACTCGTATTCACTACACAAAAACTCCAACACTATATAATCAATAATGAGACATAAGTTATTACAAAAGCATATCCCTTAAAATTTATCATGTCCAAACTACATCTCTTCAACTGTATTGCCAAATGGGTAATGTTACTCACAGAATTTGATCTAAAGATCATATTATAAAAATTGATGAAGGGCAAGATATTTTTAGACTAACTAGTAGCAACACCATTATTAGATACCAATCCTATCAAAAATAATTTTTAAAATGATTTCATAACTTACAACATCACTTCTGACACATAGATATTGTTCTTTTATTGTTGTAGATATGCATTAGGTTTTGGAGCCAGAATTATCTTTATCAACCCACATGGGCACACAATACCACTTGCATATCAATTAAATTTCTCATTCACAAATAATATCATAGAATATGAGGCACTTATCCTCAATCTCCAAGAATCTCAGGCTCTCCAAATAAAATATATTAAGGTCTACAAGGATTCATAGTTAGTCATTAATCAAGTTACAAATGTCTACAAAAATAAGGACTAATATTTAATTCCCTATAATATGGTTTAATGTCTGCAAGATTAATTTAAATACTTCTCTTTTGAAAATATCCCTTGCAAAGACAATCATCATGCCAATGCAATGGTAAGTGTGGCATCATTGATGCCCATTGACATCAATGATGAGTAGGTTATCTTTACTATAAAATAGTTGCAGTCATCATCGGTATCCCAGGCTGACTTCATATATCTATTAGTTTTATCCACCATGTAAAGTAAAACAATGTCTAAATGGTTTTATGATATATATAATTTTATGCATAAGTCTATCAGGCCAAAAACTTTCACCAAGAATGATATGCATAAATTACAGAAGAATGCCCTACATTATGCCATCCTTTACTTCATCATCGGTGGGTATTTGTTTAAATTATCCTTTGATGGAAACCTACTCCAATGTTTAACATTTGATGAAGCTAAGTTCTCCATCATTAAATTACATGATAATGAATTTGGTGGCCATTTCAATGGGAAAGCAATGTCTCATAGATTACTCTGACAAGGATATTCTTAGCCCACTGTGGAACCAGAATGTCAAGAATATGTTAAACTATGAGACAAATTTCAATGACATAGAAATTTACAACATGCTCCTTCATAATAATTACAATCTATTATCTCCCTATGGTAATTCATGTTATGGGGCTTTCATCTTATTGGTAAAATCAAATCGAAATCAATAAGGGACAAATTTATCAATACAACTATGAATACTTTACAAAGTGGGTGAAATCAGTCCTATTATAATCCACAAAGGAGAAAATATGTCGCTTTAACATGATGAATATAAATTCACCACTTCTTCCTACCATCAGTGATCATTACAGATAATAGAAACTCTTTTAAGAATAAAATAGTGAAGAAAATTTGTAATAAATACATGATTTGACACATGTTCTCTACTCCATACTACCCATAGGGTAATGGTCAAGCAGAAGCTATAAATAAGACAATTGACAACATCCTAAGTATAGTTACCAAATATAGTGATGATTGGCATAATCAACTTGTTTATGTATTATGGGCTTACTGCACTAGTACTCACACACTAATAAGAGCTACTCCTTATTCACTAGTTTATGGAACTGAAATAGTTATTCCACTGGAATTAGAAATCCCATCCCTACATTTTTATCTAAAAAGGACTATCATAGATGACCAATATAGATAAAAATGTGTACATGAGTTAGAATATTTGGATCACACATGCATCCAAGTTTTAGATCACCTCAAAGCATAGGATAAATGAATCTAGAGGGCATATAATAGTTTTGTTCATAGCAGAGAATTCAAATTCAATTATATCATTCTTAAAGAGAACCTCAGAAACATCAATGCCAAAGAAGATATAAAAGGAAAGTTCAAACCAAATTGTCTTGGAATGTACTTTATCATAGAAAATCTTAGCCCTAAGGTAACCATCTAGTTTCACTCAATGGTAAGGTAGTAAATAATCCACTAAACATTATGCATCTAAGGAGATCCTATATCTAAACAACTCATAGTTTACTTGTACATAGTTTCTCTTACCTTGATCCTTATATGTAGTTTCATTTTCATGTTGCTTGTACATATCTTATACTCAGAAAACACAAAAACAATATGATATTTTAAAAAATACAAAAACATTCAAATATTGATCAGAAAATACAAAATTTAGATTGTAAGCATTTCCATGTAATACATATGTTATTTATGCTAGTATAGTCAGTTTTATCATATATATATGCTTCACTTATTCTCTTTGAGTTTTTGTAGATCATTATAGGACTCAAGTCCTCTATACAGATCCATTTTTTCTAATATCTACCCATTGGGGGAACATACACAAATACTTAGGTCCAACACTGATACATTCACCCATTGAGGGCATCATACTACACAACTTTCAGATTGATAGGTTATATATTTATATACTCCATATCATTAATTTAAAATTGATTATATCTTGATATTGATAATCTTGTACTACTAAAAAAAATTGACTATTGCTACTATCGACACAACTTATGTACATCATTGCTCTTATATGGATTTGTACCACATGTTCATGCATACTTTCATTTCTAGTTTTCCTAGTTTAGATTTGATTGTCTCTTTGCTTGTACATCTACTCAAGGGCATCATTTTATACCACTAATTTATGGATCTAAGCCACCTCCTTTCATTGTATGTATTCTTTAAACATGTTCACATATCCTTGTATATGCCTTCTTGATTGTGTGTGCAGACATTTAAACATGTCCTTCCATATGGTTCTAAGCCAATCTTGCTTGTTCTTTGCATGTGTGGGCATTTGAACAAGTCCTTGTATGTTTTCTCTTTCTCAGACTTAGTGACATTTTGCCATGTCCCTTGTATTATGTCTATTTGGACTACTTTGTATACCTCATGTATTTGTATATATGATTTCATATATGCATCATGGCCATGGCACTTGTCTCTTGATTGTTATACTCACATCCAATTTATGATTCCATGAGGGACCTCGTGCATTTCCCCTTCCTCTTTGGGTGCCTTGATGGACATCATACCCCATCCCCCTAGGTAAGTACTATATTATATTCAAAAAAAAATTTCATATACATGCTTACTTTGTTATATATATATATATATATATATATATATATATATATATTCTTGACAACCTTATAAATTCTAGATCTAACATACATTGTATATTACTAACTCATTCTCAGATTATTTTACATTATCGTGTCATGTATACACATTATATTGGTTTGTCACATAGATATCATATATTCTTAGTCTAGCACACATGATGCATATATTTTATTCTAAGAACAATTATTACAGAGGTTCAATAACTCCCCTCAAAATAGGGGAATTCATAAGGGTTTGTCACAAAAATTAGGCCATCTTAATACACTCACAACATAGTTTTCATCATGAATACACATAATACAAAGCTCAAATTCAAGAAAACATAGTGAAAAATAGTCACATATAAATTAGTCCCAATTTTGAATAGAAACAACCTAGTTGGTCAATAGCATGGCATAGAGGACACTAGTGTTGTGTGCTATTAACCAAGGGAATGCACTATTGTCTAGTATCCCAAGAAATAAAAAATTCTATAAGTAATAGAAAAAGTATAGCAAGTACAGTCTAGGTTTGCACTATATTAGTCATAGATTATCAAATATGCTTAGTTTTCACATAGATTACACAAGTTTTCCTCAAATTGGGGGAATCATGTGCAACATGATCACTCTTAGTTTAGTTTCATATACTTAGACACAAATTATTATGACTCAATCCAGAATCTATATACACAGATACCATATTTGGGGGCATGTGCAAGACACATTATTCCCATATGTTTAGTTTGATGCTAGTACTCTCAAATGTAATGGCATGTCCATGTCATTCTCCACATTGTTACTCTAGACATCATTTGCACTAGGTTTACACCATATTGATGCCTTATTTCATCTGTAGTAGTTGGCATTAATGAGTATATTTTTCCTTGTTCCTTAGTCCCCCATCGGATATATTTATATAAGCATCCTTAGGTTTAGACTAAACCTATTTCACATCTTGAAAAGCACCAAAATGTTATTTATAGACCAATTTCATTCACTTAGCGACTAAATGGAAATAAGATGCAAATATTCATAAATAATTGTGAAAATCAAGCTCATTGATCCCTATTCTACCCTACTTATGCATACACCCATCTACAACACCCCAGAGTTTAGTTTACTTATATTTTTTAGTCTCAAGTCATAATCAAACCACTCAAACTAACACTCATACTAGCATTCACTTGAACTTACACCAGCACTTTGATTGGGAGAACTACATCAGGCTTGATCCCCTTTCGAGGTATTGGTATGTAGGAAACACTTAGCACATGCGGTGTTGAGATCACATCCATCATACCTTACTAATGTTAATTTTTTCTATTTATACCCTAACAAACACAAAGTCCTAAGGTTTGGCATTAAAATCAATCAAAATAAGGAACAAAAATCGAAACAACATTTGTGCATATAGGCATAGATTCCCCAAAACTAGGTGAAGGTCCACCTAGAAGTTCATTATCCCTACTTGTAAAATGACACTAGTGCGGCATAGAGGACACTAACATGGTGCACTACTATCTAGAGGACCATACTATTGTCTAGGAGGTTTTCTAACTCCTAGTTATTATTTATGACATCCTGTAAATTTCATGTATCATTTCTCAACCTATCATTTATCTATCTCAGTTAGTTTCTAGCTAAGTACATCTCTTGAAATTCATTTTCTATATATAAAATAATTATTTAAATCAATTATTATACAAATTAGTGGTTGTTAGAATTTTTATATTTATTCCTTGATTTATTATTCCATCACTTTAGTAACCTAGGGTTTTACATTCCATAATTCCCTTTAAATTTAAATCATTAGGGTGTTCATAACTTATCGAACCTACTATAAGTGTTATTCCCATGTCTTGCTAAACATAAGGATGTCATCTAAGTAAAAAACCAAAATGGAATAACTAAATGGCCACAAGACTTCTTTCATCATCCTCATAAATGTTCCAAATGCATTTCTAAATTGGAAGGGAATAAATAACCATTCAAATATACCTTCCTTATAATTAAACATTTTTTCACAAATGTTAGATGGCTCAATGGGTACTAGATGGCACCTTGAATTTAGATCAAACTTTGTGAAGAAATTTTATGTCTTCAGTTGGTCTAGGAGGAAATGTATGCATTGGAGTGGATATTTGTTCTTGAGAGACATCTTGTTAATAGCCTTGTAATCAATATAAAGTCACCATGTCCCATCCTTTTTTTGAGCTAACATGATTGGGCTTCCATAAGGTGATGCATTAGGTTGAATATAGCCTTTTTAAATTAGCTCCTAGATCTATCACTTGATCTCTTTATTTTCCAACATTGAGTGCTTGTATATTGGTCTATTTTACAAAGATATATCATATATCAAGTTGATGGAATGTGTCACCTAAAAGTTTAGGGGCATGCCAATGGGTATGATGAACAAATATGTGTATTTTTTTAATATCTAATCCACTAATTGTTATTGTTGTTGTTATTATTTTTATTGTTTTTGTTATTGTTGTAATATATTCTAATTCTATATGAAAGTATATGTAGCTATAATGACCCACCAATTACTCCATGGCCTAAAAAACATTATCACAAACTTCCCATAATTACTAAACACACACCTATACTACTTTACACTAATCAAGCCCATTATATTCTTACAAATAACCTCATGGATCCAATAGGATTACCTTACCAATGCAATGATGGAAATATGAATCTTGAACAAATAGATTACATCTCATTTCCACATGTATGAATGACCATGAAAAATATCTCAACCCTCTAGGGGTGCCAAATCACATAATAACTCATATTTGAATGACTTGATTATGTATGGAAGAAGACATTGTTGACTCACATGAATATATTTTCTTTGGTTCAAGAATCTAATGGAGTAAGGTTGTGGATGAGGATTTATTTTTAGACTCATCCTTTGTATAATTTATGCAAGTAAATAGAATTTTCTCACTCTCATTATAAACAATAAAATTAAGAGCTTTCCCTTTCACCCATATCTATGAAATAAAAGGTATGATGATGTTGCAACTTACAATGTACCAATAGTAGAATAAGAGTTGGAATCCATAATTTGCTTAATTATTTTGGTAGGTTTAAATAATTTCTTGTCCTCACAAGTGCTTACATCTTATCAGCTTCATGTGCCTCTATAAAAAAATGTCATTTTGAAACTACATTTATTTGAGTTGTGTGTTTTGTTTCTTTGGTTGTCACAACATTTTATGGTATCCTTATGTGGGGTTTTATCTATGGTATTTCTTGTAGGAAACCATGAGTTTTGACTCAATTTTGGGACCTCTCTAATCTATTGCCTAATTACATTGTTAGAGTTTCCTCTCTCATTTGAGTTTTCATGCTTTCTTACAATAAATTTCCCCTTTTATTTGAAAATTTACTCAATATTTGCTATAAATTGATGAGATGCTCCCATCAGTTCAACAATTAGGAATCCATATATCGATGCAAACCATTTTTGTAATTAATTCTTATATTGCTTTTAGAATTCTTGAAGCCAAGTTTTGTTGATAGTGTATTGAAGATATATGTGTAGTCTTGCACAAATTGGTCCTTCTTCTATCGCATAAATGTTCACTGCATGTACTTATCCTCATAAGCATCCTCAATACAATACTCATTTATAATAACATCAATAAATTCACTCCATATCTTCATCCTCTGTGACTTCCATAGTTTGTTAATGGTGAGGCTCCCACCATTATTGGGCATGGAATTCAACTTTTAACGAAGCAAACATTATTTTATATGAAATTAAAAAGTGTTTACAAAAAAATATGACTCTAATTTTATGATTTAGTTTTCAAGGGCAGCTCCTTTTATTTTACCTTCAAACATCAGAATATCAAAACTTAATTTTACCTTGAAGGGTGTGGACCTTTAGAAAGGCCTCCTTTCAAGAGCTATTGGTATGCTTCTTAGCATTTGATGGAGAATATGTGTGAATTGGGTCATCGTTTTAGCCCTTTACTTTTCCAGAGCCTCTTCAAGCATTGTTTGAGAAATTTGTTGTTTCTTCTCCTACATCCATCAGTGGTCACTTGCATCTACCATAAATATTATAATCAAATGGACTTGTCATCTCCAAGCCGAAAACATAATATCTTGACCTTTTTCAATGAGACATGCAAGATCCAACTTGCCTTGATACTACTTGTCCAAATTGATGAATTAATTTGAGGGAAAACACAACCACTGTTAGAAATTATGCTATAATCAAATCAAACTCTTCCATACTGAATTGAAATAATGACAATAAATAAATCTTTATTTCAAGATAGTAAGAGATTTCCTAAAATAAAAGCAATATATGTGGAAGAGATATCAACTATTCACTTTGAATTACAATAGGGTAAACTCTTTTCTTATAGCTAAATAAATATAATAATAGTAAACTACTTTAAAGATAACTAAAGCTAATATCATCCATTCAACATGTATAAGCATTTGAATAGGATTTTATTTATAATTAAACAAATACTAATAATATCCTTTTAATATGCATAAACATGTGAATAGGACAACTCATAAGAATAAGAGATCTATTAGAAGGAGAATTGTTAATAATACCCAGTTAGGTGAACGACCTTGTTGAGATTAACTTTTCTATATATTCTTTGATTTTATATTAAAATACCTTTCTAGAAATCTCAACTCACTAGAAACATAGTCTACCAGCTAAAGTTTGGTGATGAGGCTTTTGGAGCTCTGAAAGCCTCCAAAACTATGATTTATGTTGTGTTAACTTTTCTTAGAAAATTATAATCTTCTGAAACTAAACTATTCTCTTATGTAGTGGTCCCAACTCATTATCGTGATCACATTAGAATTGGGTGCACAAATAGTTAACTTTATTCGATTTAGTGCCAAGGACTGGGGGTATATTTTCTATAAAATTTACTTGGGACGTGAACTTAACCTCATCATTTTTTGATGTACCTTGGTAGGTGGCATGCAAATACACTTTACCATTATCTACACTAATTAGATTGCAACCCTTTTAATATATCTATAGATTTTGTGTAATGAATTTAATTCTACTAAAAATATATGAGTTAGATTAAAAAATTGACTTTCAAAATGGTTTTCTTATGTTTGCAAGTCTAAAGATTATGTGATAGGGCTAAAGAGATTTTGATAGAGGAAAACACTGTACAAGTGTCTTATTTAATTTACATATTAACTTTGAAGTCTTCAATTTTGATGTATGCATCACTTTGTGTTCTATAATAAATTTTATAGAACCACTAATTTTGTCACACACAATATAAATCATGCATGAAACAAACCCTTACCTATTACTAATTGCATTTCATATGTAATATATATATAATAAAAAGTACACATATTATATCCAAAACATGATTTTAAATTTATACAACATAATAAATTTATAATTGTCTCTTTTAATATGTAATTTTATTTATGAATAATTCACACACTTTTAAAAAAAAAAAAAAAAAAACCTTCTTCTCCAAAACAAAACTCTTGGGAAGGCATGAAAATAATAAGTTCCTTTAAACTAGCTAATATTTCAATGGATGGGCAATGAAATCAATGCATATATTTCTTTCATGCAATATTTAAAAATAATAATTTCTTTATCCATACCCTCCATCTCCTTGTTCCTGTGCTACCCAACTGTTAGTTAAATATTTACAAAGTAGTTATAAATTGACTCCTCCCCTTGAGAAATGAAGAGTTATTTAGTTAAAAATATTGGGGCCTTCCAAATTTGAAGATAGGTGTATCATGTAAATGTTATAGGGTCCTTGTGACTCACCATATCAAAAGCAATGATGAGAGGATGAAACTAGCTACATACTCTTAATATAATTTTATCGTACGATCTCACATGTTTATATTAGTGAAGGAGCAACAGATTTTATGGTGTATGAGACACAAAGATAAGCAATGCCCTAGAAATGAAATGAATTGAAATGAAATATTTTAATGATGTCCATGAGACAAAAGTGTCTATGGGACCAAAAGCTGAGGTTCTAAGCTAATTTTAGCCTCTTTTCAATATCAGATCTCCTACTATGAATCTTGAGTACAAAACATGCAATCTTCTTGAGTCTTATTTCTTCAAATAACTCATTTAAGTTATCCACCTTCAATTTATGTTCATATTGAATACAAATATCATCGTAGGCTGAGCACTCCATGATGAAGTGTCATTCCATCTCTACTACCCCTTGATTGTAGAAAATACAAGTTCTCCTTTCCCACTCCTCTTTGGGTATAATCCATCTGTCGGTTTCACATATAAGGTGATGTCATATTATCCTTATCTGAGCTACTAACATCCTTGATTTACCCTTGATATCTGCCCCTAGATAAGCTTTTTCATCATGATCCCAAGTGGGGTTAAATTCTTTGATGTAATATGTTTTATTTTGACCAATCTGTTCTGACCACATGGCTGTTCTAAAATTTTCTATCACATAGTTTTTTATTTCCCTATTGTTATTAAGAAACTCTTGAAAGTCGATGTCCCATTTCTTCATCTATTTGTTATTCTATTTCATCTAAGTTTTCTTTCTACATTCTATTTTTTCCTCCACAACCATTTTGGGCTAGCAATTATTATCCATACTTTCAACCTTTTTAAAATAGCTTAGCATCCAAGTTATTAATGATGCCTCCATCGAAAAATTACTCGATTCAGCCAATAAGATCTCATAAGGGACTATTGATTTGACTTTAAGAGTGTCTATGATTAGATGTTTCTAGATTCTTTCTAGTTGTCTCCATCCATGATTTGGCATGCTACTTCCCTATACCTCACAACAATACAGGGCAATCGGGGTGAGTAGCAATCTAAAAAGAGTTTTCTTAGTTTTTCAGTCCCAAAGTTCAGCTTTCCTACATCTATTTTGAATCAGGTAATATTATTTCCAACCCCCTTGTATATTTTTTTCTCTACAGGTCTCCCAATGGAGCTTGTTATGAAAATCAATCCCAATATATTTGTATTTTGTTACAATTTCTATCGGGCTACCTTCAAAAAGAAAGTTAATTTGTTTTTCTTTTCTTTTTAAAGAAAAAATCATAACTTTAATCTTGTTAATGTTCACTTGCATCCCGACTTCCTGTAAAAAGAGTTTTACGGCTTTCAAATAATCCCTCAATCCTTGAGCTATTTTTGAAATTAGGATGAGGTCATCGGCATATAAGAGTAGCTTCACCACATACCCTATCAAATGTATGCCTCCTCCCTCTTTTTCTTAACCATTCTTTAAGCTTGTCAATGTATAAACCAAACAGGGTGGGAGAAAGAAGGCAACCTTGCCTGACACCATTGTCAGTACCAAAACATCCAGACATACCCTCTCTAGTTTTGATTTTAACTCTAACCTGGTCATAAAGTCTATGCATTGTTGCTCTGAACTTGTTTGGAATCCCAAGTTCCTTCATCTTGTTCTAAAGTTTATCTATAGGTACCATGTCAAAGGCTTTCTTAAAATCACAAAATAACAAAAATCTTCCTCTCCTTGAGTATCCCATATTGTTTCAACCAAGTGTCTAAGAGTGATACAATGATTGATGGTTGAATGTTTAAGTCAAAACCCTGCTTGACCTTTTACTCTTTTATCCTCTCTTTCAACCCAATTGTTGCTTCTACATTCTATCATGCCCCCAAAGAGTTTACAAAGAAGAGGATTGACCATAATGGTGCAGTAATCATGCTATTTAGTTTATTTTCCTTGTTATTGCTTGGTTTGGCCACACGTCTAAAGGAACCGAATTTAGTTTGTGAGAGTTCAAAGTGATGAATCATTGACTTATTTACCACTAAGAGTTGCTTTGAAGGTGCAAGTTATATAAGAAGGGATGTAATTTTTTTATTTAGGTAAGGTGAGGTTTTATAAAATAAATTAGGTGTTGTAATTTATTTGAAATTTAGGATCATTGATTCTATTTTATTTATGTACGTAATAATGGAGAATTAGGTTGTATATTTTTCTCTTATGATAATAATGCCTTATATGAAAAAAAGGCCTTTCATTTCATTTTGAATTTGAGCAAAGACTAAATAATGGGGAAAAGAAAACCCATATAAAATTGTAAACATGAATTTGAGTAAAGACAAAATAATAAAGAAAGGAAAACCTATATAAAATTATAAGTGATATAATATAGGGGAGGAGCGATTGAGAAGTTATGCGCAGCTCGAGTAGGTGTTCTAACAAATGTGGAGTGGGAGCAGGAGTGGGAGTAGGGTGAGGACTTTAAAATCCATTTCGAAGAGGATGTTGAGTCACAGATTGAGGAAGAAGAGGATGAGCTTAAGGAGAAGCTCAAGGAGTAGCTTGAGGAAGCCATGGAGGGTTTACTAGAAAAAATTAAGGTTTTGTAAGGATCAGAATTAGAGCAAGAGAAGCACCCTAGTCTATTTTTGGCTCTAAAGAGGAATGTGGATTTACAAATGCTTAAGTCTGATAAACTTTGGGAAGAAGTGATTCCTTAGTGTAGAGTGTGGGTAGCAAGGGAGTTGAACCTGGAATTACCTTCTTCCACTCTAGTGTTATCTTTTGAAGGTGAGATCCTTCCCCTGTCTCCCTTCCTTTCCCCCTTTTTGGATCCTTCTCTAGTTAAATCCATCCTAGAGGAACAAAAAAAGGTAAAGGAGATAGAGGCCTAGGCAAAAAAAGGCAAGATGATTAAGTCGTAAGGTTCGTAATCAAATTCTATCACTAATTTCGATTTTAGGGTTTTTAAGGTTGCTTTTGGAAGTTTTCTCATCTGAGGAGATCGATAGAGTTTGTTGTTGGTTTGTTTGGATCACGAGTGGATACATCTACTGACTCAAGTTTTTTTTGCATGTTTTTCAACAACACTTCTCTTTCAAGGGTTTGTCTTCTTTGAATTTTTTAGTGTGGTATTTGAAGGGTGTAAATAAGATGGATGCTTGTTTTATTTCTTAACTAGCCCTAACTGTTTGGGTTTTGAAACTTTCCATCTGGTCTTATTTAAGAAAACCAGGTCTATTAGATAGATCATTATGTAGATTAAAATGTAAATTTCCCTACACTAAATTTTAGGGCCCTTTTGCATTATAAGTCAAGGGGCCTTCTTGGCTTGGAAACCAAGGTATGTCTAGAAGGTTTTAAGAAGGCACTTTTTGTTAAAGGCATTTTTAGTGAAGTTGGGTGTCTTTATTCCTAGGCAATCATTTGTGAGGATCTCTTTATTATTGTTAATTTTTTAGTAGGTGTTGATCACTGGTTTCAACTATGGATTTCTTTTTTATTGTCTTGAGGACTTTGGCCTTAGACAATTTTGGATCAATTGATGGGTTTAGCTTATTTGTTGACGTTTGTTCTTAGATCTTTGAGGCAAATATTTGGCATGAAGTGGTGTATTAAGTTTGGTTTCAAATAATTTGAGTTATTATGAAGATTAATAGATGGTATGAAAAGGAAAAGTTTCTCTTTTCTCAAGCTTTATGTTTAAGTTTTGATCAGTTCTCAGTCATAGAATTTAGAAGGTTGAGAACTGTAATTATGGCTTCTTCTAATGAATTAGTTTATTTTTAATGCTGAAGTATTTTTTAATACTTACAATTTGGTGGTTTTGATTGGGCCATATGCCTTGATGGTTATATCATTAAGCCAGACATTTTTATGTTTTTTGGTTTTCTCTAATATTTAAAGGGTCGAGGACCCGTAAACTCTCTAGTATCGATCCAAAAAAAATTATAAGTGATGAAAGATTTTAAGATAAATTGAATAATAATAAGAGGCAATGATAACATATTTTAAAATATTATAATAATATATAATATATTATATATTTTTAAATATAAATATTATTATAATATATCAATTTCTACTATTTTATACTAATAATAGATTATCTTAGATAAATCTATGTAAAGGATGTCGAGAGATATCATTCTCGAGGTGCTTATATTATATTAGATTTGTGACATAAGTGGAATATGCACTTGGAGAGTGATATCTCTCGGAATATTTTACACAGATTTATGTAAGATAGGTATGCTAGTAACAACTGTGCATTTTGTGTATTTATTTGACATAAAATTTGAAACATATATTATACATTACATTAAATAATAAAGAACTATAATACACATTAATTTAATTTATATAATTTAATATTCTCAATCTGAATAGTAATTTAGTACTCATCAAAATGTACCATACATATCACATAAAATGTCAAATAATGAATAAGTACATGATTTTTTTCATAATTACATGAAATTATTTTTCCTCTAAGAGTTTCAATCTCTATTCCTCAGCTTTCCATTTGGATAGTTGTTTTCCATTTTTTAGATTTTCATAGTGGTCATATGTAAATGGAGGTAATATTCTTAATCCTTCCAAGGACTTTACATGGGATATAGCCACAAATGTTAATCATGTTCTTTCTCTTTAACCTATATCAAATGTGGATTTTTGAAAGGGTCAAACCTTGTGATTTGTGTATTGTTAATACCCAAGCGAATCATAAGGGTAATTGGGTTGTGCATCCCCTTTGTATTGGTGCAATTGGAATTGTATATGGAGTTTCATCTTTAAATGGTATTCCCAAGTAATTTTCAAACTCGACCATAACATATGTTGGTGGTTCTGGTGGGGCACTCCCAGGTTTGTAGATTATACTTTTGATATACCCTAGAGCTCCATTTACAAGACCTGCTTCGATCCAAAGATTGGAAGTTAACATGACCCTTGCTTCAATAAAAATCATTAACTCCACATCAAGTTCATCATTTGAGCCTCCCATTGTTGCATTGACACTTCCTACCTTGGTTTCAATTCTACATGCAATCAGTCTTTTCAATGAATATGATTTTATTTGATTGTGGTTACGTGCATTATCATTTATGGAAAACAAATGAATACAATTGTTAAACTCTTCATTGGTGGCTTTATTTATTCTAACATTTGTTATAGTCATCAATAACTTATAATCGTCTATTATCAAATTTGCATCTCTCAAATTTGTGAGTAGCTGATGAAACCTTTGTTGGTCATCACTTTCTCCTTTCTATCTAAATATCTTGTCCAAAGTAACAACTATTTTTAATTCTTCCCACAATATTTTAGCTCATCTATTATTATCGTATAGTGGTCTATCACTAATAAGAGGAAGTTAACCCAAATCTCCAAACAAAATAAGAGATATACCACCAAAACTCATGTTTGCATTTTTAAGAAATGCTTGATGGAGTCTAGAGTCTATGTTATGTAGCAAATTTTGCCCAATGAAGCTTGTTTCATCAATCAATATGTATTTTTTGTGGCAGATATCCTCTTGGAAAATAATAAGTCATGTTCCTTCTAATTCAATAAAATCCACAATTAGGATTCAAAGTTGTGCATGCATAGTTGAGCCATCAATATTGAATGTTGTAACTCCAGTTAGTGCAAGTAATAGAAGCGGAGATTGCTCTGGGAATGCTACATCTTGAAGAGCTCGATGAATGGCACCTATCAGATATGATTTTCCTATTCATGTTATTCCTTGGACTATCATGCATAAGGGTAAAGTATTTTGACCTCAGTTAAAATGTGTCATAACCATATCAAGTGATTTTTTTGTTTGTCACCCAAGGTTTCATAATTCATCTCTAATGTTATATCGTCATCTATAATAAATCCAGTATCTTTCATGGTGCTTATAAATTTGATCACTTTATTTGTGTATTCTTCACCTCTATATTCATTATTCCATAATGCTTGTCTAGCAATATTTCTTCTTCACAACATATCTATCTCTCTCACTTCCATAACTTGGCCACATTATAGCCTAGATATGATTTCCCACTCATGTTCCACTATGTTTTATTGAACAAGTTGATTATCCTCATCTTCAATATCATCGTGACTTTCAACATCTTCTCAAATTTTTATTCTCTCTACGTGATGTTAGGTTATGGAGCTAAAAGCTTCACAGGTATGCAAACATGGAGGAGGTTGCTGAGTGTCACAGTAACCGATGTTGGTCAAGCCAACTGACGTTGGTCAGGAGTAGACAAGAAGCTGCCAACATCAGTCATGGATCAGTTGACATCGGTCATCTCCAGACAGACAGTGAATGACGTCGGTCGTCTCTGAATTCCAAAATTGGTCTAATTTTAGATGGACAGTCAGTTTGCATGTAAAGACTAATTTTAGTCTTGAGTCTGCGTTTCTAATTATTGTAATTGGAAAGTCTAATTATTGTTTGTATGGGATGTATTTAAGAGACCCATGGGGCTGTATTGTAATTTTTAGAATCATAAGGACTTGCAAAGGCAAGGACAAGGGTTCTTCCAAGTATATAAGATCTAGGTTTGCAGGTGTGCAAGACCAGGTTGATCTACAGGTTGTGCAAGATCAGGTAGAAGATCTACATGGTAAGTAAGATCAATTGATCTGTAGGTGTGTGTGTGTGCAAGGTCAAAGGAGATCTATGGGGTAGCAAGGTCAAAGAAGATCTGCAACACAACAAGGAGCAAGATCAGGAAGATCTACTTGGAGTACATGGTGTACTCGGTGGTGGTACTAGCAGTATTGTTACTGACTGGTGGTAACAACAACCCTCAGTATTGAGTAGATTATTGGTTGTAATTGAGAGAGAGAGAACTCTTGAGGGAGAATTGCTGGTACACCCAAGAGGTGTGGGAAGAGTGTGATTTCTTTATTGTATTTCCTTTTGGAAGAGTGTTAATACAAGATTGTATTGTCTCTCATATTCTGTGTTGTTTTTGATTTCTAGTTACATTTTACTTCTGGTTAAATTCTGTGTTTAGTTGCTTATACAAAGGTAATCAAGTGTGCTCTTAAGGAGCAGGGATCCTGACAATTGGTATCATAGCTAGGATCACCAAGTGATACCATTGACAATTGGTATCAGAGCTTGGTTAGGTACACTAACAAGTGGTCAGAGCGTGTTAAGTGTTTGTTGATTACAGGTCACTCTCAAGGGTTTCTAATTGAGTGGGAGTAAAGCAATGGCAGAAGAAAGTACACTAAGAATGGAGGAATTCAATGGCAAGAATGATCAATTACTAAATTATGGAAAGAAATAGCAGGTAAAGAAAGATTGTTGGTTGGTAGAAGATTAGCATGAAGGAAATGAAGAAGCAGATATTGCAGGTATTGTTACACAGGATGCTCTTGTATGTTCCTTAGATAAAGTAGAATCTTGGGTTTTAGATTATGTTGCCTCTTTCCATGCAACCCCAAATAGAGTATTTTTCCATGATTATGTCCATGGAGACTTTGGAAAGATTTATTTAGGGGTTGGTGAGCCTTGTCAAATTGTTGGCAAAGGGGAAGTGCGGCTGAGATTGCAGATGGGCAACACATGGGTGTTGAAGGAGGTCATGCATGTCCCAGTCCTGAAGAGGAGTCTAATTTTTGCAGAAAAGTTGGGTGATGAGGGTTGCAGAGTTACTCTCACAGCAGAATCTTGGAAAGTTTCCAAGGGTGCACTTGAATTAGCATGTGGTAAGAAAGTAGGTACTCTTTATCTATCTACTTGTATTATTGATTCTCTTTCTAGTTTATCTACTTTAAATGTAGATGCAAAGATGTGGCTCTGTAGGCTTGGTCACATGAATAAGAAGGGGATGCATGTTCTTAAGAGGAAGTCTGATGTCTTTGACAAACTTAAGAACTAGAAAGCCTTGGTTTTCATGGAGGAGATGATGGATAGAGATCAACTCAAGGGGTTGAATAATTCTGAGCAGGGAAGTTTGGACAAGGTTATGATCCAAAGTGAGCTCACAGGTAAAAGTCATCACTCACAAGAAAATGCAGTTACCGATGTTGGTCAGGTGAGAACCGATGTCAAACAGATAAGTACCAATATCGATCATGTGCAGACCAGAGTCGGTGGTGTTGGGAAAGTGGAAACCAACATCGGTCAGGGAACTGACGTAGGTGACCAAGTGGACACTAACATCAGTCAGAGAACTAGTGTCGGTGATCAGGTGGAATTGACATCGGTTGGGTGCATACCAAGGTTAACCAAAAAATGGATTTTGGGTGGACAGCACGTTGTCAAGGAGTCTCAAACGCCCATATGGAGGACTGAAAGGGAAGTTTTGAAGAGGCAATGTAGGTAGAATTTAGGAAACAGTGGGATCATGGCATGAATGAGGAGATTGATTCCTTGGGAAAGAGCCAAACAGGAGATTTGGTACTGTTGTCATCTAGAATGAAAGCACTGAAAGACGAATGGACACGTGAGACAGAAGGCCAGGGTATATGGTCTTGAGCAAGCTCCAGGACAGTGGTATAGGTTTGATAGGTATATGACAAAGCATGGCTTTAGTCAATGTCAATGTAATCACTGTGTTTATTTTACCAGATTGGATAATGGTCGCGACATTATCCTGTTACTATATGTAGATGATATGCTTGTTACAGATTCATACATGTAGGGATTTGTTGAGCTAAAGGTAAAAGAATCTCAGTGGTGTGCCAGGAAGGATTCAGGAGTGAAAATCCTTGGCATGAGTATTTCTAGAGATAGGGAAGATCATAGGTTGATGTTGTCTCAAGATGATTATGTGAATAAGGTAGTGGAGAGTTTCAATATGTAGGATGTAAAACCGGTTAGCACACCTATGGATGGACAGTTCACAGAACAGTGTCCCAAATCACATGATGAGGTTGAGTACATGTGTAATAGACCTGATATTACCCAAGCAGTGGGAGTTGTTAGCAAGTTGGTGGCCAATCTAGGAAAGGAGCACTGGAAAGTAGTTTAGTGGATTCTCAGATATCTGAGAGGGACCAGCAGCATGGATTCATGCTATGTAGTGTCAGGCACTTCTCTACATGGGTATGTAGATTCGTATATGGCAAGTTACTTGGATGACAGGAGAAGCACCACAGGATTTGTAGTGGTTGGTCTTTAAGACTAAACTTAAAGAGGGATACAAGCCAGGAAACAAAATTAGATGATGTACAGGTACAGGTACAGGTGCAGCTATTTATCTCCAAGTGGGAGATTGTTAGGTTGTGGAGCTAAAAGCTTCACAGGTATGCAAACATGGAGGAGGTTGCTGAGTGTCCCAGTAATCGATGTTAGTCAGGCCAACTGACGTCAGTCAGGAGTAGACAAGAAGCTGCCAACATCGGTCATGGATCAGCTGACGTCGGTCATCTCCAGACAGACAATGACTGACGTCAGTCGTCTATGCGTTCCAGAACTAGTCTAATTTTAGATGGACAGTCAGTTTGCATGTAAAGACTAATTTTAGTCTTGAGTCTGTGTTTCTAATTATTGTAATTGGAAAGTCTAATTATTATTTGTATGGGATCTATTTAAGATACCCATGGGGCTGTATTTTAATTTCTAGAATCATAAGGACTTGCAAAGGCAAGGACAAGGGTTCTTCTAGGTATGTAAGATCTAGGTTTGCAGGTGTGCAAGACCAGGTTGATCTGTAGGTTATGCAAGATCAGGTAGATCTACATGGTAAGTAAGATCAGTTGATCTATAGGTGTGTGTGTGTGTGTAACGTCAAAGGAGATCTACAGGGTAGCAAGGTCAAAGGAGATATGCAACACAACAAGGAGAAAGATCAGGGAGATCTACTTGGAGTACGTGGTGTACTCGGTGGTGGTACTGGCAGTATTGTTACTAACTGGTGGTAACAACAACTTGGTATTGAGTTGATTGTTGGTTGTAATTGAGAGAGAGAGAACTCTTGAGGGATAATTATTGGTACACCCAAGAGGTGTGGGAAGAGTGTGATTTCTTCATTGTATTTCCTTCTAGAAGAGTGTTAATACAAGATTGTATTGTCTCTCATATTCTGTGTTGTTTCTGATTTCTAGTTACATTTTACTTCTGGTTAAATTTCATGTTTAGTTGCTTATACAAAGGTAATCAAGTGTGCTCTTAAGGAGTAGGGATCCTGACAATTGACACGTGCCAATAGTAATAATTAAATGAATCCCAATTTGATATTATTTATTCATCATCAGTTCCAATATCTCTTTGTCTATCATGAAATGGCTTGTAAAGTAATAACTCCAACAAACATAAATCAATCCATTTATTTGATTCATAGACATGGATGGAAGAAAACCTTATAAATAAACTCACTATAGCTACAATACTCCTTGCCTCCCATTTTTTGTCTTTTTTATGCCTTAGATTATATGTTCAAGATCTTGTTTCTTCAATAAGTGATGTGCTTTCAATGGAAAAAGGCCTATTTATGTATCCATATATGAAAGACATTGTATGTTATTCATGATCATTTTCTTCATGTTTGTCTATAGGTTGGAACACCTAACATGAAAATTCAATTTCACAAATACTCTACTACACTCTACTAACAGAACCTTCAATAACATGTGAAATGTTTCTTGCACCCCGATGTCTCTTTCAACGATTGTCTCAGTTAGAAGTCTTCTATATGTTTTTCTTATTAATTGATCAAGGTTTTCAATGTTTTCAAGTTGCATCAACATTTGATGACAAGTTTTAGAACTCTTCTCTACCTTTATTGCATACTTAGTAATGTATTTGACCATGGCGTGTTTAGACAGAATAGGTTACTAATCCACATTATCTCTCTATAATTGTAATATATAGCGATTATTTTAGACCCCAAAGTTTGGCTAAGTATTTTGGTATTTTTGTATAAAAATAGCATGACATGGAAGGATTATAGTAAAGAGATACTAAGGCATGGAACTAGACTGGCACAGAATCACCATGGCATGGAATCGATAAGGTGCGAAAGGACAAGGGCACATAAGCACTAGCACAAGAAGACCCAGTAAAAGAGGAGAATTAACCACAAGGAACCTAAGAGCATAGGACTCATAATAACAATGAAATACTTGGAGATCACATGGGAAGAGGGAGACAATTAAGGAGTGTTTCTCAAGGGTCACCTAGACCTTATCCATCAGGGGTTTTGCACTGGTCTGCAAAGAGATAGACACATGGAAACAAGGATATAACACAGAATGAGTATATAGGGGGTACAAAGGCCTGGGTCCTTAGGAGAAACTAGTTAATATACTACCATGACTCTTAGTTCATGGAGTGTTCGTTGGCCAATTATTCATGTCATTAATTATGTAACTACTCGGTCATGAAAAAAATAAGTATAAATACCCTTATATGAAAGCATTGTAAGGTGACACATTTTTTATATCATTTGTTGAAGCATAATATAAGAGTTCTAGATATTATAGTCATTTATGTGGTTCTTTTTCTAATTAATTAATAGTTATGTAGTCATGTAAATATGAGATCTATGCAAAATTTTACTTTTTATGAGTAACAATCTCTAAGCCCCATGGCACTTCTTTACGTAATTATGATTATTGAACCTAATGATACTAGGACCAAATAGTGTATCTCTTTTTCTATGTCATCTTTAATCAAATATAATATTTAACCAAAAGAATATGAATAATATGTTATTATGCAACATAACCCATGGGAACCAATCTTTACCTACTCACTTCAAATGAGCACACAAGACCACAATCTTACGTGAAGGGCCAACTCACTAGCTTCTTGGGGCTACATTTCAATGCCAGAAACATTATTAAGAACAAAAACCCAAAAAAATTGTTTTGATGTCAAGACCCATAGCACTTGATGCACAATAATGGAAGATGCTTGAATATATCACCCTTGAGAGTATTGATCAATGGATTACTAGGGTTGAGGATAATTTTGTAGTTCATTAACTTGAACCAAGAATTTCCACACATTAATGGGTAGATCAAAATATCTACAATGTATTGTATGAAACTTTCTTTGTTGAAATCCTAGTTCATTTGCATACTTGGTTATCTGCTTATGCTCAAGGTTGATCACAAAACATTGGGAGAAGACAATCTTAAATGTTAGAACGACAAAGAGATTTAACATGACTAGGAACACCTTGGACACAAGATGTTAACATTTTTTGGAGAGGAGTGTTGAATAGCTAAATTTTAGAGAATGTTGTAACAAGTTATTCGTGTCCTAAAGAAGCTAAGTTCCAGCTCTTCAGAGAACCGCATGGCTGATATATTAGATATTTCCCATTAGAAATCAAGAAGTTGTTCATTGACTATGGGCTTGAAATTATGTCAATGGAGAGATAAATGACTCTTTGCATGAGCCACACATTTAGAAGGGGAATAGAGAAGAGTTAGTAAAGGATTTTAGGTTTGAAATGGTAGCTATTCAATAGGTTTTATGGAAGCAAAAATATGATGAAGCTTGACAGAGGATCATAGGACTGAGTGGTGTGGGAAGGGATTAGGAGAACTTAGGAAATGTTTTTATGATCCACATGGAAGTGTAAACACATAAATAGGATCCCATCACTTTTAAACCATGCCCCATGCCATGTTTGTCATATGAAATAGAAACTAGTTGAATAACAGAAACTAAAAAACCAAGTTTGAACCAACCAAACTCCCAAACCATAGTTCATGCTCATCCTTTTGAATCATATGAATTATGTATACATAATTAGGATACAGATATAATGGAATCAAAAACTAATCCTATAAGGGATATTGTAGCTAAGCCAATTGTAACTCATATATAATTAATACTTTCTTTCCCTCTTCAAGAGAATTTCATGGCTTAACTTGGAATGCCTAGAGGACCTAACATTCATAGTAGATAAAGTATGGGCCCAAATATAATTATTCAACCAGCTACCATGCCTAATGACATGGGCATTTTTGTAGGAGGTAGACTAGGAGGTGGCATGGAAGGAAGTAGTAGACTTCCCCTTCAAGGAATAGGATCTAGGTGTTCTCAACAACCACCAAAAAAAGAACCTCGATTGCCAAAAAAATATTATGAAATGATGCTTCACCTACCTAAATATTAAGGCATAGAGAATGTTGTAGAACACTTCCATAAGTGTGAACTTATTTGGAGGGAGTGAGGCATCACTTTTTCTGAGCAAAAGGCCACATAGTTCATGATTACACTTTTATAAAGAGCTCATAAGTGGTATAGAAATTTCAACCCTCAACAAGTAATCATGGACTATGATCATCTCAAAATAACATTCCTTCAGGAATTTGAAATTCTTGAATTTGAGCAATAAAGTATTACCGCACTAAAAGTTATAAATTAGGAGCTCACTAAAAGTGTATGGGAATATGATGGACAATTTAAAACACTTATATCAAAGTTATAATTTGAAATCAATGCTACTCATCATGCACAGTAGTTTGTGGGAGGTTTGTTACTTCCCTTTTGATGAGCACTATCCCAGAAGAAGTTCACTAGCCCGCACGAAGATTTGGAATGCCTTCATGTTGAAGTTGTTGGTAGTATTGACACTAGGATTAGTCCATTCATGGAAGCCTAAATATATTTAATGGCATCACAACTTGAAAAACTAACTATAAACAATGCTTATGATACTCATAATGGACTTTGGTGCATTTATTACAAGTCTGAAGGACATAATCAAAGCAATTACCCATGCAAAAACATTTGCATTATACTAAATAAATCATGTGAAATATGACATGAATATCACAATGTAAGGTCTTATCCTATCTTGTAGTGAGCTACACATTATAAGGTATCTAAATATTTAAAAATATGTAATGCCTACACCCATGACATAAATGATTATCAATTAATTAGTGATATCTATGCAACACATGTGCGCGGTATGTGCCAGACCACTGTGTCTAATAATCAAGATAATGGTGGATATTATGGTCAAGGTAGAGGATGAGGATGAGGATGTGGTCATTTCCCACCAAGAATATGTTATAAGTGCAAATCCCCATATCATTATCAAAGGGATTATCTATTTTATCCTATGTGTGCTTTTTATGAAAAGAACCATCGGTTGGAAGAATGTCTTGACTTGTACATGGCCATCACTAAGGAGAGAAATGAAAAATGTGTAGGTATGATTCACATTGATAAATCACATTGGTGCATGCATTCAAACACCCCAACAACTCAATAAGAGAATATCATTACATGTAGTGGAGGACAATCTCAATCTTCATCTACTCCTATTGAGAAGGTAAACGTGAAGAGCCTTAGGCAAGGAAGTAACCTGATGCCTAGCAATAAAAGGATGTGCTTTAGGAAACTATGACTCTAGTACGATAAATACAAGGGGGAATTTAATTTCTTAAGGACTAAAAAGGAATATAATGTATTAATTTTTACAAGGCAATAGAGCCTCAAAATGTGGCATGAGACAATTTTCAAGAACTTTACAAGTGTATGCGGGATGAAGACATTGTCCCACAACAAAGCATTTGGATTAAAAATAAATTACAAGCACCAAATGATGCACAACCTCAAATGAATCAGTAGACTGAGGATTGTGATTTGAATCATACTCGATGGTAAGATACCCTTATTCCTCCTACCCCTTTAGAGGACAAAGAAATACTAGTGAGTGTTTCCATCAACGATTGGGTGATTCGGGACATTCTAGTTGACACTCGCACTGAAGTTAACATCCTCACTAAGGATGCATAGCCTAAAATGGCTAGTCTAGCATTAAAAAATTTTACCACATGTATTTTTTATGGCTAACAAAACTCATGCTCTACCAATTGGCATCCTCATGAATGCAATAATGGATATCCTTAGAGTACCTTTCAAAGCTGAATTTGAAGTTCTTAGGTTAGCCTAGATCGATGACTTCCCAGCTCTATTCAGGAGACCCTAGTGTTATGAAAATAATGCAAACTTAAGTTTCAAAAAGTGTTACATTAGTTTTGAGAATGTTGATCAACATGTTTTTATTCCCCTAGATCAAACACATGGCCCACCATATGTAGAACCTATTAATGTGGACAAAGATATTAAACACATCTATAATGTCACTACTAGAGATGGTGAATAACATGATCCTACTCTAGATGGCATCCTCTAATGGATGGACACTCAGTCCCTTTCTGATACTACAAGTTATGCTTGTAATTATTGGGTGCATGGTGACTATGACCTCACTAGAATAGTGTGTAGTGCCATTAGTAGTTAGGAGAACATTTTGTGCCAGTATCATAAATGCCACAAGTTAATTCACCTTATTATTGACCAAGTCATGAGAGGACCAATGATAGAGGCACCTTTAGAAATACTCAATGCATCCCCTTAGATTCACAGACAAACATAAGTTTACAACTTTATCCAGTGTCTTGAAGAATTATATCACTCTGATAATGATCATATATAATCCTTGGTTCACCTCTTTAACAGTATAGCTACAAGGTGGTGGCAAACCCATAGTGAGTAACTTCTACATTAGGATCAAGTATGCTCTACTTTGCATCACTAGTTTCATCATGACAACTGAATCAAAGGAATAATCAACTATAATGAAGTACAAGCACTTGAACCCCATATAGAGGCTTGTGAGTTAATGTGGAAAGATGAAGAGTATTACTTACCATATTACTTATGGGTACATGTATTAAATGAAACTTTATGAACCTGGGAGTGAGCATGGTATGTTCATGAAGAGTGACATATGGGTATCCATTTTTGGCATATCTTTAAGGAAAACATGAACTCAACATTATCTTATTCCTCTCCAAGAATGGATTTGCACCTCACTCTCCAAGCCATGCATGAAGCAATTATTGGTGACATTGAAGATCACCTAAGATATATACATAATTTCCTAGAAGAAGGTCTAATTCTCTTTGATGAACTAGTTTCACAACTTATTCCAATGCCAGAATCAGTGTTTGATCAGGACCCACATGAAGAGATATGCCTAGGGAAATAGAAGCTAGTATTTTGAGTAGAATAAGGTGAAGGGTCCAACCCACTTGACCCCTTGTCAAACATTTGTATGTTCTTATGGACTATGGCACATGAACTATTTGTGATACTTGTTCTGATACAAATAACCCTTACTTTGGGCTAATTCAAACTATCCAACACAACATCAGCATAGAAGAAGAACCTAAAATATCTATTATAGGTAGTTACTCTACTAGCACAAAAGTTTCAAGATATTTGAGTTATTAAAAGGATATTAAGATGTCTTTCCAAGAAGCTATAGTGAGATGAAAGGAGTTCATCCATCCCTAGGTAAGATGCATATTAAATTGGTTGATGACACTCAAACAGTCAATAAAAGGCCATATAGGATGAATCCTAATCTACAGATGCATGTAAAGGAAGAAATTGACAATATGTTATCCACTGGAGTAATCACCCCAATAGATGAATATGATTGGGTTAGTCTCATGGTGATAAGTATAAAGAAATATAGATGCATTTGAATTTGCATTGATTATCGGGTACTCAACACATCTTGCATCATTGATCCTTTCCCAACATCATTCAAAGAGGAAATACTTGAAGGTGTTATTGGGTTTGAAATATATACTTTCACAAATGGATTTTTGGGGTACCATCAAGTCTAAATAGTCAAGGAGGAACAATCAAAGATGGTGTTTGCTATTGAATGGGGATCTTTTTCATATACTATAATTCCATTTGGGTTGAAGAATGCATTGGTTATGTTCTCACGTATAGCCATTGAAGCCTTTAAATATTTCATCCATAAGTTTCTTCAAGTCTACTTGGATGACTTCATAGTCTATGGTTTAGTCAAGGACCATTGCTCTAATTTATGGCTCATGCTTTAACACTATCGAGTCTTACAAATATCATTAAATTTAAAGAAATGTATGTTTACTACACCTTTCGATGTTCTTCTAAGACATATTATTTGTAAGGATGGACTTCTGGTAGACCTGGTAAAAGTATCTATCATTCTTTACCTCCCAAAGCCCAAGTCTCAGTGTGAGGTCCATGCCTTTCTAGTACATATAGGTTATTATAAAAAATTCATCAGTGGATATGCAAAGATTATTGTGCCTCTAGAAGAACTTGTAAAACATAATGAGCACTTCATCTGGACTTTCTCCTACCAAAAATATTTTGAAGCTTTAAAGGATAAGTTGGTCACCACTCCAATCCTCTAGTTCCCTAACAGGACAAGCCCATTCCATGTCCATGTTGATGCTTATAAAATGGCAGTTGGTGCAATTATCACACAACTAGGTAAAGGTCACCTTGATCACCCGATCTACTTTGTTAGTAGAAAACTTACTCCAGCTAAGTGGAATTACACCACCATATAGCATGAAGCACTGTCAATGGTCTATGCTCTACAAAAATTTTGACAATACTTATTGACAACTCCTTTTGTATTTTATACAGATCATGAGGCTTTAAAGTACCTAGTAAACAAATATGTGTTGCATGGATGAATCTGATACTAAATAGTTTTGTTTCAAGAGTTTCAATTCTATGTCATGGTCAAACTTGAAAAACCCAATTATGGCCCTAACCATCTATCTAAAATTGATTCTAGCAAACCATCATTCTCTATTGAACATGACTTACCTGATGTTCAACTCTTTCGTGTTCCTTGTGTCCCTAAGGATTTGGAATATATTGTAGTTTTTTTAACTACTGGCTCAATTCTTGACTGTCTAACTCCACAAGACAAAAAATAGCTCATGATCCATGCTACACCCTTTTAGCTCATAGAAGGGGACATTTACAAGCTTGGCTGAGATAAAATTCTTCAGGTTCTGTCATGAAACATGAGAATTCTAAAGTACTCCAAGAATTTCATGAGCAAATTATAGGTGGACATTATGTTGGAGAGGCTACCGCATGCAAGGTTATGTTGGTCAGATTATAGTGGCCTACCCTTTTTCAAGATGCTAAGATATATGTTAGGAAATGTGATATTTGTTAGTGCATAAGCAAACCAAATCATTGGGATGCCATTCCTTTACATCCAATTCTATCTTAAGAACCATTTGAGAAGTGGGTCATTGATTTTGTTGGAACCATCAATCTAACTAGAAGATGAATAGGTTCTTGATATATCATCATTGTTAGGAATAAAACCAGAAACTAAGGCAGGATAATTTCATAGAATCACAATAACAATAGATATAAACAAAGATTTAGAAAGAACAAAAAATAAACATGTAAAATAAGAAGACCAAATTTAACGTGGTTCACCCAATGTGGGCTATGTCCACCAAAAAACACTTTCTTAGAGTTTATTACAATCAAAGAGAGTACAAACCACTCTCAGATCAGTCTTCTCACAATTATAATGCACAAATATTATTTGGAGCTATGCTCAAAAAATTCTCTTAAATTTGCACCTGAATTCATACTATGTTCTACCTATTCAAACCCTAGTTCTCATATTCTATTACCTATGAAATAGCCATCAATATATAATACATCAATAAAGAGATATTACAAAATAATGGGTAAAAAAACCATGGGTAGAATCAACCCAAAAAAGTTTCCCATTGAAAGGGTCCAAATTTTCTTTTGGGGGCTACCACCCCCAAACTCTTGCTTGGGGCCCAACCCGACGTTGAACCCTGATGAGAAAAACATATAAAGTGTACAGTATATTTAAAATGTATATTATTTGAAAAATACATAGTAATTTTGAAATAGGCTTCATAACATAACAATCATAGCAATGGATTACCCCACATGATGGGCTAAAGCTAAACCAACAAAGGATCGTACTGTTGCTACTACTACGTGCTTCATTTGGGAACATATCATAACTTGGTTTTTGATGTCCACTAAGTTTTACTAGTGATAATAAGATGTGAAATAGATCTTAATTCTTCTCATCTCTAAATAATGGTGAAAATATTGTATATGTATTCATATTTAACTCTAAGCCCTTCCAAAAGTTTTGATTGATAGGGTAGACCTAGTCGACCTAGTGTAATTAAGGACAAAAATTCATTAGGTCATGGGTTAGGTTGGCTAAGATCCAACCTAGACCCTAAGTGTGTTTCACCCAAAACTATAGAGGGTCGACCCAATCAACCTAGTATAGGAAACTAAAGCTGAAAACTATACAGGGTCAATAGGGTCGACCTAGTATAGTGAACAGTCAAAAGGGGATCAAGGTTAGGAAAAAGGGGATAAAAGGTGGTAAATTATTGGAGAGTATGTAATAGATAAAAAAAAGCTTAGGGATTATTTTTTTAGGAGATAAGTGTGTAGATAACAAGTGGTAAAAGGGATAATAATCTTGTGAAGCACCAATGGTCTACCCACCCCTTTCCTGATGCACCCCTTAAGGCATACACTCAGAGAGATTGAAACTCAATGGGTTATTTTAAGATATAAAGTGTTAGTAAGTGATAAAAGTTTGAAAATATTATGTGTATACACACTCTATGTAAAATATCTCACCTTAAAGATATATAAATAGGAGAGTAATGTGTAATTCTTCCATAAATGATCACAAAGGCCTATAAAAGGCATGTAACTCATAAGTATGAAATGATCAATAAAAGAGTAACATCCACTAGCCAATGATAATGAACAAGAGTAACTCCCTATGTCTAAGATGAATATTCCTCAAATATCAGATATGATCTCAAGCTCAAAAACACCATCAAGTCTAGGTGATTTTAATGAATAAGAATCTAAAGGAGAGTCAGGGACAAAGTGTGAGAAGGTATACATTCAAGTCTAATGATTGACCAATCTCACTACCAATATAGTATCACTGTGCAACTCTTTGACATACGTTAAATCTGGAGTTGTAACAACCCTATTGGGTTTGATATAAATAACCATGTTTTTTTAAATTTAATTAACACACTCTTTTATTAGACTTCACAATGAGAATCTAATTAGTGATCCAGATATACCACTCTAAGTATGTTAACTATAAATAAGCATGTGACCTCTAACAATCATTGATCATTATCAACATATGAAACACATCATAACCAATATGGAAAGTGATTACAAATTCTAGTTGTGACTGGTATAATGATACAACCATTGCTTCCAAAGTATAAATAAGTAATTACATTTCATCATATTAATGTCTTAATAATAAATACAATACAATTTATAAGGTATGAGATACAAATCTCCATGGAGCATGAGTTATCGAATTCCAATATTTGTGGCAATCTCAAGTGTCATCTAAAAATTAGTATTATTGTGGGGAGGGAGAGCATCATCTGAGCTCTTTTCTACACAAACCATAAACCAATAATCCCTTACAATAATCCCATCAGAGAATGGTCCTCCCTTCATGTATGAGTAGATAGTGATAGTGCAGAAATCTAGAGAGAGAATTTAGTACCCGTGTGTTGTATGATTTCTAAAACTAAACATGCAGTGTATCATAGGAACTCGTTATATTCAATATATCACATAAACATGTAAATCATACTCATGAAATGACAATGCCTCACTAAAAACTACTTTGGCCAAAGTTTTCAATAATAAATGATCTACGGATCAATCAAAATTCATACACACCACTTGATTAGATTACCTTCATCTAGAATTATGATGCTAGTAAGCGAGTGAAGTCCATCTCACTACTTACTTAGTATCAACAGTGCAGGATTTGGATAACATAATATAACTAATAGATTCATACAAATTACATCCTACTAGCAATCACATAATATGTTAATCACATGATAATCTAAAAACATATATTTATTCTATCAAATGTATGAATGAACATCATAATAATATCTATTCCATTATAGAAAAAATAAGTATAGTTTATACCACTTAGGTAAAATATACATTTAAGTACAGTTTTTAATTACTATAAGTAGTTTCCAATTATACTACACCTCATGATAACCCATATTATCATAATATAGTGGTCTAAATCACAACAACTAATTATCATAATCAATCATGATAAACTAATTATAAATCAATAGAAATATAATCTTCTATTCAAGCAACTAGATATAACAACGAAAGTTCCAGTTATCACGAAACATATAATATTTCACTCTAGCATCTATTATATATTTAGGGGGGGTCAGTGAAGGGAGGGGGGAATGGGTTTGTATGCATGTATAAATAAGGTCCTACTAACTATCATAAAACATGCTATTTATAGTAATAATCAACACGTATACATTTAATCCATCAAACGTATGAGTGAGTCTAGACACAATAATTATAGTTTGTACCACCTACGTATAATATACATTTAGATTGTAATTTTCAAATGAAAACACTCTATGACATCCAATAATATCATAATTCATTGTATATGAGCACACTACTCAATCATGAGCAAACAGTCTCATATTTTTAAGAATAAAATGTTCCTTAATCCTAAATAATAGGCAAGCAAGTACATTTTATACCAACCAAATAAAACTGTATACTAGCAATCAAAAGAAACATAACTTATAAGCACACATCATAATGCATTAATATATGTTATATATGTCTAAATACTTGTAAATTTTAATCTACTCACAATATATACCGCTCACCGGTTTTCATTATTTTGTGTGTATGTGTGTGTGTGTGTGTATCAATAGTTAGTCATAATATTTTTCAAAAATCAGATAACTCATAGCCAAGTTATACTTCATATGAACATAACTCAATAATTTATTATGTTTCCAAGAGACTTTATACATACAGTTATAGTTTCCTATCCCTCAAACTCCTATGACTTATGTTAACAATCCATTAACTATATATATAGGCATATGACCCAATACAACCATTTATGTTATATGTTTATATGCATACTTAAATCCAAAAGAAGATATACTTCATATACATATACACCCATGTACATACAAATTTTATTATCACTATGTCTTGCATACAAGTAACCAACAATACATAAATATTGAAAATGTCAATAGTCATCTAAAATTCTAGACAATGACTTCATGTGCTTCCAACAATGATTATAATTTACCATTCATAAGACACATTGACGATCCTTTTATAAGATAGGGGATTCAACAAAGAAAAAATTCACCATAGATTTTATACCTAACTAATAAATTTTCATCAGGATATATTCAAGACATGTATGAATCTTTACACAAGTTTTCCAAACAACATAATCTTTCATATTTTGGTTACCTATGAGTATTTGGAAATATACAAGTTGCTCATATATGATACACAAAAGTTTTCATCAAATACACAATTATACAAGTTATTGAAGCTGTGACAATATAAAAATCTATTCTGCATAATATGTAAAAGTAATCATATTATGTTTATATCAAAATAATTAATCACGTACAGTTTAACCACATGTTAATACATTAACGAATGATATCTCCACTATGTATCATTCAATGATCACAAGTATAGACTATCAATAGTTCACTAACCCATTATTAACTAGACTTTATATTGAGTCATTAGCTACTCATGAGTATATCCTCAATTAGCTTGTCATTATACATTTACTATATATTTCCTGTAAAGTATAGATGTTCAACTCTGCTACATATTCTGGATACCCACGAACCATATGACTTCAACACCTATATATCTCAATAGGAATGCCAATTCCATCAAGAGTAGAGGAACACCAGAAAGAGTGAGTTCGTGGGAGACTGGAAGCACTAGCTTCAAACTCATGAAGTCTAGCACATTGGAGGCTATAACATAAGGTCTGGGAAAATATTATTGATCGAAAAGATACATATATATCATAAAATGGAACCAGGTTAGAAAGACACATATCTCTATATAATTTAAGCATATATGGCTATTTGAAACATATATATCTTAAATTATACACATTGTCATGTGGTATATATATATATATATATATATATATATATATATATATATATATATATATATATATATATATATATATATATATATATATATATATATATATTCCTTGTTTGATATGTCTCTTTCCCTTCTGATCTTATAATTTCTGTAAGCTTATGCAATGTTTGAATGTATTTCTAGGAACATATCGATATAGCCCTTTGCTGCAAATAATATATATATCCTTCTTGCTTTTATAGTGATCCTTGAGATCATTACATGCATCAATCTCTATTTTATTGTTTAAACATCGTCATTGGTTATTATCTATAGAACAACTCGATTAATATTCCATAACCAACATCTAAGTAGATAATAGTCATTACTATAGTACACATATTATTATCCCCACTGTAACATCCCATTGGGGATATTAATATATATAAGATTAATTAATTCCTAATTAAATTTAAAGCACATTAATGCTTGAATTGTACAGGAGAAGGTAAAACATTATTCGTATACTAATTATACAACAATCTTTAAAACACACATTATTTGCCTTTATTAGGATATACATTGATTAATTATTGAATAATTCATATTCTCAAAATGCACATCATCCAATCTATAATCAATTCATTGTTCATATTGGATATTATAGGTAACAAGCTATACCTCTATGTTATGTATCCAATATGTATGTATATGAATCACCATTCTCAAAGTCAAAATAATTGTTCACTCAATAAATAAAAGTCGTTATAAAATGTTATTTGAGTCATTGTTTATAAAACAAACTTGATTTATATTAAGTCGCTATATTGAGTCCACATGGTAGAAGTCACTGGTGTTAATAATATAAATATATAATATAATAAATTTAAATCTATATGCATTTAAATATATCATTGTTTGCCATACTCTGGCTACAGTTCATTATCTGAACAAGGATCTACATGTCGATGAACCTATTTAATATGTATGTACTTAATTAAATTAAAATATTGTCTAGTTTTAATATATATATATATATATATATATATATATATATATATATATATATACTCACTGATATATATATATATATATAATGAATCGTTATAGGTATATCACCCGTTCTCTAGAGATCTATTTAAATTAATTTATTGTTCCATGGAAATCAATAGCTTACAATTAAATTACATCATGGAAATAATATATAGATCAATGTATACACTTTAATTACGGCAATCAAATATGGAATTCAAAAGTGTATAGGTCACCTACCATGCATGTTCTTCTTAACTATAATAGTCTAATAAAATATCCTTCCTCTTTGACTCGCCCATTCTCTTCCCTTTTCTTTATGCATCCTTCTTGCATGCTACGCTTTACTTCATTCCCATTTTTCATGTGGCCCCCCATGCTCCTACACCCACCTCTCTCCCCCACCCCCTGCCCCGGTCCCCACTTTTCAATCTTTTTTTTCCTTTTCATGAAAATCTCCCCTTAATGACTCGCCCTTCTTGTTTTAAAGCCATTCTTTTTTTTTCAAAGACTTTCTTTTATTTTTATTTTTGATTTAATCCTTTTTATTTTCCTCTATTTTCATTCTCCTTTTTAAAGTTTATGTTTGTTTTTTTTCCTTTTTTATAATAATAATCCCTTATACTTGCTAATTAAATTAACACTTTAATGTCATGACAGTTTAAGGACAAATCCTTTAATCAATAACCTAAATTTAATATATTTATGTAAATCACATCTTAAAAATATTTAAAGGTCACACATGTAAATCATTCAAGATAAATTCTACAAAACCATTAAACTATGCTAGCAACCATGTTTAACTATATATTGAAAATGGCATCAAAACACACTATGCTAACCATTTCATTATGCATCTAACATGTGATAGCTAATGTGGTGATAGATAATGTGGTGTGTGTAGGGTTTTATCCAATTTTTTTGTCATCCTCCAACAAATCCATCTACATCAACCTCTATGATGATGCTCTCCCTCTATCATGCTCTGAGGGATGAGTTCTCCTACGTCAACCTCACAAAAAGCAGGTAGTTAGATCATAACATCATGATATACATACAACATAAAATATAACTAAAATAACAAATCAACATGATTATAATAGAAACATATACACTACAACTAACTCATAGCAATACATCATGTAACCTAAGCAATATCCAACTATCCCATAACAAAATATATCTAAAAGCTTAGTTAAAAATAACCAAATTAAATTGTTAGCTATAAATATCCATGGATATTCACGTAATTTTGCTTAGTGAGGAATCGGGATGTAACATCCTTCCCCTCTAAAGCTAGTCATCATCTCGGATGACTCTTATTCAACATAAGTTCTAAATTAAAAATATTGTTCAATAGAGAAATGACATAGTATAAAGTATCAAATTAAGCTAATAAATATGAAATTCACCTTTATAACTCATAATAGTCATCCCAAAGACTAATATTCTCAAAGTATTAGTCCCATAAGACCTTACTATGTAACATCTTTCTATTATGCAAACAAAATTTGTATCACTTACTTTGATTGGTTCTATCATGACCACCCTGAAGTTCAAAACTAGTAAGACAAGCCTATATACTATATGATTGACCACTTCTAATACCTTGAAGGGTCCCACATATTTCAGTGAAAGTTTCACCAACTTCCCTAAAGCATATGACATCATCATAAAATCTAAAAACAAATGGCCAGGGAGAGTTTCACAAAACCTTCCAACCCCTCGACACATATCTCTATCCTAGAGAGTGTTTTTCTCATGCCAATGAAAAGCATTTAGGGAACCTAGCAAGAATGATGTCCATAAGTTAATACCATTTCTACTCTGCATATCTCCTGATAAGTATAATATGTCAATATTTCCACTACTCCACATATCTCCTGACAAGTATGATGATGAATAGGAATTAGAAATACTATATTTCCAATGTATACAAAATCAAGGAATAAACATTCCACAATATACATGTGTATGGCCATACGATTGAATTTGACAAGTTTGTCTACCAAATTATGGATTCAATAAGCTCCTCTTGTCAGATCTAAACTCAGTAACCACTAAGTCAATGTGAAACTAAATAGGATCTGCTCCCATTTCTTAGTACTCACATTTCTAATTCACCACTCGTCCCTTAGGTCTGCATGACTTGATGATCTCCAAAATGTGCACAAGGTTCAAAGAATCACAAGAAAAAATAAATAAATCATTCCATAATTAATAATAAGTTGCCACTAGCCAAACATAACTAATATCATATTTCATAGCTTAACATATTCTGTTATATTCATAGTTAAGAGGAAACAATGTTAAACTATCATAACATACAAAGTCCAAGGATCACATTGTCTTTAAAACCTTATAAAGAAAACAAGTGAGATAATTTCTCCCTACTTGCTCGTCTAGTTACACAACAAGTTATAATTTTATCTCAACCCCTTAGACTAACAAGATGTTCTATACATCCTATTTCATACTTGCTCTAGGTGAAAGGTACATCAATGACTCATCAAATTAACATGTTTTTATCAAGATGAGAATATTGTCAATATGATCAAGGGTAAATAACACATAACAATTATTAACTACTTATAAATCTTAATCCAGATCTAATATAAACCCATGGTTTGCCACTCCACATGGTCAAAGGTCACAAGATTATATAAAGTAGCACTAGAAAGTATGACTCTAAAAAGTCACAAGTGGAAAGTAGAGAACTAACATCTCATCTACAAAACTATTAAATACCCTCACATGGTATCAAGAAAACACTGCAACCCAAGTTGTCATAATCATTACCTACTTACCAACCTGTAAGTGTAGTATCACAACCTATTTTCATAACCAAAAAGAAAAATATTAACCACATAAATGCATTAACTCATTCAATTCTACAAATTATCTCTCAACAAGAAGTAGAATACACTATCCCATGAAATCAAGGGAATATAATCAAAATAACATTTTTTCATTTAAAGGAACACTAAAACAACATCATGGAAATATAAATCCACTCAGTGGTTTATAATGATGTCAAAGGAGAGTGAGAGAGTAAAAACTCACCTCCATGCTAGCTATGAGAGATGCCACTTCTTCCTAATCCACATAAACATAGGGGTGCCCATCCATTAATAAACTCTTAACACATAGGAATTTTCAACCAAGACATTTACACTTTACTACAAGAAAATTCCCACTGCACTAAGTGGTGCCAATCTAAAAAAAATGGTCTTGTAGGATTTTCCACTCCTAGGATTAGTGTATATAAAACACAAAAATAATGCACATACACTTAAGTGAGAATCATTCCATGCTTATTAAACACTCACAACACAAAACATAAATGGTGAAGGTGACTTGATTATCAAGAAATGATGTAATCATCCTCAAGATGTCAATTTAAATGATCATAAAATACTAAAGGAATATCTTGTTCATGACTCAAGAACTATGTTATGCACTTTCCTACCCAAACCTTGTATACAACCATCACTAATGAGATACTCGATAAACCAACACTTTAACAACTCTAAGAGGGTATGAATGCTCCCAAGGTACACACTCAATATGCCACACACATTTCACTATTCTCCTTTATGATAAATAAAAGGATACAATAATGCTAATAGAATCATTAGGTCATAGAGTTCAAACCATAGCTCTGATAACACATGTAAAAACCCTACTAGGTTTGACATAGATAAATGTGATTTATTTATTTATTTAATCAACATACTCTTTTATTAAACTTCACCACGAGAATCCAATTAATGATCAAGATATAACACGTTAAGTATGTTAATTATAAATGAGAATGTGACATCTAACAGTCATTGATCACTATCAACATATGAAAAACATCATAACCAATATGGAAAGTAATTACAAAGGCCACCCATGACCAGTACAATAATACAACCACTACTACCAAAGTACAAATAAGTAAATAATTACATCTCATCATATTAATGTCTCAATAATAATAAATACAATACAATGTATAAGGTACAAGATATAAATCTCCACAAAACATGAGTTACTGAACTCTCGTAACTGTGACAATCTCAAGTGTCATCTCAAAACTAGTACTATTGTGGGGAGGGAGAGCATTATCCAAGAAATTTTTCATACTAACCACATACCAATGATCCCCCACACTAATCCCATCAGGGAATGAATCTCCTTTCATGAATGAGTAGATAGTGATGACACGAGAATATAGAGAAATAAGCTAGTACCCATGTGTTGTATGACTTCTAAAACTAAACATGCGGTGTATCATAGAAACCCATTTTATTCAAGATATCACACAAACATGTAAATCATACTCATGAAATGACAATGTCTCACTAAACACTACTTTGGCCAAAGTTTTTAATAACAAATGATCTATGGATCAGTTAAAATTTATACACACCATTTGATCAGATTACCTTTATCTTACATTATGATGTCAGTAAGCTAGTGAAGTCCATCTCACTACTCAGTATCAACAATGCAAGATTTAACTAACATAGTATAACCAATATATTCATACAGATTACATATTACTAGTAATCACATAAGATGTTAGACACATGATAATATAAAAACATACATTTATTCCATCAAATGTATAAATGAATCTCATAATAATATATATCCCATAATAGAAACAATAACTACAGTTTATTCCACCTAGGTAAAATATACATTTAACTATAGTTTCTAATTACAATAAGTAGTTTCCAACTATACTACACCCTATGATAACCCATATTATCATAGTCTAGTATTCTAAAGTACAACTACTAATTACCACAATCACTCATAATAAAGTAGTTTTAAATCAATATAAATATAAGCTTCTATTCAAGCAACTAGATATAACAAAGAAAGTTTTAGTTCTCACAAAACATATAATATTTCATTCTAGCATCTGTTATATTCTTAGGTGGGTTGTATTCATGCATAAAAAAGGTCATATTAATTGTCATAAAATATGCTATTCATAGTAATAATCAACATGAAGTATAAGTCATTTAATAGGCTAAACGGGAATTACCACGGATGATGGCTGCGTGTAGGGGGAAGGAGAGCGACGGGCCGGGTGAGGGTTCCGGCGGTTTGGGCCAGGCGCAGGACAAGAGTCCTCAGGGGAAGGAGCCGTTTTTGGCCAGTGAACGCCCCAGACTTGCCAAAGTCAATGGTTGCCTGTCACGGAGTTTGGAAAGGCCAATTTTAGTGATTCAGCCTGAAATTGTCAGAGAGGACATGGAGTATATGGCTGCCCACACCCTGATCTACAAAAATTGGTATTCAGATCTCTCAGGCTGCGCTGGAAGCATGGATGTGTCGTACCTGGAAGGTGGAGGGAGAGTTAGATGTCATGTTGGCTGGAAACAGTTATTTTTTGGTTAATTTCTCCTCTGTTGCTGACAGGAATCGTATCTTCGAAGGAGGGCCCTATTTCTTTGATCGAATTGGATTGTTTGTTAAACCCTGGCATCCTGGCTTTAATTCAGCGAAAGATTTGCCAACCCACGTGCCTGTGTGGGTCAGGCTCCCGAGACTCCCCCTGGAATTTTGGAGAGAAGACATTCTCTGGCAAATAGTGACACTATTGGGATCACCAATGGCGATTTCGCACCAATCTCTAGATCGAAAGCTTATTTCTTTTGCTCGTATTTGTGTAGAAATGGATTTGAATAACCCCCTTCTGGATACTATGGAAATCTATATGGGAGGCTCATCCTGGGTACAACAAATTGATTATGAAGCCATCCCATTTCAATGCAAAATCTGTCATGCCTATGGACACCTGCACCGTCAATGCCCCCAGGCTGGGAGATTCTCTGGGATGGAGTCTAACGGAGGTAAAGAGGTAGGCCTTTCGGCCCAAAAGGGCTCTTCAAGCCACACCCCAAACAGCGCACCAATCAGGAAAATTCAACCAAACCAGGTAATTCCAAATCATCGCCAGCTTGCTCTTAATAACCAAGATAATGAGGGTTTCACCTAAGTCTGGCGTTGGGTGAGGGGACGTGGACAAAAACGGAGGAACCAAGATCAAACTCAAGACTTGGGTTTTAACCGCTTTGAAATCTTAGACTGCATGGCCATTGAAGATGGCATTCCTCCAGAGGAATTGGGAGGACCTTCTGAGGGTGAAGAGAAGACTTCTCACATTGTTGAGTCCCAAGACATGACGATCCAGCTGGACCAAGAGATCAAGAATGTACCGAAAGAGGGGGCTTTGATAGTCCTCCCAGCACAGCAGGACAAGGATATTAGGTGGGCAGACTTGGTTAAGGACACAGAAACCTCTGGGAAAGAGAAGGGGCCGATGTCAGCTCTAGGCCTAGTGAAGAGACCTTTCAAGAAAGTCTCCTTCACTAATCCCTCTAGAGCAAGACGCAAGAAAGATCATGAGAAAATTCAACGCACAGGTGGCTTTCTGGTGAAATCAGGGGCGGTCAAGACCCTGGATGTACACTTCACCCAACCTTTGCAATGATTGTGTTGTCTTGGAATGTAAGGGGACTGCATAGTATCCCTAGACAAAGAGCTATGCGTAAGCTGGTTGTGGAGAATTCACCGGATATTTTGTGCATTCAAGAGACTAAGCTCTATGTGGATGCTATGCTCAGGTGTATGTCTAAGTTTTGGCGTTGGGGGCAATGCCAGTGTGTGGGAGCCTTAGGAAGTGCTGGAGGATTGGCAATATGTTGGGATCCAGATAAGATCACCCCTCTCCATTGGATGGCTAGCCTCTCGACACTCTCTATGATTGCGTCCTCCCCTGAGTCAGGTGAACTGATCCTGGTTACCAATGTGTATGCACCAGGAGATATTGCAAGGCAGATCAAGCTTTGGGACCATTTACGGTATGTACGGAGTTGTGCACCCTACTTGCCCTGGATAGTTGTTGGTGATTTTAATGTTGTTCTTAGTTTGGAAGAGAAAAGGGGTGGACTGGCGCGTCTTAATCCTTCGACCGAGCTGCTCAGACTCAATATTGACCGGTTGCGCCTAGCTGATGTGAAGCCCATGAATGGGCTTTACACCTGGAATAACAGAAGGTTAGGTAAGGATGCTATCTCTGAGCGTTTAGATAGATTTTTAGTCTCTTGTTTTTGGTTGTCTAGTGCTTTCTCTCTAGCCTCCGAAATCCTGGATTGGAACGGGTCTGACCACTGGCCAATCAAGCTCACCACTTGCTTTATTACCGGACCCAAGCGACCTCCCTTCAAATTCTAGCTTATGTGGCTTTGGGATCCTGATCTCCATAGCCTCATGACCCACTGGTGGAGGCAAGGGGGTCCAGAATATGGTATGGCCATGTTCACTTTTGCAAAGAAGCTTCAGTTTGTGAAGCGAAATCTACAGGATTGGAACAGAAACAACTTCGGCAATCTTCATGCAATGAAGAAAAAGGTGCAAGAAAGCTTGGACAGTGTCACAAGACAAATCTGGGACCTTGGCTTGACATAGGATCTTCATAGGGCTGAATTTGTGGCCCTGAAAGACCTTTCAGAATGGGAATTACGGGAAGAGATCTTTTGGAAGCAGAAGTCACGTATTGACTAGCTCTAAGAGGGGGATAGGAACACAATTTTTTTCCATAAGTCAGTCCAGGCATGCTGCAACAAGAATTATTTAACCTCTCTTGTGACCCCGGATGGCTCTCGTATCACCTCTTCTCCTGCTATATCGGCAAAAGCGGTACGTTTCTACTCGGAGCTCCTTTTTGGCGTTCCACCTACAACTAATCTAGAGGAGCATGAGATTATGGGCTGCATCCCTTCTCTTATCACGCCGGAGATGAATGAAGCTTTGCTTAAACCGATTGAGAAAACGGAAGTGGAGAATGTGGTTTTTAGCATGCGCAGAGGAAAAGCGCCTGGACCAGATGGATTCCCGGCTGAGTTTTTTCAGGAGTTTTGGAGTACCATCTGTCAGGACCTCGTGGATGTTGTGCAGGAGTCCTTCCTTAACAAGAAAATGCTCAGAGCGCTCAATGCTACTTTCTTGGTCCTGATTTCGAAGGAGAAATAGGCTAATCATCTGGATCAGTTTAGGCCTATTGCACTCTGCAATACGATCTACAAAATTATCACCAAGCTCATTGCAAAAAGGCTCAAAGTCTGGCTTCCTATTATTATTTCTGAGGAACAGGGGGGTTTTGTCGTGGGAAGGCAAATTCTGGATGGTGTGGTGATTGCTTCGGAAGCAATTCATTCTATGCACATTTCTCAAGAGAGGGCAATGTTCATTAAGCTGGATTTGGCCAAAGCTTATGATAGGGCGGATTGGGGTTTTCTGTGAAAAATCCTTATGGCATTTGGTTTTGGCCAGGACTGGATAAAATAGGTTCTTAGCTATGTTTCTACACCCTCATATTCGGTCCTCATCAATGGAGCGCCCTCCCGATTGTTTGGGGTGACTAGAGGACTCCGTCAGGGGGATCCGATCTCCCCATACCTGTTCATTATCCTTGCTGAAGGGCTGGGCCGTCTCATCAAATTTTGTGCTTCACAACATATGATTCAGGGATGGCGTTGGGGACAGGGGCTTCCTAACCTGACTCACCTCCAATTTGTAGATGACACCATTTTAGCGGGGCAAGCCCGAATTTGCGAAGCACAGGCTTTCAGGAGCACTTTGGACTCTTACCTCGCTGCCTCTGGTCAGAGCATAAATGAGCACAAGTCTTCCATTTTTTTCTTCAATACCCCAGAGGCTATTTAGAGACGGATTGCTGCTATTCTCAGATTTTAGACGCAATCTCTCTTGGTTATTTACTTGGGGATTCCCATTGTGGTGGGCAGGCAGCCCAGGCTCTTCTGGCAGAATGTGTTGGATAAATTGAAGCAAAGAGTTAATCATTGGACTCACCATTGGCTTACAACGGCTAGGAGGGTTACCCTTTTGCAATCCGTTATTCAGGCGCTGCCAACTTATCGTAGTATGGTCCAGGCTGCTCCCATGTACTTCCTTAAGGAATACGATGCTCTTTCTCAGCAATTTTTGTGGAGTGGCAATTTAAGACAATCGAAATGGAGTCTTGTTAATTGGAGCACAGTTTGTCGTCCGAAGAAGGATGGTGGTCTTAGGCTAAGATCTTCCATTCTCTCGAGTCAAGCCCTTGTGGCAAAATTATATTGGCGTTGGTGCACCAGCCAATCCCATCTCTGGGCCCGCATCCTGTCCTCGAAATATTTCCCAGGGGTTATCCCATCGGAAATTCCCAGAATGCCTACTGAGGGAAGAGGTTTTGTGGTATGGACCAACCTCAAACTTGGAGCACAGTTGGTGCAGCCCAATTTTTTTTGGATTTGTAACAGGGGTTCTAAGGTGCTCTTTTGGGAAGACTCCTGGAATGGAGCTCCCCCCCTCCTTGCATCTCATCCACACTTGCAGGTTTTGTGTGATGCTTTTCTTGCTGCTGGCTGGACCACAGTTGAGCATTACAAGGAGGCTTATAATTTGGGGTCTTTTATTGCGTATAAGTGGAAGAATGAGATGGATTGGCTGCTAGGAGGGACTGTGGAGAACCGTCTAGAGCTTTCTCAGATTCTTGCTTCCTGTGGCTGTAGCTCTTTGCAGGAGAGCGATGACCTGGCTTGGGGAGGGGATCCCAGTGGACAGTATTCGGTTTCATCGGGTTATCAGGTGCTTTCTAAGATTCGTCTTGGGGATGTGGACTTCTTATGGGGGAAAAATATATGGAATGCGGCTGCCTGGCCGAAATGCAATTTTTTCCTCTGGACTCTCACTTACAACAAATGCCTGACTTGGGAAAATCTCTGCAGAAGAGGCTATCAGGGACCTTCTATGTGTTTGCTTTTCTGTAGAAATCAAGAGAATGGGGTGTATCTATTTTTCCAGTGTCCCTTTGCCAGGAGCTTATGGCATCTTTGGTGGGAGGTTTGGCACTGCCCCTGTTGGCATGCTTCCTCTCTGGCTGACTTTTGGCAGCGCCTGGGTCGCCCCCTTGACAAAATGCCTATTCTACAGACTTTGTGGGCCATTGGTCCTGCTTTTATTTTGTGGAATATCTAGATCGAACGCAACAAAAGGATGTTCCAAGCCTCTCTGTCCAGTCTCAGGGTTGTCTGGGCCAAAGTTCGCAATGCCATTATGGAGACCACTCAGGCAAAGTATGACCAGGCGGCAGCTCAGGACCCAGCTATGGCCTCTATTCTCCAGTGCTTGTCCCCTGTGTCGCCAGCAGCCACGTCTACTCCTTCTACCGCGTGGGCCACCTTTGGGAATAGACCAAGGGCTCCTCCTATTTGCCGATTGGGCCGTTGGACACCTCCCTCTCACGGATGCATTAAAATCAATGTTGACGGGTCCTCTAAGGGCAACCCAGGCACTGCTGGAATCGGTGGTTTAGGCAGAGACAGCGGTGGTTCTGTTTGTTTTCTATTCTCCATTTATAAAGGCCACCACACCAACAACTTGATGGAGGCCTTGGCAATTCTAGAAGCAACTCAGATTTTCTGTACTCAAGGTTCTTTTAGTGTTACCTATGAATCCGATTCTCAAGTTGTTATAAACTTGGTGAATAATGGCAATCTAGACAATGTTGATTGGAAGCTCGTTGCTGTGATTAAACAGATTCGTCAAATCAGTGTTTCCTTTGTTTCTATTTCTTTTAAGCACATTCCTCGTGAATGGAATGGTGTGGCTGATGGCTTAGCTAAATGGGCCTCGGAAAAAGGGCCGAACTGGTGTATTCTGGAGCGGGCTACGCTTCCTGAGGATCTTGCTCTTATCTTGGCTCAACTTCTTGAGCAGGATATGAGGTTGTAAATTTTCCATTTTTTGGTTTCTTTCAATAAATTTTTACCCCTTTAGTTGCATAGTAATAATCAACATGTATACATTAAATTCATCAAACTTATGAGCGAGTCTAGACATAACAATTATAGTTTGTACCACCTAAGTATAACATGCATTTAGACTATAATTTTTAAATAAAAATACTCTATGACATCCCATAATATCATAGATCATTGTATATGAGCACACTACTCAATCACAAGTAATCAGTTTCATAATTTCAAGAATTAAATGTCTCTTAATCCTAAATAATAGGCAAGAAAGTACAGTTTATACTAATTAGATAAAACTACATACTAGCAATTAAAAAAAACATAACTTATAGGCACATATCATGATGCACTAATATATGTCATATATGTATAAACATTTATACATTTTAATATAATCACAATATGTGTTGCTCAACAATTTTCATATATATATATCAGTAATCAATCATAATATTTTCTAAAAATCAAATAGCTGATAACCAAGTTATACCTCATATAAACATAACCCAACAATTTATTATGTTTCAAATGGACTGTATACATATAGTTATAGTTTCATGTCCCTTAGACTCCTATGAGTTATGTTAACAATCCATTAATTATAGATATAGGTATATGGCCCAATTCACCCATTTATGTTATATGTTTATATGCATACTTAAATCCATAAGAAGATATACTTCCTATATATATACACCCGTGTACATACTAACTATATTAGCACTATGTTTCACATACAAGTAACCAACAATACATAAATACTGAAAATGTCAACAGTCATCTAAAATTATAGATAATGACTTCATGTGCTTCCAACAATGGTTATAGCTTTCTCGTTCACAAGACACATTGACAATCCTTTTATAAGATAAGGGATTCAACAAAGAAACACTTCACCATAGATTTTATACCTAACTAATATATTTTCATTTGGATATATTTAAGATGTGTATAAATCCATAAACAAGTTTTCCAGACAACATAGTCTTTCATATTTTGGTTTGCCTATGAGTATTTGGCAATATACAAGTTGTTCATATATGATACACAAAAGTTTTTATCAAATATACAATTATACAAGTTACTGAGGCTGTGACAATATACAAATATATTTTACATAATATATAAAAGTAATCATATTATGTTTAGATCAAAATACTTAATCATTTATAGTTTAACCACATGTTAATACATTAAGGAATGAGATCTCCACTATGTATCATTCAACGATCACAAGTATAGACTGTCAATAGCTCACTAACCCATTATTAATTGGACTTTATATTGAGTCATTATCATACTCATGAGTATATCTTCAATTAGCTCATTGTTATACATTTACTATATATTTATTATAAATTAGAGATGTTCCACTCCGCTACATATTCCTGGTACCCACGAACCATACAACTTCAGCACCTATATTTCTCAGTAGGAATGCCAAATCTATCAAGAGTAGAGGACCACTAGAAAGAGAGACTTCATGGTAGACTAAAAGCACTAGATTTAAACTTATGAAATCCAGCACATTGGAAGCTACAGTGTAAGGTTTGGTAAAATATTATTGATCGAAAAGATACATATATCATAAAATGGAACATATCAGCAAACCTTTCACAGTCAGAAAGACACATATCACTATAATATTTAAGAATATTCAGCTATTTAAAACATATATATCTTAAAATATACACATTGTTATATATATATATATATATATATATATATATATTCCTTGTTTGGTATGCTTCTCTCCCTTCTGATCTTAGAATTTTTGTTAGTTTATGCAATGTTTGAACGTATTTATAGGAACATATCGCTATAGCCCTTTGCTGCAAATTTTATATATATATATATATATATATATATATATTCCTTGTTTGGTATGCTTCTCTTCCTTCTGATCTTAGAATTTTTGTTAGTTTATGCAATGTTTGAACGTATTTATAGGAACATATCGCTATAGCCCTTTGCTGCAAATTATATATATATATATATATATATATATATATATATATATATATATATATATATATATATATATATATATATATATATTCTTGCTTTTATAGTGCTCCTTAAGATCATTACATGCAATGATCTCTATTTTATTGTATAAACATCACCGTTGGTTATTATCTATAGAATAACTCAATTAATATTCCATAACCAACATCTAAGTAGATAATAGTCATTACTATAGTACATAGATTACTATCCACAGTGTAACATCCTATTGGGGATATATATATATATATATATATATATATATATATATATATATATATATATATATATATATATATATATATATATATATATATATATATATATATATACATGCAATGATCTCTATTTTATTGTATAAACATCACCGTTGGTTATTATCTATAGAATAACTCAATTAATATTCCATAACCAACATCTAAGTAGATAATAGTCATTACTATAGTACATAGATTACTATCCACAGTGTAACATCCTATTGGGGATATATATATATATATATATATATATATATATATATATATATATATATATATATATATATATATTCTTGTTTTTATAGTGCTCCTTAAGATCATTACATGCAATGATCTCTATTTTATTGTATAAACATCACCGTTCGTTATTATCTATAGAATAACTCAATTAATATTCCATAACCAACATCTAAGTAAATAATAGTCATTACTATAGTACATAGATTACTATCCATAGTGTAACATCCTATTAGGGATATTGATATATATAAGATTTATTTATTCCTCATTAAAGTTAAAGCACAATAATGCTTGAATTGTATAGGAGAAGGTAAAACATTATTCATATACTAATTATAGAGTGATCCTTAAAACACACATTATTTGCCTTTATTAGGATATACATTGATAAATTATTAAATAATTTGTATCCTCAAAATGCACATCATTCAATCTATAATGAATTTGTTGTTCATATTGGATATTACATGCAACAAGCTATACCTCTATATTATGTAACCAATATGCATGCATATGAATCACCATTATCAAATTCAAAATCATTGTTCACTCAATTAATAAAAGTCATTATATAATGTTATATGATTCGTTGTTTATAAAACAAACTCAGTTTACATTAAGTCGTTGTATTGAGTCCACATAGTATAAGGCATTGGTGTTAATAATATAAATATGGAATATAATAAATGTAAATATCTGTGTATTTAAATAGATCATTTTTTCCATACTTTGGCTATAGTTCATTATTTGAACAAGGATCTACATGTCATCGAGCCTATTTAATATGTATGGCTTTAATTAAATTAAAATACCACACAATTTAATATATATAAATACTCACTGATAAATAGGAATTATTATATACATAACAAATTGATATAGGTATATCACCCATTCTCTAGAGATATATTTAAATTAATTTACTGTTCCATGGAAATAAATAGCTTACAATTAAAATACATCATGGAAATAACATATAGATCAATGTATACATTTTAATTACTACAATCAAATAAGGAATTCAAAAGTGTATAGGTCATCTATCGTATAGGTTCTTCTTAATTGAAATAGTTTGATAAAATATCCTTCCTCTTTGACCTTCCCATTCTCTTCCCTTTTCTTACGCTCTGCATCCTTATTGCATGCTTCCCCTTCATGCTACGCTTTACTCGATTCCCCTTTTTCCTGTCACTTCCCCCTCTTTTAAATCTTTTTTTTTTCTTTTCATGAAAATCTCCCTTTAATGACTTGCCCTTCTTGTTTTAAAGCCATTCTTTCTTTTTTTTTTCAAAGACTTTCTTTTGTTTTTCTTTTTGATTTAATCCTTTTTATTTTTCTCTATTTTCATTCTATCTTTTGAAGCTCACTTTTGTTTTATTTTCTTTTTATAATAATAATCCCTTATACTTGATAATTAAATTAACACTTTAATGTCATGATCATTTAAGGATAAATCCTTTCATCAATAACCCAAATCGAATTTAGTTATACAAATCACATCTCTAAAAATATTTAATGGTCACACATGTAAATCATGCAAAAAAAATCCACAAAACCATTAAACTATGCTAGCAACCATGTTTAACTATCTAATGCAAATAACATCAAACACACTATACTAACTATTTAATTATGCATCTAACATGTGATAGCTAAGGTGGTATTTGTAGGGTTCTATCCAGTTTATCTATCATCTCCCAACAACGCCATCCATTTCATCCTCTCCGATGATGATCTCCTTATATCACACTTTGAGGGATGAGTTCTCATGTGTCAACCTCACAACAAGAAGGTAGTTAGATCATAACATCATGATATATATACACCATAAAATATAGTTGAAATAACAAATCAACATGATCACAATGTAAACATATACACTATAGCTAACTCATAGTAATGTATCATGTAACCTAAGCAATATCCAACTGCCCCATAATAACATATATCTAAAATCTTAGTTAAAAATAATCAAATCAAATTGTTAGCTATAAATATCCATGAATATTGACGTAAGTTTTCTTAGTGAGGAATTAGCATGTAATAAGATTTAAATCAACTCGCTTGCCCAAATCAAGGTGAGTCATCTGGTAAATTGATAGGATATTAGTTGAAAGTGAGAGAATACTTAGAACATTATTGAATGTTCCTCCACTCACTTCAATAGACCTTCTCCTAAAAACCTATGTAGAAGTGTCATCACCCAAATGGATAGTGAACATGTCACATGGTCCCAAGGAAGTGAACTGAATTTGTGAAGAATCCATGTGACGTGATACTCCAGAGTCAATGACCCATGTAGGAGTCAAAGGTAGAACTGCAACTAAGACCCTGCCTTCCACTTTCTTCTCGCCTTTTTATTTTGCCTTTTCTTTACCATTATCATTTGACTTGGAGGATTTTAAGGGTGATGAAGATGGTTTGATAGACTCAAGAACACCTATATTGTTATTCTCAAGAAGGTTTGTTAGATGGTAAATTCACTTCTTCAAGAATTTGCTTTCATCATGCTTGCCCATGCAATACCCATACTTGAACCTCTCTTTCTTAGGCTTAACACTGGAAGAGGAGGTATAATTGGTTGATTTGGAGGTGGGAGGTTTTTTATCTTTTTCTTGATCCTTTTTATTATGATTCTTATCTTTGTTATTTGAAGCATTCTCTTTCCCATTGCCAATAAATGGGGATTAAGGTTTTGAGGACTTCACTATGCCCATTTGTATCAACTTATCTTGCTTATGAGTCAAGACAATACTAAATGTATCTAAAGAAGGCATCTTCCATGTGGTTCAAATATCACTTTTTGTGGCATATAAAGTGGAGACAAACACAGAGTAATCTAGACCTAATTTAGAGAATAATTTGATTATCTTTCTTATCTATACCACATTCTTTTAACTGTAACCTCATAGATTTAAACTTAGTAAGAAATCCTGTAGTATGTCAAAATCATCTAGGCTCAAACTGATGAGCTCATTCTCTAGTTCATGACCTCTTATCACATCATGCTTCCCAAAGAGTCTTTCCAGTGTGGTCCATACTTCATTAGGTATTTTAGCAAATTCAATGTGAAAACGTAAGTCAAGAGAAATAGATAAACCAAGACAATCATGTACTTGATCACATCTATTAAACCATATATTTTTATGTACCTCTACTATAGGTTGAGTTTCCTCATTCATAGTTATCATATAGAGGCCTTGTTTTTTATATATCAAGTTGCACATTGTTTTTCCATTCATGGTAATTGAATGTAGTAAGAATCGGAAATAACCAGCAATCCATGATGTAAGAAAGGAAATTACAAAACTGAATGTGTAAGAAGAATGATACACACCATTACCCTTTAGATTTGGCACTTTATAATTTTAGTGCATTTAAAAAATAAACTATTCTAATGGAAAAAACATGGGGAAAAAACACCTTTGAAAAAAATGACACTCAATTTTGAATTGCCTATCAAATATTACAATGTTTTCAAGTTTTTTGCTATGAATGGTTTATTAAATTTGCATAAAATTTTAAGTGCCCATGACTAAATGACAACAAACCTAGCCTTGCATACAATCAATGGAACCATAATTGAACTTGGGACTTCTCACAAAGTAATGCTAAGTCTTAACCAACTCACCTACGCATCCACATGTGAATTTAAATGGAGAAAAGTCTATTTGACCTTAAATTTTAAATCAAACTATAAAAAAATAAATTTAATATAAATGATTTTTTTAAAAATTAGGGTAAAATTCTTTTGACTTAGCTTGTTTAAGTGTCTGTAAGTGAGGCACCACTAAGGAGAGATTAGCAAGTTGGTAATGGGCTTAAGGTATTTACAAAGACCAAGATGATCATCATTAGGATATGGAAAGCCTCCTAGGCCTACCCTACCATTGAAAGGTTTGATAAAATATAAAAAAAATCGGTTTGCTAAAATGTCATGCATTGTCAATGGAAGTGGTTTGAGTAGAGGAAGATGCCAATAGAGAATAGGCTTGATGTTAGGGTCTCTAATTTCCATATTGTAAATAAAAATGCATTGTGGTAAAGGAAATTTATGTGCATAATCAACATGCCAATCTCAATGAAAATAGCCATCTCATTGTGCTCACTCTGCATACTCTAGTGGATTCGCTCAAAGAGGAAAAGTTTAGAGATAGTGAAACCATGCAAAATTAGACTGAACTAATAGGAGCAATGACATCATGGAGCACTATTATTGAAGATCTTTGACAAGTTTGGCTCAGCCTTATAAAAAACCAATCCTTCTCCCTACACGTGACATAAGTCAAGGAGAATGTAATTTGAATGTAATAATCTAATAATATATGACAATATGAAATTTAGGGCATTGAGCTTGTTATAATGCAACTCAATACATCCTTGTTGGCTACAACATCTCAGAGTCTAATGGAGGGAGAAGTTACCAAATCAAATTGCATGCATATCTATATAAAAATGGAGTGTGATTGTGATTGGTTCATTATATAGGTTGAATAAGATCATGTTAGTGAAGAAGATGGAGCTCAAAGAGAGGAAGAACAATGTTGCAAATAAAAACCAAAATGCCAAAAAAATAACCAAGATTTGCAAGTCCTTAAATCTCTACTATGAAAAAATTCCAATGGATATAAACAAACAAGGTTTTTTTTGTAAATAAAATTCTCACAATCCTAAAAAAAAGATAGCAAATAGCAAACTAGACAATCAAAAAATCAGATTGGTGCTCGAATATCATATCAAAACATTTGCTTGGATCTCTTTTTCAATCAAATACACATATTTATAAGTAAGAGTAGAATAATTACATAAACATTATTGTGAGCATAAACCAGAATAAGAATATTGCACAAAAAACAAGACAAATCATCCAACACACTCCATGTAGAATAGCTCACCCAAAATATGTAAAAATAAGAGAGTAATGTGCAACTCTTCCATGAAAGATCACAAAGGCATAAAACAGGTATGTAACTCCTAATTCTGAAATGACCAATCAAAGAGTATCATCCACTAGTGAATGATAATGAATAATAGTAACTCTTTATGTCTAAGTACACCTAAACAAACCAACTCAAGTGTAAGAATAATCCAAATAATAAAATATAAGGAAAATAAATACCTACACTAACAAAAGCAATCATTGTCAAGTATTAAATTCAAATCATTAGTTGCATTCATTTAGTGAAGGAGCATAATTTCACAATCACACTAGTTGGGATAACTACGTATGTCTTGATTTCCCTACATGAAGTATCAAATACATAGGCAATAATCAATCATCATCAGGAGTGGGTGGGGTAAGCTCAACCTATTACACTTTCCTAGTTTTTAAAGCTTTCTAGCCCTTGCAAACACACCTAGGGTTTCAAGGTGATGAAGGTTGATTTTTAGAGTTGTGCACATCATCAGGGTTTGACATCGCACATGTAATGATTTTAGAGACAGGAAAAGGTGACTATATAATCATAGACCCATCTTCCAACACAGGTCACTACCAACCACTACATATCAATATTAATAGTCAATATTTACCCAAACCTGATAGCACCGATCATGTGTAGATAGAAACACAATTTTATAACCTAATAAATCACATGCTTGCATCACTTTGTTTTTCAATATCAAAGCATAGTCATAGTTAGACAATCGGCTAGAAAAATAAAGTACTTATCTTTTTGTGTACTTACTATATTTACCATATGCCACTTGTCAAATCGTTACAATCTATTTCAAACATTTACATTCAAATTCATGCTTAAATGTGATATTTAGTAATCTAAATTCATATACTAGTTTATATCTTAATTAGATTAAGTAATTAAAATAAATCTAAATTATGATAAAACATTTGGTCTCCATGATATTCATTAAAATCATAAATCCTCTTTATCTTGATGTGTGTTTGCTTTCCCCTGCACATAGTAAACATACACATGATCACACATTTTAAATAAAGTATGAGTAATATGTATGAACATTGTAAAAGTGAATTTTTAAATAAGGATAGTTGGCATTATAAGTGTTATCTTGGGATCATGAAGATTTCAAAATACAACTTAAATATTTATGGTCAAAAGAAGATGTGACAATCAAAATGTAGTCACACGGTCATGACATCATGGAGTTCTCAAACTTAACTTGGGATTTAAAGTAAAAGAGACATTCATGAATGAATTGAGTTGCACATTTATTTTATATTGTTGTCATGTTTGTTTGTCATGAGGATCTCAAGTGTTATGAAAACAACATGAATCTTAGACTTAGGATATATGAAGGTGACCATTGAATGCTTTTTTTTTTTTTTCATGAGATTATATATGGGATAAGTTTATGGCCAATTAATTAATCCAAAACCTAAACTATGTTACAACATGAACTAACTTTTGAATACAAATGTGAAAATTAAATTGACCTAGATGAGATAAGTTTTAATTTTTCCTCTTGTCTTCTAATCTAGTTCAATAATATATATAAATATATATATATATAGTTTTTCTAATGGGGTGTGTATCTTAATTTAGGTTAAATGGGGATCTCTATTACTATTGAAAAAATGAGGGAGTGTTGTCATAACAATAACCCTTTCCATAATTTTTCACACCATCAAATGCTTACTTAGTTTCATCATTATTGTCAATGTCAAATACCATGCTATAATTAGTGTTAATGTTTTTGGCAACAATGTCAATATTTTCCCACTTGAATATAGTTTGTTCAATAAACATGGTATTTATGTTTTTTATTTATGTATTATGAGAAATATATGTTATGACTCATATTTCAAATTTTCCTTTTAATGTTTGTTTGCCAAATTTGCACATCAAATAATCTAGGGCTAGTAGGAGACTTGATGGACAACCTACTTAAATTGGTTAAGAGGGTTATATGCGGAAGAAAATTACTAAATGACAGAGAATATGAAATTAAAATATTATAAAGAGTAAAGAAAGCAAGAAAAATATGACAACCTATATAGAAATGTAATAGCAAAGTTATATTATGCTAAGTCTTGTACAATCTGAGAGATTTGTTTGTTGTCAAAGAATTTCCTAACTATATTATTCTATGGCTCTGTTGAATACAATGCTAACCTACAAAGAAAAGGATTGTATATTATTTTACAATGCAAGAAGATGAAGTGTCAGTTGAACTATTACAACAATTGGTATCAATTTCTTCATAGCTAAAAAGTGTGGTGACATCACTAAAGAGTTGTTGGTTATAATATTGACATTGCAAGAGCTGTGTGATAACATAGGAGTGGAATTGAAAGGAAATAATTATCATGAAGTTGAGGAATGTATTAACACAACTTCTAACATTAACACAATGTTGGATGTGCAACTGTGGTAACATATAATTTGATCTAGTGACCTAGATCCTCCTGGATTAGTTACCCCTCCTTGAAGAGCAATGGTCTTCATTCTATGTAGTTGCAAAAAAGATGTGGAAACAAGTTGGAAACATACACTGTAAACCATTTTCCCTAGGAAGGCACTTGACCTAATTTTATGATTTGGAGGATAAGGATCTCTTATTGGCGTATTAGTTTAGCCTGAGCACCAATGACTTGATTTAATTCTTCTAGAACACTACAATCTAGGTTGATCTTTGTCTACTAAATAATATCCATAATATCTAAAGTATTCAATAGGGGTGGAAAGTAATGACATAAGAGCTTCCTATTGACGGTTAGGTGAAACCTAAGATAATTTAAAATATTAAGCTCAAAACAATTATCCCCTACTTGTTTGGTGATGGTGTTGGGCCCATATTGAAGTGGATGAAGCTTGTGGTAAGGTCCTATCAACGTTTCCTTCTATAGGTTAGTCATACTCGATCACCAACTTGGAAGGTGTGAGGTGTATAATCTTTGTCATGGCTTTACTTTTATTTCATATTTTCCTATTGTACAATGGTTTTCACCTATTTTTAAAGATGTTGAATGTGTTCAATAAATTGAACAACTTTGTTAACTCCTTTTGAGCTGAAGCAGTTTCTACTGTTGATGGTAAAATATGAAAAGCTACATTAATGGGTGCCAAAGGCTAGAAACCCAAACAAACCTAAAAAGGGCTATGTTTGGTAGATATGTACAAAGCTCTATTAGAGTTATGTTGAATGAAAGGAAGGTTTTCATCCCAAACACTTTGCTTATTATAACTATACTCTCAGAAGATGCATTGTCATCTTATTTACCACTTCCATTTGTCCATTAGTCTAAGGATGAAAGTCAATGGACTTGTTCAACTTTATGTCTACAATAGACAAAAGTGTTATCCATAAATGACACAAAAACCTTGTGTCCCTATCATACAAAATAGTTTTTAGGATTATAAAGTGGATCCAGACATATTGAGAGTCTGAACTAGTGGTTGGCTCAAATAACTTATGACTAGATTGGAACTTCCCTTCTTATGCTTGATGTTCATATGAAATTGTTGAAGATAAGAAGACCATTTTTGATGCCATTCTTGCTACAACTTGTGTTGAGTGTACAAGAACTGAAGTGGCTTTTGATTTATTTAGCTTATAGCTTCTTTTCCCAAGATATAATGTTTCCAATATTTACATGCTTGAACAATAGCATAAATATCATGATTATATGTTGATGTAGTTCCTTACTAGTGTGGTGAATGTTTCACTGTGGTAAGCAACTAGGTGACCATGTTTGAGTTAGAAATACTTCGAGTGCAAATTCAGAGACATATGCCTCAAGCTCAAATGGTTATAAAAGGTTTAGTAAATAAAAGTACTAGTGCATAATAGAGTTTATATATTTCAATTCCTCAAATGCTTTCTGTGTGTGTAATTCTAGTTAAATACAGCTTTAGAGGCCAAGTCACATGAGATAAACTAAGTACAAATATATTGTAGAAATTTACTAATCCCAAGAAAGTTGTGAAGCTCTGTGAGATTATTTGGTTATGTCCATTTCTGGATGACTTGAATCGTGGTCAAGTCCACATACACTCCTTTTGCATCTATAATGTATCCCAAATACCGTATTTATATCATGGAAAATGATTTTTTTCCATGTTTGCATACAAATTGTGTTTCTATAAAGTGTCAAGCACTTGTTCTATATGGTGCAAATGTTCATCCCATGTTTTGTTGAAGATCAAGATGTTTTCAAGGTAAAATACAAAAAAATGATATAGTGAATGGCCTCAAAATATCATTCATCATCTACATGAATGTGGCTAGTGTATTGGTCAAGCTAAAAGATATGCCTAACCATTCAAATAAACTTTATTTAGCCTTGAAGGTTGTCTTCCATAGTTTATATGATTAACAAGAATTTGAGATTTTTAGACTTAAGATCGATTTTAGTGAATTATTTTTCATAATGGAGCTGGTACAAAATATCCTAAATCCTTGAGAGAGGATAATGGTTTTTCACTGTGATCTTGTTGAGCACTTGATAATTGATGCATAACCTCCATGTGGCATCTTTCTTTAGTTCTAGCACAATTGGGCTATCATAAAGTGATGAGTCAGGCCTAATATGTCCTTTGTCTTCTATTTTATGGATGTATTGCTTGATTTATTCATTCTCTAAAAAGGATGTGGTATAAATAAATATTAGGAAGAGGTATTTCAAGGATAAAATCAATAGTATGCTTCACTGCAAAGTGTGTAGGCACTTATTTTGGTAGTTGAAATATGTCCTTATATTATTGTAACTTGAGCTATAACTTAGTTGCTTCTAACATTGATGCTGGAGAAACTATGGTAGAAGTTGGTACTGTAAGGAATTTCTTATGCTCAGATCTTAATATCAAAATCATACTTTTTACTAGATATGACTAGCTTCTTACATTGCTTGGCACTAATGAGTGATAACTTTGGAGCTACTTTTGATATGTTGTATCTCATATCACCAACACTTATGATAACATTTTTAGGATTTGCTTCATAGAATGCATGTCAATGATAAATATATGGTTGACCCAATATAATATCACATACCTCTAATGAAATGATGTTGTAAAGGACTATATCTTGAAATGGATTGATGTTGTACGCCACTTGACACTACTGAGTAATGTATTTATTGGATCCCACACAAAACCATCCAATGGAGCATGATTGTGGGTGAGGCATCAGTGGAAAGTTCAATCTGTGAAATGGTTTAAGAGAAATCAAGATTTTTTGACTTCTATTATCCATAATGAATTGTATTGGTTGGGCATTGATCCACAGTTAAAAATGAAATAATCATTTTGCTTCCTTTATTTCCATAAGGTAGTAGAGATGTTTACGGTACCCACCATGGCGCTAGGCTTAAAATTCATGATTTGGTTACCTTTCTTCGATGTTGTGAGGATGGTAATCGTTACCTCAATCCATGCAAGTAAAATTATCCTAGCGCTACATTTTTCATTGGAATGATTGTTGGAATTATGAATTGAACACTACTTGCCAGTCTTAGACTACTTAGTTTGGTCATTTAACAGCGATTGCTTCTTTAGTGGAGGGGGTTTGGATTTATTTCTTGATTTTGAATTCTTCTAAGAAGATTTGGACTGTTGCTTAGTCTGAAACTTCAAATCTTCTGTCTTAGTCTTGACCTTGGCCTTTGATTCAAACTTACAAGCATATATGTAGGCTTCCCTGATTGAGGAGACAGTTAGAAAATCTAGATTTGACTGCATATGATGTCTCAAGCTTGATTTATAGTTCAAAACAAGATTTTCTCTGAACCTTGAATCCCAAGTTTGGACACTAGAGTATGAAAAGTATATGTGTATTATTGCACAAAATGCTCTTTGGCACCTTGGTGTAATTAAGATAACTTGATGTATCGGTCATCATAGTGCTAATAGGATAATAGGTTGCTTTGAGTGCTTCTAAAAATCCATTACATGTGTCTACAAATGTGTTTAAACTAGGATTCTCTTCATGGGAAGTGTAATATTTTTCCCACCATTTCTTAGCTGACAAAGAAACTTTCAAAAGAGCGAATGTGATCTTTTCTTGGTCAGATAATTGATTAATTGCATAGTATGAACATATGAGGTTAAGCCAATTATCTAATATATCAGCATCTATTTTTCCTTCAAGCATGGGGATGTCTAGATTGACTTGTACCTTGTATGGCGTTTGTCCAAACAAATGATGAGAATGAGAGGTTATTGGAGGAGTCTGCTACTTGAGAAATAATGAAATGTGATCAACGATACTTTCTTATTCACGTGCATGATGTTCTTCCAAATCTTCCATTTATGTTTGCAATATATTCTCTATCATTTTCTAGAACAACTCTAGAGTTGGCATCGTTGAAAATTTGTCTCCCATTTGAAGACATGAAGGAAGGTACAATGAAGGGTCATGAGTCTTGAGCCCTAACTTCATGTAATTAGACCTTGTAGTAGCGGGCATGCAAATAATGATGAAACTCATAAACACCATGATATTATTCAAGAATGATATTAAATGTGTATTCTTTGATACCACCAATTTGGGGCCCAAGAGGAGACTCGGTGGACAACCTACTTAAATTGGTTAAGAGGATTATATGCAAAAGTGAATTACTTAATGATAAATAATATGAAAGTGCAATATGGTAAAGAATAAGGAAAGCAATAATGATATGCCAACTGATATAAAATTGTGATAACAAATTTGTATTATGCTAAGTTATGTACAATCTGAGAGATGAAATGTCTATTGTTAAATAGCTTCCTAACTCTATTCTTCTATGGTTCTATTAAATATGATGCTAACCTATAAAGAATGTGAGTGTACATTATTATACAATGCAAGAAGATGAAGCACAAGGTAAACTGTTACAACAATTTGGTATCAATGAGTTGTTAGCTACAATATTGACATTATAAGAGCTGTGCATTAATGCAAAAGTAGAATTGAAAGGAATAAATTGGCACATAGGCGAGGAACCTATTGAAATAATTATTAATAGTAATGCAAGGTTGGACATGTAACTGCGGTAATGTGTGGTTTTATCTAATGACCTAGATCCTCCTGGATCATCAAAACTACTTTTTTGATGTAGCACTACATATGCTTCAAAGCTCTTTCTCTCTAGATATTTTTGTCTTTATCTTTAAACCACGACCATACATTCCTTTGAACAACAAGTATTAAATTTGCATCAAGGCACTTGTAATGAAAGGTTTTAATGTGATGAATAATTCAAAGTTGCATGGTTTATGACTTATAAGTGTGGAATGATAATAATATGTGTAAAATATCGCACCTTCCTTACATATGATTAATGGGATTAGTATTAGTTAAGATACAATTCATTATTACAAATGTCACAAATAATTTAAAGTTGCATGGCTTATGACTTATGAGTGTGGAAATGATAATAATATTTGTAAAATGTTGCACCTTCGTTGCATATGATTAATGGGATAAACATTAGTTATGATACAGTTCACTGTTATTAAATGTTTTAATGTGATAAATAATTTAAAGTTGCACGGCTTATGACTTATGAACGTGAAAATAATGATAGTATTGTAAAATGTCACACCTTCCTTACATATAATTAATGGGATTAGCATTAAATATGATATAGTTCATTATTATTAAATGTTTTAATGTGATGTATTATTCGAAGTTGATGGATTATGACTTATGAATGTGGAAATAATAATAATAATAATAATTGTAAAATATCACACCTTCTTTACATATGATTAATACAATTAATATTAGTTATGATATAGTTCATTATTATTAAATATTTTAATATGATGAACAATTGAAAATTGATGTCTTATAACTTACAAGTGTGGAAATAATAATAGTATTTTGTAAAATGGTATATCTTCATTACATATAATTAGCATTAGTTATAATATAGTTCATTGCTTTTAAATATTTTACTATGATAAATAATTTAAAGTTGAAAGCTTATAATTTATTAATATGAATATAATAATAATATTTTGTTAAATGTCACACCTTTTTTACTATGAATATAATTAGTATTAATTATAATATAATTTATTATTGTTAAATATTTTAATATGACAAATAATTTATAATTAGAAATAACAATATATATAATTAATAAGAATAACATGATGAATAATTTAAAGTTGCATGGCTTATGATTTATGAGTGTAGAAAGGATAATGATAGATCTAGCATTATTATGATATAATTCAGTATTCGATAAATAATTCAAAGTTGCCTGGGCTGTGGAAACGGTAATAAAATTTGTAAAATATTGCACCTTCCTTACACAATGGGGTAAAATTTGAGTGGAGAACGGTGAGAAGCAATCTTTTGTACGGTCCATCTTTACTGTAATCCTTTTCTCCCGAAACAAACGCACTGCGTAGGCCGCCACTCGCATCGAATTTGTTTCAAATTTTTTTGCCCGGGAGGTTTGAAAATGGCGGTACTGAATGCTGTCGTTACACGCCTGTAATTCCAAACCCCTGTTTGGAAGCAAAGCTGTTCAATTTCAAAAACATATGAATTACAGCACTTCCACAGTTAAACCGCTGCCCCTTTCATTTACCATTACCTGCTCATCATTCGCCTTAAACAGACGCCCTCAAAACGTAGACGGAGAATTCTACGTCAGTAAGTCTTTTCCTTCATCAACCAAATATTCTCATTTGAAATCTTTTACTTTTTAAAATGATAATTACAGCAGCACTCTCTTTCCCTAACTTGTAATGAAATGTTCATTTGTTTTTTTTTGGTAGATCACGAGTGCATAGACTGCGATGTATGTCGGTGGATGGCCCCTGTAAGTACACACTTTTATCTTCCATATCAAATTTGTAAAAATAAAATAAAAATGTTTGAATTATGTATGAGAATTATCTTGTTTTTTATTTTTATTTTTTATAGCAGCAATCGAGTTCTAAAATCAGCTATTAGGATTTTATAAACTTAGCAAGCCCTACCTTACCAATTTTGCGCCTTTTATAAGTAATTGGACTTTCCAGCAGTGCGACACTTTTAGATATTGTTTTCGCAGTATTGAATACTGGAAGCATTCCTTCATTGATACATTCAGTAATTTCTTTTTTCTAATCTATTTGTCATGAGCTTGAATGGTCCATTTTATCACCTACAGACTTGCATCCAGGCACCAAAACTTCCTTGGAAGTCGCCCATCCCATTATTACTCCAGCTCAAGCGTGCCTAGCAGGCCTGCTTAGCTTTCTAGTGGAGTTGTTCTTCCAATGGCCTATTTGATAATATCTTTGATGGTCAATCTCTCATGAAATTGAATGATCAACTTCAATAATTATCATTGAATTTGGACCTTGTAGTTGGGACATACCTGAAGGTTAAGCATCGTATTACTACTACGGATCAAACGAGCTTAGTTTTCTGGCAATTAAGTTTGCATAACTTTGCTACCCATTTGCAAATTACAGCTATTTATTTAGTTTCTCATGTGATTCAGTCGTAAAGTATTTTAGGAATATAATAATTTCATTTGTTTTGGCACAAATGCTATATTTTTTCAACAAAGGATAGAGTGCAATGTTTGATAATTTTGCTGGCAAAGTATAAATTTGAAGGACTTTTATAGTAGAGGAAAATTTTAGTGGCTGATATTTACCAAGATGATGTCAAAAATATAGAAGAGGTTACAAAATAGCTAAAAGCTGTTAAGGATGGCACTAATGGTGATGGGAGAGACAAAGTACCCAACAACTGATATAGCAAAACGGTGCGAAACAAAACACACACACATGAAGGTAGACAAGACTGAAACATCAAACCCCCCATGGATCTTTATAGTTTTTTGCGCATCTCGAAAATCCCCAAAAAAGACACAAAAGACACAGTATGCACCGTAATAACTCTATAAGGAGATTGTCTATTTGTTGAAAAAGCCATGAGATTTTCTTCAAAACAACGTAGCAATGCTAGGTAGCGCGAAAATCATGCAGACAATGTAGATGAAAGGTGGAGGAGCCATGTTGGTAAAATCCTCACAAAGAGCGCTGGTGAGACTGCCACAACTGATCTAAAATCATGGATAGTAGAAGAAGATGCTTGCATATGATTCGGTGGCATGTGCACATACACGACATGCAAGAAAATATCTGATTTTGAAAGAGTGTCAGGACTCTCATGCCTTACAAAAGCAATCTTAGGTTTCTCATGCCTAAGTGAAGGCGCAACAAAACTCATGTGTTGCTCTATGTCATTACAAGGAGTGGAGCGAACAAAACTAGAGTTAAGCTTGCACAAAGTGGTCCCAATGAAGGTTAAAGATCTACTTGATAGCCAATGCCTTGGCAAGTAGTCCAGTCAACAGGCTGAATGGGGAGAATGGTGCCCTCTGGGTGTTTGCAATACCTCTGCCAAGATTACCCATGAAACAAAGTATGAGAGGGCCCAAACCATTGGTGTGCTTCTCAAATGAGCCAAGCACATATGCTAGTGGAACCGAAGTGGTGCGTGCAAGTAGTTCAACAATAGGTGCTTCAGATACAAAAGGCAACTCAGGTTTTGGTAGTTCACAAGCTAAAAGCGCATCAATTGGATGCGTACCAAATTCATGATGGATTAGGTTTTATCGAAGGGATGCCCATAGTGTCAATCTTGCATTGCAAGTATGCAACTATGTCTTTTAATGAGTGAATGAGGGCATCTTTGCTGGAAATGAGTGAGAGATATAGGGTGTTTTTTAAAATCTATTTTCCTATTCTCTTCAACTAACTAAACCATATCCTCTTGAAGTGCACATAGTTCAGAGAATAGTGTATCTTTTTTTGATTGCAGGTTATTATTGCCCAACGTGAGGGTATGGAGCTCTAGGCATGAAACTATTACAATAAGGCAAAAAAAAAGGCCTTGGAATAAACCTCAAACAAAAACACACTCACAAGATGAGAAAACCCCCCAGACTGCTTATAATGACGTATTTTTTACTTTTTTTGCATGCAGTACAATGTGCCCAAATGAAAAAATCCCACCCCATAACAGAAAAAACTGATGGCTAGTTACATAAACAAGAACAAGAATTTGTCACTACTGCTTATAACTTCGTAGTGTGAGTGACAATGCTAGAATGAAGGAAAAAGATAGGAAAAGAGAGTTAAATATGCAATTCTACATAGTGTAATTGATATTTGAGCATGCCAATGGATTCTATTCGAAAAATTGCATGTGAAAATACTAAACGGATCTTAAGATATGAGCTTGGGAAGGTGCCTGAATGGGGTCTCCAACAGGTTTTCATTGCAACATATGTGTTTCTAGCAAAAATTGGGTTGCCAAAATTACAAGGGTTTAGCTCCAAGTGTCTAGTCTAAACAACAAATCCGGAAAAAAATGAGAGCTTCTCAGTCCTTCCGTATCTCAAGTTATGCCTCCTGGAGTGAAACAAGGTCCAAATTGCTCTAAGAGGGTATAGGACAGCCATGGGGGCTTAATTGGCTTGGGGGTGGTCGTATGGGTGCCTAGGGGGTTGGCGTACGCTGAATGCTAGAGGTCTATGCTGAGTTGGTCACGTGCACATTGGCTTGGCGATCTGTTGCCGGTTTGGGTTTTGGTGACGATCAAGGGGCATGTGATTGTGTGTTGGGGGCTTAATGACATGTTATGCAGATTTGGTGACAAGTATACAGATTGCGACACAGGATGACATGTGGTACAGGGTACAGTCAGCATGAAAGGCGATGAGGAGACCATGCGAGTGTATAGAACATAACTGAAGGCTATAATAGCATATGATAGATATGGATACTGCAGAATGTGCCATTGGTAGGTACGACAGCGCTGAGCACACTGTAACATAGAAGACCCGCAAGATCGTACGGTTCGTAAGGATGGTACGAAATGCACATAAATCTTCACAACAAACATAAACCCAAAAAGTGCTATGTTTGTATGGTACGAATTGTACTTGGGCAAGATTTGAAGCCACCCAAAAAAATTGCCAGAAATTCTGTCAAAAAACCCTATCATGTTTATAGTCGATCCTTAAGTTTTCTACCCTTTTAGATGCAACAACAGGGTTTAGATTGCTCCAAATTTCTCCAAAAAAAGTTTCCCTAAAAAATGCCTAAAAATGACAAATCTGACCCAAATGAAAAACACCCAGATGGTATTTTTTGAAACCCATAAATATGGGTGGATCAGAAATGAGATTGACAATGGAGAAGTGTGGGAATGTTATGCATGCATAAATTCGCAACTAATCATTTGAAGGATAATGGCTTTGGTACCATGTTAGGAAAAAGCTCTGATCACTATTAGGGAAATAGATGTGAGAGCATGAAGGCTAAGTAACACTCCTTAGTATGTGCTCATGTAGTCACTCCATTAGATCTAAAACACTCTACAAAGGTGTTGACACTGTGGATTGCACCCTTGAAAGAAGGCTTGGCTTCTCTCTTCCATGCGGCACAATGGAGACTTCCCTCTTGCTATGGGCTTGGCAAAACTGAGGGAAGAATCTCTAGATAAGGGCTAGCTCCCTTTGATGCATCTTTGAGGTCTTTGACTGCTACTTGTTAATAATGGGGGGGGGATGAAAAGGGAGAAGTATATAACCAAAACAGAAACCTATCTAAATGGTGATGCACCAAATGACTTTGATCTACTCAGTTATATCAACACTTCAGACCAAAAGGGAGGCGAACAGACACTTTATCTGACAAAAAGACCAGACTGTAGGGCACTTTAACAAGGAGGCTTAATGAAGACACAAGGAAAAGGAACTTACCACAGGTGCTACAGAAACACACTGTCAGATAACTACTCTTCTGTCTCTACGCTCCAGATGAAGCATTTGTTAACCTGCAGAAATGGCCTTGACTACACTGGATATATTGGTGTCAATCTATGAAAGCATCAAGCTAAAATGACTGAACACAGAGTTGATACACAGACATACTCAGAAGTATAACCAGTCAGATAGAGGTGAAACACATTCTATTGATTCAAAGGTAAAATTTGGCAGGGCTAAACCTTACACAAGTGAGAGATCCCTCTCTCTCAATTGAGAGGTTACAATATATAGCATTAAGAGAAAGAGTTTTGGTGCTCTCCAAGAATAGGCGGCCCATACTGTGTTAAACACTTAGGAAGGAGGAAGTCCGCTGAAGGGACCATGCTGTAGCTGTCGCAAGTCTTGACTTTGGTGCTTAAATCGTATTAAATGTCACTGCAAAAGCATGGGTTGCTTGATTGTTTGGATGACAAGGCCACCCTTCTTTATGAAACTTATGCAATTGTCTGCTTATCAATGCTTAGATGAAGAAAAACAAGGCACACTATTGAATGCTTGCGCTCTTTGATGACCACTTGGTGGAGACTGTTTCATCCGCAGCAATAACTTTTCTGCCGACGATTTATGTGCCACTTGGATTATTCTATTCATTTCTACGCTTGGCCTTTGTCTTTTCCTAGCTCTTTGGCCCTTGGGGCTATCTTCCGTATTTTCCTGGTTCCTCAGGCTCCTTTCTCGGCGGGTCGTTGAGTTTATCCTCGGGTCTTCGGGCTCTTTGAATTCCTTCAGGCCTGCGCTTATGAGCTCTTTCGAGCAAGATGTCCAAAAGAAATCTTTCGGCCGCTTGTCTGAAAGAGTTTCTCCTTTGGCTTTTCCTCAATGGTTAATACATCCCGTTAAAAATGACGTCTGCAGGCCTATTGCCAATTTAAAAACAACGGCTATTTCATTGTCCTGAATTTGACGTCCGCGGGGACGTCACCAGGGGTTTAAACTGCCAACGGCTAGTTCATCATGCTGAAGTTGACGTCTTCGGGCCTATCATCATCGTTGGTAATTCCTTCGGCCTTTACAAAATGAGCCTTCCCGAAGGGAAGGTGCCCCTTCGAAAAATGGAAAAAACCCCTTCTTCGACAGCCGAGAGTCCCTTGCAAGGGCACTTGCCCTTCAGGCTCCTTAATTCCTTAGGACATTTTTCCTGAAGGAAATCTTTCCTTTAATGTCTCGCCCCTTTCTTTTGATAAATTCCTTCGGACAAAAGTCCGAAGGAATTCCTTCGGGCATTTTGTCCGAAGGAATATGCCTTGGATTTCTTCCTTTGTGAATTTCTTTGGACAAAATGTCCGAAGGAATTCCTTCGGGCACTTTGTCCGAAGGAATTCACTCTTTGGTTATACATGGATTTTCTTCGGACAAAAAGTCCGAAGAAATCCTTTGTCCCTTTTGCCTTGGATTTCCTTCGGACAAAAAGTCCGAAGGAATCCGTTATCTTTTGCCTTGTTCTCTTTTCCGAAGGAAAACTCCACTTTCGGCCCTATGCCTTGCTCCTTTTCAAAGGTGCTCTCTGCCCTCCGCAAGGGCACTTTGAGTCCAAAGTTGCCCTTCGGATCCTGCTTGAATGGTCCAATTGCCACCTGCCTGCCCTCCGCAAAGGCACTTGTCCTTCGGAGCCTGCTGAAAGATTTGTATCCTTTGAAACTGGCCCATTCCTTTGCCGAAAGGCTTGTGCAAACTAACTGCCCAAAGCCAAATAAGCCTCCGGATCAACCCGAGACATCTACAAGACTCGAGTCACTTGGCTCTTTATAGAAACAGGTCTATTACAAAAGGGGAGGGCACAATTGCAATAAGGTGAATACATCAAGGACTGACTGCTCAGGACAGTAGGGAAGGAAGGGAGACTGATTTTTGACCTGCAGGACTAAAAAATGGTCAACAAAAGGAAAGAGCAAGGATCACTTCATACATCTGTCACTGAATAAACTTAATGAATCCATATACAAAGAGGTCCTATCATCTTTGACACATCTGATGAAATAAAAATACAAAGGGGGATGAGGGGTATAAATAGCTTGTGCAAGAGTAAAGCTCCCTTGTCCCTATTGGTCGCTTAAGTGGCACATGTGATTGCCCTACTTAGAGGTGGCATGGATAAATGATGTGAGCATTAGTGCTCACTTGTCCTATTCTAAGCCTAAATAAGTGTGACTAAGCACACTTAGCTTAGATAAGCTAACCTAAGTTAACTTAACATTAGTGCATGTACAATAATGCACCAACAGCCTGCAATTTTTATAGACGAAAAATGCATCTTTGAACAATAGTGAAAAATGAGGAGATTTAGTTAGTATTTTGGAATTTTCCCAAACATATAACAAATAAATTTGTAATTTTATATTGAAAATATTCCATAAAATTTCTGATCTTGTAAAAATATATGCTTTGTTTAATTTTTCATTGATATAATATATGGAATGAGATGAGATGACTTGTAATGGCCCTTAGGTTAAATTGGTTTGTAGGACCTATCAAGTGTATCACTTCTTGCAAAGAACGTCTCTATTGATGTCCAGTTTTAAAAATACATTCTGCAAGGTTAATTTGATTGTTTGGTTTAAAATCTCATGTATTAGGCTATGAATGCATATATCAGTGTAATTCTGTCTAATATCATTATACACTGGGCATTTAAAAGGAAATCTGTTTCATCTTCTGTTTTGGTCAATGTTTTATAATTTAGTGTAGAAAATCATTACAATATGAAATTATCACACTTGGTGCAGGAAATTTTTAAAAAGAGCGATGGGCAGTCAGCAGTATGCAAACAACCAACCTCTGCTAAAGAAAGAACAGCTGCTCTGCAGGTTTGTTAAACTTCAAATAGAAATTTTAAGTATAGAAGATAAAATAAGATGACTCTTAATGTCTTTTAGATCAAAACGTTTTGCATGACTCATCACAATGTGTTTACTTGTTTCGAAATTCTTTCTATGAAAGCTCAGTTTTAGAATAAATTTGCCCAGTTTTACATTGTGAGTGCAAATATATTTGTAGTTGTGCTTGATATCTTTGAAGAAAAAGGTGTTTCATCTTATCCTTCAATGAAGTGACACAAATTAAAGTCTCTTTGTTCCATGAACATTTATATTTAAGGAATGATATATTTTATAAGAATTGGCAAATCTTTCAGCTTTGTAATATGAGGAATTTACACAGTATACAAGAATAATAAATATACTTAAAAAATAATGTGCTTACTACTGTCATTGTTGATGGCAGAATACATTTGATTTAGACCTTTTTAACGTAAAGCAAAATATCTGATATATAATGAAAATGTTTGTCTTTGGCGGATTAAATGTTTTAGACGTGTCTGAAAATAGTCACTGGACCATAAACATTCCATAAAGTTTTCAGCATCCAGCATGCAAATGCTATCACTGTGATCCCAGTTATGTGTTCAATATCAGACGTTGTTTAAGTTAATAAAGATTACGTACAATTATTTAAAAAATGTTTCATTGAGCATTTAAGATCATTAATTTAAAGATCTTGCTAGCATACAGTCTTTTTATTTATAGGTTATTTCATGTTTTGCTAAAGTTTTGTGATCTTTTTATTGATTTAAGATACTTATTTTTTATCATTGCTGAGTGATGTATATGCAAGAGTTCTGCAATTGATTGATTTGGATTCAAAATGTCTGGTATCTATAATGAGCAGGCGATGAGATAAACAGAAAGAATGGACTTCGTTTCAATGGACATGTTTCCTTACTATGTCTATAGCGCACAAAAATCACACCTAGCCAAAGAGACCCTATGATAATGAGTGTAAATTAACAATAACTAGTTTCTAAAATGTCTTAGAATATTTAATTTAATGGTCATAAATGTAAGTCAAGTACTTACATATTATAAAATATATTGACATAGGAAATAAATGCACAAAACTAAAATACAACATTGTGCTTATAAAAGTTAGTAATAGGGGAAGGTGCATTAGCTAACCTTGTAACTAACATGTAGTTGGCATTCGGTTGGTCTTCTCTCTCATTTTATGTATTTACCCATCTTATTTCTGATTTGAATGAAGAACAGTACAACAAACCTTTCTATCTCTATTTTTGATTTTTTTTCCTATCTTTGTTTGCCTCTCTCTCATGGTGTCAGAGCTATAGGTGTGTGAGAATTTTAAGAGGATAAGGATAGGTGTAGGTGAGGAATTTTATGCTCAGATTCTCAAGGAATAGACCTGGAGTTAATATCAAAACCTTAGATTTCTGATAAAATAAAATTCAACACGAATTTCAAGGCATTCTGTGGGGTTTGGAGGCATAATTTCAAGTATTTGAGTGTACTATTGTTCACACGGATTGTGTGGACATATTTTCACAAGATCATACTGACTGTGCGGACATAATTTCTTGGTCTTTGTCACGTATTTTAAGACAGTGTTGAGCAGTTCCGGCTGTACATATCAGCATTAAATCTCTGCATAAATTGGTGAATATCATTTCACATAATGTTTTCCAGGTTTGGTAATTTTTGAAATACAGAGGGGGGTCTGATATTCAGTAAGGCTTGATTTGTCTGAGTGTTTAGTGGTAAGGAACAAGCCCAAACAATGGGCTATCTCAATGGGTATGAAACTATATGTTGCCTTGTTTGACAAACTAGATCCAGGTAACAAATCCATGTGACAGCTAATATTCCTCATGGATGGAAATCCATCCAAAAAATCCTTGGAAATAATCTCAGCATATTTCCCTAATAAATCATTCAGGTATTTCACTCACATTATCTGCTGTTCCAACTTCCATGGGTTTGGAAATGAAAGCAAAACATGCCTTCTCGTTCTTTGCCTCTTTCAAAAGTTGTTTTTCGAAAATAATCATAACTTTAAAACTTTTGTTCAATTCTTCCTCTTTGTCCTTCAATGGGCTCAATGTATACTTCTTTCTATCCTTCACAAGTGTATGGGTATTTGCTCTACCATTATGTATGGTCTTTCTACCAAATTGCCAAGGCCTACCCAAAAATACATGACATACATCCATGGGTGTAATGTCACACAAAACTTAATCTTTATATATGACCCAATCCGGAAATTAACCATACATTGCTCATTCACCGAAATCTGATGTCCATTTTTGCAACCAAGACACCTTATACATGTTTGGGTTTGCCACTCTTTTGAACTCAATCTTATCTACCATCTTGTCATACACCAAATTATCCATGTTACTACTATTAACAATGACCTCACAACACTTACCTCCAGGTTTGCATATGGTTTGGAAAAGATTCTTTCTTTGCACTAGTTCATTCTCCTCCTTAGCTGGTTTTAACAACACTCTCTTCATCATGAGAGCTTCTCTATGTTTTGTTTTTTCCATGTGATTGGGTGATGCAAGACTTTCTTAATCTGCTTGTGCAATATGATTGCTAGCCTCATTTCTTCTACTGGTGTTTTGTTGTGCTTGTGGTAACTCAAAGGCTTTATTACCAACATCTCCATGCCTAAAGCATGTACCCACAAATTCTCTACCTTTTCCTCTACCATCACATCCTCTTCTTCTTGAAGGATATCCTCTTCCTCTTGGTGCATGATTGTGATCATGATAAGTGTTAGCTTATCCTTCATGAGTATACTGTCGTCTTCTGACGTTTGCTTGACCTCTTCCTCTTGAGAACTTGCCTCCACCTCTTGCTGTATTTTGTTGTCTCCTTGACAATTTCTCCTCAATCTTGAAAGCACATTGATATGCTTCTTCCATAGAATGCAACTTAATCATTTCAAACTCATTATGTATGTAAATACGAAGACAATTCACATTTCTTGAGATATTTTGTTCATCATCTTCAACATGACCAACTTGGATTGTAAGCTTGTGGAAATCCTCTTTGTAATCCTTGACATTCATGCCTTTTTGTCTCAAATTTTATAATTTTTTATTGAAATAAGTTGATAATCTGAAGGTAAAAACTGCCCTTTCAATTTTGTAACCATTCTATCGCAAGTCCTGATTTTATCTTTGCCTCCTGTAACCCTTTCCAGCTGTACATGATCCCACCATAAGGATATATGCTCTTCATGTGCAGGGAAACTTTACTTTCTTGGGATCCTCCATTTGCTCACATTCAAAACACTTTTATAGCTCTGTGACCCAATTAATTAGATCTTTTTGGCACAAAGTAGCTAGGGGTGTCTAACTTTGGCTTACCCTCCATCCTGGCAATTGCCTTCAAGAATCTATCCTCAGGTTCATCAACCAGTCTTCAATCTGAACTTTTGGTGCTTCTCCTCCATCTTCACTCATATCTGTAACAACTCCTATTTGTTGTACATTCTCCATAGCATCCAATCTAGCTTGGATTCCTCTCAACCTATCTGTCAAGTCTGCAACTCTTGGTGCTCGTCCTCCTCTACCAAGAGGTACTCCTTTGTGTGCCCTTTTTTATTCCTTACAAATCCCAACAACAATGCAAGACTCTTTCTCAAACTCTACTAGAGCCTCACCACTCAACTATTCAGTACATGACTTGTTTTGATTTCAAATGCAGGATGGATAAGAGGGGACCAAATTAATGACAACCTTTACCTGTAACCTAGACTCAACACTCTACAATGGACACTCAAATGCAACACACTCAGATTTGAGACCAAACTCACACTTATTCATTCTTATGAAATTATTATAGAGCATGACACACACACCAAACTTGACTTGTGAATTGAAACCTACACATGAAGATGTGACCATACAAACGTAGTCCCTCAATGGACTTGAGTAGTTCTTGCTACTTCCTAATCTTTTACATTTACACCCACACTTCCCCAACCGAAGCTACTCTCTCCCTCTCAGCTACCTATCTCTCTCTGAAGCTAACTCCATTAACTCTAACCGATTTGAATCTCTTCTTCCTCTTTATTGACTTCTAGAATGCCTCTTCGAGTTCCCCCATTCTTGGAAAGTGGTCCAAATGTCAAAAATCATCCTAGGTAGTTACTCTTTTTTGGTAACCAATGTGGGCAAAACCACCACTTACTACAAACCTGCAATTACGCAACTGTATTTTAATGCAAATTGGTAAATGTCTGTTTTAATCAGCAGTTTTGCTATATGTCCAAAAAGGATTAAATTGAACCTTGTTAGATGAATGAAACCTTCTTCACTTGATGTTCCGAGGGTATTGGAATTCTGGAGATGTTTCTTGGCCTATTTTGATCACCTTCGACAAGCAAGTCGCAAATACACACAAACACACGACTTGTATTTTTGGGTGATGCAAGATTGCTCATTGATCCTGAATGCTCCTGCATCAGGGAGTCTCTTCAACAACATTTGTTGAAGTTTAGAGACACAATGATCAACTAGTAGCCATCTATTGAAAAGTAGATGATGAAGAACTAGAAATAATAGTTCTTCTTGGCTTTCTCTTTCGTTTAATACATTTGTTGAAAATTTCAATCAAACTGCTACAAAAGATGATATGACTGTTGATAAACTGTTTAGCAAACTATTGCATAAGGACAGGTGGATTAGGTAGTTTGGTTTAGGGTAGAAGTCAACCTCAGAGAGTGTTTTGTTGGCTAATTTCAAGGGAAAGAAGCACAAGCAACAATTTTCTTTATTTTCTTCAACTATTATAGGTAATAACACTTCTAAATCTAATATTAGGTGTTATTTTATGTGGAAGTAAAGGCCATACAAAGAAAGATTGTAGGAAGAGGTTGGCATGGTTAGAGGAAAACAAGAAAGCAAGACATTCTAATTTGGTTGATGCAGACGAGTGTGCCTTAATGGTGTCCACATATAATCATTTAGGAAGGGATATTTGGTTCTTTGATTCAGGTGCTGGTAGTCATATGAATAACTGGCGTTACTGTTTTGTGAATTTTGTTGAAGATTCGAGTAGGGAAAATTCAATGACACTTGGTGATGGCAAGTCACATGTTGTGTAGGGCCATGGAGATGTCAATATTGACTGGAATGAGGGTATAAAATTCACTTTCCAAAATGTCCTTTATGTTCTTTATTTGACTAAGAATTTGCTGTCTATTAGTCAAATCACTAGTTATTGCCACTTGGAGGTGGTATTTTTGGTTGGCAAGTGTTTGGTTAAAACAAAAGAGCAGTGGTAAAGTCCTTACCAAATTGGTTAAAACATATAGTCTTTATAGATTTGCGGCTGCTAACACAACATAGGTTTATGCTTTGGTTTCATCCAATTCAAAGTTTGGAGTTTGGCACCAAAGGTGATGACACCTTAATAGACCCTCTCTCTCTCTTATCTTATGAAAAACAATACATGGTTGTTGGCTTTCCTTCATTTCAGATTGAGAAACATGCACATTCAACCTGTTTGGAGGGGAAACATAGTAGGAAAGCATTTCCAAAGGAAATGACATTGAGGGCCATCTATTGTCTCAAATTGGTACATATAGATATTAGCAGTCCGATGAAGGTAAAAACATGTGGAAAATCAATGGACGTAAAATCTATATCTAGTGCTTTATACACCCTACTTTTTAATGACGATGACAGTAGGAAGATGTGTTGTCTTTTTCTCAAACACAAGAGTTAGCTATTTGAGAAATTCAAGCAATTTAAATTTGAAGAAGAGGTTGAATCCAACTTGAAAATTAAGTTTCTATGTATTAATAATGGTGGTGAGTTTTGTAGCAAAGCATTTGCTAGTTTTTGTGCAAAAGGAGTGCAAAGGCAATTTTATACCCTTTGTATGCTGCAAAAAAATGGAGTTGTGGAGATGAGGAATCAAGTGGTGATGGGATTGACTCAATGTATGCTTAGGGGTAAGATTATGCCTATGGAGTTTTGGGTAGGAGTGGTAAACACAGCTGTCTATATTATTAATGGGACCTCATCCAAGGAATTTCAAGCGATCACATCACAGTAGGGAGGCTTGGTTAGGGAAGAAACCAAAGGTACATTGCTTTAAAATCTAGAGCAAATTTGCAATAAATTGGATAATAAGTATAAGAAATTTGTCTTTGTTGGCTATAGTGAGTAGTCAAAAGCATACGGAGTCATAAACATGTCTACAAAGAATGAGAGTGATAGTCTTCTTAGTTCTGATTTTCATTCACAACCACCAGTAAGATCAGATTGTCCATGTATTTTGAGTCCTAATGACATGGCCTCGGATAGTACTCAAAATGTGCACGAGGTTCAAGATGTTTTGGGCGCTGATATAAGGGCTGAAATGCCTATTGGAGAGGTGGATTTACCTCTTGGATAGGCAATGATCATATTGATTTAAACTTGATCAGACTTGATTTAGTGTAGGTTGTTCCAATAAGGAGACCAAAGTGATATCATACTACTTTAAGGGATTTAAAGCAGGATGAGTTGGACATATCTAATATTGCTTCAAAACCAAAGAGAAATGTCAATTAGGTTTATGACTCACTTACATTTGATGTTGGTGGTCATCCTGCTTTTGTTCCTAATGGTGTGAGTGTGCCTTCGTCTTATAAGGGAGCAAAAGGAAAGCTGGAGTGGGAGGAAACCATGAAGGAGAACACTTGAGTGTGTGCTGATTTGCCAATAGGTAAACATGCAATTAGCTATAAATGGGTTTATAAAACCAAATTGAAGGGGGATGTTCGTTGGACAAACATAAAGCAAGGCTTGTAGTGAATGGGTTTGTCCAAAAGGAGGGGATAGACCATGAGGCGACCTTTGTGCCTAAAACCAAGATGAAAACAGTCAGGTTACTGATTGCCATTGCTTTTGAGTTTCATTGGAAAATGTGTCAAAGAGATGTTAAAATTGTCGTTTTGAACGTTCATTTGATAGAGGAGATGTACTTGATGTAGCCATAAGGTTTTGTGGTTTCTAGCAAGGAAAAACTTGTGTGCATGTCGGTGAAGGAACTATATTGGCTGAAACAAACGCCAAGAGCATGTGACACCAAAATTAATCATTTTTTTATTAATTTGAGGTTCAGAAGGAGTCCTTTTGATCCCAATCTTGGATGATGTAGTCATTCTTATTGTTTATGTGGATGACTTAATCATCACAAGAAGTGAGACTAGTAGTATTAACAAGGTAAATCAGCTCTATAATCTACTTTTGACATGATAGTCTTAGGTGTCATACACTATTGTTTAGGGTTGAATTCTTGCAAATAGATAGAGGTGTGTTTACCTTTCAACAAAAGTATGCAAGAGGACTACTTGAGAGATTCAAGATGTAGGATTGTAAGCCAATGTTGACACCTTTAGAGGTTGGTTACAAACTGACAGCCTTAAGTGATTCTACCACTAGGTTTGATATTTCCTTTGTTGTTAGCTATGTTAACAGTTGTCTTAGTAAACCCAATGGTGATCACTAGAGGGCATAAAATAGGATCTTGAGGTACGTCAAAGGCACATTAGATTTTTTAATTTGGTATGGAGTTTTTGATGATTTTCAGCTAGTTAGTTATACGGATTCAGATTGGTTTGGATCAATTGATGACATGAAGTCAACAACAAGATATATATTGGAATTAGTGCAATATATTTGGTAAGCAAGAACAAAATATTGTTGCTTTGCCTTGAACAAAAGCATAGTACAAGGCTTCTGTTTTGGCTGCATGTGAGGTGGTTTGGCTAAGGAGGATCTTGGTTGATTTACAATTCCATTAGGAGCAACCTACATGTATATTTCATGATAATCAGGGTGTGCTCAAATTGGTCAAAAATCTAGTTTTCTATGTGTGTACCAAGCACATAGATGTTCATTTCCATTTTGTTTGTTGGTCGAGAAAAGAGTTGTTGAAATAATGTATTGTCCCACTCAGGAGGAATCGGAAGATATGTTTACAAAACCTCTCTATATTGAAAAGTTTATTCAATTAAGGGGTAATTTTTTCATGTTTTCATATATAACCATTAAGGAAGGGTGTTAGAATATATAATATAATGGTTGTAAATGTAAGTCAAGTACCCATACTATAAAAGTATATTGACATGGAAAATAATTGCACAATAAGAAAATATGACGTCACATTGTGCTTTATAAAAATTAGTAATAAGGGAGGGTGGATTAGTTAACCTTGTAACTAAAGGGTAATCGACATTCGGTTAGTCACCTCTCTGACTTCACCCATTTTATTTATGATTTGAATGAAGACAATACAACAAATTTTTCTCTCTCCATTTTCGAGTTTTTCTTCTATCTTTGTTTGCCTTTCTCTCAAAATTCATTCACACAAATGAAACGTAAATTGTAATGCCACCATACCTTTGAGTATGTCATGTCACCTTCTCAAATATGAGCGGTTGAAGACTCTTAGCCTATTTCCTTCTTGTTTTCCATAGGCTAAAGGAAGGAAAAAAATCAAAGGGGAAACTTTGGTTCTCTTTTTCAAGTTGTAAAAAGGTACTTTTTGGTAAATCTTTTCTAATTTTGACTTGAGAAAGGGGCTTTTTGATCATGGGCTAGTTTAGCCCCCAAGTGAAATTATAAGGCATGTGCTTTTTTAAATATCCAAATATTCTCTCCAAGTGGAACACACCCCTTTTGGAGGGGATTTAGAGGGAAATGATATAAAAAGGGGAAGGAGGTTCATTTTGAAAGGATGTCATTTTTTCCAATTGAAATCTTGAGTTTGAGCACAGTTTGCTCGACTTGTCTCCGTTGAAGACGAAAACCTTCATTGGAAATCTGAAGTTAAGGATGGAAACCCTTAACCTTCAGTTGGGTAGCTTCATTTCAGGGGTTGCAAAGGGCATAATTGATCAATTTGTGGCTTCTAGGGCATCAAATTGTGGAATGCAGTAGTTTGCAGCGTTTTAGGAGAGGGGCATAGCTGTTTGAGACCCTTTTGAGGGTGGTGTACCTCTTTGTAGGGCCTTGTTAGGTCAGTGATCCCCTTGGAGGGTTTTCCCTAGGGTGGCATCCCACTTGGGAGGTGAAATTGCAGTTTGTTGAAGATTTTGATATGTTTGCCATTAAACATTCAATTGGTATTTATTTATAATTTTTCAGACCTATATTTTCATGCAAAAATCAGATTTGAAGGTATTTTATTGGGCTGTAAAATTTCTAAATTTTTAGTGAATATTTGATAATAAAATATTACAACTTGTGCCCTAAATTTGTATTTCCAGAATTCTGAAATTTTATGGTTAGGGTTTGAAAAAAAATAAGAAATTGTATATGTTTGCGTTAGGGTTTGTGGTTAATTTTCAGATTTGCATAATATGGCCTAAAGGGGACATTATAGTGGTATCAGAGCTAAATTCTTGGCTAGCTGTGGGGGTTTGAGTTGGCTTCATGCCAAACAGTGATAGGAAAGTGAGGTACTATGAAAGGAAAATTAAAAAGGGTCTAGAAAATCAGGTAGAAGATCAAGAGCAACCAAGACAAGACTCGGAACAACCAAGGCATAGTGACATGGATGACCCAGATAGGGCTAGGTTTGAAAAATTTACTCAAAACTCAAGAGTAGTTGACAGAGATGATGGTTGAATTCATCCAAACCGTGAAGAATATGAATGGACACAGGCCACACAATGGTGAAGGCAGTGCTTTAGGTACATACAACCACCCTCTCCCTCCACCAAGGGTGATGGTTGGATCTACACAAAGGCCTAATCAGCCCAACTTCCTTTGTAGAGAGGAAGTCATTCCAGAAAAGGAGGAGGAGCCTTCCTTCTATATGGGATGATGTGGTTGCAAGCTATGAGTATAAAACTTTTCCACTTGAGATCAAAGGGGAATGAGCCTTGCCAATTTCTTGGTAGTGAAGGCAAGGGTGGTTCGAGGGTTGGTCATAAACCAAAGAACAACCAAGGAGATCTTCATTATGTTTTGGGAAAGCTCACACTTTCCACTTTTGATGGATCTACCAAAAGTTTAGCTAGGGCATGGGTACAAAAGGTAGACACATACCTTACATTTCGGCCTATGATGGAGAATGAGGCCATAAAATTTGCTACTTTGCATTTAGAGGGAGTTGCCCATGAGTGATAGTATGACGGTTTGGTAACACAAAGGCACCACCTCATACACACCTATAGGGAGAAGAATAATTGAAAGATTTGATAGGACTGATCTGAAACTTCATTTCAAGGAATTGGCTCAGCTGAAACAAAAGACTTCCGTGGAGGAGTATGTGGCTGATTTTCAAAGGGTTTCAGTTATGGTAGCGGATGGTTCAGAAAGAAGACTTGTAGTTTTGTTCATGGAGGGGTTGGCTGACCCACTCAGGGGTTTAGTCAAGGCTTTCAACCCTCTTACACTTCAAGAGGCCATTTGAAAGGCTCTTGACCTTGAATCTATAGCTCCTAGGGGCAAAACTTTGCCTTTGGGACCGCACGAAACTAATACTTTTGGACCCTTTGGACAACAAAGGACAAACACTTTTGGGCACCCCAGGATGGCAATTTCAGAGTAGCCAAAATCAGTCCCTTTTGGGCAGCAAAAGAAGCCTTATCAACAAGGATTTGGGCAGCAAAAAGAGCTGCCAAAGATAAATAAAGATGGGAGAGAGTCAAGAAATGAATTAAGAAGAAAAAAAATGTGTTTCTCATGCAAGGATCTTTGGACACTAGGGCATCGTTGCCTTGGAAAGGGTCAAGTTCACTAAATAGAAATGATTTCAGATGGAGAAGAAGAAGAAGAAGAGGTAGGGACAGCCACCTATGAGGACGAACAAGTGGGAAAGGGAGAAGAGGATAACTTGGATGGCACCCTTGCCACCTTATCCGGAGCTCCTAGATACCACCCCTTCAGAGTGAGGGGGGTCTTGCAAGGTAAGAAGGTCATTGTGCTCATTGATAATGGGGCCACCAACAACTTTATTGATGAGGGATTGACAGTGAGATGTGGGTTGCAAACTACTGATTTTAATGTGATCGTGGCAGATGGCTTCACCATCCCTTGCACCAAGAAGATTCTAAGGTTGAACATTACATTGGGTAATCATAAAATTGAAGATGATTTCTTTGTGGTTGGCATAGGAGAAACTGATTTAGTTCTTGGAGTACAATGGCTGCACTCAATCGGGGAATTCACCCAAAATTATCAATGGAACTAAAATTCAGGGCAACAGGTAAGGAAGTGGTGCTGCACGGTTTGAGCAATGGACCACCTATGGTGGTAACTTCAAAGAGGATGGAAAGAGCCTTTCATAGAGGGTAGGTTGCTTGGGCAATTGAATGCTTTGTAAGTGCTACAAATTCTGATTTGGGACAGCAGCATTATCACAAGGATATTCAACGCACCTTGATAGGCATGCAAAGGTGTTTGGAAGTATTCCTCATGGGCTGTCGTCAGTTAGGGGTTTTGAGCACATCATTGAATTGGAACCGGACACCAAAGCGGTAATTACTACACCTTATTGCTACCCAAGGGTCTACAAGGAAGAAATTGAAAACGCTATCAAAGAGCTTTTGGAGATGGGTCATATAAGGCCTAGTTCTAGCCCTTTTTCTTCGTCGGTTGTGCTTGTGAAGGAGGAGGATGGGACAATGAGAATGTGCATAGACTGTCGCCTATTGAATAAGAAAACCATCAAGAATAGGTATCCCATATCTAGAATTGATGAGCTTCATGGGTCGATGTACTTCTCCAAGATTGATTCGAAGACCCGGTACCATCAAATCTGGGCAAGGGAGGAGGATGTGCAAAAAAATAACTTTTAGATGTCACTTTGGACACTTATTTTTTGGTAAAGCCCTTTGGTTTAACCAATGCACCAACCACTTTTCAATCATGCATGAATCATGTTTTTAGGCAATACTTGAGAAAATTTGTGTTGGTTTTTTTTTATGATATTCTTGTCTATAGTAAAACATGGGAGGAACATCTACAACACTTGGACATAGTGTTGGGAGTATTGGAACAACAAGCACTCTTTGCCAAGGCATCCAAATGTGAGTTTGGAGTTTCTAAATTTTTTTATTTAGGGCGCAAAATCAATGCCCAAGGGGTCCATGTGGACCAACAAAAGATACAAGCCATTGTGGATTGGCCACCCCCCACTACTATGACACATTTGAGGGGATTTCTTGGTTTATGTAGCTACTATAGGTGGTTTGTGAAGGGGTTTTCACAGCTTGGTGCCCCACTAACAGATTTGACAAAGAAAGGAGCTTTCAGTTGGTCAAAAACAGCCATTGAGGCTTTTGAAAAGCTCAAGGAGGTGATGGGTATTTGCCCAATACTTGCTGTTCCAGTTTTCACCATTCTGTTTGTCTTGGAAGGTGACGCTTCCGAGGAAGGTATAGGGACTGTCCTTATGCAAAAAGGACATCCTATTGCTTTTGAAAGTAGAAAATTCAAGGAAGTCGAGTGTAGATTCGCCATCTTTGACAAAGAAATGTTGGCCATCATGCACGCTTTGGCCAAGTTCATACAATATTTGATTTGTAGATGATTTGTGGTGAAAACGGACCACAATAGTTTGAAGTATTTCCTTAGCCAAACTGATTTGAGTGATAGGCAACAAAAATGGGTGAATAAATTGCAATCTTATGATTTTGATATTGAATATGTCAAAGGGAAAAACAATGTAGTTGCCGATGCATTGTCCAAGGAGCCCATTTTATGTTCTATGAGTGAAATTACAGCGGATTGGAAGGCTGTAATCACAGTTGAATATGCAAAAGATGGATTTACTACAATTATCATGGAAGGTAAAGTTGATGATGAAAGGTACAAGGTGGTTGATGGTCTGATTTTATACAAAAATAGGGTCTTTTTAACCCATAAATCCAAGTTGAAACAACAAATAATGAAGGCTGTACATGATACTCCAATGGCTGGTCATCCGAGGTACTTCAAAACATATAAGCGAGTGAGAGGTTCTTTTGGAAGGGCCTTCAAGGGAAAACTCTTCAATACATCTAGGAGTGCTCTGTTTGCCAACAAAACAAGGATGAACACACTTTTCCAGCTGGTCTTTTGCAGCCCCTACCGATTCCCATACAAAAATGGGAAAGCATATCAATGGATTTCATCACGGGGTTGCCCATGGCACAAGGTAAGAATAGTATGTTCGTAGTGGTGGATAGACTCACTAAATATGCACATTTTTTTGCACTTTCAACCAAGTATAATGTTCTCATAGTGGCTGATATCTTTTTCAAAGAAGTATTTAAACTTCATGGGCTGTCTAAGAACATTGTAAGTGATAGGGACAGAAGGTTCATGAGACTCTTTTGGCAAAAACTCTTTCGTTTGGTGGGCACGAAGTTGTCTCCTAGTACTAGCTACCACTTACAAACCGATGGGCAAACTGAAATAGGGAAGAAATGGGTTGAAGGATACCTCTGAAACTATGTTTCAAGGCAACAATCAATGTGGAATAAGTGGTTGTACATGGCCGAGTATTGCTACAATAAGTCATACCACATGTCAATTGGTATGTCACATTTCAAGGCCTTGTATAGGCATGATGCTTTTTCCTTTGTAGACCTGATTTTAACTGATAGCAGAGTGCTTAGGGCTGCGGATTTGGTACAACATAGCCTTGAAATTTTGGAGCATCTTAAAAGGCATCTTCAGCATGCTCAAAACCAACAGAAATTGTATGTGGACCAACATCGGATAGAGAGAACTTCTGAGGTAGGTGACATGGTATTTTTGATATTTGAACCATATAGACAATTTTCCATCAAGAAAAGTGGAGCGGAAAAGCTTAAACCCTGCTTTTATGGTCCCTACAAAGTTCTAAGGAGGGTTGGAGAAGTTGCTTATAAGCTAGAGCTGCTCGAAAGTAGCCGGATTCATTTTCACAATGTATTTCATGTTTCATGCCTCAAAAAGGCACTTGGGTGACTCACTCCTTCCATTGATTTGCCGCCATTTGATGATGAAGGCAAGTTGATTTTGGTTCCAGATTCTATCATAGAGGTTCGGGAAAGAAAACTTAGGAACCGAAGCATCATGGAATACTTGGTTCATTGGAAGGATTTGCCTCTTGAGGATGCTACTTGGGAAGGGGCAGCCATTTTGTAGCATGTAAACTTGCAATTGCTTGAGGACAAGCAATTTTGAGAGGGGAGGGCTATCATGTCCCCCTTCTCAAATATGATCGGTTGAAGACCTTTAGTCTATTTCCTTCTTGTTTTCCATAGGCTAAGGGAAAGAAAAATCAAAGAGGAAACTTTGGTTTTCTTTTTCAAGTTGTAAAAAATTACTTTTTGGTAAATCGTTTCTAATTTTGACTTGAGAAGGGGGCTTTTTGATCATGGGCTAGTTTAGCCCTTAAGTGAAATTATAAGGCATGTGCTTTTGTAAATCTTCAAATATTCCCTCCAAGCGGAACGCACTCCTTTTGGAGGGACTTTTAGAGGGAAATGATATAAAAAGGGGAAGGAGGTTCATTTTGAAAGGATGTCATTTTTACCAATTGAAATCTTGAGTCTAAACATGATTTGCTTGACTTGTCTCTATTGAAGAAGAAAACCTCATTGGAAATCTGAAGTTAAGGATGGAAACCCTTAACCTTCAGCTGGGCAACTTCATTTCAGGGGTTGCTAAGGGCAAAATTGATCAGTTTGTGGCTTCTAGGGTATCAGCTTGTGGAATGCAACAGTTTGTAGGGTTTTGGGAGAGGGTGTAGCTGTTGGAGACCCTTTTGAGGGTGGCATACCTCTTTGCAAGCGTTGTTAGGTCAGCGGCCCCCTTGGAGGGTTTTTCCTAGGGTGGCGACCCACTTGGGAGGTAAAACTTGCAGTTTTAGGGGCAGTTTGTTGAAGATTTTGATATGTTTGCAATTAAACATTCAGCTGGTATTAATTTATAATTTTTCAGGCCTATATTTTCATGCAAAAATCAGATTTGAATGTATTTTGTGCGCTGTAATATTTCTGAATTTCTAGTGAATATTTGATAATCAAATATTGCCACTTGTGCCCTAAATTTGTATTTCCAGAAGTCTGAAATTTTATGGTGAGGGTTTGAAATAAAAATAAGAAATTACATATGTTTGTGTTAGGGTTTGTGGTTAATTTTCAGATTTGCATAATATGTCATAAAGGAGACATTACAGAGTATGAGTAAAGCATAGTGACCTAATTCTTACAAAGGGAATTGAACTTTATGGGTTTGTTGCTTGGGAATCTTCCAATAGTTGACAAGAAGTGTATGTAAAGTTTGAGAGATAAATCATTTTAGGTGTTTTTGCCGGGGCATTATAAGTGTAAAGGAGTGCAAAATGTTTGACTAAATTGTGCAAAGTGCCATCACACTCTCTCAGAGTTGGGTATGTTCATTGTGATTGACATGGTTTAAAACTACACAAGTGTTTTGTTTAAGAAAAATAATGATATAACATTATCTAATGGATAGAAAAAATATTGATAAGAGGAAAAGGAGCTATTTAATAGGCTAAAAGATTAGCATTTAAAGAGAGGTTTTATTTGAAAAAAAAAAAAAACTGGAAGGCATGAACTCAAATGAAGTCATTGTTGACCATTTTTGGTCTTGCAGGCCAAAATCGGTCCCCCCTTTTTTCCCTGCTGTTCTGAGCCAGTACATTTTTGATTTTGCACAAGTCTTAGAAATTTCTACGGACTCGACAAGAATTTCTACGGACTTTGCAGGTTTTCTACAGACTCTGCAGGTCCATTTCGACAGACTCTGCAGGTTTTCTACAGACTTTGCAGGAATGGATTTTATACGGACTCGGCAGGCGGAAAACCATGGACTCCGCAGGAAGAGGCAAGTTCCCACTTAGGCACAAAATGGACCATCTCAAACGCCCTTGTGGAGGGCAGGGAACACTTTCAAAAGAGGCCACAGAGAAAAGCCGCAGAGGTAAGTTTCCTTCAGAAGTTTGTTTAAGGCAAAGGAAGTACCCTTCGGAAGGGTCGTTTCCAATTTTCCCGAAGGGCACTTTTTCAAAGGCAGTCAAGCGAAGAAGCAAAGGAAGAAATCCCGCAAAAAAAGACTTTCGTTTGTGGCCCTTCCGAATTCCTTCGGACTTTTTGTCCGAAGGAATTCGTTCGGACAAAAAGTCCGAAGAAATTCGGAGGAAGGCCACAGGGGGAAAAGCCGACAGAATGTCCGAAGGAAAGCAAAGTGGCCGAAACAATTCTTGCGGACTTTTTGTCCGCGGGAAAAAGCCCGAAGGAGAAACCCGCCGAGGAGATAGAAGACCGCCTGAAGGGTATGTGCCCTTGCGGGGGGATCTTGTCGAATGAAGGGGACTTCTCTATAGGCCGAAGGGTCACTTTCCCTTCGGAAGGATGCAAAACAAGAAGTCCGAAGGAAAGGGAGTGACAGAAAAGGCCGAAGCAAGAAAGCCGAAGAAAGTCCAAGGGGTGACGGGCTCGAGGACATCAAAATCAAACACGGCAAACTAGCCGTTGGAAATTCAAACGCAGTGACGGGTGCGCGAACGTCAATTTCAAGGCTTGTGAAATAGCCGTTGATTTTGAAAAAACCTAAGAGCCCAAGGAACTCAGCGACCCGCCAAAAGATAGCCCCGAGGGCCGAAGGAGCCAGAAAGAGATAAAACTAGGAAGAAGACAAAGTGCAAGAAAAGACAAAACAGTCCAAGTGGCGAAGGGAGGCGAGTTATTGCCAGATGGTCATCAAACGGTGCAAATAGTGAGCGGCGCAGCCTGCTTTCTCCATTTCGCATTTATGAGCAGACAAACCGCGTGATATCTGGAAAGAGCAGTCTTGTTTGCAAAAAAGAGGCGCGGCCCGTGCTTTCACATTAATATTTGGATGCCAAATTCAAGACCGGCGATTACACAGCATGGTTCCAGCAAGCCTCTTCTAGAAAAATGACATCAGCAACAGTGACTTCCTCTTCCCGATGCTCTCAGCGCACATGGGCCAACTTGTCAAAGAGCGCCAAAGTCTTTTCCAAAGCGGCACCTTTTCTTCTTCTCCTCTTTCTATATATTGTAAACTTCTCATTTTGAGAGGATCCATTCTCTTAGCCCGTAAGGCAAAGCTCTGCCCAAAAATCTCTCGAGCTTGTAAAGCAGGACTTTGCCGGATTTTACCTTGAATCAAGACTTGGCATTTTTACCTCCATTTGGATTTGCACTCACGCATATGTCTGTTTTCTTTTGTGTTAAGTCATTTCCTTTTATGCTTTTCACAGATCGATTCCAGCATGTCTAGTGCATTGTGAAGTTTTTTCTTTTGCAGGTCTGTCAGAAGTGTCTACAGCAGGAATATAGCGCATGTGAACAGGTTGCCAAAGTGTGTCTCAGAACACCTTTGATAGTTCTTCCTCCCTGTATCTCTACGGACCCCTGACTCACTGATACAGAAGAGTTTTCCACATCAGATGAAGTGTATGGGCGCTTCTTCTTGATGAAAAGTGTATGTTCGGGCTGAGTGGATCAAATTTTTGGTGTATCACCTCTTTTAGTTTAGATTTAGGTTCTGTTTCAACATCTTTCTCCCTTTTCATCCCCCCCTTTTTCATTTATTTGTTAGCAGTAGGAGTCCAGGGCCTAAAAGATACATCAAAGGGAGCTAGCCCTTATCTAGAGACTCTCCCCTCCAGATTCGCCGGTCCCACAGGGGAGAGGGGAGTTTCCATTGTTGCGTGTGGAAGGCAGGAGCTCGGCCTCCTGTCCAGGGTGCAATCCACTACGTCAACAGTTTTTGGCACGCCCGGTGGGACCAACTAGGACAAGTTGCGTCCAAAGAGTTGAAATTTTTTTGGTGTGTTCTTCAACCAATCAGCCTTTGGAGGCTTTTTCATCAACACCAATGGCGACTCCGAGTTGAATCATCTGGTTAAGCAGTTCTAGTGCCATCAAAAAATCTCATTTTTTGTATGTATAATCCCATTGATAAGAATCATGGACTTTGTATTCCTTCATATTACCATGATCAAGCTCAAAACATTTATGCAATCCCCTCAAGCAGCTTTCCTAGTCTTCCTCAACTCCCTCAGGTCACTAATCCTGATGGCATGATCCTAACTTGGAGGGAAATAGTGGAATCATGGGGCAGGAAGGTGGAGGAGAAAGGTTTTGTTCAAAACCTTGAAGAAGATGAGGTTGCTCCTGTTCATGATGATTCCTATGATCTCCAAGAAAGACTCTTCCAAGAGGATATAGCCAGGACAATTGCAGAGTTGGAATCCAGAGAGAGATTCCTCAGCCAACGTGTGATGGACCTGTTTGAACACACTCCATCTACACACCTCCAAGAGAGCTATCAGGCCACACCTGATATAGATGAAGTGCTAGCTAGATGGAAGGAGGAGAATCATTCAATTCTAGCTCAAGGACTGCCTCCTCTTCCACATGGTTTTTTCCACTTCACCCCTTTTCAAGGAGGAACCTGTTTTGCAGGAGGCGAGTGAGGAGCAGAAGATCCAATCTGCAGTTTTCCAAGAGGCTATCATGAGCGATAATGAAGATGAAATCATCATGAAGGCTCCTTCGGAAGACATCATCAGCAATGGAGAAGACGTAGGTCTTGCATACATGCGGATGTTCCAGCAATATGAGGAGGAACGTAAGCATGGTGAGCTCTCTCCTCCCTTGTTTGATGAACTTCCTTGTTGCTTCGATGAGGAGGACGACTATGCCATGGAGCCTGAGTTGGAGGAGGATCAGATGAATATCTTTGAACTAGAGACTGATCTTTGAGCAAGAAAAGGAGAGGCCTGTCTACCTTGAGGAAAGCCTTGAAGAAGAGAGCTTTGAACAAAGAGGTGATGTTCTGTGGGATGAGCAATCAGTTTGTGATTCCATTTCAGACATCACAACAGTCCCCCTTCTTCAAGAAGGCCTTGAGGGAGTAGAGGATGAGTTTGACAGGGTCTTCAACGAGGCAGAAGGAAACGAGTCAAACCATGATGCATTGCAAAGGGACTGTGCATATCAAAGGGCTTCTGGTGATGAACCAACAGCCATTGATTTCTTGGTGAAACGCACTAGCATGAAGGACCAACATTCAACAAGCTTCCAGGAACAAAAAGAATACATATATGTTGGAAGCATGTTTGATTCTGATCCACTCGGATGCAAGCCAACCAAGGTGATAGGCAAGAGGAGCAGGTCACCAAGTCTCCATTCCATTCAACCACTTGTCTGGCACCATAAGTCTCCTAGCCAGGGAGGGGACTTAAGAAGTTTTCCCTTTGATCCAGGAGGGAAGCAAATATACCTGGTTAGCTGTATATAGTAGTTTGCTTTCAATTTCTTTTCATATTTTCCCTAAGTGCAGTTTGCACAAGTAGTGTTTTTAGCTTTGTGTGTGTTTTCCTTTGTGTGTGGGGTAAAAGCTTCATGTTTGATTCTTGGATCTCGCAAGGCTGTTGTTAATCTTTCTTCAAAGCTACATTCTGACTCCGTGCCCAATGGACTTTAAGGCAACTGGTCTCTAAGCATAGTAGGCATGCTTCCCCCGGGAGTCGCCAATTTGTTGACCATTTTTGGTCTTGCAGGCCAAAATCGGTCCCCCTTTTTTTCCCTGCTGTTCTGAGCCAGTACATTTTTGATTTTGCACAAGTCTTAGAAATTTCTACGGACTCCATAAGAATTTCTACGGACTCTGCAAGTTTTCTACGGACTCTGCAGGTCCATTTCTACAGACTCTGCAGGTTTTCTATGGACTCTGCAGTTATGGATTTTCTACGGACTCGGCAGGCGGAAAACTACGGACTCCGCAAGAAGAGGCAAGTTCCCACTTAGGCGCAAAATGGACCATCTCAAACGCCCTTGCGGAGGGCAGGGAACACTTTCAAAAGAGGCCATAGAGAAAAGCCACAGAGGTAAGTTTCCTTCAGAAGTTTGTTTAAGGCAAAGGAAGTACCCTTCGGAAGGGTCATTTCCAATTTTCCCGAAGGGCACTTTTTCAAAGGCAGTCGAGCGAAGAAGCAAAGGAAGAAATCCTTCGGACTTTTTGTCCGAAGGAATTCCTTCGGACAAAAAGTCCGAAGGAATTCGGAAGGGCCACAAACGAAAATCCCGCAAAAAAAGACTAAGGCAAAGGCTAGAATAATTTCTTCGGACTTTTTGTCCGAAGGAATTCCTGCGGACAAAAAGTCCGAAGAATTTGGAGGAAGGCCGCGGGAGGAAAAACCGACAGAATTTCCGAAGGAAAGCAAAGTGGCCGAAACAATTCTTGCGGACTTTTTGTCTGCGGGAAAAACCCTGAAGGAGAAACCCGCCGAGGAGATAGAAGACCGCCCGAAGGGTATGTGCCCTTGCGGGGGGCTCTTGCCGAATGAAGGGGACTTCTCTATAGGCCGAAGGGTCACTTTCCCTTCGAAAGGATGCAAAACAAGAAGTCCGAGCGACAGAAAAGGCCGAAGCAAGAAAGCCGAAGAAAGTCCAAGGGGTGACGGGCTCGAGGACGTCAAAATCAAACACGGCAAACTAGCAGTTGGAAATTCAAACGCAATGACGGGTGCGCGAACGTCAATTTCAAGGCTTGTGAAATAGTCGTTGATTTTGAAAAAACCTAAGGAAGAGCCCAAGGAACTCAATGACCCGCCAAAAGATAGCCCCGAGGGTTGAAGGAGCCAAAAAGAGACAAAACTAGGAAGAAGACAAAGTGCAGGAAAAGACAAAACAGTCCAAGTGGCGAGGGGAGGCGAGTTATTGCCAGATGGTCATCAAACGGCACAAATAGTGAGCGGCGCGGCCTGCTTTCTCCATTTGGCATTTATGAGCAGACAAACCACGTGATATCTGGAAAGCGCAGTCTTGTTTGCAGAAAAGAGGCGCAACCCGTGCTTTCACATTAATATTTGGATGCCAAAGTCAAGACCGGCGATTACACAGCATGGTTCCAGCAGGCCTCTTCCAGAAGAATGACATCAGCAACAGTGACTTCCTCTTCCCGATGCTCTCAGCGCACATGGGCCAACTTGTCAAAGAGCGCCAAAGTCTTTTCCAAAGCGGCGCCTTTTCTTCTTCTCCTCTTTCTATATATTGTAAACTTCTCATTTTGAGAGGATCCATTCTCTTAGCCCGTAAGGCAAAGCTGTGCCCAAAAATCTCTTGGGCTTGTAAGGCAGGACTCTGCCGGATTTTACCTTGAATCAAGACTTGGCATTTTTACCTCCATTTGGACTTGCACTCACGCATATGTCTATGTTTTCTTTTTGTGTTAAGTCATTTCCTTTTATGCTTTTCAAAGATCGATTCCAACATGTCTAGTGCATTGTGAAGTTTCTACTACTGCAGGTCTGCCAGAAGTGTCTACAGCAGGAATATAGGCACATGTGAACAGGCTGCCAAAGTGTGTCTCAGAACACCTTTGATAGTTCTTCCTCCCTGTATTTCTACGGACCCCTGACTCACTGATACAGAAGAGTTTCCCACATCAGATGAAGTGTATGGGCGCTTCTTCTTGGTGAAAAGTGTATGTTCGGGCTGAGTGGATCAACTTTTTGGTTATCACCTCTTTTAGTTTAGGTTTAGGTTCTGTTTCAGCATCTTTCTCCCTTTTCATCCCCCCCCCTTTTTCATTTATTTGTTAGCAGTAGGAGTCCAGGGCCTAAAAGATACATTAAAGGGAGCTAGCCCTTATCTAGAGACTCTCCCCTCCAGCTTCGCCGGTCCCACAGGGGAGAGGGGAGTTTCCATTGTTGCGTGTGGAAGGCAGGAGCTCGGCCTCCTGCCCAAGGTGCAATCCACTGCGTCAACAGTCACACCAATGGAAATTAAGATATTAAACTCTGTAGTTTTCAATGGCAACTTGTAACTCCACAAAAGCACAAGATTGTTACGGCAAAGCATAAAATTTATATGACTGTCACACTTCTGCTATGCTGAACTCAAAAAATAAGAACAGGGTAAACTTTTAAAACACTTGTAACATTGTCAACTGAAGCCTAGATCCCATGAGATGAGTTAGTAGGATGCTCTTGGTCTGCAGGTGACATCTATTTTTATAGATCCAAAATTCCTAGTGGGTTCACCTAAATTTACAAGTATGTCTCAAAAACCTTTTCTGTAATAAAAGTCTTACATGCATTGTTCCAGGTTCACTTAAGACAAAATCCTTCAAAGAAACATAAAAAATCCTCAATTTTTCCTCACAACCAAGAATTTGACTTAGACATCACAAAGAGATGAGATGTTAGTACCATAAGCTATCTTAAGCATCATTAATCCATTTAATCCTGGAGACCCCATTGTAAATACAGGAAAATAAAATGTCATGATAGTCATATTAAGTCAAAATATGCCAAGGTCCAAGGATTATATTAGATAGAAAGATTGTCCATATTAAATTTAAAATAGGTAAAAATAAGTTATTAAGCTGTTAAGAAGGAAGATTAGCCCTTAGTCTTTGGTTAAATGTGACTTCACTTACCATTAATACATATATTATTGCCAAAAAGGCTACTAATACACCAGTTACAATGCAAAACTTAGAAAAATGAGGCAGGGGAGCGGAGGGAGTGATGAGTTTCAAGTGTCAATTTTCCTCTTATATTAGAATTAACAGACATTCTCCATAAGCTTCACAATACAAGAAATAAATAACACCAGGCACAAAGGAATAACAAGATATATTGACAGTGTCGAAGGACACCTAAGAACACTTGAATAAAAGGAATTGAATATGACTTAATGAATAGGTAGCAGGCATCTTGTATTTAATGCACTTATTGCACCTATCAACATACAACATCAGGTAGGCCGACCTTTAGTGAGGCACTAACCCACTACAATTAATTATACTTGCCCAATTAACCCAACGGTCACCATAAGTGTCGGCAACACAAAAGGAACCCAATAGTATATAAATAAAATAAACATTTAAGGGTTTCCCATAAAGATGGGTATTCTATTCTAACATCTCATCACTTACCAAAAATAAGTTGAAGTGATTTGTAGCGCAATGTAATGCATAAAATAGCTCTTAATTATGTGGTGTAATGAAAAGATTAGGTGGGTGAACGGCTGTGCCCAATTGTCACATCCAATTGTTTTTTTATTAATATTCTGTACACCTGTATATATATTGTCACTTGTGGTGCAGGTTCCTTCCCACCTTGTATCTCTCAAATTGCTCTATTCATCATTATGATATTATCCATAGCAGTCTGCATGTTTATTTATATCTGAGTGTTTTCTGTTTTATAAATGCTATCTGCTCTCCATAAAATCTTTCTCTACATTTTCTGCTACCATATCGGTAATTTTTTTAGGATTGGCTAGGATTTGCAGCATCTGTAATTTTCCATGGACTAGCTAGGACCTTCCTTTGAATATGCTTGGCATGCTGGGGTCCTCTACCACTTGAGCTACTTGTTTCTTTGTTGGTTGGGGTACGACTTGTTTTCTTTCACCTTTATGGGCTGCTTAAGACAAGCAGACACTTGATATATGAAGCAACAGAAATATGTTTTTTTTTGTTTTTGTAGAAGTTTTGAATGATTGTGTACAGAAGATCGGGACACTAAAATCATAGGCAACTGTTTTGGATCAAATGGGAAAATTTATGAAAGTTTATAATCTAATTGTGGGAGATTTTCCTTATGATGCACCAGAATGGGACTGGATTGAAGATGCTTCCATGGAAATAGGGTAATTGTAACTCAAATTTCCAAAGAAAGAGCCCGTGCTAGAACAATTAAAGAATGCAAATTATCATGAACAAGGACAAGAAACTAGGGATGATCAAAAAACCATTAATATTTCTCCAAAGCAAAAAGGTTGTGAATGTGATCTGGCAGAAAATGACGGTTTATGTAAAGAAGTTTGGATCAAGAAGAAATGAGGAAAGACATCCAATAATAAATTTATTCCTTTATTTCAAGGGATCAGGAATCGCTCTGAACCACAAAGGTTCCATAATCTCCCATGAAAAAAAATAAGCACAACCATTGATAAAGTATGGGTAATAAGGACTGATCTGTTAGGAATTAGTCCGCACATGGGTGCTTAGGTGTTCCACATTAGATTATTAGTTAATTAGGACATGTGGTAAAATAATAAGTGGAACAAATAATGCATAATGTAAGTGATTATTACGTGAGTAATAATCACATTAGAATAGGAGTTTGTAGGATTGTTGGGACATATTAGGAGAGAAATTGTAGAAGATAGGATTGTGAGAGATTTAGGGGATAGAATGAGAGATTGTGGGAGATACGAAGATGAGATTTGATTCCCTAAATCTGAAAGATCAATTCTCTATATATTGTACTTTCTCTTATTGTTTAAATGTTGAATTTGAATTAATTTGTGCGCAGCACATTGGAGCTTTGCCTCTTTCTAGATATGGGATAAAACTGACATCTAGTATCAGAGCAGGTTTTCCAGGCCTCACTAAGCATAGTTTTTCGTCCGTTCATAGTTTCTTGTCAAATGGTGCAAACAAATGCTAGCAGGATATTGCGGACCTTGTGCAACCCCGTTGTTCGTCCATTCACCCTTCTTGCAATTTGTCAATGGTACTAGCAGATACCATAGACCTCGCAACGAACCCGCTTGGCATGCACCATTCTACAACATCTTCTTCAAACTTCCATTATGTTCATTCTTTTTATTTCTATATCGTTCGTAGTTTCATGCCAAAAAATCAAAATATATATATATATATATATATATATATATATATCTGATTTTTTAAAGTTTTGTTGTTGTATGAGGGTCAGTTCCTTTATTGATTTGGGCACCTATTTTGGATCTGGACGTACAAGGACGTACATGCGTATGCAACATTTTATTGATTGTAAAATGCACCTAGGGATCACATTTATCAGATCTTACCAAGGCTTTAACTCTGCGCATGCGGTTTGACTTGTTGAGATTTGCATTGGATTTAGAACTCCACGGTGCAGCCGTTTTGTATGTTTGTATTTGGCATCCTACATTCTGCTAGAGTTGCATCGGATTTGGTTTGGTTGGATTTTGAAAATCAAACCACCAGACAACAATGACACGCGGTTTCATTGAACTCTGCTGCATCAAACATCACACAAAAATTTCATGTTCTCAAGGGAGCATAGATATAGATAATGTAACTAGTGCAGATCTAAAGGTGTTCTTTGCATTAAACTCAATTTGGATGTCTATTTGACAATTCTGCATTCCATTGGCCACGTTCGTTGGATCGGGCTCCACACCGTCTGACTTGGCCTGCTCCATGGTAGATTCTCCTCTATCTGACATGCCTTCAACTCAGACTCTTCTTTGCATTCATCAATGACTCGACGTTTGGCTTCTAATCTGGGTTGGCCGCATTATGTGCTTTTTTTGTGAAGAATGACATTCCATGGAGAGATCGCCCTTCTATACCGCCAAACCATAGTTTACTTGCATTGATCAATGGTTTTTGCAATTGCTAGATGTATTTAGGTATTTGATTTAGTCAAAGTTTTTAGTTTTTTTTACCTTTTTTATAGTTTACATTTTAAAGTTTTATTTTTTAATCTTGTTTTAAGTTTCTAGTGGTATTAGGTTTAGTTTTTTTTGATAGATAATTGAGGGTTAAGGGTCCCTAACCATTATATTAAATCAAACCAGTTATAAAAACCACACATCTCAGATGACATCCACGAGGTGGGAGAACAAAAAATGGCCAACATGCTGACGCCGAACCAACAAAAACCAAAGTACATAGAACCACCATCGAAAGGGGCTCGACATAACCAAAAACTAAACATGGACTAACCAACAGGGAACTATCCCTGGAAGGGATACCAACCTAGGACTGAATTCCAAACAATGTAGTCACTAAGCCGAAAAACACACAAGACGAAGAGACCTTAATTTCCCTGTTGGGCTGCATCAGAGAGCTCACCACCAATCTGCCATGAGGTCTTCCATTGGGGGGCGGATCCTGACGCCTATGCATACAATGTTTCCGAATCATCCTCAGGCGGGGGGACCAAGCAACCACTCATAGCAGGAGCATGAAGGTTGGACTCAAGCTGAGCTTGCATGGTCAAGGAGGTAGCTTTATAAGTGCGAGCCACTACAGTCCCGTTGGGCCCTGTTTCCAGAATCCAACCTAGGGGTGGCATGGGATGGTCACCACCATACAACCGCTCCAAAAACCGAGTAGTAGCAAGCACACGAGAACACTGACGCAAACCCAAGATCGCTAAAAGGGAAGGCAGGGGAACCTACAAGGAGCTTACATCTAGAGGGGTAATGAATCTACTAGTTGGAGCAGGAGAGCGTAGGTAACCCTACAATTTCTCCACAAAATACAACCATACAAAGTCGTTCCTCAAGCTCTTGAAAGATAGACAAGGGGATAATGCCATTGACCTCTTTCCTCGAGGGGCAAAGCCGATGGGCTTTTGGCTGGAAAATCTGCAATTGCCTCTTGCCAACCAAGTCTGTAATGAGACTTTATCAACCATTCCACTATCACCTTAACCAGTGCCTTGTCCTCCATAACAAGCAACAAATTACTTATGAACAGTGATGCAATGTCGGCATTCACCTTGACCCTGTAAGGGGTCTCCAAAAAAACCAGTCCCACTAGCTCTGTGATTGCCTCCAGAATAAGGCTAGATTGAATCATAGAGATCTTCCTAAGATGTGCCTCACTAACACTGCCCGTGACACGCAACAGAGGTTCATTGATGGCAATTTGAACCAGGCGCTCCATCCCTAATAGTTCACAACGCACTTACCCTCTACCCAAGAATTTTGAACAAAAGAAAAATCCTTTGAGTTGAGGAAAACATACTTCACATAAATGGTCGGGCACCTCACATTGATTTCCAATGCGTGTGAGACACAAACAATGATGAGGCCAAATGATTAAAGAGGAAGCTCTCTCACTGCCAAAAATCATAATGATGACCAAGGATCAACAAAGGCAAGAGGAGAGGGGTCGGCTATAAACTTGCCACAATTGCTTCAGGCCAAGCAACCCAAATGTTGTCTATAATAAGCTCTGGGGATTGGGAGATACCTTGATTGGCCAGGAAATCCGCTGCCCCATTAGCCTCACGATAACAGTTAGATGCCTCCCAGGAGTTGAAGGAACTAAGAATATCCCAAGCCCGGCCTAAAATATTTTCGATGTTCCAAGCACAGGATCCATGATTGTGAAGAGCTTGGATCAGAACCATTGAGTCCCCTTCCAAAATTACCTTCTCCATGTCGCATTGAACTATTAGATCCACACTAAGGGCCAGGGTTTGGGCCTCGGCTTCATTATTGGTCCCATCACTCAACTTTAGCGAGGCTGCCCTGATTAGAGAACCTACATAGACTATGATGATGCAACCAGCCCCTGAGGAACCTAGGTTGCCTCTAGCGACTCCATCAAAATTGAGCGTGAAGAAGGTCGGAGGTGGGGGAACCCAAACTGAATTTTCCGCCTTGCAGGACGCTTTCACAAGAACTCTTGGCCCATTAACGGGGGGTGACTTTATCATCTTCAAGCTTGCATTGAGTTACTTATCCTAGCTTGTCAAAATCCCATTACTCCTCTTAGCTTGAGTAGATCCTATTCTAGACATGGCCACCTTAGCTCTATGGATCACCTCTTCCAAACAACTGACTTTGTTTTCAAAGATCCTTTGGTTGCATTCTTTCCAAAGCATCCAAATCAGAATGGCCAGGCAAGCCATCTAAACACCAAAAAAAGTAGCCTTCGCAAGCCCAAGCGGCCAAGAGGCAAAGCCCGAGAGGGGCAAACTAGGGCAAGCCCATCTCAGCGCAAGCTTGGCACACATCCAATTCCAAAACTGAGTTGCAAATGGGCAACTGAACAACATGTGGTTTGCATCTTCCTCTTCAGCAAGGCAGAAACAACAAGAGGGTCCTTCCACTCCAATATTTTGTAGTCTATCAAAGGTTAGGATCCTATTTTGAGTTTCCAACCAGGCAAATGCCCTAGCCTTGGGCATGCCATTTTTATTCCAGCACATCGCTTTTGCCCAAGCAAAGGAAGGGTCCACATAGTCCGAAATTTTGTAGCCCAAGTTGACAAAATAGATGCTTGATTTGGCACCAATACACTTAATTGAATCATCTTTGGAGTTGAGACAAACTTTTTTTTTGGAAAGAATACCATTTAGAGTCTCCTTTTGGTTGTTCAGGATTGGCAAGTCCCTCGGATCCTTCCATTTCCATTTGATCAAACCTGCCCAAGGCTTGGGAGCCAAGTAATCACACACATTCCGGCCCTAATTGTTGATCAAGTAATCCTTGGCCTCCTCCAGCCCCTGCATTTCATGAATCGGCTTGTGACCATTCCACGAGTCACCCCAAAAATCCATTTTTCTTCTATTGTTAACAATCCAGGAAACGTGGTCTTTTATTATGAAGTGGCATTTTAAGATGAAGTTCCATAGATGGGAGCCCTTAGGGGGGTTGCGAATAGTTAGAATATTAGTAGCTTCATGAGCACCAAAATATTTATGCTGCAGCATCTTGTTCCAAAGAGCCTGAGGGTGGGAGATCATACCCCACACAAGCTTTGCACCAAGAGCCAAATTTTGCGCTGCGAGTTTTTTGATCCAACTCTGCCCCCTGCCTGAGGCATGCAAACTTTATCCTATTTCAGCAATGGGGCCTTCTTTTTGTCCGCCATTCCTTGCCACATGAAATCCTTCATTATCCAATTGAGCTCCTTGATTAACCATGCTGGGGGGTGCAAGACTGACATGATAAAGATTGGGAGGGCACTTAGAATCGACTTAATGAGGGTGATTCTGACAGCAAGGGAGAGCCATTTGCCTATCCAGGCCTCCAACTTGGCACAAAAAGACTTTATTAGGTTGTCCCATAGACTAGCATTGCCTACTCCCCCAAAGAGTGGAACCCCTAGGTACTTTGCTAACAACTGCCCAATCCTGAAGCTTAAGGTATCAGCGATGTGGAATTGGGCCTGTCTTTCCACATTCAGGAAATAAATCTCAGATTTGTCTTCATTAACCAGCTGCCCCAAGGCAGCCTCATAGCTGAGCAATATTTGTTTGTAATTATGAGCCTCGAGAGTAGTAGCTTGACCAAAAAGGACAGTATCATCGGCAAACTACGGATGCGTGAACCCGTCCATGCCTATTGTCACTTGGATCACATTAAACTTGTCCTCCCAGGGATTGACTTGCCCAAAGCTTCGGCCATGAGGATGAAGAGGAAAGGGGAGATGGGATACCCTCGCCTCAGACCCCTAGAAGCTTCAAAGAAACCAGTCGGTTCACCATTAACGAGAACAGAGAACCGTGGGCTTGCAATACAGCTGAAGATCCAGTTGCACCATCTTTTGTCAAAGCCAATTTTTTCCAGCACTTTTATTAGGAACCGCCAGTTCAGCCTGTCATAGGCTTTGCTAATATCTAGTTTTAGAATCATCCCTTTTTTGTGGTTACTTAGAAGAGAGTGCACAATCTCATGAGTGATAATAATCCCCTCTTGAATTGATCTTCCCAGGACAAACCTCCCTTGTTCACTTGAGATGAGATTAACCAAAGGGTTTGAGTTGGAAAGAAATAGCTTTGGAAATGATCTTATACACCATATTACAAAGGGAAATAGGCCTAAAATCATAGAAAGAGGACTAGGACTCACCTTTTGGCACCAAAGTGATAAAGGTGTAGTTGATATCCAGGGCAAATTTTTGTTTAAGCCGGATTCTTCCACCATGTTGACCACCTCATCCCCAACAATGTCCCAGAAGCTCTGGAAAAAGGCTGATGGAAAACCATCCGGCCCAAGAGCCTTGTATTTGGCCATGGAGAATACCACAGTGCTGATTTCTTCTGGAGAAAAAGGAGCCATAAGCTTATCATTCTGCTGGGCAGTCACAAGCCTAGGGATGCAGTTTATACTGTGCGATTGAGCCACAGGTTTCGAAGCCTCAGTAGTACAAAGCAACTCTTGAAAACATTAAATTGCCTCTTTTTTGATAGTAGAATTGGTCTCAATTACACACCTCTCTCTGTTCTTAATGCTGGAAATTTTATTAGCCGATCTCCTTGCTTGGGTGGAGTTGTGAAAAAATTTAGTTTTTTGTTTCCCTCCTTGAGCCATTGTTCTCTCGACTTTTGTTTCCATTAGACCTCTTCCTTGAGATGAAGCTCATATAACTCAGCCAGAAGGGCTTTCTTTCTATGGTAAAGAGCCACATCCATGCCCAAGGCAAGCACAATTTGATTTACATCCCCAAATTCAACTTCAACTCTTGCCAATTCCTGGAAAATGTCTTTGAAGCAGGACTGATTCCAAGTTCGCAGGCAAGATTTAATGAAAAATAGCTTTTTTCTCATTTTGAACATCTTGGAGTTGGAAACATGGAGGGCCTTAATGCACCGGTCCTTGATCAGGGCATGAAGTGAGGGATCCCACAGCCACATTAGCTCAAATTTGAATGGGCATAGCAGAGGGGCAACATCTTCAACAATCTTCAACTCGATTGGGGCATGATCAGATCTTGAGATAGGAAGGATATTGCTTTCCATTATCCAATCAATGTCCAAACAATTTGGAGAGATTAAAAATCTGTCCAACCTTTTAGCAATATTGAAAAAACCTTACCATCGATTAGTCCAGGAGAATGAGCCAGATTTCAGAGTCATTTCCACCAACCCTGTGACTGAGATAAACCTAGAAAAGTCCTTTTGAGACTGGGTACTCTGAGCAAGCCCACCTCTTTTTTCAGAGATGGAAAGTATGGCATTTAAGTCCTCGCTAATTATACATTTTTATCCAGGGAGAGAAGCCAGCGGAGCGCGGATTTCTTGCTAGCATTGAGCTTTAAGGGCAATTGAATTTGGTCCATACACATTAAACAAGTAGAAGCCCACCTCTTGTTGATGGATTGACTTTACACAACTGCCAATTTGCCCCTGAGCCACAGTTTTCTACCCGCACCCTAAAAGGGGACTAGAGGATTGCCACATCCCCTGAAGCCCCATTAGAGTTCACAAACAATCCATTCCAGCAATTCCAACCTTTGCTCATCAAGGCCACTGCCTCTTATTTTTTCAACTTGGTTTCTTGCAACAAAAAAATGGTCAAAACCTAGCTTCTGCAATTGGCGCCGAACTAGGTGCCTTTTGTTAGGGGCGTTCAGACCCCTAACATTCCAAGAGAAAAGCTTCATGGCTCAACATTGGGGAATCGCACCCCTCGCTTATCTGAGACTATAAATTGTTCGATAGTGGATTGCTTACCATTGGATACTTCAACTGTTGTGATGTCCTTGCCCGATTTCCAACCTCTTTTACTGTGAGAACCACAATTTGGATGGGAAATAAGGCAGTCCTTTTGAGAGAGAGTGAAGACCTCCATGGAGTTCAATTCTTCATCATCGCTTATATCCCCTGCAATGGGGGAGAGCTGCAAATCTCCCACCCAACCAACATCCTCTGATTGGGATCGGAGCACTTCTCCCAATGGTTCATCCTCCATGGCAGCCCCAACGGTCGGTTCAAAGCAGGCTTTGAGTTTCTGTGCCTCATTTGAGATAAACTAGATCTCTTTTAACATATCTGCTTGAGATAAGGCCTGGTCTGTAAGACCCCTCTAAGATTTTTTGCCAAATTTTCACAATTTTCTGATTTACTAATGTGCTGGCATTCCGTCAAACACTTTGCATTCTTGCCATTCCCAGTGATAGTTTCATTATACTGATTCAAAACAGTTGTATGCAGTTTGATATCATAAATCACTTATACAAGCATTTACAAATATAATGAACTCATAGGCAATATGACAAACCGTTTGCATGGAAGAAATATAATGAAGAAATCTGATTATGAAAATCTCTAACTTGCTGTTTTATATCAGATATTACATATTACAGAAAAGCTCAATGAAACTTATACATACCATATTATTTCCTTGCATCAAATACATTATTGATTGAGCATATGGCTAGCGCCTCATACCAAGAGTACCATAATCATCAAACTAAGGTATAGACCCCAATATTAGTTGTGATCCCTTGTGTGAAGTGGCAGCTCATACTGCAGAAATGGTGGCAACTATATTTGTTATATCTTCATTGTTATATGCATTCCAAGAGGCTGTGGCTGCATACTATGAAGGCTATGACTTTGGTATGGATTTCCCAATAGAGACGTCTCAAGCAAATGAAGAAATATCTATATCAAGCGCTTGCATTTAGGGTGTAACCCTAACCTCCAACAAACTCCAAAACAAGATACCAGCAATATCATTCAAACTACAAATTTATATTTGTTTACAAATCCTCACAAACTTGTCAATAAATCCTCCTGCAACAAAACTTGTAGAATGATAAGTCTTTCCACTCCAAATTCTCCAAGTCTGAACCAAGTAAGTGCCCCTGTGAATTATGTATGAATCCACCGAGGTTCGCTGAAATGGGTTTTCGTCCAATCAACCAACAACCCAAGGGTTTTCATCCTAGGGTTTGCTGAACCGAAAGCACAAGCTCTCTCCAAAATGCAGAAATAAAATCAATTCATTAACAACCTCCACAATGAGCCCTCAACCTCCTTTTATAACTTTTTGAAGCAATAAAATATTACTTTTTCCTTATTTGCTCCAAAACTCCTTTTATAAAATAAATAATTAACTTTATGGAGCACTTTTCACCCTTTTGAGGAATAATAATATTTTCTCATTAATAAAGTCCTTTTTTCAAGATGTCCACATGAAATAATTTTTCAACACCTTTAAAATGAGCTATTACACTAAGTTGTCCCTTTTAATATTTCCAACATTAAGCAACTTAAGTGAAATATGAATTAAATAGCTCAATAATATACCCAAGTTGCAGAAAGCACCCAAATGATATAACTGTGCAATTCTGAGCATACCAAAGTGATATTGAAGACTTGGGACGATAAGCAACAAAGGGACTTTCTAAAAATAGCTTGCGACTCCAAGAAGTTTGGAGATCACCCAAAGGGTTGAAAATCGATTCCAAAAGCATCAAAGGGCTCCATCAAACCATTTGAGCTCAAAACCATGAACAAATGCTCTACAAGACTGACCCAAAGCTTCTCCAAGAACGTTGGAGTTCTCCCTAACTAACCAATCAGTGTCCAGAAGACTTGGAAACTGGCTAATTGCACACAAATTGGCTAAGTGTCAAAAAGGGATATTACAACACTCTTCAATTTATCTCTTAAAGTCAGAGTGGCTTCATAGTTTGGATCTTGGGGGGATGGGAGGGGCGCAGGACCCACTGGGGGGAGATTTTTTAGTGTTATGCCTTAGAAAAAACTCAGACGGAGGCCCTGATTTAGGTTTCCAAGCCTGCACAAACTTTTCAGGGCCCCTTTCAAAGAATATTGCGAATATGCCCAATCTTCCTACAATTGAATCATCTGAATGGAGTTTTTTCGACATCAATTCATTGTTCCCAAGACCCTCTCGAAGATTGGAGAAAAATGCATTCTGGGATTTTTTCCTCTAAATCCAAAAAAATGCAAATGCAAGCATACGAAGCAATAACACCCTTCACTAGTGATCGGGTCAATACGGATAAAATCTCCAATATTTGACCCAATCCTTTTCAGACAATCATCATTCCAATATTTCGTTAGGAGGCCATACAAGTGTATCCCGATAGGGAAATGCCCTCATTTTGTCGCAAGCAGATCAAAATTGGGGCACCACTCTTGCAACCAAAGATCAACATCCTCCATCATCCAGGGCTCGCCATCCAAAATTTCCTGTTTCTTTTCCACACACGGGCATGTAATCATGAAGAATCCTTTTGGGAGAAAACTGATGGACAGCTCTGGACCCCAAGTAGAAGCCACCCAAGATTCCCCGACACCCACCGTGGGCCATTTCCTATATAACTTCCCAATTAAGGTTTTCCTCAAGGAATTTAGGTTTTCCTCAAAACTAGCACTATCGAGTAAAATCGCCTTCAAGGGAGGCGAGGGAGGGCTCACCTCCAAGACTCGCTCCATGGTTTGGTTTGAAGGAAACTCTGGGTGGCTGTCCACAGCCCCTCGGGCAAGAGGGAGAAAAGACGTGCTCTTTCCCAGCGGGATGCAATTCGCTCCAGATGCAACCCTAGATTGACTCTTCACCAAGGGTTGTGCTTCTTCCTGATGCTCATGATCATTCTCCATCCACTCGCCTTCTTACCTCCACTGCTGCCGCTCCTGGATCACCTCCCTGAGCTTGCGCTTGGAACTCCTGTCGAGCTGGCTCGATTTAGCCGCAATGCATTTCACACGGTTTCTCTACTTCGCATGCGACTGCACCATCAAGCTTTTTAAAAAGGTGATCATTAACTATAGACGATTGCTTTAGGTTTAGTTTTGTTTTATATGTTTAGAGTTTATTTTATTCTTGTCTTTAATGAGTTTGTAGCTTTTTAGGTTGCTTTATATATTGTTTTGTATTTATTATTTTATTATAGTTTTTTTTTGTTTGAAACTCAATTAAGATTTAAATTAAGAGTTTGTAGCTTTTTGGGTTGCTTTATATATTGTTTTGTATTTATTATTTTATTATAGTTTTTTTTTTAAACTTGGTTTAAACTCAATTAAGATTTAAATTTTCTTGTTTTGAAGGATGCTCTTGCTTGAGGTTGGTTGATTCAATGGCGGATTCTTTCTGAGTTTTCAGAGAGCTTCAGAGATATGTTCTTCTTGGCATTCTGAGCATCTTCAGGAATTTACTATTTTTAGTAAATTCTATTTCTGGCAGTGTCATCAAAGTCATTAAGGAGTCAATGTGTCTTTTTAAAAATCTTATTGTAAAAGTGTAAAAAAAAAAAATGGTGAGTCTTGTTTTAATTAGTAGTGTTTTCATGGTCGTATGTGTCTTTTAAATAAATTTGTGAAGGAAATTTTCAATAAAAATTGTACATTCTTTTTTTTGTAAAACCAAACACATTATCAAGGGACCCTGATGTTCGCTGAGTTAAACTTGTTGGCGAGAGGGGTAGGGGGCGAGGGGGAACAGTGGGTTGGGGGAATATAGAGATATTTAGTCCGTGTGGTTCCTCTCCCCATATTTGCACTAAGGGGGCGGGGGGAAAGCACATGGCAAGTGGTGGGAATTAGTCCGCACATGGGTTATGAAGTGTTATGCATTAGATTATTAGATAATTAGGGTGTGTGGCCTAATAATAAGTGGAACAGATAATGCATAATCTAAGTGATTATTATGCGAGTAATAATCATTAGATTATTAGATAATTAGGGTGTGTGGGCTAATAATAAGTGGAACAGATAATGCATAATGTAAGTGATTATTATGTGAGTAATAATCACATTAAAAAAGGAGTTTGTAGGACTGTTGAGAGATATTAGAAGAGAAATTGTAGAAGATAGGATTGTGAAAGATTTAAGGGATAGATTGACAGATTGTGGGAAATGAGAAGATGATATTTGACACCCTAAATCTGAGAGATCAATTCTCTATACACTGTCCGTTCTCTTATTGTCTAAATGTTGAATTTGATTTAATTTTTGCGCAGCACATTGGGGCTTTGCCTCTTTCTAGACATGGGATAAAATTTACATGATCTACAAATATTGATACAAGGAAAAGACTTCCAAAATTCGATTGGTCATTGCTTACTGATATAAAGGAGCTGTAAGAAATCACGAACAGACTGATCTTGTAGAAGCAAGGATAGAGCTGGTTAACGGTATAAATAAATGTAGTAAAGAACAATATGACGTATTTATGGTGAACCTTTGGAAGAAACATGCAACTCTTCAGGATGTGAAGGTGAAATTCAAAATGCACAATTGTATGCAACACAGACAGAAAAGAAGCTTTAGAAAGATGAATCTGAGCAGCTTATACATTCAAATAGCAACAAAGATACTGACAGTGATTGGAATGATGAATAATTTAACTTGTTAAATGATCTTGAATGACTAGCAGGCAAAGAAGATTATGCTACATGGAAACAAAGGTAATGAAGAGGGTAATTCCAGAAGATACTAGATATTGCAGATAAGTGGGAAGTATATGATTATTTTGACAATGGCAAAGGAGCAATATCAGTAGTGTCATCAGAGTACATCCAAGTGTGGAAATGAACCCTGGTTAAGACCCATTTCTCAATCAGCACAAGAAGGAATATTGTTAACATGAAAATACAGGGCACGAATAGGATCCTATACTAGTGCTGAAATGGACTAATAAATATATGTCCATGACACTTGAGGAATTGATAATCTCCTCAGTACTTATGCTATATATGATCAGGTGTGGAATAGTAGAAACATTTCCCAGTACAAATCTAAGAATTCTTCTGGCAGAAAAGCAAATAGCAAGTACACGATGAAGAGAAGAGGTCATCTAGAGGCAATAGTGAATGCCAAAGGGTTGCTCCAGTAGAAGTATCAGATTCTTCACTAAAGAAGCCACTGACAAGTGTAGTTGGTTCATGGAATGATAATGGACTGTCTTAAGTTTTTGGCAGTCTGGTCCGTGTGCCTATATGACTTGTCCAGATGATTTAAAAAATATTATACTAGACTTGAAGTTTGGAGATGGTGGTGTTCTATTGCACATTCAATTGGCAAGAGGGAAGTTTCAGCTAGGTGGTTCTGCACACACACTTGTTTTGGACCAGGTAGGTGACATTTGCCTAGAAATTGATACTTATTTGTGCTGAGAGGCACATCCTATAGCCTAGTTATGGGGACTCCTTGTGTGATGTTTAGTGACACTTTCCAATGTACCCTGGTTAAATGTATGAATTAGCTGTTATTGATAACCAACCATGGTTAAACATATGAGTGACGGAACACAATTCTTGAAGTAAACCACATGAAGTGCGTGCAAAAACATAGGGATTGGAACCTCAAGTCTTGTGGATACCTCTCAGTACATGTCAGATCTGGGTTAAGATGGATCCGTGCGAGTGGAGTAGATGTGGCATGGTGGTTACATCTTTATTAACTATGAGGGTGAATAAATGTGGTATGGTGCTGCAGAAATTGCCATGGATCCTGCCAATGAAGCTATTAATTGATTATAAGGGTGGATAAGTTTTTTCCCTCACATCATACATAAAGGTAATCTCAAACATACCCAAATGATGCTCTGAAAAATGGTAGGGAAGTTCCATCTGATGAACCAGAATGAATACAAGGAATTATCCGAAGCATTCCTAAAAAGGGTAAAACTAATCCCAGCATCATCCCACTTTTGTTTCATCTTTCAATCAGTCTTAATAATGTATGGCATAATTAAAATATTAGGTATGTGATTGGTGTGCCACCTATCGCACTAAACTGTTTATTTCCTTTATGTATTTTACTCTTTTAGTTGAAGAAGTAAGATGGTGTGGGTCCCAAATCTGTCCTCTATCACTTCAATTGTTATCAATGCACGTTAGTAACAGTCTGCTTGTTTATTTATATCTGGGTGTTTTGAGTGTTATGCATGTTATTCTTTTCCTTATAAAATCCTTCTCTATAAACAAGAACAGGAGTGAATCCAAATTTGTTGTATACAAAACAAGGCCTTTTATTATGTCATTCTATTTAAAGTGTCCAGTCTTTTAGTTTTCCCTGCTTATTGACTAGATAGCATATTGAGTTTTCAAGGAACCAGCCCAAAGCTTTTGATTATTTGGGTCTTGGACTTTTTCATTTGTTTTCTTTGATCATATGCATTGGTGTACTAGATCAAGTTAAGTTCCAATTAATCTACAAGGCTTTTATACTGTTGAATCCAGATACGGTCATTTTTACCTCCAAAAAATATTATTGACTCTTTAAAATACAATCATAACTTTGGAACTTTTGTTTGAAAGCATCAGTTGTGTCCATTCTACATGTAGGTAATTTTCCTAAATATTGAAAAATATTTTATAACTACAAAAATTCTGAAAATACCACATAAAAGGAAGTTAATGAAGAAGTTAAATAAAATTGGCACGTAATAGCACGAGGTTAGTGATTCTTAAAATAAGTTATGGATTGAAACTGAACTTTTAAGGGCAGCATAAAAGCTATTCATAGGTTTGCTATGATATTTGGTTGAAATCTTTGCATGCATACTCTGCATACCATGGACATGAGACGAAAAGTATGCATCCAAAAATATTGAGCAAGTAGTGTGATGCTTCTTCAATTAAGATATGACGTAAATGAAAAAATTGTTTCTATTATTTGGGTGTGATCATATACATGATAAATATAATATTTTCAGTTATGAAATTTTTACTGGTATCAATGGAAGATCTGCCCATTAACTGTCTTTAATTTTTCATCCTGATCAACTTCCAGTGTTGTACAACTTATATCAAGATCATGTTATACTTAAATTAAGCTTTATTATGTTTTTTAACAAATATGAAAAGCAGATATTTATGATTGAGGGGCTTCAATCAAATTATGAATTTGTGAAATAGAAGCTTATGGGTCTATGTGTATCTCCAAAACGGCTTAATGTTTTGCAGGCTTTGCTATCTTGTCCAGTGGCATCCATACGTACTGAGAAACCACCCTCTGATATTTTAGATGTGCATTTGACCTTGCCTCTTCCTATTGATGAGAAGAGTCTCCCAGTAAGAATAGTCTTGACTCTCTGCTAATTTGAATATTACTTTCATCATTCATTCTATTTGGCGTTCATCTTCAATGGATTTTTCGATAGTTGATTTTCATTCTTCCTCTCCACTTAGAAATTTCTATGACAAGATAATAAACAAAGCTAAAGAATCAATCAAGTGTTTACACTTTGCGAGTTATAATTTATTTTTGGTGTTATTGTGTGCAGGGTGTATATCACTGTGGTTATCATTCCAAAAAGTCCTTTGGTGCAACTTCATACTTTATCAAACATCCAGAGGGTAACATACTTGTTGACAGGTACTTTTGTATACTATTTTGTCCTAAATTATTTTAATAAGGACATTATAACTCATTTTGATAAAACACACACATTTCAAAAATTGGCTCTCATTTTGATAAAACTAACGAGGATAGTAGGTCATAAGGACAAAAAAATAGGAGACCAGGTAGGAACCAGAATTCCAAAGGGTGGAGAAGGACAGCCAAGGGTGTCCAAGGGTGAAATGATATAAGTGTAGACAATGGGACATTATAGTAGAGGTTTTCAAAATCAAGGATCAAGGCAGTTGGGTTAGTGGTGTGGTACCTGTGATTACAATGACAATAATTGTCCACATCATAAGAATGTAAATATGGTAAAGAAGCTTTATAGTTCAGACTTGAAACCAAAGTAAGGTTACATTGAACCTACTGGCGAAAAAGATAGAGTGAAAGAACTGCAAGAAGCGATGAAGGAGTTGCAGGAAAGTTGACAAGGAACTACAACATGGAAGTCTGAGAAAAGAAAAACAATATTATCCCCTTATCATTGAGAAAATGGAGGAAATCATGAAAACATTGTCAAATGATTTTATCAACCATGTATTGTAGTTGGAGACACCTATGAAAGTAGCTATGTTGATTACTTACATAACGCTATTTGTTGATGCAAGCATGGGTGATGATAGGAATTGAAAATCGGGTCCGTTCGAGCTATCAGAATCTTTGTTGCTGACTGACCAAAATTGTGGGAACATTTTATAAATTAAAAAAACATATGTACAACTTGTTGAAGGAAGATGCTGTTTGCATCCTCATAAATTGAGTGATCACAAAGCCAAAAAGACCACCATTTGAGTGAAAGACTAGTAGCTTAAGATTACTTGTTGTAAACAATGTTTAAGAGGTGCTCTTGCTATTTGAGCGTGGGAGAAGTTGGGAAAATTAATATTGTGGAAACCTTGTTTTACGCTAAGAATGGTGAACTCAAGTCAGACAGACCAAAGGGCACTTCAATGTATAAGAGGTTTTGATAGATAACTATAGGTTCCTTGTTGATTTTGTTAGGCAACTGAGCTTTCACAATACTATTGAAAGATCATGGTTGAAACAAGAGTGAGTGATGGAAAAACAGGAAGTACCTACATCTTTTGGTGTTTGTATTAATATATTATATAGCTGTACCGTTATTCATTTACTCCTACCCTTATTTGAAAAGGCACCCCATCCCCGTACCTGTACACCCTTGTAATGTAGACAGTTTAGGGATATGAAAGTGGTGGTTATTCTTGGGGCCCAAGAGAAGACAAGATGTGTTTCATGGAAGGTAGGGTGACATAGTGCATATATTCCAATATTGGACAAAGATGTAGCCATTTTCAAAAAGGCTTTAGACGATTACATTGTATAGATAAAGCACATTATGTTTAAAAGGTAAACCTATACTTCTTTATTTTTTTTAATTCATAAAACTAATTGTATTTCCTAATTGTGGCATGAGTGTGATAAATCCTAAAGATGGCAGTCAAGTATAATGCACTGTGACACATAAGGGGACAATGTAAAGTTGACAATTTTCGAGGGAAATGTAAAGATATTGATACAAAGAATAAACTAGCCAACCTAAAATCCAAAGCACATTGGTCGATAGCTAGTTTGTTGTGTTTTAGACTTTTAGGTTCATTGGGCAACTTGAAAGATGTACTGATCTCTCTATGGTTAATGAAGGGTGACATATATGAGTGGTCCACTTTTTTAAAGAAGAAAATCTAACAATTTTCATACAAGGTGATATCAGTTCATTTGACGGATTTAACTTTCCCATTGGGATTATGCTGTCCTCTTTATTAAACAAAGATTGGATGTTGCATAGCAGTCTTAGCATTGATAAGTTTGCAGACAAGGAAGAAAAAATGAAAGTAACTCGGAAAAGGGAGAATGGTGGATATTTGAGTAAAGTGAAAAAATAAAAAATAATAGCAATCAGGAAGGAGGAAGAGTGAAAGCAAACAATCAATAGTAAAGGGCAAGAATACATCAAATATGAGGAGGAATCCAAAAAAAGAGGATAGTGAGGAGGAAGAGGGGCAATAAGAGAAGAGTAAGAGGCTAGCATAGTCGAGATAGCATAAAGGTCCTAGAGATAAGACATAGGCCAACCGAGAGAATTATTTGAAGTGTTATTTGTTGAGAAAGAAGACAAGGAATTTGAAATTTGATTTGAATCACTACATACCCACTATGTGTAATTCCCTAATTAGTAGCCAAATTAGGACCCAATTATGGAACAAAGTCCATCGTCTACCTCAAGGAAGCATGCCCCTACAAGAAGGAAAGAAAGTGATAATGAGGACGATGAAATTATATTAGGTTGTCCTTGTCAAATTCCCTCTAGTACAGACCACTGCCCTTCCACATGAACAATGAGGGACCATACATAAAATGATTATTATAGCTTTTAAGGGAACAAACACATGGGAGTACAGCTGCACTACTTGATATTAAAGGTGGTTAAGTTAGCTAAGGAGATAACCATTGCTTTGCTAGCGCTTCCATTAGGTATGAACGTGGCAAAAAAAATGCTAACCATGAGGATTACAAAGAAAGGAATTACTGGGAAAATCCAACAAAAAATCATTAGTATTTGGGGATCTTTTTGGCATTTACTTGATGTACAACTAACAAATGACTTTAGTGACCCAATTCTAGCCCCAACCATGGACATTATGATATGGTTATTGGAGTGTTTCTGTTTATATTGGAAATAGCTGTTGTAATTGGTCAATGTGGGAGGGAGAAAGTAGGAGCAAAAGGATGAAGCCTTGGAGGAAGTCAATAGGATTAAACAAAGATGGAAGAAATGAAGAATACATTGACAAGCACATTTACACCTACAAAGGAAGAAAGGCTGAAAGAAGAGCAATAGAGAATGTACTTGTAAAAGCAATTGGTAGAGCTTCAAAAGTAAAAGGTGTAAATGCTAAGCTAGGATACTCCTTTGTGAAGTGAAAAAGAAGTTGAGGAGGCTACATAAGAGGGTAGCATTTTGATGAACTAGTAACGTACAAATAGATTTAGCTTGTGCATCCAAGTTAATAGAGAAGAACACCACTTGTAGCTGATCCAACAAGAAGTATCTTCAACGAGTCGTATCGAGAGCAAGAGTTGGGGTCTAGTGCTTGAGCAGGATGCACAAGATTAGAGGGGAGGCCAGATATTAGGCCTATTTTGTTATGATGACATTTTGTACGTAAAGCTTATTAATAATAAAGTCAATTCTTAATGCGATCTATGCATTTATCTTACAATAAATCGTTGTATTTTATGAGTGTCACATGTAACAAGTATCATATTACATTAAGCATTTGATTTATTATGGGTAGTTGGTGATCTAGGTGCCAAATCAATGCGAGAGCCTTTTAGGTGTGTGGGGTTCCCAACAAAATATTTATTTGTTTGATTAGAGGGGAGGCCAGATATTAGGCCTATTTTGTTGCGATGACATTTTGTACGTAAAGCTTATTAATAACAAAGTCAATTCTTAATGTGATCTATGCATTTATCTTACAATAAATCGTTGTATTTTATGAGTGTCACATGTAACAAGTATCATATTACATTAAACATTTGATTTAATTATGGGTAGTTGGTGATCTAGGTGCCAAATCAATGCAAGAGCCTTTTAGGTGTGTGGGGGTCCCAACAAAATATTTTATTGTTTTCCTTGTTTCCCATGCAGGGTGCAGTGGCAATGGCCCTGCCTCCCCTAACATCATCATGGACGATGCAGTCAACAACTCACCTCAACATCAATTCATCTTTATCACCGAGTCAAGGTGGTGCAAATTATCATAGCACTGATCTCTCGGTCACGTCCAGAAACTGAATCGTCTCATCTTCTTGTAGTGTACATTCATTTCCTATTCTGCAATCTCTATAAATATGTACTGCACAATTGGGAGAGACAACTTGATACAGTTTCACATCTCCTAGATAATTCTGATTCAAATGCAGAGCTATCATATGCATTCAATCATGATTCAGTGTGTGCTAATGGCTCCATGTTCTCTTTATGCACTCTGATTGTTGATAATAGTACATAAATTCCCTTATGTTTCTAACACATTAAATTCCTTAATTTAAATTTTAGCATGTTGCCCCTCAGATTGTCCCCAGTATCTGGATCAATGGTATCAAAGCAATTTGTTGCATGTTTTGTATGTCTCATTGAGGTCAGATTATACATGACCCTTCATATTACCTTCCTTGATGTTTGAAAAAGTCTTAGATGGTGGACGACATGAAAATACAAGACCCTTTTAGAAGTAGATGAACAACATGATGGACCAGTTTGTCAAAATCCTTGAATGAGTCATACCCATGGTTTGTTCTCTTCCAACAAGAAAATACTTAGGGGGCCTAACATCTTTCAAGGTTCAAGTTAATTTGGATCTCCATCCTTTCGAAGGAAGGATTGATGTTGACACAATATGAAGTTGGCTCGATGAATTAGAAATGATAGAAAAAAGATCACATTGCCACTTTTAAAAGTGGCTTCAAATGCCAAAAATTGGTGGGAGTCATATTGCCTTCCAAATAGCTAAGAATAGGATGGCTCAATCAAGAAAAATATATTCAAAACCTGGGAAAACTGTGTAGAAGCCCTCAAGGATGATTATTACCTTGTGAGAATTATGAATATCCAACAAATGTGCGAGAAAAAAAATTAAGCAATGCAAGATTATACCGACATATTTTATGCCTTTAGGATTTTATGTAAAACTTGGCATATGTGACATTGAAAGACATAAGAGTCCTCAAGTATAACAGTGACTCTCGCCCACACATCCAGGTGAAATTGAAGTTCTTGGAGGTTGGACATTGGGAGATGCCTATAGATATGTGGTCAAAATCGAGAAGTTGAAGCATAAGGCCAAGAAGGGATATGCTTCACAGTAAGTCACAACCTAAGAAAGTCAAGGATAGCACCAAGCCCGACAGGAATTACAAAGTGAGTATTCCCAAGGTTAGACTCAACTACCAAATCTTGTGCCATAGCAAACCTCTCTAGGTAAGAATCCATAGAAGCAAGCTGACAAGTTGTGCAAATTTAACGAGTATGAAAATCATTCAAAAAAGGAGAGTCGTGCAAAAAAAACATTGCTTGCCAAGAGGTAGGCATAGTTACAAAGTTTGGAATCCAAATTCAATAGGAGGGGGAAACAAATCCAAAAATCCGGGACTCGATAAAAAAATGCAAAAAGTCCAATTCAAAATCAGAAAATGCACACACATATTTGAATGTATTCTAGGTGTAAATCTACCATATAATAATAACATATAAAATTATAATTGTTGGGCTAATCAAGGCAAGTAAGCTGGAATGTGGGTTTAAAAAGAAATGAAACTATAATTTTTGAAAAATAAAAACCAATTAAAAAAATGTCTGGATCGCATAAGACTGAGTCGGTACATCTGAAAAATCTAGATCCGGGAGGACCTGGGATAGATACGGCAGGATTCAATAACTATGGTAGGTGCTGACACCATACAAAGAGAAGCCGATCGTGGAAGTAGACCTGGACACTACTATTGCCACAATACAGTTACAATCCCTCGAGATTGAAGAGAAAGAACACCTCTTTCTCTCATAGATGTGGGTGCAGAGGAAAGCTTTGCATGATTAGAAGAGGCAACTTGGCATAGTTTTACATCTATTCTCAAATATATACATTGTATAAAGCTATCATATGAATGAAATTCTGATTCAGTTTTTGAAGCCAACAATGTTCTTTCTGTGTATGAATGACTTTATGTTCTCTTTCTGCACTATGGTTTTTTTCATGGCATTGGATTATACAATTTAGCATGTTGTCATCAGGATTGTTCCTATAATCTTGATCAATTGATTATCATTTGTTCCTCTGATTGTGATTGTGTGGGAGTGTCTGAAGTTATAAGCGTTCACACCAATTCATATTTGAAATAATGATTAGAGTAGGATCATTAGATAGTGGGCATCATACCTTTCACTTTGGTGATCATCTTGCTCTCTTTGTACGTGCATAGCATACATTAAAAACATGCTAGTAGATTCATTTATGTAATTCCGCATTCATCACAATTGTACGTGCTTTCTTTGTGCCGCATTTTAAGATTTTCCACAAATTGTGCACTCGAATTTTTTTTATCTTAAGGGATCTAGTAAAGTGAGTTCTAGTAAATATTTTTTTCTAAATCGTCTTTGGGAATCTTTACAAATGCATCACTCTCCTTTCTTAAAAAGTTTTCCCTGGTGAATTATTGATTTTTCCTCAGACAAAATGGCAAAGCAGACATTGTCAATTTCTCCACCAAACTTGTGCCCACAAATAATGTTTAGTAAAATTCAGCACCGTAATGAATAATCGAAGGGAAAATTCTTAATGACCAAGCAAAAATAAAAAAAGAGAAAATATTTAATGAGAGGGAAGAGGATATTCCTATGGAACTTTCCTAACTCAAAATCGAGTCTAAAGGGGAAAAAATGCAATTTGTTTGTGCTTAAACAAAATATGTATTTTAGCCTTTAGGTTCCTTATCAGCACATACATCAATCAACCATGTAAAGTTAAGGACAATCATGCCTATTGATTCGGGATGGTCCTGTATGCATGTATACAGTTATTTCCTGAAAAATCTGGTGATCTTGTTAATAATACTTTATTAAATCTTACGATGTGGACAACCAACACAGTTGTTAAAATCAAAGGGAAACAGTCCAAAAATATTAATTGACAAGCGCTACAAGAGTTAGATGTGAAATTGAACCAAGGGAGCTAATTGTCAATTAGAAAACATCCCATCTTAGCATGCTCAGTTTTTTCTCATGCATTCTTCTTGAGGATTTTATTCTAATTTTTAAGAATAAGAGTTCTAATTGCTTCGGCAATGATGCAAGAATACTTGGTTGTTACATCGTTTTTTTATTACTATTTTTAGATCTAGATCTTGGTATGAAAATGTTATGCCAGATCCATCTTCAAGCTGTTTTCTTTATCTTATTGTTATTTTTAGTGCTCCCAGTTCCATGAATATGTTTCTTAAATAGAATATTGTTATACTGATTAGTTGCTCGTTTTTTAAATATTGGTTGTGGGTTACCATCATTACTTAAAAAATTGTGGGTAAATATAGCCTGTTCTAAAATTAAATAGAAAGCATTGTAAAAATACGGTTGATTTTCTTTTAAATGCTGTTTTACTTATACTTTAAAGGCTTTTAATAAATATAAGTAGAGTGCTTTGATTAAACTTTTGTTTGTAATATACTTCAAATAGAAAGTTTTTGTGTCTGCACTTGGTTGGGTTTAAACTGTCTGTTCTTCAGATTTGACCTTCGGTTGATTGTTTTTCACTTCTGCAGCCCCAGCTATAAAGGAAAACTTGCGAGCCAAATAGAAGCATTTGGTGGGGCTCGCTACATGTTCCTTACCCACAGGCAAGTCACATTCTATGTTTGGTGCCTATTCCTTGCTTTTATGGGGATATTTACTTTCCAACATGGATTGTTTGACCACCCAATATACTTCATCCTGTTGAATTCACAGAGATGATGTGGCCGATCATGATAAATGGGCAGGGCGTTTATCTTGTGAACGCATATTACACAAATATGAGGTATGGGAAGCACCCTTTCCTTTTATTGAGTGAAATTTGTGCTTCTTTTGCTCATTGTTTCAAGGTATTAATTTGATACAGTTCAGGCACCATGTTATTTGTTACCATAATATATTCTTTCTTATAACCACTTGTTTTCTCTTTATTGTTTAGAAAGAACCACCTCGCTTCAATTTTACACATCTTAATCATTTTAGTGATTTATAGTTTAATAATCTTAAACTGTCAAATGATCCCCAGCTTCCCTTTTAATGTTCTGAAATATATAACAATAACGTATGACTAGAATAAGTCCTTAAGTAGACAAAAGCCCTAATAATTTGAAAAATGAAAATATTTATTGATCAGCCTAGATTATATTATCAATTAAAAAAACACATTTTTTGCAGTTTTTATCATGGTATTATTACTAAACACTCCATGTATTCTCATTCATTAATGTGGGCACCAGAATTGTTTGTCAACTTTTGGATGTAGTGATCCATATTTTATTTGATATGAATATATAATAATATTATGTACAGGGCATGCATCTTCTAATGAGACACACCTTTAGTATGTTTATAGCTTATTAAGGTTTGTTAGTGGGTTAAATCGAGTAGTTTCGTGTGGTTGAGTCATGTGTGCTAATAGACTTTGTTGTGTAACTTGCTATTGGCAAGTATTTATAGACACATATGTAACCTGTTGTTTAATCAATAAAATTACATGGTACACAAACCATTTCTGCATTTTGATGGTATTGTTCATTTTCCAATGGTGGTATCTGAGCCAATGGGAATGGATCCGTGATGAAGCCACAAAGGTCTGTGAAGAAGAATTTAATTCCTTGAATAATAAAGAACTTATGAGAAAATAGAAGTGTATGGCTCTGTGGTAAGGGTAATATTTTCATTTATTTTATAATATTATTCTTTCCTTGTACTGCCATGGAATGAAATTTTTTTCCTGAAGCAAGGAGTGCGAAAATTAAATTGAAGTCAAAAGCCAATGTCCTTAGCACCCCAAGTATTGAAAGAGCATTCCAGATAAAGTGTTGAAGTGCTGGAAGTGTGCTTGAAGTGCTAAAATCCTTCCGAGGCATTAAAAACATCCCGAGGGGCATGATTTATAGTCATCTTGAAAAGATATTATTGCCCAGAGTTAAATCCACCAAGGCTACCTAAGGCGTTGCCAAAGCATGAAAATGTCATGTTAAATACCTAGAAAATGATGTGATCAAATTTTCTTGAAAAGTATTTTTTTTTGTTGCTTGAAAGAGAAAGCTTGAATACATGATTTGCTAGAAAAGTTTTCTGAGTTAATTGTTTATATGCTGCTGTAGCATTAAATGTACATTTATGGGCACTTATTTACTTGCTGGAAGCTGAAAGGAGGTATGTTTTTTGGCTTAAAGTGTATAAATGTTGTTTGTATAATACTGAAAATGCTCTGACAAAGTCCAAAAAGGCGTTGGAAGTATGTACTGCCGAAAAATACAATTTAAAGCATGTGGATCTGCTATAAAAAGCATTGAACGGGGTGCCATTAATGTGCTTGTATACCACTTTGATCCTCTGAAAAAAGCCAAAGTCTGAGAGATCTGCAAAAAGGCATTGGAATTCTGAAAATTTGCCCTGAAAAGAGTGCTGGTATGCATATTGACTAGGGCCGTGATCATTTCTCTTTGGGGACATCCAAAAAATTGTTTCTTTTTGCGTGAATATTGTTGTACATGAGTGCTTGGAGACAAAACTGCTTTTTTGGATCATATGCCAAAGGTAAAGTCAAATTATCTTGCTTTGCTTTGTTTTATTTTTTAAAAATCTGGGCACCTCAGATTTGATTATAATAAATATTTGTATTTCATGTTCCATCAATGCTAGTAGAGCAAACGGTTGGTCAAGGACTTTACAAATTGAAGATGTCTCAGGTTCAGTACTCGGTGCTTTATTTTTTAATGTAGTGCAATTTCAAGAATTAACATGAAAATTGAGAGTTATATGTCAGTTTTAGATACTCACTACTAATTGCAAGTGTAGATTAAATGGTCAAACAAGTGTGTAAAGGCATTTGTCCACCTATAGGTCTCAAGATCAAAACCAAGAAGTGGTAATTATATGTCAAATTTGCATTTATTTTTGGAGTAATAAGGATATTTTTGGAGCAACAAGTATTGTAACAAGGATCTATCAAAGAATAAATGCAAAATCCTAGTATTATACCTATTTTTTCTGGTTTTTTTGTGTGTGTCAATATGGCTAGAGTAGTGAGTCTCATCTCAGAAGTAGGGAAAGTGACACTTAAAAACTATAAAGAATGGAGTATGAGCATGAAAAACACATTTGTATTCCATGATCTTTGGGACTTGGTTGAAAACCAACCTATGCCCCCTACTGATGCTGCAAAATTGTTCGAGTCTAAAAACCAGATAAGAGAGCACTTGCACTATTAAAGTCTTCTTGTTCTTTACAAGTCAATATTCACATAGAAGCCATTAGGTCTGAAGCTTGGAAAGCTTGGAAAACACTCAAGGACTTCTATGACAAACAACTAGTTCTAAAAAAAATTGATCTACTAATGCAATTGTTGAACACTAATCTTAATGATGATAAATACGTTTCCGAACACATCTCTAGGATGAAAAGTGTAAAACATGCATATGGTACTATGGAAATAATGACAAAGTGGCAAATTTGATGATAAAATGCTAATCTCTATTGTTTTGATTGGGCTCAATTCAAATTATACAAACATCTTGGAAATGTTGCAAGTCAATGATAAAATTAATAGAGCAACATTTGATTAAATCTATGAATTGCCTACTCAACATAAGCGTCAAGTCCCAAAGAAGAAAAGTGCTAAGCCTACATAGGATGTTTATTTCACAAAGGCAAGAAAACATAGAGTAGAGAAGAAACATGTGAAAAATAAGCATTTTTATATTCCTCCAAATGTAAACATAAGCATTCTTCTTGGCATCGTGATTGGACAAGTCCTTCTCTTCATCTGCCAGTACCAACAATCATAAGTCATCTTCCAAAACCAAGAAAAAGGCACAATGTTATAAATGTGGTGGTATAAGACACTATGTTGATGAATGACCTTCTAAAAAGAAGTCCCTTTGACATAAAAAGAAGATAGAAGTGCATTATTTTGCCAAGCCTAGTGGAAATTATTTAGATGTAGAGACATCATTGTGTGATCAAGAAGCATCTTGCTTTGCCAAAGCCTTTGGTTTAGAGGGCCCTAAGTATAACTTTTGAGAGACAAAGATCCACCCATCTTGAGTTCGTTGGTAGCTTTGAGATTGGGTTTCGCTGTAATGACATTTTTGGATACATGATAGGAGTTTGATATTTTTCTGTCTAAATTTTAGTTTATGATTTATTTGATATTATTGATGAGAAGCAAATTAGTTTTCTGGTGGTTATTTTCTGCATAGAGTTTTCATCTCTCATCTGATAGGAGGGAAGATATTGTTTTGGTTTTCGATCAGTGATTGATGATTGTACAACTGACAGAGGATGCTAGCACCAGTAGTGTTTATAAATTGGTCAAAGTTGTTGGGCATCATGTGCTACACAAAGGTACAAAATTATAATTGAGATAGGGATATATGTGGTTGAGTATTCCGATGATGATGCTCATACTACAATACAAATATGGATGATCATAATGGATGAGTATGCCTAAGATGATGCTCATCTGTGTTAGGACAGGCTTCAGAGATGTAGTAGCAATATGGCATAGGAGACATGTTGACATAGGTCGATCAATACTAGATGTACAAAGGGTCAATTGGCAAGTTGCAACAGGGATTGTTGGATGGTTGTGCACAGTCATTTGCTTCAGATCATCTTGTGGCCCCCTTTGGATCAAGTGGGGTTTGTTGGGCTTAGTGAACCATAGTTTGTTTGTATGGGGCATGCATCTCCTAGTGAGACACCACCTTTAGTATGTTTATAGCTTATTAAGGTTTGTTAGTGGGTTAAATTGAGTAGTTTTGGGTGGTTGAGTCCCATGTGCTAACGGACTTTGTTGTGTAACTTGCTATTGGTAAGTATTTATAGACATGTATGTAACCCGTTATTTAATCAATAAATGAAATGTTCCCAGATTGGACAAATTTCCTGAAAATTGGTTTTTATGTCAAAATCTAGCCAAAAAAGGAACTCTGATTTTCAGAACAGCAAACCCTAGCTGATTTAATATGCCAAAAAATGGCATAAAATATGCTAACAACAATGCAATACTTAGGCAACTCAAACTTGCCAAAATAGCCCTTCAAAGGGTGAAGTGGAACTTCAAACCTTAGGCATCCCCCTTATAAAAAAGTCAAATCTATTCTCTGTTGTTATAACCAATTTCAAAATGATGTACTTGCTCCAAATTGACCTAAAATATCATTCAAATACTCACAAAATATTATAGAAAATTATCACCAATGTTGGAGTCTAGATGACCTTCCTAAATATGTCAAAATTTAGGAATTAATTCAGAAATATTCCTATAAAATTCAGAATCATGTATGGGCATGAACAGGGCCTCAAACCCTACCAAACGACCTCCAAACCAATTCGTCATATGCTGGAAAAATATCGAAAATATTGCAGAATATTCTAGGGCAAGAAATGGCCTTCAAAACATGTCAAAATCCTTCTAATTCAAATCGCTCAAGTGCAGAAATAATATAATAAAATCAAAATATTATTTAGGGCACAAAATCACCCCAAAATGGTGCAAATCAATCACCAACCAAGTCGCTAACCTTCTCAAGTATTATGCTGCCCTAGGAGAGGGCTTTCCCATTGAAAATCCGAGTATTAAATGCAAATACAACCCTTGGATAGAGTTGCCCTGGTAGAAAGATGAAGGTTTTCATCCCCAACTCCCTTGTACATTTGAAGGGTTTCGTCTTCAAGTCACTAATTCAAGCTTGACATACTTGACCATAAAACTCAATATAAAATTTAGCATGCTTCTCAAATGATCATTCACTTCTTTTTTATACACCTCCTCAAGGGTGGCGTCCAAGTTGAAGGGAATGATTTAATACAAATTTCTAAAAAGAGTAACTCTTATAATTTCCACTTAAGTCCTTGAGGTCCCATGACCCTAAAAAAGAACACAACTTAAGTGAAAATTAGAATAATAAAGTGCTTTTTACAATTACTCTTAGAAATCAAGGTGTTTCCTTCTTTTTATCTTTTCCCTTAGCGCTTGGGAAACAAGCGAGGCTAAAGGTCTTCAATCGCTTTGTGTCCAAAAAGGGGATTTGACAATCCTCCTCACCCAAAATTGCTTGTCCTTAAGCAATTGCAATATTCAAAGGGGTGTCCCAACATACCTTATAATGCAATGTCTACCGGTAAATGTTTATCAAGGAAGAGAAGCTCCAAATGGATCCCTCAAACTGATGTACCTATGTTTTGGGGGCTGCCTCTATGTGCAAAAGGTGACATCACAGCCCTCCAAAAGCTTCCCATGACCCCATGCTACCAACTCTTTCAATACCAAGTTGTAGATGACGAAGCTCTTTTCTTCAAGGCCCTCATGAAGTGCATCATGTAGCCAAGAGTGGCAAAAAGAAATGCATCCAAAAAATGATAACTTGCTGCCTCAAATGAAAAGGTCCATTTGCTTGTCATTTATTGTGTGCATACTATTGTGGCCACCCTTCAACCACTCTTTGGTAGCTCCTACATGCCTTGGCAAAACTTTCCAAGCTTGCAAAAAATTGGCAAAATTGGATTCCTTGAACAACATACCTTGAAAAGAAATTTCAACAACTTGCAAACCTTCTTGAATGAATCCTATTGACCATTTTGGTCCTGCAGGCCAAAATCGGTCTTCTTCCCCTATTGTTCTGAGCCATCAGTCGTGAATTTGGTTTGCACAAGCCTTTCGGCAAAGAGACGGACCAGTTCAAAGATGCAAGGCTTTTACAAAGCTTCTTCGGACATTTTGTCCGAAGAAATTCACAAGGAAAGAGACCAAAGTTTGAAAGCACGTTTCCTAAAAGTATGAAAAAGTGGTTCAACATTAGAGCTTTGAACTTTGAGCTTAGAAGGACTTTGAACTTGGAAATATTGAACCGTTGAACTGTTGAACCATTGTAGGTTGAAGTGGTTGGTTCAAATTGTTGGTTCAAGCGGTTGGTTCAAGCGATTGATTCAAGCGGTTGGTTCAAGTGGTTGGTTCAAGCGATTGGTTCAAGCAGTTGGTTCAAGTGATTGGTTCAAGCGATTGGTTCAATCGGTAGGTTCAATGATACATTAAATCCACAAGGGAACTGAGTGAACATGACTCCTTGTAGAACATAGAGTGTTGGACTTTTGAACCGTTGAACCATTGAACTCCGAAAAAGGGTTCAGGTTCAATCGAAGGGTTCAAAGTCATAATTGAAAAAACCCAAAATGGCGAGCAAATTCATCAAAGAGCGAAGGGCAAAGGATTCCTTCGGATTTTCTGTCTGAAGGAAATCCATGGCGAACAAAGGCAAAAAAAAAAAGAAAAAATTCCTTTGGAAAATACAAGGTAAAGGACCAAATCGGAAAAATCCAAATGCACATTCCTTCGGACATTTTGTCCGAAGGAATTCAAGAAGAGAAAGGGCCGAGTCTCCAAAGAAAAAAGGACTAAGGCCTTCACGATAAGCTTCAAAGACAAAAAGATAGCCCGAGAGTCGAGTTGCAAGGAAAGAGACAAAAACAGTGAAAGCGTGACCACACACACACATAAGCCAAGCGCAGAAGAAGACAAAATAGTCCAGGTGGCACAGGGAGAGTCGGCAGAAGAGTTATTACTGCGGGTGAAACAGTCCTTAAGAAATGGTCACCAAAGGGCACAAGCATTCAATGGCACGGCCTGTTTTTCTTCGTTTGAGCATGGGTGAGCGAACAGTCGTGTAAGTTTCATAAAGAGGGGCGGCCTTGTCATTCAAATGACCAAGCAACCCATGTGTTTACAATGATAATTAATATGATTTCAATGCCAAAGTCAAGACTGGGACTACCACAACATGGGCCACTCATTTTGAAAAGCGCCTAAGTCTTCCTTTTGATGATATATATATTGTAACATCCAAGTGAAGAAGAGATCTCTCAGCTTGTAAGGTGGAGCTCTGCTGAAATTTACCTTGAATCAAAAAGAAGCATTTTTGCCCCCATTTGAGCTTGCACTTTTGCATATGTCTTATGGCTTTGTCTTGTGTTAAGTCATTTTCCTTCATGCTTTCACAGAATGATTCCAGCATGTCTAGTGTATTTTGAGTTCTTTTGCAGGTTAGCCAGAAGTGTCCACAGCAGAGTATAGGCGCATGTGAACAGGCTGCCATAGTGTGTCTTAGAACACCTCTGGTAATTCTTCCTCCTTGTATCTCCAGAGGACCCCTAGCTCACTGATGCAGAAGAATTTCTCATATCAAATGAAGTGTATATCAGCTTGTTCTTGGTGGAAAGTGTATGTTCAAGCTAAGTAGATCAACCATTTTTGGTGCATCACCGTTTAGTTTAGGTTCTGTTTTCAGTAACCCTTCTCTCTTTTCAACCCCCTTTTTATATATTAGCAGTAATAGTGAAATAACCCAGAGATGCATCAAAGGGAGCTAGCCCTTATCTAGAGATTCTCCTCTCAGTTTTGCCAAACCCATAGGCAAGAGAGGAGTCTCCATTGTGCCGTGTGGAAGAGAGAAGCCCAGCCTTCTCTCAAGGGTGCAATCCACAAAGTCAATAGTTTTTGGCACGCCCGGTGGGACAAACTAGTTTTTATCCAAAGAGTTGAAGAATTTTGGTGTGTTCTTTAACCAACCAGCCTTTGGAGGCTTTTTCATCAACACCAATGGCGACTCCAAGTTGAATCAGCTGGTTAAGCAGTCCCTGGTGCCATCAAAAAATCATAGTTTGGTATGTATAATTCCATTGCTCAGAAGCATGGACCTTGTTTTCCTTCATATAACTTTGATCAAGCTCAGGTTGTTCATGGAATCACCTCAAGCAGCTCTCCCGGTTGCCCTTCACCTAGTGTAAAGGAAGTAACGCTGGAGTTTGAGAAGCAAGTGATGGAGATAAATAGATTGGAGTAGCAGGATAGATATCAGCAAGAACTTATGTACAAAGAGGAGTGCTTGTTTAGGCAAGGCAATCCATGAAGAAGGAAGTAGCAAAGTGGAAGAGTCCATTTATTCAAGGCAGTCAGCCTTGTGTGCCTTCTCCCATTCCAAAGCAACCCCCTCCTATTCTAAAGAAAGCCCCCTCTTGTGCACCAAATCCTTTCTACCAGATAGCGCTTGCTCACTCTAGCTCATCTGATGTAGTAACCACCCCTGCTCTTAATCCCTTGCACCTAGCTTTCCAACATCAAAAGGTATTAGAGCAACCTCCCATGGAAATGAACCTTCTCAATTCCTTAGATTTTGAATCCTCCTTTGAAGAGAATACCATGAACCAGCACGTCTTTCTTCTAGAAACTCTTCCTGTACATCAACAGTCTCTTCCTAGTCTTCCTCGACCTCCTCGAGTCTCTCAACATGATGTCAAGATTCCAACTTGGAGGAGGGAATACCATGAACCAGCGTAGGGCCTTGAAGAAGATAAAGCTGCTCCTACTCATGGTGATGCTTATGATCTCCAAGAAAGGCTCTTCCAAGAAAATATAGCCAGGAAAATTGCAGAGTTGGAGTCTAGAATGAGATTCCTCAGCCAAAGTGTGATGGACAGTTTAGATCAAGTAGAAGATCCTACATTTGAACACACCCCATCTACACTCCTTCAAGAGAGCTATCAAGCCACATTTGATATAGATGAGGTGCTGGCCAACTGGAAGGAAGAGAATCATTCGATTCTAGCTTAAGGATTGCCTCCTCTTCCACATGAATTTGTCCATCAACCCTTCACTCCATTCTTTCTCAAGGAGGAACCTGTTTTGAAAGAGGCAAGTGAAGAAGAGAGGATCCAATTTGCACCTAATCAAGAAGCTCTCATGGATGACAATGAGGAGGAAATCATCATGAATGCTCCCTTTGAAGACATCATCAACAATGGAGAAGACACATGTCATGCATACATGCGGATGTTCCAGCAATATGAAGAGGAGAGTAAGCATGGTGAGCTCTCTCCTCCCTTGTTTGATGAACTTCCATGTTGCTTTGATGAGGAGGATGACCATGCCATGGAACCCGAGTTGGAGGAGAATCTGGAGGATGTCTTTGAACAACTAGAGACTCTGGTTTTTGAGCAAGAAAAGGAGAGGCCTGTCCATCTTGAGGAAAGCTTTGAAGAAGAGAGCCTTGAACAAGAAGGTGATGTTCTGTGGGATGAGCAATCAGTCTGTGATCTCATTTCAGACATCACAACAGTGACCCTTCTTCAAGAAAGCCATGATGAAGTAGAAGATCAATTTGACAGGGTTTTCAATGAAGCAGAAGGGGACAAGTCAATCCATGATACATATCAAGGGGCTTATGGTGATAAGCTAGAAGCCATTGATTTCTTGAAGAAACACACCAGCATGAAGGGCTAGCATGAGGCAGTCTCCAAAGAGCAAAGTGAATACACAGATGTTGGAGACATGTTTGACCCTAATCCACTCGGATACAAGCCAATCAAGGTGGCAGGCAAGAAGAGCAAGTCACCAAATCTCCTTTCCATTCAGTCACTTGTCTGGCACCATAAGTTTTCTTGCCATGAATGAGACTTAAGAAGTTTTCCCTTTGATCCAGGAGGGAGGCAAATATACCTTGTTAGCTATACATAGTAGTTTGCATTCAGTTTTTCTTTCCCTGTTTTCCCTAAGTGTTGCTTGCACAGGGGTAGTGTTTTCAAGCCTTTGTTGTGTGTGTTTTCCTTTGTGTTTGAGGTAAAGCTTTGTTGGTTCATAGATCTTTAGAAAGATGTTGCTAACTCTTTTCAAGCTGCGTTTTGACTCCGTGCCCAATGGACTTTGAGGCTACTGGTTTCTTAAGCATAGTAGGCATGTTTCCCCTGGGAATCGCCAATTTGTTGACCATTTTGGTCCTGCAGGCCAAAATCGGTCTCCTTCTTCCCCTGTTGTTTTGAGCCATCAGTCGTGAATTTGGTTTGCACAAGCCTTTCGGCAAAGAGATGGACTAGTTCAAAGATGCAAGGCTTTTACAAAGCTTCTTTGGACATTTTGTCCGAAGAAATTCACAAGGAAAGAGACCAAAGTTTGAAGGCACGTTTCCTAAAAGTATGAAAAAGTGATTCAACGTCAAAACTTTGAACTTTGAGCTTAGAGGACTTTGAACTTGGAAATATTGAACCGTTGAACTTTTGAACCATTGTAGGTTGAAGCGGTTGGTTCAAATTATTGGTTCAAGCGGTTGGTTCAAGTGGTTGGTTCAAATTGTTGGTTTAAGCAATTGGTTCAAGAGGTTGGTTCAAGCGATTGGTTCAATCGGTAGGTTCAATGATACATTAAATCCACAAGGGAACTGAGTGAACACGACTCCTTGCAAAACATAGAGTGTTGGACTTTTGAACCGTTGAACCATTGAACTCCAAAAAAGGGTTTAGGTTCAATCGAAGGGTTCAAAGTCATAATTGAAAAAACGCGAAATGGCGAGCATATTCATCAAAGAGTGAAGGGCAAAGGATTCGTTCGGATTTTCTGTCCGAAGGAAATCCATGGCGAACAAAGGCAAAAAAAAAAAAAAAAAAAAAATCCTTTGGAAAATACAAAGGACCAAATCGGAAAAATCCAAATGCACATTCCTTCAGACATTTTGTCCGAAGGAATTCAAGAAGAGAAAGGGCCGAGACTCCAAAGAAAAAAGGACTAAGGCCTTCACGATAAGCTCCGAAGACAAAAAGATAGCCCGAGAGCTGAGTTGCAAGGAAAGAGACAAAAACAGTGAAATCGTGACCACACACATAAGCCAAGCGCAAAAGAAGACAAAATAGTCCAGGTGGCATAGGAAGCATCGGCATAAGAGTTATTACTGTGGGTGAAACAGTCCTTAAGAAATGGTCACCAAAGGGCGCAAGTATTCAATGGCGCGGCCTATTTTTCTTCGTTTGAGCATGGGTGAGCGAACAGTCACATAAGTTTCATAAAGAGGGGTGGCCTTGTCATTCAAACGACCAAGCAACCCATGCTTTTAAAATGATATTTAATATGATTTCAATGCCAAAGTCAAGACTGGGACTGCCGCAGCATGGGCCACTAATTTTGAAAAGCGCCTAAGTCTTCTTTTTGATAATATATATATTGTAACCTCCAAGTGAGGAAGAGATCTCTCAGCTTGTAAAGTAGAGCTCTGCTGAAATTTACCTTGAATCAAAAAGAAGCATTTTTGCCTCCATTTGAGCTTGCTCTTTTGCATATGTCTATGGCTTTGTCTTGTTTTAAGTCATTTTCCTTCATGCTTTCACAGAATGATTCCAGCATGTCTAGTGTATTGTGAGTTCTTCTTTTGCAAGTTAGCCAGAAGTGTCCACAACAGAGTATAGGTGCATGTGAACAGGCTGCCATAGTGTGTCTTAGAACACCTCTGGTAGTTCTTTCTCCCTGTATCTCCAGAGGACCCCTAGCTCACTGATGAAGAAGAATTTCTCATATCAAATGAAGTGTATATCAGTTTGTTCTTGGTGGAAAGTGTATGTTCAAGCTAAGTAGATCAACCATTTTTGGTGCATCACCGTTTAGTTTAGGTTCTGTTTTCAGTAACCCTTCTCTCTTTTCAACCCCCCCCCCTTTTATATATTAGCAATAGTAGTGAAATAACCCAGAGATGAATTAAAAAGAGCTAGCCCTTATCTAGAGATTCTCCCCTCAATTTTGCCAGACCCACAGGCAAGAGAGGAGTCTCCATTGTGCCGCGTGGAAGAAAGAAGCCCAACATTCTGTCAAGGGTGCAATCTACAACGTCAACAAATCCTTTCAAGGGTGCTATATGTATCATCATTGGTTGCCTTTTCTCCACACTCTCATGCATATGTGTAATTGTTGGCCATTTTTTTGGCCCACATATCAAAGTTTACCTAAGTATGGAAAGGGAGCTTTCAAGGAAGAAAATGGTAAGCCTTTGGGAGAACTTTGGATTTTTCAGTAGTGGCAACTTCGGGTTTTTTGAAGACACAATGCACTTCGGGTTTCCAGTAGTGCTTGGCTTCTAAATGTTTTATAAGTAGAAGTAATTCAGGTTGAAGAACCCGAATTACTCATAGACAGTGTATTTCGGCTTCTCCAGGGAGCACTACTTGATTACTTTATAAGTTGTGAGCAATCAAAACCCTGAAATGAGTAAAGGTGCTCAACAAACCCGATTTGGTCTTGAAAAGTAATACTTCTTGGATTCTTCAAGAGACGAGTCTTTTTCAAATATCCAAAGGGCATTTTCAAAATGCCGAAGGGTCTTTTTAGGGCAAAAGGGACCAGTCAACTTTCTCGAAGGTACACTTCAACTTTTTCGAAGGGCTTTTTCTTTTCCAAGTGGATAGTTGCAATTTTTTCAAAGGGTATGTTACCCTTCGGGAGGACCATTTCAAAATTCCTGAAGGGTATCTTTCCCTTTGGGAGGATCATTTGCGAAAATCCGAGGGGACATGCAAAAATCCCGAAGGGTCTCTTACCCTTCGGGAAAGTCCATTACGAAAAGCCTGATGGGTGGTTCCAAAGACAGACATGGACAAAAAGTCCAAAGGAATTCCTTCGGACAAATTATCCAAAGAAATTCCTTCGGGAGATTTGCCCGAAAGAAATAAGCTGAGAGAGAAGCCCGAGACCAAGTGTCCAAAGGAAACGACGGGCCAATGGACGTCAAAATCAAGATAAGAGACTAGCCGTTGAAAGTAACCGGGTTTGAAAAGCCCGAAGTCTAAGGCTTGGGAAGCAGCAAAGTGAGAAGACTTCAAGATGGACAAGCCCGAAGTAAGTAGGCTTAGAGAACCCGAATTACTCTGCATAGAGTAAATCGAGTTTCTCAAAGTACTCTACTTAAAAGGCTTTATAAGCGAAAGATATGGGAAAGTCCGAAGTTGGAGAGGCCAAAGAACCCGAATTACTCTGCATAGAGTAAATCGGGATTCTCCAAGGGCTTGACTTAAGCTTGATTTGGCAACGCTAGAATCATGATGCAATGAATGGAAAGCTGCCACGTGGCATAACTGGAGCAGAAAGGGCCAATTAGTAAAGGACAAGTGGCACAAGGATGTTCAATAAACACATGAGAGTCTGAGTGGCTGGTAGCTGGAAGTTATGAAGGCTCCCATCTGCCATGGTTCATTGCCCGCAATCGCCGTTCGACGCTTAAATGTGTCACACCAAGAAGAAAAATTCCAACTGCTCACAATATGACTTTTCAGACGCGCCAAAGAAAGTCTTAAAGATGGGAGGGGCTTGAGAGTATTGGGCGGTGATCTGGAACGACATATTTATGAACATCAAATAAGGACAATAAGAGGTTCCAGCCATCTGCGATGACTTCTTTCCTCCCTTTCTCTTTTCCCCCTTTTTCTTTATAAATAGAGGCCTTGGAGCCTAGAAATGTATCCCCAGACTGGTGATAAAATCACTCTGCATAAATTGCTTTGTAAAAGACTCTTTTGAAGCAATATAAGGAAAACTTTTCTGTTTCTTGTCAAAGAGAAGTGTGCATTTTTGGTTTTATTTGTAGAATGTATGATTGTTGTTCATAATCTGCGTTTTCTCTAAGCACCTTGTTTTTGACTCTTTCGGTTTTATGCAGGATTGCATGAAGTGTCTATGTGTGTAGTTCTCTTTGAAGTTTACTAACTCAGTGTTTCCCATAGACCTATTTTGTTATTCTTCAAAGCATAAAGTTCTCCTTTGACCTCCATGCAAAAGCTCCCTACCTACAGCCTTGAGATAGAACCAGAATAAGCCTGCATCCTGTTTAGCTTCATCAGTACTTTGCTCTTTTCTAGACCAAGTGGATCACTCTCTTTTGGTGCATCACCTCCCATTAGCTTAGGTTATTTTCAAGTAATCTCTCTCCCCTTTTCCTCGGCCATTAGTAGAGTTTAGCAGTTAAACCTAAAGAGCTGAAGTGAAGCACCTGAGGAACTAGCCTCAAAAAAGTCTAGAGGTTCAACTTCACCATAGGACACCCACATCCTAAGGTTGTTCCCATGCTTATAGTTGGAAGTGAGAGAGCCTGAAGAACTCTCTCACAAGGGTGCGAAGCCAGTCTATAATAGTTATGGCATGCCTAGTGGGACAACTACCATTTCACTATCATTTTTATGAAAGATTGGTCAAATTTGATGTTGTTTTGATCAGTTTGCAGCAGTAGTAGCTTTCATCCTTCAGTATCTGGCGACTCCAAAGAATACCCAGCTATCTAGTGGCAGAGCAGTAGTTGTCTTTCATGCCAAAGGTGACTACAAGATCGACTTCTGCAGGTATTCCTTTTGAGTTTGTTGAATTACCTTTAAACTTAGCAAGAAGGTTAAGGTTTGCCCATAATCACCCTTACATAAGAAGCTTTCCTTCTAAACCAGTCATAAGGTATACCTACGCAAAAAAATCTTTATCAGTGCCTCTTGATGCTATGATTCCCCAAAGATCTTTTGTGGGATTCAACGACCAAAGCCCTTTGAACTTACCTAGTATGATACTATGCCAGTAGCATCTCTCAAAAGTGTTCCTTATTACTCAGGAGACCAAGCTGTAACTCCTACTGAGCATATAACGGACATAGCCAACTTTTGCAACATCCACAATATCACGGTGGAGAACGTGGCTGTTAGGATATTGGTTGTGCTTCAAAGGAAAGGCGTTAGACTGGTATAGGGGCCTTGCTTCTAATTCTATCCATTCATGGGACGAGTTGGGAAAGATTTGCAGATAAGAGTGACCACCTATCACTTGCAAAGCAGCGGACCACCATCAAGAGAGCTCCTCATGAAGTCATGCAAGACTTCAATACAAGATTTCAGAAGGCGTGGGATAGAATCCCAGTAGTTGTTAGACCATCTCCAAACTTTGCTTTCTTGTATTACTTGAAGGCTCTCAACAGTGATAGCTGTAATGATCCAGTCTATAGGAGGAGACATACTGCCGAATGCATACGAGGTGGTCATCAAGACAGAGAATTTCCTGGTTCAAGTTGGTAAGCTTACTCTCAGACCTCCAATGCCTCTTTTTTAAGAGATCAGACCACCTCCTGCAGTCATTCCTCCGCTCGATGTTATACTTCCAATGCTAACAATTACTACTTTACCTTCACCTAAAAAAGAGAAGGCCTCTACTAGTGGATCCAATGACTCCCAAAAGCAAAAGAATTACTTGGAGTTAAAGAGCATGCTCCAATCCTTGGGAAATGATGTGGTCAATGTCAAGAGGCAAACTTACAACAAGCCTTATCAAGCTCCATATCAGCCTCAGCAGCAACCTTATCAAGCAAATAGGCCACCTTACAAAGGAGGTTTTCAAGGACAGGGGCAGCCTAACTATGCTAGACAGCATAATTACAATCTGAATGTTGCATGCCCTTCCAACTCCTTGGTCCTAGTTCAGAATAATGTGGCTCAAGAAGCTGAGAGGACAATGCCATGGAATCATTCTTTTGGGCAATCCATTGTCTCAACTAATGGCTCCAATCAAGTGTTTAATGATCAATGGCAGCAGGTTGTTGCTTATGGATACAACTAGGCTCTTATGGCCCAAAACACGGAGGTACCCACAATGACGAGACAAGAGCAGCCTCCACAAGAGCAAGGCTCGGATCAAGAATTAAACCAGCCAGAGGCCTCAATGGTCATTAGTGAGCAAGAGGAGTGCTATGCATCCAATCAGCAGGGCACTCCTAGTCTAGCTCACATCCCCGTCTCAGCAAATACAAGGTTCAAGAGAAGGAATATGGGTGACAATCAGGAAACTTTCAAAGAACCTATTGTCACCGCTCCATTGACAAAGCCAACAACAATAGCTCCCAAAGTTCAGATAAAAGTTGGTGGTACGCCAATCAACATTGTGGAGCAAATGAAGAAATCCAGCATGAGCGTGCCAATGTGGGACATGCTTTCCTTGCTTGGCCAAGTGGACATCCTGCAGGAAGGATTGTCCAAGATGGGTGTTACTACAGCTACAAGTAAGCAGCCAAGCAAGGCAGCTGAAGTCCTCACTAATGCAGTCAAGAGTCATGCGGGAGAAGGGTCAAGTAATGTGACCAAGCCCCTCCTTTCTACGTCTCTTTGATCATTGGCAATTCCTTGGTGCACAACTGCTTGGTGGATAGTGGGGCTAGCACCTCAGTCATGCTAAATTCTATTGCTGACCAGCTGAAACTCAAGTATGAGCCTCACACTAAAGGAGTCTTGCAACTTGATGGTTCTTCCACAAAGCCATTAGGCATCATCAGGAATTCGAGCCTAACCTTGCATGCTTGTCCTAGCGTATCCGTGGTGCAAGACATGTTGATTCTAGATATCACTCCTCGTTTTGCCTTGAGTCTTTCCAGAGAGTTCACAGCCAAGATTGGAGGCTACCTTGCAGCAAATTGGTCTTACATAGCGTTCAGAACAAGGTATGGGAATAAGGTCTCAATCAAGGCTGAACCCATGGCACAATTCCATATTGAACCCCATCAACCAGATAAGATAAGCCTCAATTGTACCATCCTTGATGAGGATGAGTTTAAAATTGGCCAAAAGCTAAACACTCATCCTAAAGAAGTTCCAGACTTGTTCTTGGATGAGTTATGGGGAGATAACCACTTTTTCAACCCTTTGGAAGGTGTTGAGGAAAAAGACATGGGTGTCTACCTGCTGCATGAAGAGAATCAACCCATGCCATCACTCATTAGACCTAAAGAAGACCCCAATGGTTTATGGAAGTTGTTCTTTGATGGCTCAAGGAGCAAGAATGGCATAGGTGCTGGGGCAATGTTGGTTTCACTCTCAGGTAACAAGCTTTTCTCTTCTTACAGGTTTCATTTCAGTTGCTCTTCAAATGCAGCAAAATATGAAGGCTTGATCTGTGGCCTTCAATGGGCCACCAAGAGAGAAATCAAACTGCTACAAGATTATGGGGACAACGAGCTCATAGTTAACCAAGTTAGAGGCTTGAACGTCACAAAGAATGCTTTGATGAGGTCCTACAAAAATAGAGTGTGGGACTTGATTGAAGATTTTGAAGCCTTTAACATTCAAGCTGTCCCAAGAGATCAAAACCAACATGCTGACAGGTTGGCAGACGTAGGAGCTCAATTTGACTTTTCAAGTGAGTTGAAAGAAACCAAGGTTCAACCTCATGTCAAGGTGGTGGTGAGACGGTCAGTGCCAGATAATGAAGCCCATTGGCAAGTTTTTGAGAGTGACAATCAAATTGTTTGTTTTTTGCAGCAGGAAACTGAATTCTCCTCCAACCAAGCTAAATTGCAGCATCAGTATGAGGATCAGATTGTTCAACTAAAGTCAAACAAACTTCTTAAGGGGCTGGTTACATTTGAGGGCCCTTTTTATGAAGGAGACCATGAGGAAAGAGAAGGCAGTAATGTCTACTAATGAGGAAAACTATGAGAGTCCTCATCTTCAAGGACAAACTTCTCACGCTGGCGAAGGTAAGCAGCAAGGCTGAGAGGCATGCTTTCATAGCACTTTGCCAAAAGTATGCAGATATTTTTGCTTGGGAGTACAACGACCTAAAAGGTTTTGATTCTAAACTAGCCCAACACACCATAGAGTTAGAGGCCAATGCCAAGCATGTAAGGCAAAAGCAAAGGCCGACTACCCCAAGATTGAGGAGCTGATGAAGAAGGAACTAACCAAGTTGATCGAGTCCAAGATCATCTTTTCCATCAAACACTCATCATGGGTAGCCAACTTGGTGCCTATAAGAAAAAATAGTGGGGAGATTAGGCTTTGCATGGATTTCAGAGATTTGAACAAAGTCTCCTTGAAAGATCACTATCCCCTGCCATCCATGGAGCAGCTCCTTCAAGTAGTTGTCGGTTCAGATCGTTTTTCTTTGTCGGATGGTTTTTCTGGCTACAACCAAGTCTGGGTGAAGGATGAGGATTGGTACAAGACTGCTTTCATCACCAAATGGGGGACGTATACGTACCAAAAGATGCCTTTTGGTCTGTCAAATGCTGGTGCTACCTTCCAAATAGCCATGGACATGGCTTTCCAAGGGTTGTTGAACCAAATGGCACTGGTATACTTGGATGACATCACGGTTTTCTCCAAAAATGTCAGCGAACACATGGACCACCTAAGGCTGATTTTTGAAAGGTGCAGAGAGTATGTGATTTCATTGAATCCCAAGAAATACGTGTTTGTCGTGCATGAAGGCAAGCTGCTGGGCCACATCGTCTCAAAGGAAGGGCTGTCCATTGATTCTGATAGAATAAGTGCTATCTTGGCCGTATTCTTGCCCAAGCATAAGAAAGGACTCCAGAGTTTCCTTGGAAAGATAAACTTCGTGAGAAGATTTATCTCTGGTTTTGCAAGTTTAGTCAAGCCCATCATTGCTATGCTGAAGAAGAACCAAGTGTTCACTTGGTCAAATGAAGGCAAGTCAGCCTTCGAAGCTATCAAGCAAGCTATTGCTCAAGCACCCACACTTATGAATCTTGATTTCTCAAGGGATTTCATTTTGTATGCTTTTGCCAATATTGATAATTATTAGCTATGCTGATGCAAAGGAACGGTGAAAGACTTGAGCAACCATTAGCTTTTTTCAGTGAAGGGCTTGAAGGGTATGAGGTGAGATACACTTTTGTATAAAAACAAGTCCTTGCAGCAGTAAGGAGCCTCAATAAGTTCAGGCCAATCCTCTCCAACAGCAGAATCCACCTTATGGTGTTTCATCTTAAAGTAAGAGACTTCCTTCTTAACAAGGATTTGAGCGAAAAAACAGCTGGTTGGATTACTAAAGTCATGGAGTATGACGTGGAGATCAAGGTCACTAGGTTAGTAAGAGGTAAAGGCTTATGTGAGCATATGACTGAAGATCTTCATGAAGACAAAGAGGTCATCTTAGTGACACAAGATAACCTACAAGCATATGCACCTCCACCTCACACTAGTTGGCTCCATGATATGACTCACTTTCTGCTAACAGGTGAGTGCCCTCAAGATATGGACAAAGCAAAAAGAAGGTATCTCAGACTTCAGTCCATACCTTATGTTTTAATTGACGGGGTTTTGTTTAAAAGAGACCTCAATGGAGTGATCCTGAGGTGCGTAGATGATGAAGTTGCCAAGCTTTTGGAGCATTTCCATGATGGGCCTGTACGAGGTCATATTGCCCCAAAGACTATTGCAACAAAGATCATGAGGGCTGGTTACTACTGGCCCAGTCTCTTCAAGGACGCTTATGTATGGGTGAGGAAGTGTCAGGAATGTGCTCTCTTCAAGGGAAAGCAAAGGTTAGCAGCTCGTCCTCTCAACCCGATTCAAGTGGAGCAACCATTCATGTAGTGGGGTTTGGACTTCATTGGAGTAATTAACCCTCCATCAAGTGCAAGGCATAAGTGGGTGCTTAGTGCAACTGATTACTTGACTAGGTGGGTGGAAGCCATTGCATTGAAGGAAGCCAATGAAAGTGTAGTTTTAGATTTCTATGACAGCATTGTGACCAGGTTTGGTGTTCCAACCACTATCATATCTGATAATGATTTGGCTTTCCTTGGTTTGAAAACAAGTGAATGGGCTCTCAAGATGGGCATCTACCTCAACACTTCCTCAAACTATTATCCTCAACGCAACAGGTTGGTTGAGTCCAAAAATAAGAATTTGCTGAGGATCATCAGGACTATGGAGGAGAACCAAAGGACATGACACACCAAGTTAAAGACAACCTTGTGGGCTAACCAGGTAACTCCTAAAGCTATTGTTGGCAATTCTCCATATGTTCTAGTATATGGAAGGGAAGCCAGGTTACTCATTTCTCTTGAGTTGCCTGCATTAGAGCTAGCCCATCAGCTGAAGCTATTGGAAGATGAACCTATGAATATGAGATAGACAGAACTCACAGAGCTTGAAGAGACAAGGGACCTTGCAATGAAAACATTGGAGGCACATCAAGCTCAGGTCAAGAAGGCTTTTGAAAAGAGAGCTACAACAAGGACTTTCAAGGAAGAACTCAAACAAGGCCAAACCAGGCAACCATACCAAGTTTGACAGCTTGTGGAGTGGTCCTTACTTGATCCATGGATGCAAACAGCATAAATCCTTCCAGCTTGTTCAATTAGACGAAGAGGTATTACCAATCCCAGTCAATGGGATTCATCTGAAACCTTGCTATTGAGAGTTTGCAGTTGTATATATTTTTGTATGCTTTTTTTAGTTTTTTTTTGTGTTTTCCTCTAAGTGCATGGTGCACATCTTTTGCAGTTGTGTGTTTTCCCTTCCCTAAGTGCCATGGGCATAGTTTGTTTCATTTCGGTTCTCCTTGTTGCTTCAAGGGATATTTCCAGAAAGAGCCAATTTCGTGCAAAAGCAGTGACTCCACACCCAATGGATCGAACAAAGCAAATGAGCTGGGTTCTCAAGCATAGCAGGCATGCTTCCTTGCGAATTGCCATAAATGTTGGCCATTTTTTTGGCCCACATATCAAAGTTTACCTAAGTATGGAAAGGAGCTTTCAGGCAAGAAAATGGTAAGCCTTTGGAAAAACTTCGGGTTTTTCAGTAGTGACAACTTTGGGTTTTTTGAAGGCACAATGCACTTCGGGTTTCCAGCAGTGCTTGGCTTCTAAATGTTTTATAAGAAGTAATTCAGGTTGAAGAACCCGAATTACTTATAGACATTGCATTTCGGGTTCTCCAGGGAGCACTACTTGATTACTTCATAAGTTGTGAGTAGTTAGAAGCCCGAAATGAGTAAAGGTGCTCAACAAACCTGATTTGGTCTTGAAAAGTAATACTTTTTGGGTTCTTCAAGAGACTAGTCTTTTTAAAAAATCCGAAGGGAATTTTCAAAATGTCGAAGGGTCTTTTTAGGGCAAAAGGGACCATTCAACTTTCTCGAAGGTACACTTCAACTTTTTCGAAGGGCTTTTTCTTCTCCAAGTGGACAGTTGCAATTTTCCCGAAGGGTATGTTACCCTTCGAGAGGACCGTTTCAAAATTCTCAAAGGGTATCTTTCCCTTTGGGAGGATCATTTGCAGAAATCCAAAGGGACATGCAGAAACCTGAAGGGTCTCTTACCCTGCCGGAAGGGTAGTTTCCAAAGACAGATGCGGACAAAAAGTCTGAAGGAATTTCTTCGGACAAGTTGTCCGAAGAAATTCCTTTGGGAGATTTGCCCAAAAGAAATAAGCCGAGAGTGAAGCTCGAGACCAAGTGTCCGAAGGAAATGATGGGTCAATGGACGTCAAAATCAGAGTAAGCGACTAGTCGTTGGAAGTAACCTTGTTTGAAAAGCCCGAAGTCTTAAGGCTTGAAAAACAGCAAAGTGAGAAGACTTCAAGATGGACAAGCCCGAAGTAAGTAGGCATAGAGAACCCAAATTACTTTGCATAGAGTAAATTGAGGTTTCTCAAAGTACTCTACTTAAAAGTCTTTATAAGCGAAGGATATGGGAAAGTCCGAAGTTGGAGAGGCCAAAGAACCCGAATTACTCTGCATAGAGTAAATGGGGATTCTCCAAGGGCTCGACTTAAGCTTGGTCTATCAACACTAGAATCATGATGCAATGAATGGAAGGCTGCCACATGGCATAACTAGAGCAGAAATGGTCAATCAATAAAGGACAAGTGGCACAAGGATGTTCAATAAACACGGGAGAGTCCAAGCGGCTAGTAGCTGGAAGTTATGAAGGCTCCCATCCACCATGGTTCATTGCCCGCAATCGCCGTTCGACGCTTAAATGCGTCACGCCAAGAAGAAACATTCCAGCTGCTCACAACATGACTTTTTAGACGCGCCAAAGAAAGTCTTAAAGATGGGAGGGGCTTGAGAGTATTGGGCGGCGATCTGGAACGGTGCATTTATGAACATCAAGGAAGGACAACAGGAGGTTTTATCCATTTGCAACTTCTTTCCTTCCTTTCTCTTTTCCCCCTTTTTCTTTATAAATAGAGTCCTTGGAGCCTAGAAATGTATCCCCAGACTGGCAATAAAATCACTCTGCAGAAATTGCTTTGTAAAAGACTCTTTTGAAGCAATATAAGGAAAACTGTTTTGTTTCTGGTCAAAGAGAAGTGTGCATTTTTGGTTTTATTTGTGGAATGTATGATTGTTGTTCATCACCTGCGTTTTCTCTAAGCACCTTGCTTTTGACTCTTTTGGTTTTATGCAGGATTGCGTGAAGTGTCTGTGTGTATAGATCTCTTTGAATTTTACTAACTCAGTGTTTCCCGTAGACCTATTTTGTTATTCTTCAAAGCGCAAAGCTCTCCTTCGACCTCCACGCAAAAGCTCCCTACCTACGGCCCTGAGATAGAACCAGAATAAGCTTGTGTCCTGTTTAGCTTCATTAGTAGTTTGCTCTTTTCCAGACCAAGTGAATCACTCTCTTTTGGTGCATCACCTCCCATTAGCTTAGGTTTCTTTTCAAGTAATCTCTCTCCCCTTTTTCTCGACCATTAGTAGAGTTTAGCGGTTAAACCCAAAGAGCTGAAGTGAAGCACCTGAGGAGCTAGCCTCAGAAAAAAGTCTAGAGGTTCAACCTCACCATAGGACACCCACATCATGAAGTTGTTCCCATGCTTATAGTTGGAAGTGAGAGAGCCTGAAGAACTCTCTCACAAGGGTGTGAATCCAGTCTATAACAGTAACCAAATGTGAGTCCACAGAGAATTCATTATGATAAGCAAAAGAGTGTTGTATCATACCTTTATCCGTCATGCTTCCTTCATGCAAGTTGTGCCCTTGAACACAAACATTTCTAGGATTTGATAGCGGCTGTAAATGGACAAAAAAATCAGTCGTTCACCTTCATGAGGCAGCTGAAATTGCACCCAAAATCAGAATTTTTTGAGTGACAAAAATCAGACTTGGTTGGTGTCCTTTCCCTTCTCCATGTGGGTTGTGGTATGCTCCAATTTCCCACTTCTTGGTCCCCAACAGGTTGCTGGAATTGTTCTTTTAACTCAGAAATTTACGAGTCAATAAAATCAGACTTGGCACAAGTATCTCCAAAATTTGTGTAAGGCTGTAATATGCCTAAATTATCATGATTTTCTAGGTGTTCCATTGGCTGAGTTTGCCTACCTCTTTCTACTCTTTCACCATCATTTCTGGAATTCACCAAGCTTTCCAACCATGAAGCTGGGTGGTTTCTACCATGCTCAATTGGTTGCTCATGTATGAAAATGATAACATTTCTTGCTCTCTTTATGGCCATTGCAACTGGTTCCCCTATTGAACCTACATATGGAACAAACACATGAGTAAAAACAAGGATGTTTAATAACACCTTTTTGATCATCTTATCAAGTTCTTTGATCATGAAGTGCGTCCTTTCTTGATGCCTTGCAAGGATTCTTCCTTGCAACTCTCTTTCACTCGGATTTCAAAAGATATGTTCATGTCATTCTTGACATGGCTGTAGCAAGTTATTTCCCTCTTCAATCTTCCCCTAGTATTGAGGTGTAAGAGGTACACCTTTTTAGAGCTCATACTCACCATGGTGACAAAAAGCCTCAAGGAGAACAGAGTGAAAATGCTAAAAACAACAGTTACTATGATCTTGGGACCATGATAATCCTTGCTTATTCCCTTCTTTATGTTGGCCCAAATTGTATTCTTTGTCTCACCACATGACATGATAGCAATATTACTCTTGTAGAGCTCACCTGGATCCCATATCCATGATGGATACTTGTCATGCTCATTTCTTGAATTTACTTGGAAGTATTATCTTCTCCATTGAGTGCCATTCACCTCAACTTTAGTGATAGCACAAGGTTTGCAACCAAGATAACAAAAGAACCAAGTATGAGGAGAAATCAATGAGCACTTACTGAGATGACAACTCAATTGCTTACCCATACACAAATCTGACTTTCCTTCTTCCAAATGCAAAATGAAACCTTCTTTCTTTTTAGTTGGCATTACTCCTTCAAAGGACCCCTTTGCCTTGTCCAATCTTGTTGGGACTTGTGCTTCCTTTCTAAGTGTTAATTGTTTCTTCCAAGCTTCCTCTTGAAATCTAAAATTAGGCAAAGAAAATGGTCCATGATAAGAAACAATGCAAAAAAAATCTTTCATGACGTATCTTTCCATTATGGTTTCCTTATCCATATCCAAGCTTTATTCTTGATCTTTTGGTTGCTCATGAAGTTGTTGAACAACTTCTCCTTGTTTTACCTTTTTAAGGTCTGATTCTTTTGCTACTTCCACCTTAGTGCCTACCATTTGCAACCCCATTGGTTGCTTCATAACTTGCTGGAAACCCTCACTTGGCTGCCCCTGACTTTCTGGTTCTTGTGGCTTAGAAAATTCAATCATTGGCTGCCCTAAATTTTATGATTTATGCATTTCAGAAGATTCAATACTTGGCTGTCTATCAAACTCAGCCTTATACAACTCAAGATTTTCTACATTCAACTCAGAAATTTAAGTTGGTTGGGCTCAAAATCAGTTGGAAGCTTGTCAAAGGTGGCTCCCAATCCACTGATTTTCATTGCTCAGAATTTCTGTGGGTTGGCTGCCCCTTATATAACTGAAAATTTGCTTATGGCTGCCCTAAAACTTCTGATTTTTGAGGCCCACCAAATTCATGTGTTGGCTGCCCCTTGTACAACTGAAAACTAGGCCTTGGCTGTCTCAAACCCTCTAAAATTTGTTGCTTAGTTGAATGTTTCCTTGGCTGCCCTTTACACAATTGAAAGTCCACCTTAGGTGTCATCAAGATTTTTGATTTCAAAAGTTCCATCTTCCTCTCATCAAACCGACTAGTGAGCCTTTCACCTAATTCATCCTATGTTTTAATGAAGTCATGTCTTTGTGTCTTCATTCTCACATGCCACCAATCATGGGCAAATCTTTCGAAATGCTTTATAGCAAAGGTTAAGACTTCATTTTCTCCCCTAGGGCGTAAATCAAGGTGTGTGTTTACCTTGTCTATCCATGCCCTCACTGGTGTGTTTGGATCCCCATCAAAAGTAGGAAGAACAATCTTCCCCAAGTCATCTTGCATATCTTCCGAGCTGTTCCTTCCTTTCTTGGATCCCCCTTTACCTTGCTTCCATGTTACAAACTCATTGAAGCTCATTAACCTCCTGAGTTGGGGTTTATGTGCCATGTATTCACCATAATATTTTATCAAATCCCAACCAATAGAGGGTTTTTCCTCCATTTTAAGGGGCTAGTCCCCTTTCATGTCTTTCACTATTTGAATGAATTCATTCATTACTTCCTCCATCTGCTCTTGTGCTTGAGACAACCTCTAGAACCTAGCTCTATCCATGTCACTGTTTGACATGAAACCCTTCTTGTCCTACATCTGGCTATGAAATGGCTCTGATACCACTGAAATGTCCCTAAATTGGACAAATTTCCTGAAAATTGATTTTTTATGTCAAACCCTAGCCAAAGAATGAATTTTGATTTTTAGAACAACAAACCCTAGCTGATTTAATATGCCAAAAATTAACACAAAATATGCTAATACAAATGCAATACTTAGGCAACTCAAACTTGCCAAAATAGGCCTTCAAAGGGTGAAGTGGAACTTTAAACCCTAGGCATCCCCCTTATAAAAAAAACCAGATTTATTCCCTGATACTATAACCAATTTCAGAATGAGTTACATGCTCCAAATTGACCTAAAATATCATTCAAATACTCATAAAATATTATAGAAAATTATCACCAATGTTGGAGTCTAAATGACTTTCCCAAATATGTCAAAATTTAGGAATTATTTCAGAAATATTCCTATAAAATTCAGAATCATGTATGGGCTTGAGAAGGCCCTCAAACCTTTCCAAACAACCTCCAAACCAATTTGCCACATGCTAGAAAAATATCGAAAATATTACAGAATATTCTAGGGCAAGAAATGGCCATCAAAACATGGCAAAATCCTTCCAATTCAAATCGTCCAAGTGCAGAAATAATATAATATAATCAAAATATTATTTAGGGCACATAATCACCCCAAAATGATGCAAATCAATCACCAAGTCGCCAACATTCCCAAGTAGTTTGCTGCCCTAGGAGAGGGCTTTCCCACTAAAAATCTGAGTATTGAGAACAAATACAACCCTTTGATAGAGCTGCCCTGGTAGAAAGATGGAGGTTTTTGTCCCCAACTCTCTTGTGCACTTGAAGGGTTTTGTCCTCAAGTCACTAATTCAAGCTTGATATACTTGACTATAAAATTCTATCAAATTTAGCATACTTCTCAAATGATCCTTCACTTCCTTTTTATACACCTCCTCAAGGGTGGCATCCAACTTGGAGGGAAAGATTTAATTCAAATTTATAAAAAGAGTAACTCTTATAATTTCCACATAAGTCCTTGAGGTCCCATGACCCTAAAAAAGAACACAAATTAAGTGAAAATTAGAATAATAAAGTGCTTTTTACAATTACTCTTAGAAACTAAGGTGTTCCCCTTTCTTTTTCTCTTTTCCCTTGTGAGGCTAAGAGTCTTCAATCGCTTCATGTCCAAAAGGAGGACATGACAATAAACTTACATGGTACACAAACCATTTTTGCATTTTGATGGTATTGTTCATTTGCCAACATCAACAAACTAAGGAACATGAAACTGAGATTTGACGCCGTAGAAGCAAATCAACAAGATGAAAGAAATCAAAGAATCCAACTGGAAATTAATAAGAGAAAATAAACTACTTAGTAAGCAAGTAAACAATTTACAAAACATTATGGAAAAATGACAAGAAGAGTTGCTCATGATAAAACAAGCTTTAGACCAATTGAAAGTCGCAAAGGGAAATGGGCCAAGTGGTGGAGGGAAGAGACATACGACATCAAAGAGATACAATTTGCAATAGCAAGCATGAAAGTAAAGGAAAATAACTTGAGAGACCAAATTGAGGAAGCCAATCTTCAGCACAAGCATTAAGAGGACTGTCACACACGCAAAGAGAACTCATAGATAAACATGCAAAGTTGTAAATGAGAGAAGAAAGGGATAGATATGATAGGAATGCAAATATTATTATGAAAAGGTTGAAGGACTATGACAAGGATGGGAATACCAACAAGTTGGCAAGAGACTTCCCTGAAGACAAATTGCAATGGACAAGGCTATCCATCAGGGAAACAAGACTGGAAAAGTGGTAGGAGAAAGGGACAAATTTTTAAGAGTTGTCATGAAAAACATAGAAGACAAGAACATGATACTAAAGAACAAAAGGCTTCTTAGGGGCATACAATTTTACCTAGGTGAAGACCTAACCTCAGTGCAACAAGAAGAAAGAAGGAAAGAATGGGAAAAAGTGAAAGCAACAGAAATGTAGGAAAATGGGCATGACTAAGTAATAGAAAAGCCTAAATTAGCCACCAAATGACTAAATAGGGATTTAGGTCCCCCTCTCGACAGTACTTGACCATGGTAAGATGGAACTGTAGATGTTCTTGGATGAGAGGTCACGGGTTAGGGCCCATAGCAGAGGAAAAAGACACCACCATTCTTACTCTATGTTGCAGGAAACGCCCTGCACCCCCCCCACCCGCATTTCCTATCTGGAAACATTTACAGTACGGAAATGCCCAGGAAACGTCTGGGCGATTTTCGTGGCATTTTTCGGGTGTTTCCAAGGGGAATCCGATGGAAACACAGTCAAAGTCAATTGAAAAATTAAAAATAAATGTAAAACTAGCCCAAACCAGAGAATATATATATATATATATATATATATATATATATATATAAAACATACATTTAAGTTTAAGTTTATATTTTATATATAAATTTTCAGGATGTTTGAGAGTGGTTTTGGACCTCTAGGAGATATAATGCAAATTCCAGGTTTTGGAGGATCCTATCATATTTCAAAGTTAGTCAGATTTTAGGGTTTTAGACTTAGCCATATTTCAGGGTTTAAAGATTTCAAGGAGACATCATAGGAGGTATGAAGACTACATGAAAGGATGTAGGTATGATAGAATAGTATGAGAACATCTCTTGCAAAGTGCCACAAGCTGATCCCATCCCATTCCTTGTGCACCCCTTAAGGGATGCACTTAGGGAGATTAATTACACCGGCGAGCTCCTGCAAGAGAAAGTGTCAATAAATGATAAAGTTGAAAAATAGTGGGAGTGGCATTCATGATTTTGATGGTGATCTAGATGATTTATTCTAGATTTGAATGTACATTTTGTCTTTGAAATAATGAATGAGTGAATACTATATATTTATAAGTGTTTTATCTTCTATAGACTAAAAATGAGTATTATGCACTATATATATATATATATATATGGACGTGCAAAGTCCCAAAAATTGGTGTTTCCGCATTTCAAAAATGTTTCTGTTTTCGTTTCCAGACAACCTAGTTCTTACTGAAACTCACAAATATGATGGGTGCAAAGTCCCAAATTTTGAAGGATATAGGAAAATATTAGTTTGGAATAAAAGCACTGAAATTGGCAAAGGACATGGGAGAGTAATAGTGCTAATTAGAGAAATGTGGGGCAAAATTATAAGAGTGGAGAAAGAATACCCAAACACTCAATACATATGGCCGAATATAATGGAAAATGAGTCAATAGTTAGGCTTGTTGCTTGCTACTTTGCATCGAGAAGTTCAAAAACATATAAGAAAATAAATTTAGACTTTGAAGACCTATATGCATAACTTAAAAGTGACATCTTAGTGTATAGCACCTTGGGGAAGGTTAATGTAATAGGGGACTTCAATGCGAGGACAAAAAACACCTAGGCCCTCAATTTGAGAAACAAAGGTAGTGTGAAAAGCAATCCATTGTGGTTGGAGGAAGAAAAAGATCAGTATTGGGAAAGGGCCTCACAAGATGGAGGTAGGGTGATAGGCATTATGGAGCATAATTATTGGGGCTATGTAGTCTCTATGACCTAGTTATTTGCAATGATATAAAAACATGGCCAAATTTAGGTAACATCACTTGTAAAACATACAATGGTCAAAGTGTGGTGGATTATGTTATTCGTTCGCAGAGCTTTATATTGAAATTGATGGAGGTGGAAGTTGGGAACTGCCCTATAGAGCTGAAATCAGATCATAATCCAATATATGTAAAGATTGACATGCAAATAAATTGTCAGCAAGGAGAACAAGTCCACCACAATCACAATAAGACTCCCATTCAGGGTAAAATCCTCATGACTCATGAGAATCGAGAACTCTTTTAAGCATCCATTGAAAATAACTTATATGAAGTAGAGAATAGTATATTATGTACATCTAGTTTCCCATTAAATATCAATATATTGATACCCATAATTCACGAAGTGCTAAGCACATCGAAAGATCTAGACCTAAGAGGAGAAATACAAGTAGCTTTCTAGAAATTTTGTGGTATGATGAAGAGTGCAAGGCAACAAAAAGAACTTTGAGGGAACTTGGGATGGATAAAGAGATTAAGAAGGCTTATGAAACATTGATACGGTCCAAAAAATGAAACTTACATGAGCAAAAGGAGGAAAGAACTGATTTTTATTGGAAAACACAATCCCAAAGGCCTTTGGAGAGAAATACAATAAAAGAGAAAAAAAATAGAGAATAGTATTATAGATACCCATTGATTAGAATATGCAAAATTACTCTGTTGTCCTGCTCTCACACTTTGTCAAGGGCTTACAATGGCATCTTGATGACCTTGCTCATTTTTGTGAACTCCGATAGATTGTGGTGAACCTTAGTAAAACTAAGGTTATGATCTACAATATCTCCAAGTGTTGTCTCTCCAAATTCTAGTTTTTGTACAAAGGGGAACTTCTAGAGATCACATCAACCTACACTTATTTGGGGGTCCAATTCTTTGGTCCATGCTTTAGCATGAAGTCTACTTCTTATCCACATCTTTGCAAGGGGTATGCCTCGTAATATTTTAGAACGTCGATGTTTTTAGGCCCACTTCCAAGACATTCCTTCCAAGTTATGCCTTTTTTATGCAACCATCAAACCTACAATTTTATATGGTTTAGAGGTGTGGGGACCTAGCTTGGGCGCCATTGACTAGGCCCGTATTGAGAGGGTCTAGATTCTCATGTTGCAATGTATGATCCGTTGCAAGCGGATAGTTCCTCAACACATTGTCCCAACTGAATTTTCCACCCAAAGATTATCTTCAGGCTTTACTTTCTACATCCATAGACTCAGGTCCTAGGGGACTTAGCTTTTGGTTGTGAGAGATATCCATTCTTAGCACTTTGCTCCTCATAGAGGATTGCTTCACTGGGCCCTATCAAACGTCGACGTTGGTGGTACTTTGAGACTAGGTTTCTCCTTTCTATTGGCATCTCAATGGATTGGCTACCGCCTCTCATGTATTCTCTAGACGCCCCCCAGGGCTCCTTCCCACAAAGGACATCATCACTAGAGCTGCCAGAGAGGACATTTACAGACAATATATCTAGACCACCTGGATCTCCCCCTTGAGCCACTCCGCCCCAAGCTTGCTTTCTATGCCGAGCATTTCTTACAAGTAGTGGATGGTATTATTTTTCACCCTCACTCGCTCCAGTGCCTTTGGTCCCATTGCTTGATGTTTCCCCTTGGCCAAATGAGAGTGGGATCTCACTAGCTACGGGCTGAAACAAATCACCACATTCTTCATCTGGATCAGATTTTTTGTCTTTGCTTCCTTCAAGATGTGGAGACCGAGGAACACTTCATTTTCAGATGCCCCATTTACTATGAGATTAGGGAATGATATCACTGCCTCTACAAGGACTCAACTAACTCTCTATCTACTTTCTTTAGATATTTAGACCAACAATGCTTAGCTCTTTATCTTCGCAAGGTTGTCACCCTCTGGCACAAATCCCTATAGGAGGAGCCCAAAGGCTCTAGAAGCCCCATGTTGATCACCTCTTTCTTCCAGCCCATCCAAACAATTGGCGACACTAAGTGTCCCTTGGACATCGATGCATCACACATCAAACTTGATAGATCAGTTAGCGGCGCTTCTCTTAGCATATCATTATTGCTTAGAGTACTCAGATCCTCGATCCTGCTCTCCCTCGGCATCGTGGATCTATTTCTTCCCATGGGCGTGGCTTTGCTCCTTCTCGATGACTTGGACCTATTACTTACCGACCACCCCCTAGACCACATGGACAAACCCACATTACCAGTTTCTTCTGTACTATGGGAAGTACCTCCGCCTTGGATGCTAGGGAGATTCTAGAGGAAGTACTTTGCTTCCCCCTAGGATCTCCCAACCATGCCTCTCCGACATTGGGTACTCTGTGAAAAAAACTATCAAATCTTCTCATAGTGATTGATGATGGTCAAACAACCCCTTCACTTTAGGCATAGTCAAATATTTCCGATGAGATCTTCTGGTCTTATTTGACACATGCTTTTGGAGGCTCTTGTTCACCTCTCATTGCTATTTGTATCGGTTTCATTACCAACTTTCTTAGTGGCACAATACTTTACTTCGTCTTGTGTTCTTTAGTATCTTGGATTCTCTTTCCTTGGACTTTCTATTGTTAACGGTTGTATCCTCGAGTCCCATTGGCCTACTTTTGGTCATCCATGGACATTAATATAATTTCTTTCTTTTTTTATTTATTTCTATGAACGAGATCAGGATAAAGACATCACCCTAATAATCAACACAACAATTGAGCTCATCTCTATGAGGGACATTAGTCAAGGTATAAGGAGGCTAGCAGGAGTTAAAGGCATAAGACATAGATGGGTTGCAAGTAGAATATATAAAATGGGGTTTAAAAGTTCTCGCAACACACATCAAAATCATATTCAATGTTGTCATTCATGATGGCTTCTCCAAGAATTGGACGACCAGTGTCATTATTCCTCTATATAAAAACAGAGATATCAATAACCCATCAAACTATAGTACTATCATGATTAACCTTCTTCTTGGAAAACTATTTGGGAGCATGGTAGAGTGCATAATCATCAACTATGCAGAAAAAGAGGGAAATGATAGCCAAATTTCAAACTGAAGGATAGCCAAATTTCAAACTGAAGCACTCTACTATTGATCACTATGTCACTCTTAGGCACTTGATTGAAAAAGTATGGGATAACCAAGGAGAAGAAGTTTTTTGCTGCATTGTTGACTTCAAAAATACATTTGACATGGTGCCTAGAAACATAATAGGTAAAGGAATGTCATAATGCTTTGAAAGTGACATTTGTGTCAAACAAGGTTTTCCACTATCCCCCTCTTTGTTTGGGATATATATAAATAAACTAGAGGAGTGGATAAACAAAGTTGGTGGAGGGGGTGTTCTCCTAGCTAGCTATGTAGAAAAACTACTCCTATAAGTGGATGATCTTATCCTAATTTCAAAAACAACACATAGTTTGAGAGAACATTTGAAGGCCCTAGATTTTTTTTGTCAAGAGTTTGGGAATACCAACAAAACCAAAGTCATGATATTTTAATTACCAAAAAAAAAAAAAAATCACTTTCTTTTTTAAGTAAGTCCTTTGGAAGTCGTGGAAGAATGCAGGTACCTTGGGCTTGATTCCACAAGAAGCTTAGTTGGGTGACTTGCAAGACAAAAATAATACAAAGCGGGTGGAAGGGTTTATACTCGCCACAAAATAGTTGTAGGAATGCAAAATTTTGGAATTGGAAAACCAATAGGACCTTGTTCGGGTTGCTTGTCATGCTGGCAGTGCTCTATGGATGTGATGTTTGGGGCAAAAATGTGTCAGATTTGAAATGGAGACATAGAGATAATTAAAAAACATCTAATAACAAGCAAATTCAAAATTAATAACCTTAGTTTTGTATGAGATTTTATTATCTGAAACAGGTACTTTCTCATTGGAGACATCAACTATGATTCAAATGCAAAGTTATTTAAAGAAGACAAAAGACATGGAGACTCATCGGTGACACATAATGGTAGTGGAGGAAGAGTTAAGCAGGAGGAAGAACAAGTGGATGAGAATATGGGGCAGTACCATGCAAGAGTGCCCAAACACCGATGAGGAAATAAAAAGGTATGTGAGAGAGAAATTCAGGGTAGCCATGTGGACAAATCAACTTGGGTGGAAGAAAGAATATTGTGTCAAAGAATTTAATCTCATATGTAATCATAATGAAAAAGGCATATATAGGAGCAAAAATCAAGTGGAAGACAAAAATGTTAATGGCTCAACGGACTAGCTTGCATCATCTTAGGTGTGAAACCAATATGTGGATAGCACTTAAAGAAGAGTGGGAAAAGAGAACATGTCTATTTTGTACTATGGAGGTGGTGGAGATAGAATGAAACTACGTCATGGAGTGCACAACTTATAGTGATAGCCAAATCAAATACGACAACTTGAAAGTGGACAATCTTACTGCCTTGTTTGAACAAGCAAGACTAGATAAAACTAAAAACATTTTGATCAAGATTCATAGTAGAAAATTCAACATCAAAAAGGAAATAGACATTTTACAAACCTAAATGGGACAGCCCTTGTTTCAAGTGGTTATTTTCACTCATAGCACACTTTTTACTACTTTTGGTCCCATAGACTGCTTGGTCTCGTAGACATTATTAAAATATTTCATTCATTCATTAATATATCGTAGAAATACATGATGGAAGTTGCATAAAATGCTAAAAATAATGCTATTCATTAGTTACTTCACAAAACATAAAACCCATTAAAGAGAGTCACCACAAGACAAAATCTAAAATTTTTGCATATTAAATATTTACAGCACACGATGAGCACAACTGATTTATCTCTCGAGTTGCTTATCATTTGATTGGATTTTATTAGCCTACTACGGCATCATAGTGCAAATGCTTTTTCTTAATCATGTATAACTATATGCAAAAATGGGATAATATCTTTTCATAGATGCTAAAAAATATAACCTACTTGCAAATCCACCATGAAATGGATGGCCTTTAATATCGTAATTTTTTTTGGCAAATCCATATTAAAAAAACACACTAGGGACCATTTTGGATATAACTTGAAGGCCACAACATGTATATGTTATCAAGATCAACACACCTAGTTGTTTGTTTGCTTTTATATTTGTTTTTCATAAGAAATTAAGCCATAACTTCTTTTAGAGGCATAGCAAACATCTTCAAAAATCAATCAAATATCACATAGACTAGTGTTACTAAATCCAATCTACTATTCCTTGGGCCTCTATCTAGTTTACCTTGGGCGGGGAAATGCAGGGACCCATAATTCAATGTGTAGCATGGTCCTAGATTCAATTGAATCATAGTTATATATTTATTTTGTTCTATTTTGAAAAGTAGGAAGCATACCCAAATCAAAATCCATCATCTTGATGTATTTCCAATAGTAGGAAATATACATAAATATCTATCAAGACATTATATAAATAGGTCATTTCACTGTATGTAACTCAATGGAACTCACAATTTCATGTTTGTGGAACTCAATTGTACTTCATATATTCACAATGTGTCTATATATACACGTATATAATAAAATAATGTATATATGTACAATCCCGCTGAGAGCTAACTAGAAATACGTGATTTTTTTTTTAAATTAACACATATGCTAAAAGCAGATTGCACCACGAGAATCTAAGTGGTGATCATACAACATACTCTAAGTGTGATAACTGTAAATAAGTACGTGATATCTAACAGTCACTGATCACTATCAACATATGAAACACATCATAATACAAACATAGAAAGTAATTATAAATAGCCAGGCATTGTTGGTATAATGCACAACCACTGCTGTCAATCCACAATAAATAGGTAATTACAACTCTTCATGATAATGTTTCTAATAATACATACAATATAATACAACGTACATAAATAAGATACATAGCTTTTCGGAGCATGAGTTTCTTAGACTCTCCAGTATCTGTGGCAATGTCAAATGTCATTTCAAAAGTAGTATTGTCGTGGGGAGAGAGAGCATCATCCGAGCGCTTTTTCACACCAACCATGGACCAACGGTCCCCCGCACTAATCCCATCAGGGAATGGCCCTCCTTTCACAGATAAATAGATAGTGTTGGTGCGGGAATCTAGAGAGACAAGCCCCATGTGCTATGTGATTTCTAAAACTAAACATACGGTGTATCATAAAAAACCCGTTATACTTCAAGTTATCACATTAACATGTAAACCATACTCATTAAATGACAATGTCTCACTAAACATTTTTTGACTCAAGTTTTCAAATAGTAAATGAAGTGATTTATAGATTAGTCAAAATTCATACACACCACTTGATCGGATTGCTTTCATCTGACATTGTGATGCTAGTAAGCCAGTGAAGTCTATCTTACTTCTTACTCAGTATCAATAAAGCAAGATTGGTCAAACATAATTTAACCACAAAATTCATACAATTTACATCCTACTAGCAATCATATGACATAACATGTTAAACATAGGAGTAATCAAAACATATATTTATTCCATCAAACGTATGAATGAATCTTACATTATTATCTATCACATACTAGAAATAATGACTACAGTTTATACCACTCGGATAAAATATATATTTAACAGTTTCTAACTACCACAATTAATTTCCAAACATACTACACTCTATGATAACCCATAATACCATAATCTAGTATTCTAAAACATAACTACTAGATTTCCACAATCAGTCATATAAAGTAATGTTAAATACATGGAAACATAAGCTTTTATTCAAGCAACTAGATATAACAAAGCAAGTCAGTTTTCACGAAACACATGATATTCTATTCTAGCATTCGTTACACTCTTAAAGATTGTATGCATGCATACATAAAGTCCTACTGACTGTCACAAAACATGTTATTCATAGTAATAACCAATACGAATACATTTAATCAATTAAACGTAGGTGTAAGTCTAAACATTACAGTATGTACCATCTGGGTATAACGTACATTTATACTGTAGTACTCTATGACATCCCATAATATCATAGTTCATTGTATATGAAGACTACTACATAATTACATAACCAAATTTATGATTTCAAAAATCAAACGACCTACAATAATAATCAAGCAAGTACGGGATTATGCCACCTGAGTATACCCTATTTTTAAACTGCATACAAGCATTCAAAAGAAACACAATTTATAGGCACATATCATGATGCACTATTATATGCTACATATATCTAAACATCTGTACATAATATATTCACAATATGTACTCCACACAAGTATTCATTATTGTATGTAAATATATTTCAACAACTCAATCATGTTATTCTCAAGAGTTAGATAGCTCATAACTAAGTTATTCCATCATCTTTTCATTTTATCAACTTAATTCCTTTTTTATGCGACTGTTTTCACATGGTTATAGCTTTAGTCGCATGGACACCTTATGACTTATTTCAACCATATATTTAATTATAGGTATAATCTCTATATATGAGTACTTGTACATATACCATATGCAAGTACTCATGTGATATGAAAACAGTATACCAATGTTCATTTATGTTTTTTAATCGAGAACTCCCTATAGTCATTTATAACTCTAACTGATGATCTCAAATCACATAGCTTATCCCAAGATAATGAAGAGTTATGCTGAGCTATGAATATGCATCTATTTTTAAATGCTAGGTTAGGAGCCTAGAACTTCATTGACACAGTTTCTCAACTCTCGGTTCCCGTGACCAAATCATATATATTATACTCTCCCAACACTCATAGGTTCTTCAGATAGCAATGTTGCTTGTAAATATAAATATGTTCAACAATATACATACAATTGTGGTTCAAAGATGTCAATTGTCTCATTATTAACGCACTTTGAGTGTATTGATATGCATTAACAGAGGCTAGATATATAATGTCCCCAAATGGCATAATTCAACCAAAAAGGGGTTTCCTCTAAAATTCTTGCCAAATCAGCAAACCCTAGCTCAACGATATGCCTAAAAAATATGCAATATACTTCCAAACCCTAGGCGTCAATGTGCAAATAATATATAGGTAATTTTCAGCAATTATTTTGAGCAAATAACACCTCAAAATAATCCAAAATAAGTCACGAACTGAAAATAGAGATTTTATAACTTTTAACCCCTTGTATGTGGATGAAAATCAAATTTAACCTTGCTGTAAAATATCTGATTTTACACATAAAACAACAGCTGAATATTTGTCAAACCCTTGCAAAAAATAATGAATAATTTACCGAATATAGCCACACAAATCCAATGCCTTTTTTGGGTCTTCAAATTAATCAAAACCCTCTTCCAACCTATAAGCCCTAAGCCAAACTTTGCATATAAAAATCAGAGATATTGTTTGCCCTTCAACTAGGGTTTTAAACCCCTTCAAACAACAAACCCTTACTTCAATTGAAGTCGTCACACTTGAGAAAATTTCTTAATAAATATTAGCCATAAATGCACAATTTATGAAGTCAAAACCCTCATGAAATCTGCACAAAAATATAAATAAATAAATCAGAATTTATTATTTATTTATCCGCTTGAAAAGACTTTTCAAACCTTGCCCAATCACATAAAAAGTCAATGCCACACTTCAACAATAATTATCAATAAATTTCAGCAATGAAACGAGATCAATCTGACCTCAAATTAGTCTTGAAATCTACACAAACAAGTCACCAAGCAAGTCGCCCCACTCTAGGGCAATAATCAAATTCCACGTTTGCAAAAGTGGCATCAAAAGACAACGTTTTGTCGAATAATCAGCTCCAAAAATCTGCAAACACTTATTGGGCATACATCCCAATATTTTCTTCAAACATGAAGAATCAATATCAATTTTCAGCTTATCCCTCAAAGGAAAACTCCACCATGTACTTGTACCCTTCAAAGGGGGGCAAACCACCTTGGGAAGGGCAAATACTCTTTCTTAACTCTCCTTGCCGATTTTTAGCATATCTCCTCTTTGCCTTTGATCACTTATACGCTGACATTCTTTTTTTACCAAAAATAATATTAAATAATTGTCTAAATAATAAATAGTAATTAAAATTGCTTTTAAACAATAATTCAATAATTATTTCAATTAAATACCTTAGTGATAAAAACCACTTTTATAAAATATTCTATTAATCAACTAATAATTGTCTTATATGAGCAAATGATTAAAATCAATCTTCGGACAATTATAACTAATTAATAAAATAATATCCCAAAAGAAATCCTTTAGTCTATAGGGAAGTAGACTAAAAGTCTTCAATACTCGCTCATGAATGGTTTGGAAATGGGGACATTTGAAGATACAACTAGGGTTATTATTTTGCTACATGTCCACACTATGCTCCTGAAAACCATAACAAAACAACCCAATGCTTCAAAAGGAAGCTTTATCAAGGTCACAATAATCCATACAGAGAAATAGTAAAGCATCAAAGTACTAATCTCGGTTTAACATCATCAAAGGGTTGTGAACTTGTTTTGGATCTTTGTCAAACAATTTGTAATCAAGTATATTTCTAACAAAGGTTGTGGAAATCAATAAATAAAAACTCAAAGCACTCTTATCAAATATACAAAATCTTTGCTTACTTGGGAATACACCTTCTCTGTCATCGAATGCCAAAACCACTACCTATTTATTATTCATTACTCATGGAATGAATCTAATCATGCACCCAAAATGCCATAAAAGGCAGAATATAAATCATCTGGTATGCCTAAACGTATCCTGCTCTTCAATACATAATAATGAGATCCTCCAAGGGATAAAAGGTGTCTAAACAAAACTAAAAGCTAAGGTTAAAATCATACAATTTCACATACCTTTTTATATAAACTCCTCTACGGTATAAATCAAAAATGACCCAACTTATAACAAGCATACACCAGATTTAAACATATTATTATTATTATAGGGAAGGACTGGTATGAGTACCCCTGAACGGTTAATTGGATTCATTGCATTGACTAAACACTCTCACTCATTATTAGAGGTGTCAACCCACTCAACTATTTCTGTGTAAAGACGTCGCTACCCATATAATCAATTTATCTATATATAGCACTGACTACTACAACATATTACCAGATATATACACTGTTATAGGGCTTACAATATTAATTAGATAGTTTGTTTGGCGAGGAATCGGGATGTAACAATATAAATAAATATATAATTATATATCAATATGTTTCTGCTAAAGATTTATGATACTAACAAAAAAAACCAGACCCTTCTAAGTCATCAGTACAAAGGCCAACTGGAAGACACCAGGTTCCTCTTAGAGGCTCCATGAAAACTTAACTTAAACATTATAAGAGGAGCTGGGGTCTACTTGCCTATTGAACTGTCAACCTCTCTCGTTCTATCATCCTATTTATTAGGGTTACAACGAAGCTAATAAATGCTACCATTTTATCATAAAATGATCTGAGTGTTTCATTATGAAAATTAAGAAGCACTTCCTCTCTATTGGTATATGACACTGAAATTTTGAAACACGTATAAGAAAAGGACCGAGTCTTTGAGCATTTTGTCTTAATAGCATGCCAAAGGGGTATTAGAATTACCAACATTTATGATTATATCGATGATTCGGAATGAGCTTGTTGATTAAACATGTTGGTTTAACATACGTGGCAATGGACATGGAATTGTCATTATCATGAGCTTGCACAGGGTTATGATTAAAAATTTGTCTTGATTGTAACTGCTACGTCATGTAAAAAGTGATTATTATTTGGCTGCTTTGACAGTTGGTTCTTCACCAAACAACTCTCTGCTTCCCATCCTTTGCAAAATTTTATGCCATATGCAAAATCCTTGAGCAAGAAAATACTATTATCCACTTTAAGCGAACCAGTTATTGATTTTGTTATGCTAATGAAATTAGATACCCTGGTTGCAATCTGAAAAAATCACTTCTCATTTGTTTTTCATCCGTATCAGGTGGAATATCATACTGCAGACGTAGAGACAAAAATTGAAGGCCAAGGACCATGGAGTCTGGGACCTGACATCGATCTTATCTTTACACCAGGTCATACTGAGGTAAGTAATTGAAATAAAGGTTATATGATCTATGACATTAGAAATGGATGTGTTCGTTAATATTTAAAGTGCAATTGTAGGATATTATTTTTTTTCTTTTACACTGGTCTTGTCAAGGAAAAATTGAACAGTTGGTCCCTCCGTGGAGTAAAATGTTATGCGGAAAATTTCTTCCAGGGCTGTGTCTCACTGTTCTATAAGCCACTCAAGGCCCTATTCACGGGGGATCATCTTTTTGCTTCAGCTGATGGTGAATTGGCCCTTTCCGAGATTTATAACTTCTACTCAGGTAGAGAATTATATCTTCTCCTCCTATCATTTTAGCACTGATGACTCTCCTGATATGCAATGCAACTTTCCATTAAATACTTAAGGATAGCTAACAAAAGATGAAATTTTGCATGCTCACAATTTATTAATACAACTCGCTAATGCAGTCGAAAAACAAGTGGAGAACATCCGTGCTCTTTTGCAACTGGACTTTCTCTGGATTTTGCCAGGTTAGAAAGTGCAGTTATTTGGAAAGCTTATCAGAGTGATTGGTCAAGGTGTTTGTAAATCAATATTTAATTTTTATGTATTCTTGGTGACAAAAATCCGCCAATACATCGAGTGTATTTGTTACAGGACATGGTAGGAGGATCCAATTCAAGAGCAATAATGAGAAAAACGCAGCAATTGAGAAACTGCTCATGAAGTATTCACTTCAACTAGTCTGAACTTTCTGCTGAACATTATGGAGTAAATCCCGATGTTAAGGCTTTGTTACTAATGAAGAAGTGTGACAGAGCATGTTATATATTGATACAATAATCTAAGCACTTGTACCCTGTATATCAAATAAGGGTGCACTAAGAACATCCACATTACTTTACTTAATAACCAACAGCCCTATATAAATGGAGACATTTGACTTTCTTAATTTTTATATTAATCTATTTATGATGTTGTATTGTAAGGCCTGTCTCTGTCGAGGATCCCCCTTTGTGTAGGAAGCAGGGGATTGTGTTTCACCTTTAATCGACCACAGTCTCATTCTGATGCATAAAATGACTGCATCCTTAGCAAAAAATGATTTGGAATTTCAACAGCACATTTCAGTTTAGTTCTTAGTGTATTAGCATGGGACGTTTCTCCTCCTAGAGGATGTACGCATGTTGTGGGCAAGGAATAGTTTAAGGCGAAAATACTAACATTGCTAACAAAAGAAGTACGCATGAAAATATATTTCTTCTATATGATGTGGATGAGCAGTCTCATTCTTGCAAGGGTTTGGAGAGGAACATGTTGTGTCATAGCTTGAATGATGAGGGTAACTGATATCTGGCTTTGGAGATGATTATTATATTCTTTTTTTTTGGTTAGTATAAAGAAGCTACATAAAATGCAGGCAAAATACCTGCCAACAAGATTATAAACTAGCAGGAAATGGTATAGCCGTGGATGACTACAGAGATAGCCTAAAAATCATGAGCATAAGACATGGATAAACCAAAGAAAAAATATGCTGATCAGAAACTCACGAAGAGTATCTATCAACTCTTATGTAACTCACCATATTTTTGTCTGAGGTTGTGTAGGGGGTGAAGAGAGAGCAAACCTTTCAGCCTCAACAGTCAAAGGCTCCAATTTTTTTTTTAAGATGCAATTTAAAATTCTTGATACAAAAGTTGCAATTTAAGATTTATTTATTAAGATGTAATTTATTGATTTTTTTTTGGTACTAATTATATTTTTTTAAAGAATTGTTTTTTTTCATATTTGAGATCCACCATATAAAATTCTTGATACAAAAGTTGCTATCTTTATTTATATATACATACACATGTATATGCACTTGTGATCCTTTCATTGGCTACTATATATAAAAATATTGAGTGCGACGGAATGGTTAATGACAATAATAATTTTCAAATTTTAAATAAAAAAGGTTTAAAGACCAATCTTCAAGTAAAAATCATGTCTAACTTCAACTGCATTTGCTCATTATTTTCAAAAGCAATCCCAATTCTTATCCTTCAAGATATTTCCGTGGCCCTTCAACATGTTTATAAGATGTTAATATTAGAGTCCTAAGATTATTTGAGTTTAAATATTTCCCACTATCCATTATCCCCCAAACTCATATTCTTTTTAAAACATTTAAAGATGACAAATGATTATATAAGAACTTCAAGAGACAGCTAGTATGGTGGTTGGTATGACAAGTTGCAAGTCTTGTCATCTTTTTCAAATCGCTAAATAACATTATGTTTGTTATTGATACAAGTAGTTGGTTTTACCATCTTTGTCAAATCGCTCATCAGCCCCTTATGGGTTATAACTTTCATCTGTTATGCTTTACAACCCCATTAAAGTTTTATCTCAATAATGTTTTTTAAGTTTTACCACAATAATGTTTTTTAAGGAAATAATAATAATAATAATAATAATAATAATAATAATAATAATAATTATTATTATTATTATTATTATTATTATTATTTATGTTTATGATATTCTCCAATCCTTTTAACTAGAGTAACATCCCATTTATAACTTTTATCTTCAATGGAAACTAGACTACATTGATTTCTTGATAATAAGAATTATGATCCTTAAAAATTCAATGGGCCTGCTTGTTTATTTGAAACTCTTCCCAAATAATCTATAATAAAATAACAAAACATTTTAAATATCTTTAAAAAATAACGAGTCACCGGTTAAACAAATAATTTATTGTCCTTGTTTAACCCTTTGTAATAATTTATATAAAATTCATTCTGATGTAAAGGGAATGAAATCTAACATATTAGTTCATAAAGGAACTTCAATGCTTCGAGGCTTAATCCTTGAATTTCTTTTTAGCCCTTTAAATCACTGAAACCAAAATTGAACAACCTAGTTTTCATCTTTGCGACATCAATAATTGTCATTTTTTTGGGGTTCCATTTCATATTTTTTCTTTTGACCTTTGAATCACTAAAAGCTTCATGTGGGCCCTTTCATTCAAAATAAAGATGTTTGCAAGCCCCATGGGAAATTTGACGTCCAACTCAGCAAAAGCCCATTGCTTGGACATTATGGAAGAGTAGAGATTTAATATTTAAACCAAAAACAAGAATACTTGCGATGCGTGTGGGATCTGTGTTTTCCTCTGTTTTGTTGATAATCCCATGTTTGAGGCATCCAAATTCCATTTGCAATTCCATTTACCCACCATAGTTTATGATGCAAACTAGAATGAGGAAGTCAAATTAATGACTGCCTTACTCTCCTTACTCCCCAACTTAGATACACTTACCCATCAAATGGACACACTTCAGATACATAGACTTAGAGTTGGATCCAAACACACATTATTTATTGATTGAATGACAAATTTATAGAGATTTGAGATACATGCATACACTTGCTCTCTTTGTTGAACACAACATGAATAGATACAACCCAATATCAAACCCTCATAGAATGGTTACACTCTCTGTCTAGACATACACAAAGTAACAAGCTCTCTCTCTCTCTCTCTCTCTCTCTCTCTCTCTCTCTGTGACATTGAACTAACTCAACTCACCTCTTCCCCAACTGAGTCTCCACTCTTGGAAGACTGATTTGAATCTCCCTTGACCAACACTAACATTTTGCAGAGTCTCTTTGAGTTCCCTTTGTCTTATAAAATGTTCCATATGTCATTTTTTAATATTATGGGTAGTCACTTTACTTTTTTTGCTTCTACAGACAAAATTGCGGGTTACTGCAAATCAATAGTTTTTAAACAGTTACTTGCAATAAATGGCAGTTTCGTCATCTACTGAAAAGGGGTCAAATTGACCTTTTCGAGATGATTGAAACATACATCCTTTGATGTCCCCAAAGTGTTAGAGATTTGATGATGTCACATGGATTGGTTCTCTTCATCTTTGATGCACACAAACATTGTTGACATCGTTGACAAGGTGCAAACACACACAAAAACTAACTTATGTTTTTGGTTGATGCAAGATTACTTGTAGACCCAGATGCCCCTTGCATTAGACACCCTAGGTAAATTAAATGATCCATGAGCTCCTACTCATGATCATTGTGTGACCTCTTCTACTGGGAAGCAAATAAATAAAAACAAATCAAATATATTCTTTCTCAACGTTCGTGCAAGAAGAAAGGGGCAAATTCTTATAAAGAGAATACAATTCAAGAAGGAAAATTCCCCATAACCTATTTGGGCTTTCCTCTTCTTCTAAAACATTCTATGGAGCCATGTGTTGATTGAATTATGCTTTTAGCAAGATAGACTTCATGCTTTCTTAATAACATCTTGGTTCTTTGAAAGTCTAAAGAATTTCAAAGTTTGATAATTCACTTAGCATCTAAACAACTCAATAAGCTTAATCTAGTTTAAAAGCTCCATATATCTTGCAATCTCCAGATTGATTCCACATCATCCATCTCTTTCTTCAGTTTGCCATCAATAGAAGTTAGCAAATTGTAATTACCATACTTAGGATGTGCTTCTATTAATTTACCTTAGCCAATTTTAAAAGCTTAAAAGCTTACAATAATCCGATTTAGTTGAAGTAAGAAATTGTTGTGGGGCTCTCACACCCTTGGATCACCTTTGATCTAAGGACATGAGTCTTTTGAGAAAATGCATGTGACATCAACATTCAAAAATGTCTCATGTCGGTAATCTACTAGAACCTCTCACGTTGTCCAATCAATTCATGCTAATTTTTTTATTTTATTTTTGATGAAATATATCCATATATTAACTAAATGATAATATACAAATAATTCACAAAAAAAATAAAGGCAAAATGAGAGCATGCCATGTCACTCTAGGGAGAGCCTAAGAGCAAAATCACAAGTATCATAATCTAGGCAGAGCCTAGAAACAAGTCACAAAGCCATTTAAAAAGATAACTTTTAAGTAGTAAAAGCAAGGCCAAAAGGCGGAGAATCCATATCATTAGGAACCCAACCCGAGCTTGGCAAGTCATTGCCATATGGAATAGGCTCCTAGCCAATAGCTTGGGTAGTGTCTGTGTCATCATCTTTTGCTTGTGTTCGAGTGGGTGAAATGGTCAAAGAGAGCCTCAAGAAGTTATCCAACACATCTGTTCGGCCTCTAGGTGGTGCCCCCAAGCATCTGGACGTAGAGAAGTGCCCTAGCCATCCTACCCAGCAAGGGAAAGAGGCGGTGGTTGCCACCCTCGCTACTGTCGAGGAGGGGAAACGCGCTTGTATGGGGTGTTGCTATGAGAGTTGCACCTGGAATGGTTGCGACAATGCTCACCACGAGGTAGCTGAGGCACTCTATCATCCAATTTGTGATCCCTGGGTGGAGAAGGCAGAACCCAAGCCATAATACACGAAACATCTCCCGAATGGGAGAGGAGATCCTGAAGATACCCAAGCTCCATAGCCACTTTATTGGCTTGGACTTGCATCTGCAAAAGAACATTGGAGATAATAGAAGATTTGTGTAAATCAAAAACATTACAATCAATAGAAGCATGATTAAACATAGAATTATTTCTTTCTTTCCAAATCCAAAAGAGAATCTCCAATATGAAAGTATGCCAGACTTGTGTGTATTTGAAGGGCATCATGGGTTTGTCTCCTAGGAGGATATGTTACGAAAAGAAGAATTTAGGTTGGAAAGGCTTGAAAATATCATGGATCCAAGTCTAGACCTTTGATCTTTGAAACAAAACCAGAAGAAATGAAGAAGCGTCTCAAGGTGGCCACAGAAGGGGCAAGTAGGTTGGTGGACTCCAAGCAAGACGAGTCTTCTGCCAATAGGCAAGCCTTGGTGTAGTATACACCAAGAAAAATGAGAAAGCTTGGGCTCCACATAAGCCCCCCAAACAGTGTTGAAGCAAAAGCTCCACATTTTAACAGATGATTGCATCCCCCAATGGGCATTAAGCTTGTCAACCATGGGCAAATGGGGGGTAAGCCATGTATAGCCAAGCTAAGGGGTGTAATTACGAAAAGGGGTCTCAACATACCATTTCCAGTCCTTCCACCATGGCTGAGTGGAATAAATCAAGATTTTGTGGAGCATGGAAACTTGGACAACATTGAGGATCTCTTGATAGGACTCTTGGTCCGCATTGGCTAGCTTGAATTTAGCTTTTGCCTCCTCCCGGGATAGCCAAGAGCAAGAGCGCCTATTGAAGATATCCTGGATGGTATGAAATCCTCTGTGGTAAAGCTTGAGAGTGTTGACCTAAGGGACCTCTGCTAGAGACATCTCATTGCGAGAGAAAACGGGTGACCACCAAAGAGAGTGGGAGTTACCAGAGAGCCCAGTCTGAAAATCAGAGCCATTCCAAAAAAGCCATGGTTTAATCTTTTCCCAGGCTTTCCATATGCTTTTGGCCACAAAGGACCCTGTGATTTGGACAGGAGACTGAATGAAGTGTGAATTGGGGAAGTCGAGCCCTTTCTAGGCCTTCTTGCCCTTGGGCAAGCCTGAGGATATACAGTGTTTGAACAACACCTTCCAAGTTTCTTGGCCTTCAATGGCCCACACAATCCATTTGGTACATAAAGCAGTTTCTAACTGGGCTATGTTTATGAGCTCCATCCCTCCAACATCACACGTGAGGAAACACTATTCCCAGGCCACCTTGTGGAATCCTTTACCCTGTAAGGAATTGGCCCAAAGGAAATCTCTGAGCAACTTCTCCAACTTTTGGTAAGATTTTTTGGAAGGCCCCCAACAAGACGAGTAGTACACATGGGTGGACGCAAGAATTATTGAGTAGATTTGAAATTTTTCTACTAACGAAAGAGACTTGGTCACCTATAATTCTAGCTTCTTAGCAACTCTGTCAACAACATATTGCCACAACAAAGGTGGTGAGGCATCAAAAGCAAAGGGGATGCCAATAAATTTAAAGATTTCATCATGTTGGATCCACTTCCAACTGAACTTAGCAGCCCATGCTGGTGGAGGGAGGTAGGATTGTCTGTAGCAACGAGTTTTTTGTCATTGGATGTTGAAGCCAAAGGCCAGGTAGAAGGTGTCAAGACACTGCAAGGCATTGTCCACATTGGTTTCATCCTCAATGAGAGTAAGAAAGGGGTCATTCACAAAGTGACCATTGAGAAGTTGCAAATCTTCATTTGGGTTCGTGACATCAGGAAGGAGATAAATTCCCTTAACAAGGCCCATAGCTTGGGCATTGCTAAGAAGATATCCAAAACCTTTAGTTGCAAGCACATATAGGGCAGCAGCCAATGGGGACCCTTGATGAATAGAATATAACAAGCCAAATTACTTAGAGGTGACTCCATTAATGGAGAGGACAGTCAAAGCATCTGAGAAAAGTATTTGAACGGTTTGGATGAATATGGGCCCGAAGCCTAGGGCTCGAAGCATGGCTAGAATGAATGGCCATTCGATGCGATCATAGGCTTTTTCAAAATCAATTTTGATGAATAGAGCATGTTGCTTAGATTGTCTGGCCCAATCCATGTAGATGGAAATGATGTTATCCAAAATAAAGCAGCTTCTGATGAATCCCGTTTGTTCTGGACACACAATTAGAGGCAACATATTACGCAGTTGGATTGCCAAAGCCTTGGCAATGATCTTATGAGAAACATTCAGGAGGGTGATGGCTACCAGTTGCATATCAACTTAGGATCTCCCTGCTTAGATATGAATTTGATATTTCCTTTATTTATATTTGTACCCATAGAATGCTTGTGAAATGCTTCTTGTTAAACCTTATGCAAGTCACTATTGACAAGGTCCAAAAGCATTTTATAGAATTCATAGGGGAAGCCATCAATGCAAGGGGCTTTATCATTAGCCATGTGAGACAGTACCTCATTCAAGTAATCAATAGAGAGGGGCTTGTTGCAAACCACCCGTTGGGAGGGAGTGAGTTTTCAAGGCACCACTGAAAGGCATTGTTGAAGGTCAGATTCACACTCAGCCAAAGACATTTGAGATTTGAACACTTGTTGATAATGGCAGACAAAAGCTTGCACTATTAGTAGAGTCTCTGTGAGTTTGTTGCTAGCCTCAAAAATGACTTGTAGCTGTTGTTTTGAGTTTTTGGCTTGCATCATTTGGAAGAAATCCTTAGAAGCTTTGTCCCTTATCTTAAGCCAATGAAGCCTAGCTTTGATTTGGGCTCCTCAGACATTGTAGTTGTTTGCAATCTGCATGCGATGCTGCAAGGATGAAACTCTTACCTGTAAGATCTCATTAAAGGGATCTTTTTCCAAGGCTAGAGCTGCACGACTTAGCTCAGAGGAAGTAGCAGAGTAGGAGTGTCTCTGAATTTTGGAAAGTTGGTAGCCATAGACCTATAGAAAGCGAGAGGTTCATCTAATGGTGTCATCCCACCAAATAATCTAACCAGATTCTTGGGAGGGGCATGGATTTAAATTATAAACTCTCCTAATGTGTGCCACCATGGGCCCATGCTTGAGCAAGGAGGTGTTAAGGAAGAATTGTGTTTTGTGGACTTTGGGTTTCATGAAATGCCATGTCAGTCGAAACCGAACCAGGGAGTGATCGAAAAGCCCAAAGTTTGACATCAACTGCACCAGAGGAAAAAAACCGTTATGAAAAAAGTACGGTTGGGAGGACGTCATTGCCCTATCTAAACGCTTTAGAATTTGAATGGGGCCTTCCCTAAAATTACTCCATGTGTACAAAACTCCATTGACAGGCCGACGGGTTATATTAGGGTCATAAAGGCCCCATTTAGTGCACATGTAAAACCACACCTCCCTTTCGCCAACTACCCACCTCATAGGCAAGTGACCCAACTTGTCCTCGAGATATGCCACCATATTAAATTCATCACATAATACCCAATGGGCATTAGGGAGATCATCCGCAATCCATCGCCATAAATGGGTACACTCTAAAGTGTCATTTGAGGCATAAATATTACCTGGATAAAGCCAAAAGAATGGCTTTCAATACTAAAAAGAGCCCATACTAACTGGTTGGTGGGTTCTACGTTAGATTGCACTAAGTGTGGCTGCCACCTTGGATAAATGAAAGTGATCACCCCTCCACATCCTACGACATGGTTGCTATGAAGAATAACATTGTTGTGCCAGATGGAATTATTGACAACCATCAATAATAAATTTGCCACCTTGACTTCTTACAGACGGAGAATGTCCATCTCGAGAAACTTCCTTTGAAATCATGCACAATCAACTTGTGTTTTGGGATCGTGAGACCCCGAACATTCCATGAAAAATAATTCATAGATGATAGGTGTCAAGGGACATGTCCTTCGATTCCAACCCCTCTCGGGTGTCATATCAGTTCTACAGAAAGTGCCCATTGTTGGCACTCAAGAAGTCATCAAATTACTTCCTCACAATAGGGTCAACTTGATGCTCTCCTTCTTCCACCTCGTCACTCCTCCGAGGCGGGCTGCGAGAGCACTTGGGCATTTCTTGTTGAGTAGGAAGTGGAAGAGTGGCTGGTTGTGAGTCTGAAAATCTAGAAGAACTGGGCACATAGGCCTCCAAACCTTGGGACAATACGTTAGCAGCTGGAGGGGTGTTGAACACCCTGAGCTTTTCTACCAATTTTGGGGCCTTAGTCGGAGAGAGCTCTTTCACAATAGGAGCCTGCTCCAGTAGGCCATTGCTTGAAGATGGCTTGCCTCCTTTGGGAGCAGCAGCTGTGGTTACAACTTTGGGGCGAGTGTTCCTTTTCGACCGTAGTCCATCCGTTTTTAGTTGTTTTTTTGCTAGCTTCAAGAGAGGGCTTAGGCGGAGAGGATGAGTGGTTGGATGCATTATTGCGAGCCAACTGAAGGGGACAATCCCATATCTTATGGTCTGTGGCTTGGTAGTGAAAGCAAGTGTTAGGAAAATTGATATACAAGTTTCGCTGAGAGTGCCTCACATCCCCACTTGGATTTCTACAAACGCCTTGAGGTCCCGGGAAAGGTAAACTTCTACACAGACCCTTTTTTGTGGTCTAGTTGAGTAGAACCGATTTTGTTCATGACAAACCACCCGACCTATGGAGAACACTATCTGGTGAATAAAGTGTCAATAGGGGAGCGGGAGGCCTAAAAATTCAACCTAGGCTAGGACTTTAAGAGCAATGTGCTTCAAGACCATAAAGTCTCATGTCTGGGGGAGAGAACCATAAGCGAGTTCTTGACGTACCAAGTGCTAGACCTATGAAGGATTCCTCCTGCATGGGAAGGGTCGGAGAAACAAAAAAGAAAAAAAAACCCTTAGTAATATTTTGGACGCTTTCCAGATTAATTTTGTGAGCTGCTTAGTGTGCTTAAACCCAAGACCGAAGTATACTTTCAGAGGTGATTATCCCTAAAAAATAGCCTATTAAACATAATTGCTCTAACCATTGACATGTAGAATTAAATTTAGGAATAGACAACATAACATCAGGTTCTGAAGCATTACCTTGTGGTATACCTTTAGGACAAACTTCCTCAGACGCTTGCAGGGGGCCATTGCTTGATGTTCCACTATTCTTCTCCATGGCTAAAATAGTCGGGATAGGATGAAAGATCATTATAAAGGGTGGCCTCACCCAAAGGTGAGAAACCCTAAAATAATGATAAATGCAAGTCTTGTATGTGACTAAGGCCGCGGTATGTCACAAGGCTGGGAAGACAGAAAAACAAGGGCCGACTCAATGACAAGCATGGAGGAAACCCTAGTAGAGCGAAAAAAATTGGCAATCCCATAATTTTTTTATTCATTTTAAAATTTAAAGCTTAAGACTTAAATTTACGAAAAGTGGGACTAACAAAAGATTTGAAAAGCCAAGAGGCCACATGACGATCATAAGCTACAAGATAAGGTTTATAAAGGTTCATAGTAGGGATCTCTCGCCATCTGATAATCTTCAAATTGATGGCATGAGCTATTTTCAATGAATTAAAATGACGTTAGTCTCCAACAAATGACTTATGTCATTAGATCATCTTTCCAACACTTATCTCTCTCTATTCAATCTGAAGCTTATGTAAAATCCTTAGTCAATTCTTGAAAGCAATTGGATACAAAAGCATCTCAGAGGGCCCTCAAGTTGTTCGACCAAGCATTGATCAATGATGCAAGATATTTTGAATCAAAAGAGATGACACTAGCATCTTAAAGATCTGGCGCTATTAGATCAACTTTTCAGTGATCTCTTATTGTCTGATCAAATATAAGGCAATACAACGAACTAACCATAAATTTATTAAAAACTATATCGTTTGCTACAAGTAACTAGTTTCTTTGAGTCATAGCCTTCTTGAAAGATCTTAATTAGATCTTTTCGATCCTATCTAATTTAATCAACGAGATGAGTCTTTAGCCTACAATTAATTGTCAAGTTTTATTGGAGTTGCACTTCCTGTAGCAGACATTCAAAAGCTCCACCAACTGTGAGTAACTTATCTAGTGGTTAAGTAATTTAGAGGACCTACTAGGCTTTAAATAAATGAAAAAGGACCATCAAGCCACTATTTCAAATAACAAGTAATATCAAAATAATAGAGCTTACAAGGATGGTATGGGTTACTTTACTCAAACTTGTCAAGGACATAAGTGGATTTTAGTCTCAAGGAAGCGAGACCACGTTGGAAAATTATGAAGGATTGGTACATTGAGTTATAGTCTGAAAAATTCCATAGCTACACATGAATAATTAAATTGTTGTAAAATAAAACATACAAGTCAGTGTTCCCCGCTACTCTTGCACTCGATAGGTAAGAGTGTTTGATTCCTCTCTTGCTCATCTCCTCTATAAACGTAATGAGATTTTTAAGCAAAAGAGATTTAATTTTTTGGACTCGCTATGTCCTTGAATTCTGAGAATCAAATGTAAGCCTTTTTTATCTTGTTGTGTAAGATTCTTCAAACATTTTTATTGAAATAAAAGGTATTTTGTGCAGAGTTTCTGCAATTTATGAAAGCTTATGTGGCTCTTATTTGTTTTTACTCTAGCTCTTTTCTATGCCCCTATTCAAATTGCATCTTACCTATTGCACTATATCTCTTTATTTTGTATTCACTTCCTTTCTTGCATAGTGATATTTCAATGTTTGTAAAGATACAAAATCAACCTACTTCTTTTTTTTCGTTATTTTATGTATTTCTCTTCCCTTTTCCGTGTCAAAGCTTTATTTCATATTCTGAATCTAAGATATAATATCATAAATACATTGAATATGTAGAAAAATATAGTTTACACAACATAAAATATGTGTGGGCCAAATGCCTTAATATGAATTATATTCAAAAACACCCTTAAGGTGTGGACAAGGAATATGTAGAGGGGTGACTAGTCTTGTGTTAGTCCAAGAAATAACACTCAAAACCACACGTTAAAATCCTAACACCTCTAGCCTACACACTAGGGATAGCATAGGTAACAAAATTACATATGAAAACACAACTAAAACATAAAAAAACATACTCTTTTACCTTCCTTGGAGCTCTAAATGGTTTGTTGAATGGCTTGCTTGACTTGTGCATCAAGAAGTTTTTGACAATTTAGCTTGCTTGGCTCCCTCTCTCGTTGGCACCTTGGCTTTGATTGATTGGTTTAAGATTTGGGCATGGTAAAATTACTTGCATGAGGTTGATGGAAGAAATCCTGCATAATAACTCTACAATATTCAAGCTTATAAATGAAGGGATATGTCCTTGTATTTATAGTCTCAAGAATTAACTCTCACCCAAGATGAGTTAAGGTTGAGTTTAAACATGGAATAGGTTCAAACTAACCCTAAGTAAATTGAGACTAACTCTAGTTGAGTTAATAGTTATCATGTAATTATGATTTTTAATTAATAGGCATGGCTCTCAAATTAGATATTTTGAGATATTTTCAAAGAGCTTGACAACTCATAAATGCAATGATGAAAAGCTTGATAAATTAAATTTTGGAATTTATATTTTTAGATATTCATTAATTGCAAATGAATAATTCAACTAAGCTTTTAATCTTGTTTAATTTATTTAATTGATTTGATTAGCATTTTAGCCCTTTCAAGATTTGATCAAGCGCCCTGCTTAATAGGTCCATAGGCCAAATTGATAGTTGTTATGCAACAAGGTGATTGGGGATGACTATGTGAGATGTTATTGTTGCATATGAGCTAGTACCCCAATTAGGGATGCCTCAACATGATTCAGAGCATTGATGAATGATGCACAAGCCAAATTTAGGAACGTTTAGTGATTCCTAGGCTGAATTTGTAATGTATTGCAGGAATTAGTCTGAAGTTCGATCGGAAGCCAGTTAAAGCCAGAATTGGGTGTTTACAGTTTGTCCCTACTTGGGAAGGCATTGCAAGCTACAAGCACAATAATGTCTTCTCAAAGAATGAAAAGGTCTTTTATACCTACTACTTCAATGACAATAGACAAGCTCTGGATGTCCCCTCGAGGGAGCTATCAACAAAAAGGTTGGCGATCGGTCCCTCAAAAGAAAGAAATAATGATATGGTAAAAGGGGGTGGAAAAGATTGATTTGCCCAAAGGTGGTTATAATCAGTGGCATAGTGAGATATCCTGGTTGGGCATATAAAAATGATGATTTTTCCAAAGGCGGTTATAATCATTGACAAAGCATGGTATAATGATTTACCCATAGGCAGTTATAATCATTGGTAAGATAAAAACATGCCCTAGTTTGGGTGAAAGAATAATAATGATTTGCCCAAAGGTGGTTATAAACATTAACATCTAGATAAAATGAAAGACAATGATTTGCCCATAGGCAATTATAATCATTGGCTCTGCAAGTGGGATGATGCACAATTAGTTGCCCAAAGGTGGTTATAATCATTGTCAGAATGATGAGAGTATTATGACAAATTAGATAATGGGGTTTACAAACTAAATCCGTACTCACGAAGTAAGAGTAAGCCAGTAAAGAGGAGAAAGATGAATTTAGGCAACCTGCTAGTATGGAGATGCATGTCCTAACTAGCAAGGATTAAAATTACATGGCGATTAATTACTTTGTACATGGAAAAGGAATGTGATAGATTGGGAATTTGTCAAGTGCCAAGGAGAAGTATTGTGGTTGTATTTCTTGTAAGATTTCTCGAGTTGATTTTTGTTGTAGCATGTGACAATATGCCTCATGATAGAACACCATGAGAACATAGTTGAAATATGCATAAGGACTAACACGTGATCCAGTAAATAGTAAAAAATAATACACCAATGATAAAAACCATGATGACAATGTTGATATATGAATATGGATGGACTTAAGTATAATGCACAAGGAATCACCTAATGAACGCATGGATACTAAGTCAAGGGATAACAAGAAAGCAAACAAACAAATAAACAGAAAGACAAAAACACTAAGAAACAAAAAACACAAGATAAAATAAAAGAATGAGAACAAAAGGAAATAAACACATATCAATGGCTAACCACAAAGCTAGCGCAAACAACACGACACAAACAAAAAAAACAACCAATGCCCCTAAGTGATAGGAGATAATGACATAAAGAAAATACTGACAATAAAAGAAAAGGAAGGGGTGGCCGAGCTGACTCCAAATGCACTAGGCAAGTGGATGTTGCCTACATAGTTTTATGGATGCAAGGTCCAACATAAACTTTAGGGCAAATGTAGTTCATCTAGGACGTGGGATAAAATAAAATGATGATAAAAAACATGATGGTGTTTTGAAGGAATATAGGAATAAACTCGCAAAATGGTGAGATTAAATTGAAGCCCAACGGTCATTAATGTATCAAAGTTGAATACATAATGCGCAATACAAAAACTTACAAAACGGTGAGTGTAAGGCTTAGGGGCCAATAAGGATGGGGAAACTAAATGATAAGTGGTTTCTTGTGAAATAGCTAGGAGTCTTAGACCCTTAAGGCAAATAAGTGGTTGATTTGGTGATTTTTAAGATTTTCTAGATTGTTTTCAAATGTTTGTGAAATTTTCTAAGCATCTCAACTCAATTAAGAATTATGAGATATTGAACGGTCTAATTCACAAAATGGTGAGAGCGTTCAAACTTTAAATTTCTCATAAAATGGTGAGAGTGTGGCAAAGGGTGACTGAGCGGATCTCAACGTGAATCGAATGTTGCCTACATAATCCCAAGATGGGACCTCAAGTCCTTGTAGTTCCACCCACACAAAAGGCAGTGAGATCCGACCATGTAACAAAATTTCACAAATTTAAGCAAACGACAAGGCAAATGACAATAGTAAGGGTGAGGTGATGTGGTAATGCATGGTAAAGGTGTTGTTCCTAATTTGCCTATAGGTGGTTATAATTAGTAACACTAGGTGGAACACTGATTTGCCCAAAGACAATTATAATCAGTTGCACTAGACAAGTGTAAATAAAAGATGTAATTGCTAGATCCACTATCATACTAATTTCATATACTACCATTTGAACATATAATTTTAAAATTGGATCGGAACCCCCTCACAAAAAGTGTCTAAAGAACTAATGGAACCAAGGTCAAAAGGGTTGGTTAGAACAGGTAAAAACAAGTTTGGTCAAGAGGAAAGGTATGGTAGGATGACATACAGTATGGCATTTGTTCAAGGATGGTGATGTTATGATAATTGGTTATAATGGAAATAGGGTATAATTGGATATAATTGCTAGATTCTAATACACCAATAAATGAGTATATCTTTATTCCGAATGTAGGCTGATTCAATACCCAATTTAATAAATATCACAAGTTACTCATATAAATCCATATAATATACCCACTAAAAGGATGTATGCCACATGTTGGCATCTCAACCCACCAATATATATCTTAATATCATCTTTTTATGTACATCACATTCCACCCTCTTAGCATGTTTCACCCTCAAACCATAAGAACAACATTAAAAAAAATAAAAAAGATCAATTACATTACATAGCAAAAGATGTTTTTCTCAAACCTTGAGGACCAAATGGCATTGTGTCCATGCATTCATTTTTTCTTCATTTTCTTAGACAATATATATTTTCCTAAAGATTAAGGACCAAAAGGAGGCCCATCCATGCATCTGTTTCTTCTTCTTTTGCTTGGAAATGATCATGTACGAAAACATTGTGATGGACATGATAAACTTGATACGATAATTTGAGATGGGTACTCAAAGCATATAGATCTATGTATGGATCAACCAACAAAATATCATTAACTATCAACAAGTGATCAAAATGTCCAAAGAAGAAGAGAGTAATTTTGAAAAAATCAGTGACAACAATTGAAAGAGCGTCTTCTTCTAGTTGTGAATAATCAAAAGTCGGCTAAAAATATGTTCTTTCATCATATATGGATGAATCTTTGAAGAGAATCCCAAATGAAGCACTCTTATCCCACTGAAATAAATCCTCATACCAATCTATGTAGTTATCCTTCAAATCGATTCATGCATCTATTTTTTTTTAATAATCTGCTACTATATAGAAATGAAGAAAATTCTACTTAAAACATCATTTATTCAAAGAACCATTAATGTCCTCAATTTTCTTATTCATTTTCTCCACATGATTTTGAATAAATTGATCAAATGCCATAAAAACTAGGGTTTCCAATATTTTTTTGGACACCTTTCTATGACAGATTTGAAAATAAAATTATATAGAAAAATAGATTTGAAACTTTTCCTTTCACCTCCACAAAACTGCCCCTAATTTGCTCACTTAGAATAAAAGATGCGATTTTTTTTTGAGAATTGTGTGTAAAAAATTCGTCGAAATTTAGGTTCGCAAGACCAACCTCGAATCGCCATATCTCCCTTGACAATTACTGTTCAAAATATTTATTCTGACCAATTTTCAGAAAGTTTTTGAAGTCCCCTTTCTATTAAAAAAAACAATATGAATTGGACCCCTATGTGAATGACCTTCTATAAGGTAAGAATTTTCACAATAAAACCCAATTAATTCTATTTAATGATTTGAGAGATATTTATACACAAATGAGTTGCTATTTATGTCTCCAACTTACTTAATCTCAAAGAACCCCTTAAATGTCTCAATATATCTTAAGTATGTATTGTTACAACTCTCATATACTTTGAAAATAATACTAATCAAATAATATGACGCATTAATTAATATTTTTATTATTCCCTTCCCTGGTGTAGATATGAGGATAAGAGTCACATTTCACTGATTAAAAAAAAAAAAAACAGTTCTTGGCTCAAAGAGAACTTTATCGAGTTATCTTATAATGTTCATAAAGTTGTAGCTCTCGAGTTAAATTTACGAGTTTCGGGATTTCACTTCCCCAAATTCTTAAATTCATAAGTTTCAAAACGATCTTAACAACCATCCATACTGAGATTTATCCACACTAAATCTCTTCTTATCTTCAAAATATAAACTTCTTAAAATAAAAATTCTTCAAAAATAAAATCACAACAGAGAATATCAAATTTACCCGAAAATACATCCATACAAGGTTAATTTTGATATTTATTTCCTTTACAAACATACATTATTTAATTGACACCAACTCTAATGTCACAATATGACTAGACAAATTAATGACACAGACTTGCTTTATTTGGACTGCCGATATACAAAATATTAAAAAATGATATAAAAGACTGATAAGACAATTTATAATACAACTTATATAGAATTTAATACTTAAATAATAATAAACAACAATAAAAAAAACTAATAATATGAGAAAACTAAAAACAAAACCTAATAAGACAATATCAAACAAAATAAATAAAAACTTGGGAATAGATGCACGCTTGGAAGTATACGAGAATGGAATGTAGAACCCATGGTTTGCATGGTGGAAAAACTGAAGAAAGAGAACCTGTGAATGAAATTGAATTGATGGAGATTGAACGTCATACAAACTCTATGATCAAACAAATTCATAGATTATAATATTAAATCATAAATAACTTTATGATCAAACAAATTCATAATATCTTTGAAAAACACCCTTTTTTTAATGTTAAAATACAAGTAGTTTTTAATCATTTGAGTTCCTATAAAATAGGAACTATCAATATCTTTTAAATTTATTTAATCTCAACAATTCTTTTAAATCTCTCATTCAATTTTAATTACGTGTTGTTATTATAATTCTCACACACATTACAAATAATACTAATCAAATAATATGATGTATTAATTAATAATTTTAACAATATTTTCAAAAAAATATATATTTTTTAAAAAAGAGATCTGATATCAAATATTGTGAATTTCATATATAATATCAGAAATATACTGAATAACATGCAGAAAAATATAGATTGCACAACAAAAGAGATGTGTGCACCAAATGTCTTAATATGAATTATATTCATAAATACCCTTAAGATAGGGAAACACCATACAACATTCATTATGAGTAAGGAATCACTCCAATATCACAAGTCTCTTAGAGAAAACAACCTCTTTATTAGAGCATATATTACAATTACAATATTTCTCGTTGATATCTTACGTAATAATATTCCCCTCATTATATAGACCCTCTTATAATAATATATGGGTATATAATTAATCTCAATGCAGGCTGACTCATTACCTAATATAATAAATACCACAAGTTACCCATATAACTCTATATAGGATACCCACTAGAAAGATATGTGCTACATGTTGACATCTCCACCCACCAATATACATTACAATATTATCTCTCTAGGTACACTACATTTCATGGATTAGAAGTAGCTTTAGTTATGTAGATTAACATTAGAGGAGGAGTAGAACAACCTGAATTTGTAGGTTGTTTACAAAACACAGTCCCACATTGAGTAGACTTCCCATTATTGTATGCAAATTGTAGGCGACAACAATCGAACATTTCAATGCATCAACAGTTTCTGGCATACCCTATGAGACTTAGATTTAACTAAAGGAACCCAAATTTAATAATTTGGTACTCATGATGGGATTCAAATAAATCAACTAATTCATATATTTGTCTACGATTTTGGTGAAAATATTATACCCATTGTAAGAATCCCTTCAGAAAAATACACCAAAAATGTTTCTTTTTTAAAATTTGTTCTCTCGAAGGTTTTTTAACTATTCTTTATTCCATCATGCTTGATAATAACTACTACAATTAATGCGAAGTAAATACAAACTAATTCTACTAATACCAAATTTTGAATTAAGTCTATTAACCTCTATCATTAATTCATTATCAGTTTAAGTACGCATTGACATAGCATTCACTCTTCCTTTAATTGTAGCAACTATCCAACTTTACAAAAATCTGACATTAATCATTCCTAAATCAATATCCTCATATTTCTAAAGTACAAACATATGATAATTGCTCATTCTTAGTCACATCATCATTTGTATTCCTTATATTTACATAATTACGGTAATACATCTTCTGAATAAATATTTTCTAAAATATAAACAATTACACTGCAGTTATATATAATCAACAAGCTTTCCCTTAACGTGAACAATGAGAAAGCAAGAGATCATCACTAAAAGCGGTAAAAACTGCATAAGATGCATAGAGGGAGAGTATCATAGAGATTTTTTCCTCCAACCACATAATATTTCAGATTCCTTGCACACAGCTCATCCATTGAGAGTGTCCCTACCCTTCATGAGAAGGATAGATACCAATCCGTTAAAAAGAAAGAGATCAATGTGTATGCAGATCAATACTCTAGCTACTCCACACATCATGATGTAAGTATAATAGTGAACTAGAATATGAACCGATACATTCCTAATTTATTTTAAAAAAAGAATCTAATCTTCGTCCTACGTATACATTAGCTATGGCCATAACATTGAATTTAACAAGTCCCCTTTGTCACATCCAAACTCAAGAATCTACTGAGTCTAGTGAGACTAAGATTTCCTACAATCACTTAGTACTCACATTCTGTAGTTCACTACTCAATCCTTAGGTTTTCCAAAACTACCCATCCTAATAGTACTTGGTGACCAATGATCTCCAAGGACAAAATAACTATGATTTTTGAAAATGTGTGAGGGATAACATTTCCATATGGGTGTCTCATACCACCCACGCAAGAGGATATCTTACTTGTACTTCAACAAAGAATAAAAATAATATATTAATGCACAATAATTATTCAACTAACATCACAAATCATAAACATAATTCAACAAACCTCTTGGCATGATTTCTTTATAGATGTTATTTAAGACAAAGCTTGATTCAAGTTTTTGTAAAAATGATTTTAAATTTAAGTTTCAAGATTATGAGTTGACAACTATCAAATAAAAGTTAAATGTGTAGGAGCATTTTCATTTTAATATAAATATATTTATTTAAATCATAAAACCTATTTGGATAAGGGAGAAAGATTGAATCAAATACCTTAAAGTAGAATGCCAATGTATTCTATAAAATGTAACTATGTTATTTAATGAATGAATATTTTATTAAATAATTGGTTGAATGAGCATATACCACTCTCAATTTCTTTGTTAAGGGTTCTAGTTCAAAGACAAAAACTATAATTAATGTCTTTTTAAGTACTTCCATTTGATATTCTGGCATGAAATAAAAAATGATGTTTAAATTTATACAATATTTAATTAATAAAATTTAAAAAAGAAGTCCATTTATAGGCCTAAACATTTTAAACTCTTCACTCATATGAAGATTGAGAGTAATGCAAAAATTAACATAACGGGTCTATTTATTGCAATGATGTTTGAGCTTATAAAACATGGATGCTTAAGTTACCGTACACTCATATGCCCAATTAAGTTAAGAACATATTGTGCTAGCAATAGTTTACTTCTTGGCCTTGAAGATAAATTTGGTGTTCACATGTTTGTCAAGGACTTATTATAATAATAACAAACATTGCCCTAATTTTTTTCTTCTTATGCTATAATTTATACTAGAAATTAAATTCCAGATTGACTAAATTTATAGTAAATGAAATTTGAATGAAATGTTGACTACAATCATGTCAAAAACCTTGTATAGTGCCATCAATAATATTTTAAAACATTAATGACATTGGTTGGGTGAACCCTAACACAAGATTATGCTTACAACATAAGTTACTCAACACTCAATGCTAACAATTACTCAATATGGATCTTTACCAATAAATATAGGTTTATATAAATAATCTTGTATTCTTCCCTAACCTCTAGTGTCGTGGATCTAAGTAGCCAAAGAAAATATTCCAATTACTCGTACTCAATACAATTGGCTATAGAGTAATTAACTTTATTGCTCAACATGGAAATTACTATCGGTGTATAAGAGGAATAATAGCTTGGCATACCAACACTTCAACCGACCCTGATACTTGATTTTACGCACCTTGAGGATGGTCTTATCCTCTCTTGGAGTGCTTCTCTTGTTCCCAACCAACCTTACAGTTGTCCGTCTCCTCTGTATGTATGTCAACCTCTCTAAGTTGTAATATGAATGTCTAGTTATCATAGCCATTCCTTAGTACCTTATATTCTCCCCTTGGCATCATTTTCTCTTCACTTGGGCCACGCTCTACTGATATCTAGGCAACCTTTAATTTATAAGAAAAGAAATCTCAACTGTCTAATAATTGTGCTCAACCGTTGCACTATGCACATGGAGGGTGAATGCCTGCTAGCTCTTAATTTTTTGGTAAAGTCTCTCCTATAATTTATTACAATTTCGTTGGCATAATTTTAGTTTTTCACAACCTATTTTGCTTTTAAGAGGATGACATAACCCATGAGGGTTCTTTGCTTTAGTTTGGAAGCTTCCAAGTTAATTTTTTTTTCTTTTACAAGAAAATTTTATATAAGTGTAAGAGGATATGTGCCTACCTAGAGAATTTTACATTTTCAAAAAAAAATTGGTAGAGGATTACTGATGGTTTGTTAGAAAGGCTTTAAAAATATCAAAATATTAATGTTGGTTAATAATGGAGTTTGCTTAGGTACTAATAATTATTCATAGCAACTAGGTTCAATACTAAAATGTGTAGTCTCAATAAAGCCATGAAATGAATAACAAATAGTTATTTTAGAGTTGAGATAAGTGATCATCATACACAATCAACACTGAATTCATAACACCAAATCTTAATGACTGAAAACAAATGCTATGAAATCGACATAGGGACAAGATTAAGAGCTTGCAACCAAGGTAAGTGATAGAGCATCTTTTATATAATAAAACACTCGTGTTTAATTATGTCAAAAAATAAGAGAAGTTATCGTATGATGTGTCACAATAATGTTTCCCCACATTTCACTTCTCTTACTTGAAAGGATTGATAGGGGTAAGGATGAGAACGTTAAAAATGTGTGACATTTGATGCTTATTGTTAACAATGCTAACACACAGAACACATGACTGAAAAAGGCAAAAACCCAATTGAAATGCCTACCCATACCTAAGGGTATGCATAGTTTACTGTCAGTAAAATTTAACCTCTATTCAACACTTTCTACTTCTTATCCTCGGATATCACATCTATCCATTTCTCCTCGATGGTACTCTCCCTCTTCTGTAGTGAAATAAACATGTGCTAAAATCACACACTCAAAAAAACCCCTCGAGTGGTTAACCCATGTTATAAATAAACCATTCCAATATATATACATCAAATAATTTTTCAAAATATAAAAATGAATCCATTTAATGTTGAACACTAAAATCATATCATTATTATTTGATGCTATCAAAAGTAAATCAATCATTTCGAATCCATTTGTCAATGCACATTACATTTGCTTGATACAAATCAACAAAATTATGTAATTCATTGTTATAAACACGTCACTTCTAACTAACATACAATAAATAATATATTTTCCGTTCAAACACATCAATTTTATAAGCCTTTATATTTGATTTGAGTCCAAAACAACATAATATAAATATATTTAGCTAAACATTCATTTCGTTCAAATCATGAATAACAATTATATGAACAGTTTCTTCAGTATTGAGGTTTCAACTAATATGTCCACATGGCACATCATGTGAACACAAAGCAAATAATTAGTCTATTAGAAAAAAAATGTGTAACATCCTCCCCCTCTAGGAAAAGGCATCATCCCAATGGCTACAGTAAAATATAAAATTCAACAAAACAAATGAGGAAAAGCCTTAGAGACTTATTCAAAATCTTCGTAGGTAGCATTTTCTTCAAAGTATTGAGACCTTACACTAAGAGACCTCTCTATTTTGTAAACTAAGTTTGTGAGTATAAATGATTCACAAGGGCTCTACCAATATCACTCTTAGATCCTACACCTACAAATATTCCAAATCAATGACATGTGGCATATCTGCATGGTAATATTTAAGCAAATAAACATGAAAACATTATGTAATAGTGATAAAACAGGAGGAAATGTAAGTATGCAGGTAATTGGATTGATTAATTCAAAGACATTAAATGGTCCTACATATATCAGAGGCAGTTTGGATGTATTTCCTAACTTAATGGAGATTTTATTTGGCTTTAATCTAAGAAAAACATTATCTCTAACTACAAAAACCCTAGGAGTTCTCTTCTTATATGTGTAAATATTTTGTCTGCTAGCATATTCTGTCAATATTTTTCTGATTCTTTTGACTTGTTCTTCCATATCTCAAAGCATTTCAGGTCTAATTACAACTCTATCACCCAGATTATCCCAACTGAGAGGAGTACAACATTTTATTCCATGTATGGTGCCATTTTAATTGAGGAATTATATGAGTTAATATATGCAACTTAACCAAAGGCAAATGTTTTCCCACTTGTATTGTTGATCCATACAATACATATGAAGAAAATATTCCAAAAATTGTTTCAATATCTCAATTTGACCATCTATTTATGCATTATAAGTTGTACTAAAGTTCAAATTTATTCCCAAAATTACATGCAATGTTTTCCAAAATTGAGATGTAATCCTAGTATCATGGTTCGAAACGATATTTTATGGTATTCCATGCAATATAAACACTTCCTGAACAAAACTCTTTTCCAAAATTGATGAATCATTTATTAAATTCCCAAATATAAAATGAAAAACCTTGGTGAGTTTGTCCACTACAACCAAGATCATGTCATTCTTGTTCTTGTACATAGGAAGTCTTTGAAAAAAAACCATACTAATAACTTGCCACTTCCATTTTTGAAATTCAAGGGGATACAAAGAACTGGTTGGGTGCACATGCTTATATTTGAACCATTGGCATTCTAAACATCGTGTCATAAAAATTTATAACATTATTTTTTAGTATTGGCCAAAAATAAAGTCATTTGAGGTCTACCATCATTTTAGTCACACCAAGGTATCTTGAGTAAAGGGCTATATGATCCTCCTCCAAAACTATGATACATAAATTACTAAGGTCAAGCAAATATATTTTTATTTTGAATCGAAGAAGTCCACCTCCTTATATCTAATATCCCTCCTACTTATGATCTCGACTATTGACTTCATCGACTACCTTGATCTTCAAATAGAATTCATCTGATGGCAGTTGATTTAATATCTACTATCAAAAAGTGGTCCTTACATTTTTTATAGTAATTATATATCTTCTTCGACTAAGGGCATTTGCCACTATTTTTCTTACCCTTTTATGCTCAATGTTGAAGTCATAATCACTTAAAACATATTTTCCTTTCGCTAAGATTTGGTTGAGTGAAAAATAAATTGAGTCCCATATTATTTGTCTTGAGATCAAAATGATTTCCTATAAGGAAATGTCTCCACATTTTTAGTGCACGAATAATTTCTACAAGCTCAAAATAGTATGGTTAGTAATTTATCTCATATTTCTCAAGCTTGAAAGACTCATATGCCACCACTTAGCCATCCTGCATCAAAACACCACCTAATCCTTCACTGAATGCATCTATAGTGATTGAAAAGTTTCCATTAGGATCAATAATCTTCAAAATAGTAGTAGTGGTTAACATTTCTTTAAGAATATGAAAATCATCTTCTCAGTTATTAGTAATAATGAACTTCTTGTCCTTTTTCTATAAGGATATTATTGGATTTCCTATCTTGGAAAATCCTTCCCCATACTTTGTATAATATCTTGCTAGACCCATGAAAGTATGAACTTCATGCACATTCTATGGAGAGGGCCAATCCATAAAAGATTTTATCTTGGCTAGCTCCATTGAAATCCCTTCTACTGAGATTATATGGCCTAGGTAATGCACTTCTTCCTGAAAGAAGGAACATTTAGATATTTTTCTATACAATTTGTGTTCTCTTAATCACCGTAAAACTAGGTTCAGATGTTGTATGCATTCTTCCTTTATTTTAATAGTACAAAACCATCCAAATAATCTCAAAATACACTATTCATCAAGTTTATAAATGTTGCAGGACCATTTTTATGTCCAAGAGTAAGTATGGTGACCTTGTAATGCCCATAATGAGCTATAAATGTTGTTCTTGGTATGTCTTCCTCTTTGATTCTTAGTTGATGATAACTTGATCTCAAATGTATCTTTGATAATATAGTATCCCCTCACAATTGATCAAAAATATAATCTATACATGGCAAGGGATACCTATTCTTGATAGTGGTTTTGTTTAACATTCTATAATATATGCACAATTTGAGAGTACCATCCTTCTTGAAAAAAACTATTGGGGCACCTCATGGGGATACACTTGGGTGAATCAAATGCTTTGAAATAATTTATTAAAATTGGGCTCTCAACTCAATCAATTATTTTATGTCATCTTATACGGTGATTTTGACTTTGCTTCTGAACTAGGTAAGATATTAATGTAGAAGTCAAATTCACTTTTTTATGGAAGCACATGTAATTCCTTAGGAAAAAACATACCTGAAAAAATGTAAAAAAGGATCGTAATCTATGATAGGATCCCTTTTAGATTTAATTTCATCTATGTGCACTGAGTAAATGACACATCCTTTTCTTTGAGATATTTTTAGATTCATGGATATAATTTGTTTCATGTTGATCTCCCGTTTAACTCCTTGAATTGGCATAGAGTGACCATTATCATTAAGGTATATGATTGTCTTGGTATAACAATCAACCTGAGCTCATTGTTTCCATAACCCGTTTACTCCTTATATCACATCATATGAACCTCATGGGGGAAAATATAAATTTATTGTTATTTTCAATCTAGTAATCTCTAATTTAGCTTCAAAATGATATTGATCTACTCTCCATTTTGATTGATTGTCATACTAAATTGCCCATCTATATTTCGTAAAGCTATATTTTATAAATAAATTATTCAAAATTTTAGGTGGTACAAAATAATTTGCTCTAGTATCTATAAGAAAAATAACAAGAAAACAAAATTTTCACCTAAAGCTTCTACTTGGGTTACTTGGAAATCGGCTTAACGGTTTCTCACTACTGCATGAATCTTTTGTTGAAAAGTTGTTTGGTGACTTGGAAATGTAGGCATTTTGAAATTTTATCCACTTGTATTATTAGGGCACTGATTGGCATAATGACTGCTTCCATAGATGAAACATCCTCTTATAGGACATGTCCCTTCCTTAGCTTGTTCTCCCCTAGCAAATTTATCATTTTTGTGATTGATATTATTATTGCACCCTTTGTTTCCATTGTTTGACTTGGAAAAAAATTCAATTCTAAAATTATTATTAGGGCCTAAATTTATACTACTTATGTTCCTTTTACTCCTCCAAATATTCTATCTGAAGGGAGTTGAATTTTTTTGTTGAGAACCTTTCCCTTTCTCCTTAAATTCCTTCTTGACTGCTAAAAAGGTGTTGAGTTTATATTCTTATTTTACTCCTATTTCAAAAAATTATTCCATAGTCGAAGGTCCATAAGGTAAATATGCACACCAATATGAAGATTCAATTCTAATATGAACTTTCTAATTCTGAATCTTTCATCCTTCTAGTATTGAGAGACATAAGTTAAGAGCTAAGTGAACTCCCAACACTCTGTAACATACATATACTCTTGCTTCAAATTTTGGAAATTGGTCATGTTTACATCAAATTAATGTTGTGGAAGCCATGTCTTCATAAAATATGATACAAAGACATTTCATGTGATGAATTTGTAAGTAAGTTCTTCTTCAACATTCACATTAATCTACCAGGATGAAGCTTCACATGAGAGTTGATATCTTCCCAAAAATACCTTGGTTTCTTTAGATAAATCTTTGAACTTAGAATACTTTTCCATATTTATCAGCCAAGGTTATGCACCATCACCAAATATGGTGTCTTTTTGATTTAGTGGTGTTATCCTTTTTAGATCCCTAGCTAATTATATTTCAAAACAAAGCTCTCTTTTGGGGACCATGTTGGTCATAAGGGTTTTAAACATTTTTTATGCCAGTCTTGGTGTTCTTGACCCTCCTTATTGTTAAGGTTTTGTTTATCATTTGGGTTTTCTTACTTATCTTGTTCTGAATTATTTTCCATACCATCTTCTGGATTCAATTCTTGAATATGTTGCTCTAAAGTACCTACTCTATCTTGGGCATTGATTACCATTTCCAAGTTTTGATTGATCTTGTTCATAAGTTTATTCTCTTGTTTATTACCCTCCCCATTATTGTGTGAACTATATTTTTCTATGCAATTCAAAAACATGAATGTGGGCATGAGATCGAAATGTTAAACCTAAGCTCTGATACCACAATGTAAGTACTCCTTCAGAGAAACACTCAAAAGATGATTATTTTTTTAATTTGTTCTATAGAATATTTATTAACTATTCTTGATTCCACCATGCTTAATAATAACTAATACAATTAATGAGAAGTAAATATAGAAATAAAAATTAATTCTACTAATACCAAATTTTAAATTAAATCTAATAACCTCTATGATTAATTAATTAATTATTGGTTCAAGTACACATTCACATAGAATTCACTCTTCCTTTAATTTTAGCAACTATCCAATTGTACAATAAATAAATTAATAATTTCTAAATCAGTATTCTCATATTTCAAAAGTACAAACATATAATAATTCCTCATTCATAGTTACATCATCATTAATAGTCCTCATATTTACACCATTACAATAATACATCTTTTGAATATAATTTTTTCAAAACATACACATTTACACTGCAGTTATACATAATCATCAAGTATTTCCTTAATGAGAACAATGAAAAAGTAGGAGATTGTCACTAAAGCTAATAGTAATTGTATAGGATGTAGAGAGGGTGAGTATCATAGAGATATTTTCCTCCAACCACAAAGTCTTTCGAATCCCTTGCCCACCTCTTATCTACTAAGAGTGGCCCTACCCTTCATGATAAGGATAAATAAAAATTTGAGTAAAATAAAGAGGTCAATGTGTATATAGGTCAATAATGTAACTACTCCATGTAATACGATGCAAGTATGATAGTGAACCAAAATATGAATTGATACATTCTTAATATATAAAAATTAAGGAATTAAATCTTACTCCTAAGTATACATTAGTTATGGCCATAAGACTGGATTTAAAAAGTACCCCTTGTTGCATTCAAACTCAATAATCTATTGAGTCATAGTGAGACTAAAGATTTACCCAATCACTTAGTACTCATGTTCTGAAGTTCATTGCTCAATCCCTAGGCTTTTTCAACCTACCTATTCTAATAGTATTTTGGTGACCAATGATCTCATGGAACAAAATAACTATGATCTATGAAAGTGCATGAGGGATAACATTTTTGTACAAGTGTCCCATACCACCCATGCATGATGATATCTCACTCATACTTCAACAAAAAATACATAAAATATATTGATGTATGTAGACACATAAAATTAGCCATTTTATGTCGATTTTAATCCTCTTACTAATCCGTATTAACATCATTGTCTAGTTAGTTTTTTTCTTGCACTAACATCTCTAGTCCAATCCCTATTCATTCCCCCTTGATCAATTACTTATTTATTTCATGATCAGATCATTTTCCATAAAATTCACATCACTTCCTATTAGTTAATTAATATCAATTAATTAACTAATCTTGTTTTCATGGGAAAATCCGTGAAATTTGGAATGCCATTATTTTCATAAATCAAATAATATTTTTTTCCTCACATTCTCCCACAAATCAATTTTTACTTCTTTTCTAATTTGCATGCAATATATTTTTCAACAAGACATGTGATAAGCATATGCCTCATCAATTCATTCTATTACACACTTCATCCCTCTTTTTTACACACTCCACCTCCCTCGTTTATGGGGAGGAGGATTAATCCCTAACCATAGATATTGCTCCAATATTGATGATCCACATCCATTCAAAAAACCTATAAATAGAATCCCCCCCTCCATTTTTATCAAGTATTGATGACACAACAAAGTGGTGCACTTTTGGAGAGCCACTCATACATCAAACCCATCACTTATCAATCCAAATCATCCATTTAGTAAGTGGATATGGTGTTTGTTTGATCATACACATCCACCAAAAGTCTTGTAACTACATCCATACATCCGATCACATCATGATTTTGGAAAGTGAATTACAAGAAGGTAAAACAATTATGTTTGTTTTCTATTTTGAATTGCATTCTTCTTAGTCTTACTCAATCTGGGTACACATGGGTAGCAAGCTAAGTTTTGATTTCTAATAATGAAGACAACTTTTGTTTCATGATGTTACATATGGCACACCTAGTAGGACCACAATCCACAATCAACATTGATATCCCTTAATCCTATTTTTAGCCTACAATTCAATACAATTCTAACCAACATTTTCCACGTTTATGTGAAAATCTTCCATAAATTTTTGTTCCCAAATTCTTGGTACAAATGTTTTGTGTAATGGTGTAATTGTAAGCAAAAGTGGCAAAATAGTCAAATTGGTGTCAAAATCACTCGAATGGATAAATTTAAATGAGATTGGTGAAATCACCAAATGGGTGTCAAAATCTCCTAAAAGGTAGAAAAATGGTCTAAATCAATAGAAACATGGTTTCTATTTTTTGTTTCTATGTTTTTTTGTAGAATGGTGGAATCACTCTTCTAAGTGGTGGAATCTCTTTGTTAAGTGGTGAAATCACTCTACTAAGTGGCAAAATCACCATGTTGTACTATTTTTTATTTACAATACCTACCTTCTAGAGGCCATAATTTTTGACTTGGGTGTCCATTTGACTTTCATTCATGGAAAAATGAAGGTATTGAAAATGTGCATGTAACCATAAAAAAATATGAGTGGAAAAATCGACATGCATAGTGGCATAATTGCAAAGAGAGTAATGAAATCACTATTGGTATTGACGAAAATGCATTTTTTATGATTTCTATTTGTTAATCTTTTACAATAGTAAAAACATTATTAGTAGTATCAAAAACATGGTTAGTCATAGTGGAATTGTTTACTTATCTTTGAAAACATGCTTTCTATTTTTTGTTTCTCTATATTTTCTAAAAAATGGTAGAATCACCCTACAAAATGATGGAATTATGAACATAGAGTTGACCAATTAACTTGCAAGACCTACAGTATTATCAAAGATCAAACCCATGACTACTAATATATTTTTTGTAGGTTATTACTCATCAAAGTCAAAATCAATCAAACAAACATTTATAACATTTCATTTTGGTGATTTAAAAATGAACACACATTTTAGATTCGATGCTTAAATCAAATAATTTCATTATTTTACTTGAGTGTATGTGTTTGTGTGTGATAGATTAAGTGTGTATACTCTCCCCTTGTCTGATTTCAGGATCCTCGGTGATAAAAAACACTTTGATTATCCTTCCCCCATCCTGAAGATAAAACTATTTATGCTCCCCTCTTACCCTTTAAGGGACCCTGAGGATCAAAAATAACATATATTCATTTTTTATTTTTGGTTGCATGAGTTAGACCTTGAGAACCAATTACAATTCCTTAAGGCGTGGTGATTGGGATTTCAACTCCCAATGTACGTACTAACCCCATGTTCTAGCGGGGTATATAAATTGGGAAGGAGTTATCAATATTGGCTAAGCAATTGTGTGTTTTAAGCACACTTTAAAGTGAGGAATTTTGCTCCAATACATAGGCTTCAATACGCAGGTCTCATACAACACTCCCGAGGAATTATTTTCAGTGACACTCTACTTAAATCTTACGACTAGAGTGGTCGTGAAGGGATAAGATCCCCTCACAAAGCATGTTATTGCCCTCTTCGATAAACTTGGGTCCCATAGTATTGAAAGGTATATAAGGGAAGCACCTAATTGAGATTTTTTTTTCTTGGTGTAATACCATTTAGCTACAAACAAATATCAGTGCAGGGAAAACAACATTCCTAATTAACACTCACCACATACAAATACCTAGTGAGGTTTGGGAGACCAACCTGCTTACCACTTTGAACAAGTAGATCAATGGGTATCATGATTAGTTGCATTGTACACCCTTATTTACTAAGAATAGAGATTGTCATTTATGTATTTGTTGTTTAATTTTTATCGAGACCTATATTGGTTGCAAACCTTAAACATTTCAAACAAATTTAAAGTCAAATCAAAACATCAAGTCCAAATTTCCATGTCAAAATGGGTCAACTTTGATCCAAATCAATTCAAAGTCAAATGTCTTAAATCAAGTCAAAATTTCAAAAGTCCAAAAATATGGTCAACTTTGACCAAATGCCCAAAATCAAATCAAAAGTTAAACATCATCTCAACTTTGACCAAAGCCCACTCAAATAGTCAAATTCAATCAACTTTGACCAAATCCAAACAAAAGTCAAATGTCAGGTCAAATAAGACCAAGTCAACTATCTAAAATTCAAATCTAAGGTCAAATTTAACTAAGTCAAAATAATTCAAATGTCCAGAGTCAAGCATTCCAAGTCAATCATCCAAAATTAGGTCAAATTTGACCAAGTCAATTCTAACTCAAAAGTCAAATCAGATCAACCTTGATAAAGTTAACCATGCAAGTCAAATCAAATCAAGTCATATTTAACCAAGCCAAGTCACATCAATTTCAAATCAACCAAACATCTAAATTCAAATCAAATCTTAGTCTTTCCATTCATTCTTTTACACTTATCGATTTGGAACCACAAAGATCACAACATCTATCTTTTCTCCCATCTAAATCAAAACCTCAATAATCAAAATCCAATCTAAGCTTAATCAAATAAAATATTGAACATTAAACATCAAATAAAATTCAAAATTATAATCAAATCACATCAACCAATCCTACATCAAAACCTATCTAGACCCATGACATTCCACAACCCTAATCCTATTTTGGCATCACCATCCTAATGTCAAGACATGATTGAACAAATCCTACATATTAGCCAATAAGTATCCCACCTAGTATCCCTTATTGGCCCTTCATCAACCAGTCTAACACCTAATTCCCTTGAGTCACAAACATCATATAATCCACTTTCCAACACCCATCCATCCCTAGAGACATAGCAAATCCAATGATCCAATCATATTCTACCATCACCCTTCCAAGGATGGTTCATCTATGAAATGACCAAGTACATCCATATTTGAGAATCATCAATTAGGGATATTTAAATATCCCCTTCCCAATCACAATCAAACTCTTCCAATTCAAGTAAATGTCAATACAATCATTGTTCAGTTATTTTTAGTTACATATAGCTTTGGCACTGAAGTCTAACCTAATGCGCTAGCCCTTTCACTCAATATTTTGGTCTTGCTTACTCACTCAAAGTGCATGGCAATGTATCAGTTTCTGTAGGTTTTGTATCACGGCTTAGATAACTTGTTCATATTCATAAATTAAATGAAGATTATGTAGAGGCATAAACTTACTACTTTAATCCTATGAGTTCTAGATTCGATTAATATCATCACATATATTATATTCATCTTATTATTTAGCATTGAGTGCTTAGAAAAGAAAATATGATCAGGTTTCTTTCACTTAAAGATTTTAAACATAGTTCCTATCATCACTCATAGTAACACAAATTGATATAACATGTTGTCATATATTAAGCTTAAAGATTCACTACAAATACATTAAAGAATTCATCTGTCCATCTACCATCATCACAATGCTTTACAATAGGGGTATTTATACTTGTTTTACCTTGACCAAGTGTTTACAATCATTAATCACATGAAGAGCTAGCCAACAAAATCTCAATAGATTGAGATTCATAGCACTTAACAATTAGTTCTTCCTACATATCTAGGCATTTTTGCCCCCTATATCCTCGCTCTATGTTATATCTTTGTTGCCATGTGTTCCTCTTCTTGCGGGTTGGTACAACACTTCCTATATATAAGGTTGAAGTGACATGTTTGATCATTCTTCCAACTTCTCTCACTTCTCATGCACTCCCCTACTCTTCCACTTTTGTTCTAAGTCTTACATCCTTGGGTTCCTCATGATTCATTCTCTTCTAACTAGGTCCTCTCATGTTGGTCCATTTTCTCTATTGTCCTCTTGTACCCCTTAGGTTCCACACCATGATGATTTTGTGCCTAAAAGTTTCATACCATGATCCTTCTATGCCATGGTTCTCCCATGCCATGCTAGTTTAATGCCCAAAATGGGACATTATTTAGTCAAAATTTATGGGCTAACATCACCCCACACTATGCTCTTAGTCTGTCTTAGACTAAGCAGTGTTAGCATCCTCCAAAAATTTAGGGCTTGATTGATCAAGTTTCTTCTTCAAATTTTCCCAATGGGACAATGCCTTGAGAAGCTTTGTAGTTATATCTTTTATGGTTCCTTTTATTTTCTTTATCTCCTATAGTAGGCTGGGGGTCCTATTAGCCTTCTTAACTTGTTCATCTAAGGATGCAGTGGCCTCCTTCTGGATGTCTTCGAATGTAGAGACCTAGTTGTAAATCTATCCTCAAAGGGATACAAAATTTTTATTAAGTTATTGACAATGTTTATTGATATAGTCTTCCATCATCTTTACATCCCTAAAGGCTTTTGCATGCTCAGTGCAGTCTTTTAATAGGAGTGCAACATCAGCCAATTATTAATTTTGTGCTTCTTTATCTTGGAGCCAAACCTCCAAGACTTTATTAGGGCATGTTATCCATGAAAAAATGTCATCCAAAATGGGGATAACCTCCCCTACTTTTTTTATGGCACATTTGCAGACGTCTACAGCCATGGTGAATTGTTTAGCCAATTCTAACCCCTCATCTTATGGCATGAGTTGATCCTTGCATCATTTGATCAACAATTCCACCAGGGTCTCCAAATTTCCTATGGCATCCCCATCAAGGGTTACATCATCTACTATCATTGGGTCTTCTTTGAAAATTATTTTTCAAAGGTTTAAAACCCTTACTTTTGCCTTGGTGGCCTCTTGAAGTTGTTGTTTTAACATGGCCACTTCCTCAGTAAGTGCTTGTTTCTTTGCAGCTTATTTATTGTATATACTGACAACTCTGGCATGTTTCTTTTCAACTGTGCATGCATCAAAATCTAAAAAAATATTTTGGCACGTTATTTCCATGCCTAACTTAAAAAATGTAGCACTTGCAAGAAGAGGGGAGATCCTTTATAGATCTACCCATAATGGTTTTGGTAGCACTTGAGCATCCAAGCCTAAGAAAAGGTTGTCCTGTGAGAGTTCAAACTCACACTCCTCATTTTACATGTCAAGTAGGAAGGACACTTTCTTCCTTATTTCTAGAGTTTCTTCCTTTAAGAGGAAGTACAGCCAAAGATAGAGAATATTTTCCTAAACACCAAACTGATAACATTCATGTGTATTGTCAATTTCACCTTTATCATGTCCCTTTGAAGTCTCAATCAATCCTTTCCCCTTATTAGGGTCACGGTTATGCTCATCCTCCTTGTGGCCATTAGCGGTTATATCTATTTCTTCTTCACTATCCCCTTCTTCATTATATTGTGTTTCAACTTCAAACAATGAATCATCAGAGGCAATTTTCTCTTCCTACATAGGGGAGGGAGTCTTCTTAGAATCTAAACCTAAGCTATGGACCTGTACCTCAGGGACTACTTGTTGGAGTGCTTGTCCTTAGGGCCTGCTCATGGGAATCTCTTATAGTAGTACTTAGGGGAGATGGTAGAGGCAAAGAAGGTAGGGGTAGAGAAGGTGGAGGTGGAGGTGGAGGTGGAGGTAGAGATGGTGGTGGAGAAAGAGGGAGAGTAGGCTGAGAAGATGAAGGGTTGGGGAGTTAAGAGTGTGGAGGTGTAGAGTGTAGAAGTGTAGACCACAGAGGAGATGAATAAGTATGAGGAGATGGGGATGATCATGTAGAAGGTGAAGGGTGAGGTGGAGGTGGCATAGAGGGATGAGGTTGTTTAATTCTAAAGGAATACACCTTTATAGTATTTTATCATTTTTGGGGGGCCTAGTACCCACTTGTGATGGTGCCCACATCTGACCTCTTCTTCTTCTTCAAAGGTGGTGTTGAAGGAAGTTTCTCCTTAGGGTATTTGCCCTATGGGTTCTTTCAGGGGTACATCATGTAGAATATTTTATGAAATTTCTCCCCAACCAATGTTTGTTTGACCTGTATGTCAGTCAGGTCTATCTCCAACTTATCCACATAGGCCTTCTTTCTTGGATAAACATATAGCTTATAAAGAGTGTGAATCTCTGAATTGATCCTTTCAGTCTACAAGACAATAGGATGTGCATTATATATCCAATTAATAGAGTCTATGAAGTACCACACTGAGAAGGCATATGGTAACTTAAGCTCTAAAAAGAGATATCTGGATAGATTCATTTGGATTCACATGATGGAGAAATGTTGTTTTATAGCAAACTATGCATGTTCTCCAGCCAAAGGGGGTAGGTCCTTGGGGATACACCACTCATCCTTGAAAATCACCTTCATCCCATCGAACTAGTACCTCATCTTGATCTTGTATGATTGGGTAATGTGGCCAGGGAAAGTGAATGCCTTGTATCACCTAGTGGGGGACCTGTGTGTTGGAGTATACACCCACTTCAACACTCTAGAACTAAAGTTTGATACCCCAATTTCATCAAAAACCAATAAGAGGAGGATTACCCCCCATGGAAACATGTACTTCAGCTCCTAATGAGCCCTTTCCTTGTCTTCAACAATATTTTGGGTGAAGTACATTACCTAGTTGTACTTCAACCCTTGCAAGACCTAATGAGCAATGTAGAGGTGAGCCATGTCCACCTCTTTCTAATGATCGGTCCCTCTAATTTTGGTTGAGATGATCTGTTTCACAACTCAAAGGGTAGGATCTTGCAGGTTCTTGATGTGCATAACATGCCCCTACTTTTAATACATCAGCATCATGGCAGTCTTCTCTATCACCTCAGTGTCAACCAAGTCATCAATTACACTTAGTACCAAGCGCTATAGTCTCGTGACCTTGTTGATTTTTCAGGGGTGATCTTCATGTTGTGCCCAGTAAAGTAGATATAGTCCTCATGGATGCACGAAAGGAGGAATTGAAATACCTCTATGGGCTTATCAATATAGGGCAATTTTAATAGCTAAAATAATCCTATAACATCTAGCTAGTTAAATATTGTGAGGTCATACACCAGTTGGCTCCTGATATTGGTGGCAACCACCTGATAATCATTTTGGAACTCAACCTCGTTCTTAGGTTGGCAATGATTTTAGTAAAAAATGGTGTAAGTAAAGACCTTAGAGACCTAGTTCTCCACATGCAACACCAAATATAGATATTGCATCTCTTTAATAAATAGAGATGGGGGTGGGTATGCTTAAGCTTTCTATGTTGAAGATGGCTGGGCCTGCTTCACCTTGCACACCATACTTTCCTTTCCTTCTTCCATGTTTTGTTCCTCTTCTCCTCTCACATTTTGTACTTATTGTTCTAGGTGTTGTGCTTATTTTTATAGGGTCTCTTCCCTAATTAGAACCCAGTCTCTTTCATTCACCTCTTCCTCTTTAGGGATTGTTGGCAAGGTTTTAAGACTCTAGGACTTTTTCTTAGGCCACATTACCCTTCGAGGACCCTGAAGTTTAATGTGTGGTCTTCCAACTTTTCTAAAGGAATATGTGTTTGCAAATTGTAGATTTAACTTTTTGATCTTAAGCAACCTTTAATGGTAGACCTAAAACTCTCAAAACTAAAGCTTTTTCCAACAAAATAGACTTTAAACCGATCTTCTTATTCTTGGTAATGACTTACATGGTTTTTTAGGATATAAAAATGATTTGACTGTCTCAACTCTGGTAATCACTTGATCTTTGGCTTTGGTAGTCACTTTAATCTTTGGCTTTGTTAATTCAAAAATAAATGCAAGGTAAAGTGTGAAATGGGTTTAACTTGTCTATTTATAAGCTCTAAGGGGTTTACCTTCATTAATGCCTTTCCATCACCCATCACTTCATTGTGTTTAATGTAGATCTTTAATAGCCACCACATTTGGATAATTGATTTTTGTAATTAATGCATTAACGGTATTATCCCATCATGTTGTTGGCATATTTTATTTTCATAACAATTATTTTTGCATTAATGGCATGTCCCATCTTGCACCTTTATTTGAAGTAGATAAGAGTTGTGTCCCATTATTTTTGTGGGGTGGGAGACAACAGTCTTTTTTAAATTTCTAATTTATGGTGGGAACCTTACCCTTTCATGTCTTAAATGACTCCCATGCCTTAGAACCTTGCATGTCCATGCAACTCACGTGCCTAACTAACTTACGTGCTTTTCAATTTTGCCTTTTTAAACTTGATTTCTTACCCCACACTAAAACATGTCATGGTCCTCCATGAAAAGAACAGAACTTAAATAAAATTATAGAAAGGTAAATTTGCATGCAACAAAGGCAATGATTTTATTGAAAGCAGTAAATCCTAAACTAATGGCACAAGCCTTATTGAATACAAAAACTTTAGTGAGTTCGAAGTGAAATACAGTGTAAGTCAGCTTCCATTATAGTGCCTAATAAGGAACTAACCATCCATCCTTCGTAACTGACATGCTCCGGTAGGTCTAATGTTATGTTTTATAAAAGGGCCATCCCAATGTATGTGAATCTTTCCTGGATGGCACGTAAACTTAGAGTCATACAAAAAACCTTTATTCCTAGAGAAAATGTTTTGTTCTTTATGTGGTGATCATGCCATGCCTTCTACTTGCATTTTTCCACATCCTAGCTCCAATGAGCAATGAATCAAGCCTCATAAAGTTTTAATAATGTGTCTAGGTGCAATTTTAATGATGATTCTTCATCTAGTTGTCCTACACGTGTGATACGTAGAGATGGTACTAATAACTCTACTAGAAGTACTACTTCCTTGCCATACACCAAGTTAAATGGTGTGCTTTTATTTAGCCGCTTATATGTTATTCAATAATCCCATAGAATTGTAGATACCTAATCATTCCAATCTATTCGACCAATGTTACTGATCTTTTTCAAAGTGGTACCTAGGATTTTGTTGAAAGCTTTAGTAGTGTTATTGGTTTGCGGATGATATGGTGTGGTTTTATGGTGCATGATCATGAACTCAACCAGTAAGATACAAATTATCTCAGTCAAAAAATGGGTTTTGTGATCACTTGTGAAACTCAAGGGGCATCCAAACTGAGTTATGATATTTTCCTAATGAACCTCATAGCAGTAGTAACAATACAATCCTTTGTCAACATAGATTCAGTCCAATGCATAAGATAGTCAGTTGCTACAATGATGTACCAAAAACATGTATATTATCTTGCTAGAGTGATAGGACCAACAAAATAAATAACCCATTTTTCAAAGGGTTCTTGAGAAGGGATGGGTTGTAGAGGCATAACATCTCTTCGATTAGGCTTGCCTACATGTTGATAGATATCACATTGCTTAACATATGCTTTAGCATCTTGGAAAAGAGTTGGCCACCATAATCCAACTAGCAAAACCTTTTGCATGGTAGCCTCTCCAGCATAGTGTCCACCAACAATACCTTCATGAACTTCACGAAGTATCTTGAGGCATTCATGTTGCATCACACAACATCAAAGAACTTCATGGACCATTTTGTAAAGATCACTTACTATAAGTTGTCCAATTGGGGAACTAGAGAATATAAGTAGTGACTAACTATTTTTTTCATGTTTTAAAATCATCCTTACAAGATCAAGTCCATATGAAATGATCATTATGCTTTAGAAGTTCTTCCAGGGGCATGACAATATTTGCATAACCATGAATGAAGTTTTTATAATAACGTGTGTGACCTAGAAAGGCATGAACCTCACTCTGAGTCTTGGGCATTGGAAGGTGAAGAATAAAAAATACCTTCACTAGGTCTACTAAGAGTCATTCCTTAAAAATAATATGTCCTAGGAGCACACTAAAAGGTGTTGTAAACAGGCACTTCTTTAAGTTTAATGAGATTTGTAAGACCCAACCATAAGTCTGAGGTTAATGCAATGGTCCTTGACCAAACCATATAGCATCCAATCATCCAAATAGACTTGGAGGAACTTATGGATGAAGTCTTTAAAGGCTTCAATTGCTATTTGTGAAAACACTACTAGGGCATTTTTCAACACAAAGGGCATAATAATATAGGCAAATGATCCCTATTCAGTGGTGAAGGTTGTCTTGGGTTGGTCTTCTTCAACTATTTGGACCTGATGGTACCCTAAGAATCCATCTATAAAAGAGTACACTTTACAACTAGAAATCCCTTCAATGATTTATTTAATGAATGGTGTTGGAAAGGGATATATTACGTAGGATGCATTGAGCACTTGATAGTCCACATAGATACAGATGCATCTATCATTTTTGATACTAATCACGATGGGACTAACCCATTTGGATTCAACAATGGGATTGATTAGTCTAGCATTGAGCATACTCTCAATCTCATTTTTAACATGTGCTTGGAGATTAAGATTCATCCTATATGGGCATTTTCTACTAATCGAGCATTGTCAACTAGCTTGATGTACATCTTCCCTAAGGATAGGCGGACTCCCTTCATTTCACTATAGTTCCTTGGGAAGACATCTTAATATTCTTTTAGAAATTTAAATATTTTTGTAATCACCATGTTAGTCCAATGGTTTCCTATTGTAGCCATCTTTAGTTATTGGTCCAACCGATGTTATGCTAAATAGTCTGAATAGACCCATGGTAAGGGTTGTTCGTATCGGTATTTGTGTCCTAAACAGTTCTTGTGCCAACTTTTGTAGAAATATCTAGATGGTTGGATAGTGGGTCAAGTAGAGTGGATCCTTCTCCTTCATCTACTTGGAAGACAAGCTTTTATTTTCCCAAGCGAATCTCTTCATGTTGGTTCGTATCAAGGACTGGCATAGGTGCAGGTCCTTAGTGTGTTGATGGTTTATGGAATAAGTATAGGGGATCCTCAGGGTCCTAATGGACAATCCTCAGATGTTATTCCATAAGACATGGGTCACCTATGACTGCTTCATGCATGGCTTGGAGGGTGAGGCATAAATCCATTCTTGGTGAAGAATAGGATAGTGCCAACTTCATGTTCTCCTTTAGCAGAGTCTAAAACCTGGAACCCATATGTTGCTCTTCATGAACATACCATGCTCATGTTCAAGTGCATAAAGTCCCATAAAAAGCATGTACCCATAAGTATTCTTGTAAGTAGGACTCATCATTTTGCCACATGGTTTCACAAGCTTTGATGTGGAGCTTAAGGGCTTTTATTATACTATATTTGATTGTTCCTCTTACTTTGTTATCATTATGGAACTGGTGGTGTAAGGTTGAGTGTCCCTAATACCACTAGAAGATTCATTCACAATGGGTTCACTACCATCGTTTAGGTATGCCATTAAAGAGATGAACCAAAGATTGAAGACAATCTTCATCAGTTTAGTAAAATTCTTCAAGGAGATGGATGAAATCTCGAACTTCCATCTACCCATGGAACCTTAGAGCCTCATAAAGTATTTCAAATGGAGTCTCTATGATGGGTCCCTTCATACCATTTTGAAGCCACAATCTTCTACCAACCCTTATTCTCCCCTTCTAAATGTGTGGCTCATGTGCAAGAGAATTTATCCATCCATTGGTATAGTTTTCAATCCAAGATCAACAAATAGCTTATTAATTTCAAAAGAAAAAATTTTAAGCTAATGAGCACATGTTTTTCGAAGGAATTGGGACTTAGCTTCTTTAGGGAATGAATAGGTGGTCACAACGTACTCCATAATGTAATTGTTTAAAACTCCTTTCCACCAAAATTTGACTACTTACATCCATAGGGATTCCAGTCATGCTACAACCCTTTATCATTCTAGCATCCAAGACTACCTCCTTCTAAGATTCCTTGATTATCCTTGAACATATGCTATCAACCAAGCATGTAAGTGAATTCGGACCTCAAAAAAGAAAGTTTTATACAATGGACTATAGATATTCAGCTCCACCCACTATCGTGCTAAGATTTCTAGCTCAAACTATGAAACTACAAAATTATCTTCAACATTGGTAACCCATTCTTCTATATTCTCCAGCGTAATACACTCAAACATTTTTCATGACTATGCTTCAAGTGCTTCAGGTCCCAATAATGGAACCAAAATATTGGGTTATTTTTAGTTAAGTCCAACTTTGGTGTTAAAGTCTAACCCAACATGCTAGCACACTATCCCTTTCATGCAAGATTTTGGGTCTTGCACACTCACCCAAAGCACACGGTAGTGGACTAGTTCCCATAGGTTTTGTATCATAGCTTGGATAACTTGTTCATATTCATCAATTAAATAAAGATTATGTAGAAGCATAAACTTACTACTTTAATCTTATGAGTTCTAGATTTGATTAATATCATCACGTAAATTATAGTCATCTTCTTATTTAGCATTGAGTGCCTAGAAAAGAAAATAAGATCAAGTTTCTTTCACATAAAGAGTTTAAACATAGTTCCTATCATCACTCATAGTAACACAAATTAATACATGTTGTCATCTATTAAGCTTAAATATTTGCTATAAATACATTAAATAATTTGTTTGTCTATCTATCATCTTCACAATGCTTTACAATAGGGGTATTTATACTTGTTTTACCCTGACCAAGTGTTTAAAATAATTAATGGCATAAATATTTGGTCAATGAACTCTCAAAAGATTGAGATTCATGGTGTTTAATAGTCAGTTCCTCCTAAAAATCTAGGCCTTTGTGCCCCCTATATCCTCGCTCTATGTTATATCTTTGTTGCCATGTGTTCCTCTTCTTGCAAGTTGGTACAACACTTCCTATTAATAAGGTTGAAGTGACCCATTTTAATCATTTTTCCAAATGCTCTTACTTCCCACACGCTCCCTTAGTCTTTTTTATGAATAAATCAAAAATTGATGTGAAACAATTTCACAAAATCGTAGTAAGAAGATCTATGAATAGAGATGCATAAAGAATAGAAATAAAAATGCACAAAAAGAAGACAAGATTTAACATGATTCACCCAATTTAGGATACATCCACCAAGAAACACTTGCTCAGATTTTATTATAAGACACAAGATTATAATCCACTCTCATATTTATCTTTTCATGATTACAATGCATAAATATTGTTTGGAGGTACACTCTACAAACTCTCATGAACTCACACTTGAATTCACACACTATATTCTTCCTTCTCAAACCCTTGTTCTCTTGATGTATTACCTACTGAATATCCATCTATATAGAATACATCAACATAGTAGTTTTACAAAATAATGGGTACTAAAACTATGGGCCAAGTCAACCCAAAACATAAAGAGTGTATAGTACATTTTAAATGTACAGTATTTGAAATACATTGTAATTTAAAAATAGGCTCCAAAACATAAAAAAAAATTGCTTTTGTTCCAAGTCCTATGTCATCAAGTTCCTCATAACTCATTCTCTTCTAACTAGGTCCTCTCACGCTGGTCACTATTTTCTATTGTCCTTTTGCACCCCTTAGTTTCCACTCCACAATGCTTCTATGGCTAACAATTTTATGCCATGATCCTTCTACACCATGGTTCTCCCACACCATGTCAGTTTCATGGCCAAAATGGGACAACACTTAGTCAAAATTTTAGGGCCAACAATCTTTAACCAATCCATCTTTGATGAATCCACTTTTATCAAATCACCCATCTTCAACCAATCACAAACCATTATTGGCCTACCTGTCTTTGATGAAGGACCCATCTTTGATGAGCCAATTTTCAATGAACCATCATTTGTCCAATTACCCATCTTTGGTCAGCCTATTTTTGACCAAGCACTTGTCTTTGATGAACCACCAATATTTCATGAGCCAATATTCGATGAACCATCATTTGGCCCATCACCCCATCTCACATCACATATCTAACCATCTGCCACCCAATACTGCCGATGCGAGTTTTATGCACACCTAATTCATGAACAAGGTAGCCTCTAATGTTTTGGGATATTTGTGGAGGTAAACTCCACTTTGGAGTATGAGTTGTAAGTATGGGTTAAAAAAAACTAGGTGGTGAAATAGTCGATTAAGTGTGTAGGTTGTTAACCAAGTGTGTATGGGTGAATAAAATCTAAAAGAAGACCAAAATATTATTTGGGTTAGATGGGTGATAGTCTAAGATATAGTGGGTAGATCTCAAAATAAACTCAAAAGAGGAAAGAAGGGTAAGGCAGAAAAGGAATTCATGATTAAAGAATGTTCTTTTTTTCAATCTGATTTCAAAAAGGACAAGGGCCTAAAACTCATGCTTGCAATTATCTATTGTTGCATGCTAACTCACAAACATAGTGAGGGTGTCTAAGGAAAAGGAAACAATTAACTTTTAAATTATAGCCAAAGGTTGTTGTCACTAGGATTGTTGTTGTAAAACCAAAGTGAGAGGTGATGATTAAGACACTAAGAGCACCTAATTCTATTATTATAAAAATTAGGAGGCTATATCAAAATAGACCCTTTTATACAATCTAAAACCATTCAATAGCCCTACTTAAATATTATGATGTATGCCAATTCAAAACAGTTATTGTCAATTCTAAATTAGATAAAACTCACTAATCAAGTAAATAAGAAACTTCAAAATTGATATTGCATTTAATGAAATACTAAGTTATTAGTTTGAAATGAATTCACAATCAAATCACATGAATTTGGATAATAAATTCATATTACATAGTTACATGACAATCTAAATATCTCTTCATGTATTGATAAAAATTCCAACTCCCTTTGAAATGGGAGAATTACATGTATATTTAGATTCAGGGAAGGGGTCACCTCATCCTCCAAATTATTATAAAATAGGAAATACATGTGATTAATTAGAACAAAAGTTATAACCCAATGCAAAATCTGTATGTATAATTTTGAATGGCCAAAATTATTTTTCTAAGACAAGATGCATATTACAAAATCATGCAACATGTGCATGTTAAAAAATTACACGTTAATAATTATATGCATCATGAGTAGTATAAAATAGAATGAAGCCTCAATTTACATACATTATATCTCACACAAGGTGTGTATATATATATATATATATATATATATATATATATATATATATAAAATCATAAGTCGTTAAGGTTTACTTTACACTGGAGCTTGCATAGCCGAGGGAGTAGAGATTGAAGTGGTTGGCGAGGTTGAACTAGAAGTTCTTGTTGTAGCTTGCATCTTCATCATTTTTTTTAGATAACACTTATATCCCTGATCATACTAAGTCTTGATTATGTCCATGTTTAGAACAGATGTCTTGTGCACCCTAGAGACTTCTGTCAATAGGCATCTATGCTCTACCTTTGAAGTTTTGAACTCCACTAGAAATATCTCAACCTCCATCATGTTCTTTCTTGCAAAGCTAATTTCAAGCTCAATTTTTTCCAATATACATCTTTGAATACCCTGTTTGAAATTTGTAGTCATCGTTGGAGTAGCTTATCAAAATTATCCATGTTCATCAAATTTCTTGAAGTGTCCCTTACTTGAGGAATTTTTAATTCTTAAAAAATTTATATAACTTACTTTTTGTGCTTAAGAGTCAGTTCAAAAATAAGAATACCAAATTCAATAGTGGTTCAGGTAGCAAAAAACTAGGAAATGGTTCCAAGGGCAGTTTTAAGGGAAACCAATAGTATGATAGGAAGTGACCACCAGGAGGTTGTATCATCTATGGAGGTGACCATTTTGTGTGTGAGTGTACTCAGGATAAGTTGAGAAAAAAAGGTTATGACACTCAACGAGGAACTTTTCAACAATGTTTCATGTAGTAGTTGATAATCGACAAGTTAAATTCTAAGCTTCACCCAAAGAACTATCAAGTATTTTGTTTGAACATTCAATTTCTATTTTGATAGATACATGGACTACAAAATGTTTTATAGCTCCTAGAATTCTAAATAAATTGTCTAGAATAGCTAGTGTAATGATAAATACATGATCAATATAATATGGAAATGACTTAAAAATCCAGGTTGGTAAGTGTTTAGTAGAAGCATAAATTAGGTTGCTAGAATTCACAATGGTTGTGGATCTTTTAGTAGCACCACTAGGGTCATATAATGTGATCTTATGAGTCAATTGGCTTGCGAATCATAAGTCCAAGGCTGACTATTATCTGAAAAGAGGGGAGTGTCTTGATGATTTTGTAAATCAGATACTAATTCAGGGTGAGAAAGGGGAGTTAAGGCTTAGGTAGAATTATGCAATGCAACTCAAGAAGGCCTAAGGTAAGGGATGTCAAGCATTTATTGTTAAGATAAATGAAATGAATAAAACTAAGGAACCATCAATTGAAGATTATCTTTTCCTTGGGAATTTTCATGATGTGTTTCTGGAGGAATAACTAGGATTGCCTCCTAAATAGGAGTTTGAATTCTCAATTGATATCAAACCAAGATCAAAACCTCAGTCTAAGGCTCCATATAGAATGACAACCATTGAATTAGTAGAATTGAAGGCACAACTTCAAGAATTATTATCCAAAGGATTGATCAAACCAGGTGTGTCACCATGGAGTGTACCAGTTGTCTTTGTTAAGAAGAAGGATGGCACTCTTTGACTTTGCATTGATTATGGAATGTTAAATAAAGTGACCATTAAGAATAGGTATCCAATAGCTCAAAGAAATGATATTTTTGAATCATATATAGGGAGTAATGGTCTTTTCTAAGATTTATCTTAGAGAAAGATATCATCAATTAAGGATAAAATATGAAGATATTCTAAAAACAACATTTATAACTTGCTATGGGTATTATGAGTTCAGAGTTTTACCATTTGGGTTGACAAATGCACCTGTAGTGTTCATGAATCTCATGAAAAACATGTTCAGAGATTACCTAGATTATATTGTTTTGATCTTTTTAGATGACATTCTAATTTATTCTAAGGATGAAGAAGAACATATTCATGTTTAGATGTGAAGTCACTATTCACATGCACTATTCATTCATGGTGATGTGGCCTGGTGGTGATGTGGATGGTTAGTGATGTGGCTAGGTGAAGACTTGACATGACTTACGATGGGTGGTATGGCCCACATAGCATCTTTGAAAGTCAAAAAAGGAGGTGAGAGAAAGTGGGATGAATTTTTTCACTAAGTCACATGGGTTGGCTTATGGAAAGCATGTGAGGACATAATGAAAGTGGATCAGATGTTTTTACTTTAGGCATGTTTTGTGCGGTGTAGTTGTTTATGGGCTCTTTTTAGGTGAGGTCAAAAGTGAGAAGATTTTGACTCACACATGTGTGCACATGGAAAAGTGAGAGACAAGGATCACTTTTCTTGATTGAGGTCACATGTGGAGTGGGTGAGCACATGGGTGTGCACATGGAATGGTCAAGTGTGCATTATGAGATGCCATTCAAAGGCTTAACTTGGCACATGTGGGGGACATGATTCTCTATTCATTAATAGTGTTCCCACATGGAGTATGGTACAATTTTATCCTCTCTTTCTATTTTCTCTCTATGTTATAAATTTTATTTAATAACATGAGCTCTCCTTGGTAAATTAATCTTGTTAGAGGTGTAGGAATGCTTGCCGTTGCGCCAAAAGGTCGACCTGTTAACGCCCGATACAAACCCCAGATAAGTACCCACGGGAGGCTGTTAGTCCATGTCACGAATCCCTAAGGGGGATGCTGGCGATTAGTCCAACAATCCCCCCCTCAGCATCACCCGAGGGGATTCGAACCCGTGACCACGGCTCTGATACCAATTGTAGGAATGCTTGCCGTTGCGCCAAAAGGTCGACCTGTTAACGCCCGATACAAACCCCAGATAAGTACCCACGGGAGGCTGTTAGTCCATGTCACGAATCCCTAAGGGGGATGCTGGCGATTAGTCCAACAAGAGGATCCATGCAAGCTGCAAGCTTGGAATTTGGATCATGTAGGCTAGGTTATGTTGGGTTCACAACTTGAATGCTTCAAGTGGAAGCATTGAGTGCTTTATTTGTAAGCACTGAAGGAGTTGATATGAAGGAGATGTTGTAGAAGATATGTTGATGTTGAGTTTAATATGAAGCCTGGAGCTACCATATTACCCATGGTTTTTCCTTGCACATTACAAGGTTTTCAGGTAATCTATGTGTAATGTGTCCTCTTGCTTGTCTTTATATTTGTAGCTTGTTTATTTCACATTTATTTGCTTGCACTGTAAGATATAGTTCATCAATATAACATGTAGTATCAGGACTTTATTCTTAACATATGGTATCAAAGCCATGATTTTTAGTTGATTGTGTACAAAGTGAAGCTACTATGACATGAGGAGAGACTTGAAGATTAAAAAAGAAAAAAGGTTCTATTTTGGCAAGAATCTCTCTATGGAGCATGGTAGAGGATCTATTGGTGAAGATCTTGATCTCTTCATGTTAATGAGGAGAATCTCATAGGAGAGTTGGAAGAGAAATCTTGAAAATCTTTTCTCGACAAGTCAGCAACCTACACAGTGTTCTTGTTGGTGGAGAAGCAGCTCTATAGCTTGAAGAGTAAATGAGACTCCTTTGGAGGAGGTGAAGGACAAGGTGATAACCTTGTGGTTATTGGCAACAAAAAAAAGGGGTTTTGATGTAGTATCTTACTAACTACATGTTGTTAGTTGAGATGTTGTAGTGAATAAAAATCCATGCAAAGGAAAGAGGTATAGACAAACCTGAAGTTGTACCTATTTTGAATTCACTGAGGAAGAAGAAGATGAAGATGTAGATGAACAAGTGAGACTTGGTTTTTTTGGAAGGAGAAGTCTAGTGTTGACCATATGACTAAGGGTACTAGAGTGTTGTGTTTATAGTTATGGCATTGGCCAGGTAGACTGATGCATGGACTAACACTGTAGGCATATGGATTGGTGTTTTTTTGGCAACATTTGGTAGAGCAGGGTGTATTTTAGATGTTGGCTCAAAAAATTGATAGGTGAAGTGATGTATCAAGTAGCACAATGACTTAATTGGAGCTATAATTAGTCCACTTATATCTTGATGATAGTTAGAGGCTATGAGGAGAAGTTTGGTACTATCTTCTACGTCATCTTCTTTCTTCACTACTATCAAGAGTATCATGTGCACTAGTTATTATTCAAGGAGTTAGAGCAGCATGATTCATACTTGATAATCTCTCTTAGGGAGAGATAAAGATGTAAAGTTGAGGTAGAAAGTTGTTGGTTTGCATTGAAATCATTGTATGGGTTGGTGCAGATGTCACACATGTAGTATAGGAATTTCATTACCTTTATGGAGAGCTAAAGTGTTTTTATGACATGTTGGATGCAAGCCCCAACATGATCACTATTTTGATGCCTCATATACAACACATGAAATGAAGGTTGTAAGGAGGAGCAAATCAAGGATGAAATGAACAAGGATGGAAAATCAAGGAAGTACCCCACTTCTTGCATTTTTTGAGTTGTCTTCCCAAGAGTGGTGCAGAGGAGGATAATACATGTTATTGTGTTGTGTATTGGATTCATTGGGAGTAGAAAGCCTTGTAATGCCATGGTGAACACTAAACTGGGTATTCTCAAGTAGTGGGAGTTATGAGCGGTTCATGGTAGAATCTTGATTGAAGAAATATTTTGTGGATAAGTGAAGAGTCACTTTAGTGTTGTAATCTATTATGGAGTAGATATTGATAAAGCCAGTCAGGATAGAGAAGTTTTAGTAGTGCAAGATAATTTATATTGGGTTTGTGTCAGGCCAGTGGAGGGCATAGATGAGTAGATGGTTGTAGAATACTTAGGTGTGGTAAAGGCCTATATATATTGACTTCAAGTGGGAGACCATTAGGATGTGAAGTCATTGTTTATGAATCATTATTCATAAGCACTATTCATGGTCACTATTCATGGTGATGTGCCCTAATGGTGATGTGGATGGTTAGTGATGTGGCTAGGTGATGACTTGCCATGACCCATGGTGGGTGGTATGGCCCAGGGAGTATCTTTGAAAGTCAAAATAGGAGGTGAGAGAAAGTGGGATTTATTTCTCCACTAAGTCACATGGGTTGGCTTGTGGAAAGCATGTGAGGACATAATGATAGTGGATCACATGTTTCTACTTTAGGCATGAGTTGTGGGGTGTAATTATTTATGGGCTCCTGTTAGGTGATGTCAAAAGTGGGAATATTTTGACTCACACATGTGTGCACATGGCAAAGTGGGAGACAAGGATCACTATGCTTGATTGAGGTCACATGTGGAGTGGATAAGCACATGGAGTGGTCAAGTGAGCATCATGAGATATCATTCAAAGGGTTGACTTAGAACATGGGGGGACATGATTCCCTATTCATGAATAATGCTCCCACATAGATTATGGCACAATTTTCTCATCTCTTTCTATATTCTGTTTATGTTATAAATGTTATTTAATAGCATGAGCTCTCCTTTGTAAATTAATCATGTTAGAGGATCCATGCAAGCCTTGGGCATGTATTCTTGGAGGTTGGATCTTGTAGGCTAGGTTATGTTGGGTTCACAACCTAAATGCTTCAGATGGAAGCATTGAGTGTTTTGTTTGTAAGCACTAAAGGAGTTACTATGGAGGAGTTTTTGTAGAAGAGATGTTGATGCTGAGTTTAATATGAAGTTTGGAGCTATCATTTTGCCCATGGTTTTTCCTTGCACATTACAAGGTTTTCATGTAATCTTTGTGTAATGTGTCCTCTTGATTTTATTTATTTTGTAGCTTGTTTATTCCATATTTATTTCCTTGCACTAGATGATATAGTTCATTGATCTAACATGTTATATCAGGGCTTTATTCTTACACTTCAACATCTGGAGCTAGTTTTGCAATGTCTACAAAAGCATAAGTTATATGGCAAATTGTCCAAGTCTGTATATTTCTAAAATAAAGTGCAATCTCTGGGAAATTATCTCAATAGATGGAATCTTTATTGATCTAACTAAGAGCCATTATGGATTGGCCAGACTAAAGAATGTTCATGAGGTTAGGAGTTTTATAGGATTAGTGAGCTATTATAGGAAATTTATCTCAAAATTTTTCAAGATAGCTAATCCAATTACCTCTCTGCAATGTAAGAATCATAGTTTTATCTGGTTAGATAGGTGTGAAGTAGATTTTTAGGAAATGAAAAGAAGGCTTACTTCAGCACCAGTGTTAAGAGTTCTTGATCCCAATGGGCAATTTTAAGTGATCACATATATGTCTCGAGATGGACTATGAGGGGTCCTTATGCAGGATGGTGCAATAGTAGCTTATGACTCAAGAAAATTGAAGCCTTATGAGGTCATTTATTTCCCTCATTATATTGAACTTGTAGTAATTGTTCATGTTTTGTAAGTTTGGAGACATTATTTGTTGGGAAAATTACTTGAGCTTAAGACTGATAAATTAGGACTCAAATACATTTTCACCCAACCAAATTTGAATGCTCATCAAAGGTGTTAGTTAGAGTTTTTACCTAACTATGATTTTGATATCAATTAAATTAAAGGTAAATAAAATAGATTAGCTGATGCCTTGGGTAGTAAAAGGTACATAGAATTTGTGGCTACTATCAGGTGTACTTTTAAGGTTCATGTGATCAAGTTATCTCTAGGAGATGAATTATATGACCAAGTTAGAGAATATTTATTTGAGAATGCTCAAAATCCTAGGTATAAAGGATACAACTTAGAGAGTGATGATATTTTGTAATATAATAAAAGGATGAATGTGCTAGATCAAGAGAATTTGAGTTACACAGTGATAAAATAACTGCATAATTCCCCATATTTAGGATATCTAGGAGTAACCAAGCTTGTGTCAGAGCTTAGACCATTTTATTTAAGGAAGTAAATCAAGAAAGATGCAATGGAATTTATATCATGTTGTCTAGGATGTCAATGAGTGAAAATTGAACATGTACATCTGATTGGATTATTATATCCACATGATAGACCAGAGTGAAAATGGATGGTGATGAGTATGGACTTTGTCTAAGGATTACCATTATCATAAAACATACATGACATGATCTTGCTTGTAGTTGATAAATTAACCAAGGTAACACATTTTATCTCAGGCAATGTGACAGATGATGTACCAACTCTTGCAAAGAGGTTCATAAAGCAACTATATCGATTGCATGGTTTCCCAAAGAAGATCATATTGGATCATGATCTTAGAATTAATTCTAAATTTTGGTTAACTTTGAATTCAGCTTTGGGTATGCAACTAAATTTCAACACTGCTTATCACCCTTATACTAGCAGTCAAACTGAGTGAGTTAATCAGGTGTTAAATGATATTCTATGTATGTATTACATGGATCAAAAATACAAATGGGAAGAATACCTTGCATTAGTTGAGTTTGCATACAACTCATATCTATCTGGTTTAAATATGGCATTGGTTGAAGCACTTTATGGAATAAGGTGCAAGACACAAATCAATTGGGATAGGTTAGAAGACAAGGTAGTCTTTAGACCTGAGATGCTTTCATAAATGAAGGAATGGATTAAAACAATCAAGCATAGAATGGTTGAGGCCAATGATAAGTAGAAGAGTTATGTTGATCTGAAGATAATAGCTAGACAGTTTACAGTAGGTGATAAAGTATTCTTGCATGTTAAACCATAAAAAGCTCAATTAAATTTGGGAAGTCAACAAAACTTTCATTAAGATATGTAGGACCCTTTGAGGTTTTGGAAGTGGTCAACATTGTAGTGTATAGGCTTGCATTGCCAACAATCCTAGCTCTATTTCATAATGTCTTCCATGTGTCTTATTTTAAGAAGTATATAGTTGATCATTCACATGTGTTTGATTGAAATACTTTGTAGGTTGTGGATCTCATGGTGGTCACAATAGAACCAATCAGATTAATTGACACTCACAAACTTCATTTGTGTAATAAAGAAGTTTTATAGTGCAAGGTCTTATGGGACCAATACTCTGAGGATAGGTTTACTTGAGAGGACTATGATGATTTCTAAAGGTTATTTCTACATATGTTTGCTTGATTTGATGTTAGATACTATGTTATTTTCTTCTAAACTATGTTTGTTATTTAGAACTATTATTTGAATAAGTGTTATTGAGATGATGATCAGTTTTTGGGGGGGAAGGATGTTACATCTCAATTCTCTCACTAAACTGATTTATATAATTATCTGTGGAATAATATAGTTGTCAAATTGTTATATTACTTTTTAACTAAATTATAAGTCATATGTTATTATGGGATAGATGTATGGTACTTATATTTCATGAATTCATTATTATGAGATGGCTAATTTTCAATTGTATACATAATGGTTATGTTATTTTGTTGTTATATCATTGTTTTATGATTTATATCATGATGAAATTGACTAACTACCTTCTTATCATGAGTTAGATGCAGGAGAGTTCATCCATTAGAGCATGATGGATGGAGAGCATCATCAGAGAGGTTGGTGTAGATAGAGATGGTGAAGAATGATAGAGAATTGCTAAGACCCCCACACACACCACATCAGATTAAATAAGTTATATGCATTATGCGTTTGATTGTTAGACATTAGAATTGCATGTTTTAAATGTTAGTATGTAGTTATGGAATAAATCTTATCTATGATTGCATTTTATTTATTATATGTGGACTCAATGCTTGATGTGTAATAGGAATGCCTAAACTTACTTTACTTATGTTTTTCTATGATTTTCAAAAGTAAATCAAATAAAAGATATCTAATTACTATTATATATAGACTAGTATAATGTCTTTATTAACGTTATTGAATGTTAAGCTTACTATTATTGATATTCAAGAATATCATTATAATTCAAGCTATTAAATAAAATAAGATGATAAATATCCTATATACACTAGTAATTGACTAAAAAAATTATTTTGTTATAATTGGAATCAATGATTGATATAGCTATCTTTTTTATAAGAGAGATAATTACCTATATACATTAACAAAGGAAGTTGATTATCCTAAAAATCTAAGCCTAGTCTTTGATTGTCATTAATAAGACTACATTAAAATTGGAAGTATAGCTATCATTATGTAAATGATTAATGTGGGCTTGTTTTTACTCAGGGCTTATAACGTAGAGATCATGCAAAAATCATATATATATATATATATATATATATATATATATATATATATATATATATGAGAAAGTTTAGAAAAGAGATATTAGGGCTTCTGGTATGTTTAATGGAGAGATAACTATGGTTTAGTGGAATTTAAAGGAAATTTTGGATATTATGCATGGACTGTGAATTGAGTGAACAATGGCATTCAAAGTTCAAATTAAAAGAGGTCGGTGAGGAGATTAGGATAAGAGGGAATCATGGAAGAGAAGGGGAGACATGGGAAGAAAGGAAGAAAGTACATAAGCTTTGAGAAGGTTGCTATTGTTATTAAATTTCTAAAGGAAATTTTGTGTATGATTATGGTTTTTAGGGTCTGTAAAGTGAATTATATTTTTTATTTGGATACAGTCTTACCCTTGTGGATGGGTCGGTCATCCATAGAGCTAACCCATTATCCTCATATCCTAAGTTTTTTTTTTAGATCTATTAAGATGTTAAAATTGTAGGGTTAAATGAATTTTTATTGAGAACAACATATTTCTCTAGATTAGGAAAATAGTAACCTCAGTGAATAGTTTATTGTCATATAATGATTGAGTTTTTTTAATTAATACCCAGTTAAATGAGTATGCAGATGTAATATGGGAACAATGTGATATTCTTGTTCTCCAAGATATATATTGAGTCAATAAAAATGTTAAACGGGTTTCTATTTGGAAAAAAGATAGGTATTATCATTTTTTAATTACCATAGATATCTCAGTGACAATCGAGATGAATTTGACCCTAAATTTATGGTTACTGAACTCTTTTGTTATTAAAAATCAATAAATATATGTATAAGTTATGTCTGCTTGGTAAAAAGAATTGGAACTAAGATGCAGTTATACATATATATATATATATATATATATATGTGTGTGTGTGTGTGTGTGTGTGTGTGTGTGTGTGTGTGTGTGTGTGTGTGTGTGTGTGTGTGTGTGTGTGTGTGTGTGTGTTTGTGTGTGTGGGATTTTATTTCATTCAAAACTTTGAAAATGTTGAACGAGGTTAAAAAAGTGGTTTTTCTATGTTATCAAATTGGAATGTAATCATTTGGAAAACATAAGATGTGATTGTTGATTTATTGTAGACCATATACCATATGTAACATTTTTGAATGGATATATATCTAAATCGACTATATCATATCATTTTAATTGTAACTCATACAAAATATTTAGTATGGATATCTATACACAATGTATGTATATATAAATATGACATATAGACTATGAGTTTTATAATGTTGGGCATAGTATATATCTATTTATGCCTGTGTATGGATAAAACTTGAACAGGTCATACAGACATATATATAGTAGTCACATGGAATTGTGAGATAATGTATTCAAATAAACATGAGTCTATTGTTTAAATGCTTTGAATTGTTTGCATATAAACAGACTGTGCATTGAGTATATAGGCATACATAAATGATATATGCAAATAGGTATACAACATCTTTTTATACTGTGTCAAATTATAAAAACTTCTAGTTTATATATGTTTGAATAAGAATGTAAAGACTATGTGATTATGAGCAGAGTGGTCTTAAATAGTGAATTCAACTTCTAACCTGTGAGCATAGGAAGTCAAATATGCCATTAGCTAGAAATAATAGTTGTGAGCATTTGATTTATATATAGAGAATATAATTTACTATGTTAAGAATTATTGACTATTTCCCACTGTACTTGGTAACTAAGAATCTTGTATAATGACTTAAAATTAGGGAAATTATAGAGAAATGAGATTGGGATAGAAATTGAACCAAAATGAAATTATATCTTTTGTGTTAGAGATTGAAAATAGGGGTTTTGGTAATAATAAGACCCTATTTGTTTCTCGGAGCCTTTCTCATGATAGTTATTATCTTTGAAATTTTAAAAGAAGAATGAAAAGTTATGTTATTAGGATCAAAATAGTAAATGTATATCAAATTATATATTATGGGGTTTATAAAATGCATGGTAAATAAATATACAATATATACCTATAGGAGAACTTGGGTTCTCATATACATATATAACATATAGCTATAGAATGGGATGTGTGCCAATAGTTATAGTAGTGACTAAAAAGATAAGTCATGAAATCCCAAAGGATAGGGAACTATAACTATACGAACGTAACCTAATTTCCTAAAATGGATGAATAAGTGAATATTATGAGTTTATTTTAAAATCATTATATAAGTTATGATTACTGGTTTGTTTTAAGAACTATAAGCTTTCTATTATGAAAATAATGATTTTGTATCTTTAGCATTTACTTAAGGAAAGTAGATTTTATAGAACGAGTGGTAATTCCCCGTTTTATAAATAAACTTGTTATCATGATCATTGTTTGTGATCCGTAAACCGTACAAATCAAATAGTTTTTTGTAAACAAATTGATACAAAATTCTTAGTTCTTAAAGTAAATAGCACTGGTGCAAAAATCTAGGATTGAGTGAAACTTATCAGATAACTTTTTAAACTCATTCTTGCATATAACTTTAAATATATTGTCATATTAAAATTTCCCATACTTTAATCTTAGTGCCTCAGTAATTCATTTTCCAACTAAATTAAAACCGAAACATAGAATAATTGAAAGTAAGAATGACACTAGAAGTGATAACAAAGTTTACCCATCATTTGGGCTACATCTCCACGATTGCAGTTAACTGCAATCTGATCCATTATAAAAATGATGCAATTATACACTTTTCAACTTACATCATAAATAGAATTAAGGAATGTGAAATGTGATGCTGAAATGATCTTTTAAAACTCTAACAAATGTTTTTCCTCTATCTGTAGCATGTGTTCATCCTTCCTCATATATCCTTCTCTATGTATTCAAGCAATTCAATTATCTATTTGAGTGTATCTATAACTCTTCAAAAGGGCAAAATATTAAATAGGAGTGGGCTCTATCTTCTGACGGACATGCAACTCTAGTAATCTCCCTGCAACTACATCCTCTATGTCCAAAGACTTATAGAATAGGAGCAATAAAAATACATTCAGGGTTTTTCTATATATTCATACACAGATATACAATACATAATTTCCCTACCTATCACTATACAAACAGAAGGAAAATAATCATATTCAGTCTATGGTCTACTTAATGTTCATACCTTACAAGAAAAATAGAATGCATTCCTCCTTCGTACACAATAGAATGAATTCCTCCAGGCTTGGTGTTCCAGGTGAACTTCATTCTGGCTGCAAGGCTTTACCAACATAGACATTATAGAAACCATAGCTCTCAGATTCGAGATTGTCATCCATTTCCCTTCTAGGTTTGTAGATAGAATTCTATAGAAACAATTCCTCCGGGCTACGTATAAAGTTGAAATTCACCATACATTCAAAAATGGATCTGCAACATCCAGCCATAAGTACCCTTCTTCCCTACCCAGATAATTTAACAATTAGAAGAAAAATGTATTAAAGTCTATATACGTCTTGCAAATACACCCCTAAGCTTGGGTTCTTCATATATTCGAGTAATTCAATTCTCTGTTTGAGTGTATCTATAACTCTTCAAAAGGGCACAATATTAAATAAGAGTGGCCTCTATCTTCTGATGGACTTGCAACTCCAGTAATCTCCCTACAACTACATCCTCTATGTCAAAGGACTTATAGAATAGGGGTAATAAAAATACATTCACATTTTCTTTGTATATCCATACACATATATACAATACATAATTTCCATGCCTATCACTATACAAATAGAAGGAAAATAATCATACTCGGTCTATGGTCTGCTTAATGTCCATACCTTACAAGAAAAATAGAACGTATACCTCCTTTGTACACAATAGAATGAATTCCTCCAAGTTTGGCATTTTAGGTGAACTTCATCTTGACTGCAAGATCTTACCAACATAGACATTATGGAAACCATAGCTCTCAGATTTGAGATTGTCATCCATTTCCCTTCTAGGTTTGTAGATAGAATTCTACAGAAACAATTCCTCTAGGTTACGTATAAAGTTGACTTTTGCCATATGTTCAAAAATGGATCTGTAACATCCAGCCATATGTACCCTTCTTCCCTAGCCAGATAATTTGACAATTAGAATAAAAATGTACTAAAGGCTATATACATCTTGCAGATACACCCTAAGCTTGGGTTTGAGTCAAACTGAACCATCTCAGGTTGTTCCTTTTCGATGGCATGGTCTAATCGATGCCCAATTCATTCACAATGGTCTCTATACATGGCTAGGATTCTGCATTACAGGTATTCATAATACATCTGGATCAAATGGCCTTGCTAACAGACATATTATTCTCTATCTAGCTAGATCGATGGTGAGTTCTTGATAAGAAATGACCTCCTCCAATGCTCTTTTCATCTTCAGCTTGGCCCTCTGATCTTGAAACAAGAAAGGTCCTTTTAGCAGACATGAACATCCCTATTCAAGAATATAAATGTCGTCACTAACCACTTATAAGACTCAAATTTCAATCCATAACCATCTTTTTTTTACCCAAAGACAAATGTATTCAGGTTGGTGGACTTCAAAGGTCAACCCAATTAGAATTCACGTCCATCTTTTGGACTCTGCTGGAAATATGACCCCATCTTGGCTTTCACAGACTCGATTTTACAAGTAGACCTTCCTTTTTGCCTCAAGTTCTATAAAGTGATCCAATGCTTTGGCTATGGCTACGTCTTTTGCCAATAGGCCATACTACGGTGTCGATCCTTTAGGCTCCCATACCATACGAATAGGTGAAAACAAGTTTTCTCCCCTGGATCTTCCAACAGTGATCTCCCATGGGCTCAGCCTTTATAAGCAGGCCCTTCACCCTAGTCACACCGTAAACTCTGTTGAATGGCTATCGGGCCCCTTCAATGGCTGTAAATCCATTTCCCATAATGAAATAATGCTTCTACTCCCCCTTTAGGCTCTGCTTCTGCCATGGTTTAAGCCTTCGACCTTACTTTCTCTACACCCATTTGGGTCCTTCTCCTTGCCGTGTATGAAGGCCATCCAATGACCCCCGTTGCCTCTGCTGGTTTGAAACCTCCTTAACAATATACCGTCATCTCCCAATCATTCCAACGGTGAACTCTAAACTCAGTAAGTTATTTCTTTTCTTTAGAATTGAATCCCACATTCATGGAAATAAAAGAGAACAAATCTTATAAATAGGCTTTATTGACATATTAAACTTGTGTTTTTTTAAAACACCATGCAAACATTTAGCTTGGCTTAGAAGCTTTGAATTAATCTACCATGTGGGCTTCTCTAATTGCTCCTCATCATGATGGCAAAGTCTCCCTCCATCATAAAAATGGACTCCATGGGTTACGGTCTCTATCGCTGGCCTTAGTTCTTCAGATCAGTTTAAATGATAAATAATGATAGTGAGGTTCATTCATATGTTTGATAAAGAAAATATATGTATAGTTACTTTTTACTAATATAAATAATTGCATGAACCTATTGGTTATTATATGTGTTAACCAAATCTAACATTGACGGACTTCACCGGCTTAGTTAGTATCTCCAATGTCAGATGAAGGTAATCCAATCAAATGGTGTGTATGAATTTGATTGATCCTAGAGATAATATGTTATTTGAAAACTGACCAAAGTAATGTTAGATAGACATTGTCATTTCATATGTATGATTTATATGCTTGTGTGATATCATGTTAGAATGTATTTTCTTTATGGTACACATCATATAGTAGAAATATTATAGCACGCAGATATTATCATGTCTCTTTGGATTCTCAAATCGTCACTATCTACCCATCTATGAAGGGAGGGTCATTCCCTATTTGGAGGATTGTGTGGGGGATCGATGGTTCGTAGTTGATGTGGAAAAGTGCTCGGATGATGCTCTCCCTCCCTAATGTAGTACTTACTTAGAAACTACACTTGAGATTATCAAAGATACAAGAGTTGGTGTGACTCAAGATCTATGGAGTATTGTATCTATTAGTGTATTTATTGAGGATTATCCCTAATAGAAATTTAATTGATTATTATTATTATACATTGATAGCATATATTGCATTATTGTATCGGTCATGGTTGGATTTTATTATGATTACTTTCGTTATACAATTATGATTATTTAATATTGATATTTTTGTCCCAAAAATGTTAAAATATCAAGTACCCTAAAGGAGACTCATTATTTTTTTGAAAACAGGGCTTATTATGACCCAAGACACTCATTTCCCAAAGCCCAGTGAAATCTGGGTATCTGGGTGCAATTTGTAACTTGCAAAGTTGTAAATTCCATATAGACCTCCACTTCCCACTTTGCTCATAGCTGGTGGAAACTAGAGATGGGAATACAATTTACAACTTACAAACTTGCAAATTGCTTCCCAACCTCTACTTTTTGCACAACTCATGCCCATAAAAAATTGGAACCATGCTCGTAATTTACAACTTGCAAAATTACAAATTGTAAATGGAGCTCTGCTTCCTGCCAAAGATATACCCTATGGAAACTAGAGATTGGAATGCAATTTGCAACTTGAAAACTTGTAAATTATTTTCCAATCTCTGCTTCTTGTGCATCACTCCAACTGAAATCTAAAACTTTGGTTGCAATTTGCAAATTACAACTCGAGTTTTGCTTCCCATCAACTACCCTTCCTATGGAAAATGAAACTCTGGTTACAATTTGTAACTTACAAAGTTGCAAATTATGCCTTGAGTTTTGCTTTTCCATTTTCAAAGAGCCAAGATACCCCACAGAAAGCAGTGGTCAAAGTGCAAATCATAAATTTATAAAATTGTAAATTTGTTCCTAGAATCTAGATTTTTGAACCTCCTACCTACCACTGATCTAGGGGCATTTAATGCAAAGGTTATATATAAATCTAAATAGGGTTAATTATAACTCATTGTTAATTTGCAATTTTCAAGATTCGAGTTCTGCATCTTAAACCAAAACCTTGCTAGTGACCTCGAGCCATGATGCCATGTGCCTCATCCACGAATCCTCAAGCCACAACTATATTATTTCCCCTTGCACGATATTCCTAAATCCCTCTATGTTTTCCTATCTTTTTTCTTAGTCAAGCTTGCTTAGGTTATTTTTATTTTCCTACACTCTATTAGTAGATCTAGTTATAATTCTAGGATTCTTTTGTTCAACATCACTAGGGTTTAGGTTTGTTCAATTGGTATCATCTCTGAATCATTTAGTTATCCATCATCTAGATACCCAAGTTATCATGGAATCCTTCCAAACATTTTCTAGCTATCAAGGAGACCTAGGGTTTATTTTGAATTTCATACAGACCAAATGAATATCCCCTTTGATATTCCCTGCACAGTCCCTATGGACTTTTCACTTATCAAAGAAATTTAAAAACCCACAAATTTTCCACCTACAATTACAACCCCACAACTCTGTGAACAATACTAGTGCACCTTGTAAACCTGAAACCCATTGGAGTTTTAACTAGACATTGCAAGTGTGTTTTCAAACAACCATCTCTGCCAAACATTTTTATTGCAAGAGAAACTCCAATCTTTGTTGGAACTTTACCTGTGTTTTTCACCCCCAAATCCCACTAACTCTATAGTTGGTTTTCCCCTATCAAATTCTATGGAATCCATGTCTAGAAAAGAGATGAAATTCAAATCCAAGGGACCTAGTGTCTCACTTAGCTTGTAATCCAACACAAATGGGATCATAGACATAGACCTAGGTCATATTGACCTAGGTGATTTTTAGACTAAGGTGAATGCCAAATTCAAAAATGACTAGATTTAGAGCATTTATGATTATGTACTACCTTAAGTAGAAATTTTCTCTTTATCAATGCAGATCCCTGAGCTGGTGCTCACATTAGTGAAGCACTATGATGCAGAGAAGAGAGAAGTGTTGAATGATAAGGGAGAGAGAATTTTGAACTTAGACCCTGACTTTATAGACTCATTTTTCTTGATCCCTCAATATGAGAGCTATCTTGATATATCTCCTGAATCATCATAGAATTTCTATTAAGACAATAACACTAGATGTCTAAGGGTCATCAATAAATAATGGTTAAAAGTCCCTAGGCCTACTTCTACAAGACTACCCAAAACATTGGTAAGGATAGATTTTAGGGATGAAGTGGGTGATTTAATCATACTCCTACATAGAGTCATTGAGAACCCTAATGAAAAGAACTTCCAAGATTGGATGTACCAATACATATGGATAAGCCATCAAAATAAGTAGTACATCTACTAGGCATAGTTGATAAATGACTCCATCCACAAGCAGTTGATGGTAGTCTAGAATATAGGTAAGTTATATATGACTTCATATCTAGTCTATATATTATCAAAGGGAAGATCCTTCTCGGGATTGAATAAAGTAGTTGACCAAGTAAATAAAGTTTTCAATTATTACCCTGACCTCACTCTCGAGGCAAGTAGGTAACACTTCAGGAGGGTAAACGATGCATTCATTTATTGCATTGCATTCATGTTTGACAAAGAGTTAGAAAAGAAGATATTCTCTAATGTTTCTACTTCAAAGATCACAAACTGTAGATCTTATTTCATTCAATTCCCCTCATACACATACATCAGAGTAAGGGGATTCAGTGGTTGTCCTTACACCCTCCCAAGGTATGTAAGTGATAAATGGGCATTAATAGAACTTGTGGAGACTCATAAGTTGTTATAAATAAAACACAAAGTGGGAATCCATTTCTCCATTAGTATAGGTAGATATACATGCCCTTCCTTATCCAAATCCAAGTGTATAGATACTAAAATGACTCAAATGACCTTGAGGGCTCTGGAGGCAAGGCCATTCTATGATGTAAATGTCAACGTTACTAGTGCATTGGGGATCACAACATATTCCCATTTTCCTTAGTATGAAGACTACTAGGAGGACTTTCAAGATGAATAATAAGTGAGACTGAAGGGTTATTCTAGGATGACCCTAAATCAGGTCAAGGATTTTAACATGACACCAGTCTTCAAAGACTTAGTAGATGATGAATCCCTGGTAGACAAGGTCTACTATGATAACAAAATCTTTGCTCAACCCTTTCTAGCAGTAAGGTGGTCCATTCCTAAGTCCTTATCATTAATGGATAGAAACACCAATATAATAAATAGAACAATCAAATAGCTTAGAAGTAAAGGGGTCAAGGTGATAAAGGAAACATTTAGAATCAGTGAGAAGCTAAGAGAGCTCAAGGAGAAGGGAGTACCACCAATTACAGAAGGTTCCAACAGTGGAACCATCCTAGAACAAGGAGATAGGCTAGTAGTATCTCACAAGCAAAATCAAAAGTCAAAGGTTGAAAGAGGGAAATATAGTATCCAAGTAGAAGTATCAGATCAATTGATAGTAATTTCATCTCAAGATATATATTTTATTGAAGGACCAATAGTTTTTACTCCTATCTCAATCAAAATTTATACTCATATCTCTATTGTAGTTTTTCCTCCTATTTCTATCATTCCATCAGCTTTAATACCTCCTTCCCCTATCTCCACTCCACCATCACTTTAAGTAATTGCCCCCTCCATTTCCACCAGATCACATGTGCCAGTAACTCCATTGCTGATAGTTTAATCAACTCAATTGGACACTTGGGTTTCACTTCCACTCCCCTCTTCCATAATTTCACTCCCCTCTTCTATAATTCCTTCCATCTCATCCCTAATCACCACCACCACCTTGTTAATCACTAACACCACATAATAGTATATAGCTATAGATTATGTCATCTTGACTACAATCATGCTAGCCATCCCAACTACTGGGATAATTACGGCTTTGTTTTCAACTCCTATCACCTTTCCCATTTCATCAACTCTAAGTGTCCCCATAACTTTGATTAATTCATTCATGGCTCTAGATTCCACACTCCCACATGTTCCCCTTCTTCAACTCCCTATGCCTACCCTTCCATTAGTGTCACTTCCATCTCCCACACCCCTAGTAGGCACATCCATTTCCACTACACCCATTCCTCCCATTTCCATAATAACCCTAAATCCCACAAATGAGGTAGAGATAGAGAAAATCATTGATACAAATGTGGCCACTCAACCTCACAAATGGGGAAGAGATTGACAAAACATCAGTCAAAGATTCAATGGCCATATCAATAATAGACACAACACTTATCACTGTAATCACCATTGCAGTAACTTTAGATATAAATTCATAGTTGGTAGTGCCAAGATAACATAATTCCACTTTGAGTTAGATAGTACAATCAGTGGGGAAGAAATAGAAGCAGATGGTGTCCTTGAACACATTATTTTTTGGCCTTATAGAGGCATTGAAGAGATCAAAGACAACTCCCAGAACCATATCAAGAATACTATATGATTCAACTAGGGAGAAGTATGTAGAGATTACAGACCCCCACCAGACAAACAAAAAGAAGATCTAGTGGTGGGGGATTACCAAATATCAAAGATTCACCTTGGTCATCCTACAAAAAAGGGACTGAAATATGATATTCAATCAATCATTAACTCTCTTTTTGATAAAATGGACAGTGATAAGGTCACTAAATATGAATTAAATAATAAAGTTAAACAATTGATGACTGTATTGAATAAATTCATTGATCCTATTGCCCAACCAACACAATCTATTACCCAGATCTCCAACCAAGAAATGCTTGATGTGGTAAAAAATATTGGCAACATGGGAAGGGCTATAAAGTACTGAGTAAATGAGCTCAATTCAATGGGAAAAAAAGTTATTGAATTAGTAATGGACTATGACAAATCTCTAAAGGATGGACAAACAACTTTAAAGGAGTAAATAAGCAAATATCAGGATGAGATAGAAAGATTGAACCTATTCTATCCAAACTTGCAAGGTATGGACATAATTAAAATTGATACCCTCATTACAGAAAAGATATTGAAAAATGATGCAGAGCATGAGGAATTGGATAGAGTAGCTTAGTTTAGAATAAGAATACTCATGGAGAGTATTAATAAGGTTAAGGCTACACATGACAAGGTCACAGATTTGATCTATGACATTTAAGATTTACTTAATAAATTTCCATATCTAACAAGGATCATCAAGACCAAATCCTTTTAGTACAGTAAGTTAAGACAAGTTCAAAGGAGTGGTCAATAGAGAGTCAGCATGAGACATAACATTCAACTTGAATTCCATCCACCATTTTATCAGGTACCATAATACACTGGATCAAATGGGGGAAAAACTAAAGTATACAGGGTTGCACAAAGGGAACTCTCTGACACAATTGTAGAATGTGAAATAAGCCATCTATATTTATTTGGTCATGATGAAGATCATATTATAGAGAAATAAAAAAAATTGATGCCTATATTGGAAAGAAAGACACTAGTAAAGAAGGATAAAAAATCTTCAGAAGTTATGGTTGTAAATTAATTCTTTCCATCAAATACATTCTGTTTATTATATTTCCTTGTAAAAAATATTATAAATTTGTAGACTAAAAATTGCAACTATCATTTTTTCAGCTCTTTTTGAGAAAGAGCCACTTGTAATTTCCATGTTCCTTTTTGATAGGGTGAAAAAGTTGTGAAAGGCAAACTTGTAAATTGCACTGTCCTTTTTGACAAGTTTGAGTTGCTTAACTATAAAAATTCATATTGTAAATTGCATTTCCAATTTTGGATGACTTAAAAAGTTGTAAAATTCCTAACTAAAATTTACAAGTTAGGTTTTTCAAAAAGTGACCTAGGATATCTAAAAGTTATCTATTGTTCTAAGTTTGAGTTTGATTTTTGGCACCTCATTACATAGAGAAGTTACAATAGCTCAAAGGTGTTGCATGAAGATTTAACATGTTCTCCAATGCCTATAATAGGGTTTTGGAACACCCAGTAGTTTCATGCCTCCCTTTCCCATCCATTCACTTTTCCAAAGATGCCATTCCAACTCAAGACCATGCCCCCTTGCATGGAATTTTTAGATTTTACTTGCTCTTGAACTGGGCATAGAATTTTTGTTAACTACATCTCTTCTATAAGAATATTTTTTATAAATATGGGTACTATGGTGTAGCCCATTTCGTCTTTTTGTTGTTGGATAAATTATTCTGCATTTTGAATAAGTTATCTACATGATGTAACTTGGAGAATGATAATAGATTGAAGATTTATCTTTATTGTTTGTGTTATCTTTGTGTATGCAAGGATATTTATCAAATTTATGGATATTTTTATTCTTATTTCAGTCATAAAATTTTATCTGTGGTATTATTTTTATCTTTTGATATATTGATTGATTAAAAATAAAGAATCTTGTCCCTTATATGAGAAATACCCAATATTACCTTTGGTTTCATATTTTCATGAGTTTGTGCTTTAATATATTTATTGTTCTATTGTGTTCATTCAAAGAAAGCATTAAAATCCATTATAAATATTTGATGCAATCACCATTTCCAATTTTGCAGATTCATTTCTAAAATTCTTTTCTCTCAACCAAAACCTAGTTTAAAAGCAAGATCATTAAGAAGCAAAATTTCCACGTGAGCTAGTAATTTATTAGTTACACTAAATTTAGTGAAAAGAAGCCATCCTTCTCTAGAGATTCACCTCAATTTTCCAAGGTCCTACAACGTGGAGGTGATCCCATTGTATCATTATATTTATGCACAACAAGTTACAAACATCAAGATGGGTGCAAAATCTATGTGATAATAATTTCTTGCATGCCCAGTGGGACACACAAATCATTACTAAAGAGATTGGTGTTGTTGTCAACAAGAATTGTACAAGCCTCATACACATTTAAAAATCCCTTGGTGACTCCACTAGGTTACGGATTCTATAAATCGATATTTATGTATGCCAAAGATACAAACCAGATCATCTACTAAAGGTAAGAAAGTTGACTTATAAGAACTATCATTTACTTATAAAAAGAAATCAATATCATTTGTTCCTTACACTAGAGTATATCCTACAAATCTATTTACATCCCCTATAAATATTCATAGTAGTTTCATGCCTCCTATTATGGCATTGGGAAATCAAAATTTTGTATCCTTCAATGGAAGCAGTCCACTTCAGTTGGCCTAGTATGATGACATACCTACCTCGGCTTTGAAAATTCATCCATATTTTACTGGTGAAACTTCCACCACTCTTATGAAACATATAAAAGACATTGCTAATCTTTATTCAGTCCATAATGTAGTATAAGATAATGTTGTAATCAAACTTCTAATCGCTTCGTTTAAGGGTAAACCCTTACAATGGTACATAAGCCTACTCCCAATTCCATTCATGTTTGGGATGATTTAGGGACTACACTATGCATGAAATTTGAAGATAATATTGATCACCTCTCCCTAGTTGAATAACTAATTGTTATTCAGTGGGATCCTTATGAATTCATGAGTGATTTCAATTTTTGCTTTCAAAAGACATGGAATAGAATTTCTATTTTTGGTTAAGACAACCCTAAATAATGCTTTCCTATATTACTTAAGAGCTTTTAATAGTGATATAGTTGTTATGATTTAGTCAATAGGTGGTACCACACTCCTTAATGCCTACGAAATTACAATAAGAGCATAAAATTGCCTAATTCAAGCTGGATAGATTGCCTCAAGGCCATCAATGCCTTCATTTCCAAAAATACCTCCTACACAACCTGAAATTGCATTAATTCCCACCACAAGCAAAGCACCAATTTAAACTCCAGCTCCTACTGATGATTTAAATGAGGTTAAGTCACTACTTAAGAGTTTTGGTAATGAGTTGGTAGTAATGAAAAAGTAGTAGTCCCAAAACTATAGACCTTATTAGCAAGCTAACCAAACATACCAACCCAATAGCCATCCATACTAAGATAGTTCATAGTGATAAAATTAAAATATGCAAGCAAAACCTTCAAATATCCATGCTCTACCTACACTAGGTACTTTTAAAGCTATTATACCTATTCAGAATAACTTGGCTCATGAGTACGAGTGATGTTATCTATGTCCTCAACCATATATTCAGAATACTTGTCATAATGGAATCCTCATTCAAGCCTTAATCGTACAAAACATATCAAATGTTCAAGAATAGCAAGAAGAATCCACTTCCCAATAGAAAGATACACAAGAACCTTCTCAAATTGAGGCTACTCTTTTGAACTAGTAAGAGGAGCTTTGTGGTGTAAATCAAGAGGAGGCATTATTCAATGGTGGTGGTTTGGTGGAAAAAAATATACGTTCAAATAAAAGGGAAATAGAAAGTGATCAACCCCCCAAGCTGGAACAAGCTACAACTTCTAAATTTGTACAAGAATATGTAAAAGGAAACATAGTACAGAGGCCACCCTTTGTGCTAATGGGCCAGCCAAAATTAAAAATGTTAACCCTAAATCTCATGAAAGAAGACATAGATCCCACAAAGTCACTAGTGAAGGTTGGCAACATTACTTTCAGTATTGTTGAACAAATGAAGAAAACTAATTTGAATGTCAGTGTGTGGGATGCACTATCCATTTCAGCACAAAGAGATTTGCTACAAGAAGCTTTGAAAAACTTCCAAATAATAGACAAAGTTCCAGCCAAGGGACCTAATTCTAAAATTAATTTGTGTCAACCAAAAATTGACACCAAAGTGAGCAAAAATGGTAAGCCTCCCCCTTTCTACCTTTTGCTTATAGTTGAGAAACATATCATTCATAATTGCATGGTAGACTTAGGGGCTAGCAGTTTTGTAATGCCCAAGAAAATAGCTAATGCTCTTGGTATTAAGTATACACATATCTCAAAAGGTGTGGTTCAATTGGATGGGACTACTATTCAAATAGTCAGGACTATAAAATTTTTAAATCTTACCATCCATGCATGTCCCAACTTATCAATTTCTTAAGATATCTTAGTTATTAATCTTACCCCCAATTTACTATCTACATTTCTCAAGACTTCAATACTAAAATGGGAGGGTATTTATCTGTTGAACAGTATCACATTTTGTTTAGGATGAGATATGGAACAAGAGTAACAATAAGAGTTGAGTCAATTACTAAAGACCATATTAAGCCATACACTCCTATTCTTGTGGATATGAATTGCACATTACAATATCCAAAATAAGATCTTGATCATGAAGTTGTAACACCTATATAATATATCCCAGACACTCATCTGGATGAATGAGGATCAAATATCCAATTTGATCCTTATGACTATGTATAAAAAATCGAGTTGGGTACATATTGCATTCATAAAAATGATGCAATCATCCTAAATCTTGTAAACCCAATTAAAGATCTGCAAGGAATGTATCAACTCTGATTTGATGGATTGAGAAGAAGGAATGGTGTAGGTGAAGGTATTGTTTTGATCTCTCCATGGGAGATTTATTTCTATTCTTTCAAACTTCAATTCAGCTACACTAACAATGTAGCTGGATATGAAGCATTGATTTGAGGTCTCCAACTAGACAAGGAAAGAGGGATATAATCACTACAAGTATTTGGTGATAGTGAGTTGATTATTCACCAATTAAGATCTAGAATCATAACTAGGAATAACTTTCTAAGATCTTACAAGCATAGGGTTTGAGACCTATTAGAAGACTTTACCACTTTAAAAATTGAAGTAGTACCAAGAGCACTTAATAAATATGTTGGTCATATGGCCTCAATAGGCTCCCAATATAACCTATCTAAAGAGATAAATAAGAAAAATAGCCAGCATGTAAATTTGATAGTAAGGTCATATGTTCTTGATAATGTAACCAACTAGCAAGTCTTCGATGGTGATCAGTAAATTATGAATTTTATAAGAGAAGAAGTTGAATTCTCTGATAAAAATTACTCAAGACTCCAAGATCAGTATAGAGATCAAATCATTCAGTTGGAGATGAACAAATTACCCATGGGCCTTGTAACTTTAGAGAGTATCTTCAACTTAGATGATCAGTTGAAAGGTGAAAAGAAGAATATCATGGTTAATGAAGAGGACTACGAGCCAATGGTTATTTCAAAGGGCAAAACATTGAATATTGGAAAGGTATGGAATGATTTTTAAAAATAGGATTTTATTGAGTTGTGTCAAGGATTTGATGATAACTTCACTTGGAATTATCAATATCTAAGGGAATTTAACACTATCTTAGCCTAACACAAAATAGATCTTGACCTAAATACCAAGCCTATTAGAAATAAATAGAGACCAATCAATCCAAAAATAGAACCCTTGATGAAGATTGAGCTATCCAAACTGATAGAGGTTAATATCATTTTATCTATCAAACATTTATCTTGGGTTGCTAATTTGGTCCCTGTAAAGAAAAAGAATGGTGAAATCAAGCTTTGTGTAGATTTCAGGGACCTACATAAAGCATCTAAAGGATCATTATCCCCTTCTACCCAGAGAACAAATTCTTCAAACTATATCAGGATCTAAAAGGTTTTCCCTTCTAGATAGTTATTCTAGTTATAACCAAATCCTCTTACAGGAATCAAACCAATTCAAGATTTCCTTCACCACAAAATGCGGTACGTATGCATATAAAAATATGCCTTTTAGCCTAACTAATGTTGTTGCTACATTTCAAAGATCCATGGATATGGCTTTCTAATATTCGATAAATGAGATGATCTTGGTATACCTAGATGATATCACTATTTACTCAAAACATGTTGATGCACACCTAGATCACCTTAGGAAAATTTTTAAAAGGTGCAAAGAATTTGGAGTTTCCCTCAATCCAAAAAAGTTCATTTTCATAGTTCATGAAGGTAAATTACTATACTAGGACACATTGTTTCAAAAGAAGGTCTTGCAATAGACCTAGAGAGAATAAGTGTTATATCTGCATTAGTACTTTCGAGCCATAAAAAAGTGTTATAAAGTTTCCTTTAAAATATTAACTTTGTAAGAAGCTTTGTTCCAAATTTTGCCTCTATGGCCAAGCCCCTTACTTCAATGCTTAAGAAGGGTATCATTTTTAGTTGGACACAGGAAGGAAAAGACAGTTTTGAAGTCATAGAGCAGGTTATTTCTTAGGCTCCTACCTTGGTCAAACCAACTATGAAAAATATTTCATTATCTATGATTTTGGATGGGAAGGTAGCATATCAACTATTCTAATCCAACATAATAAATAATAATTAGAATAAGCATTATCTTTTTTCAATCAATCCTTGAAGGATTATGAATAAAAGTACAGTTTTGTGTAGAAGCAAGTATATGTTGTAATTAAAGCTCTCAAAAAATTTAGACATATGCTCTCCAATAATAAAATTCATGTGATGGTTAGTCACCAAAGTGTCAAATATTTCCTGTTGAGCCTGAAAATAAATGAAAAAAGAGAAGGATGGATCATAAAAGTCATGGAATATAATGTGAATATCAAAATTACAAAGCTTGTAAGAGGAAAGGGCTTATGTGAATAGTTGGCTTTTGATATTAAGACTACTGAAGTAGTATCTGATGCAGTGTATACTTAAAGTGCATCCCAACTAACCACCTCACCTCTATTCAATAGTTGGATCCATGGCATGACTATCTTCTTGTAGACTAGTGAGTACCCATATGACGCAATATGGAGTGGTTCATACATTATAACTCAGTGCAAAGGAACAAATGCATTCCAGCTATCCAAGCTCGATGGATCATAACTACCTATCCTAGTCAATGGGATATATTTCAAAGCTTATTTTTAAGGTTGGAATTCTTTCCAATAAACATTATATATATATTAGGATTAGTTGTGTTTTCCTAATAAGTGCTTTCACACAGGTCAACTCATTAGGAGTTTTGTTTTCATAGTTTGTTCTATTTTTATCTATTTTATTCTTGTGTAGGAAAATCATACTTTTATTATTCTCCAGTTAAAGTGTATTAAACTTAAAATGACTCCATGCCCAATAAAATAGAAGGCTATTGTAAAAAAATTGATTAACAGGCAATCATCCTGCAAAGGTCACCAAAAATATTGATATTTTTGTCCCAAAAATGTCAAAATGTCAATTACCCTAAGGGAGACACATTATTTTTTTAGAAACAACCCTTAAATGACCCATGACACTCATTTCCCAAAGCCTAGTGAAAATTGAAGATCTAGGTGCAATTTACAACTTACAAAGTTTTAAATTGCATCCAAACCTCTGACCTGCGTTACTCATAGCCAATGAAAATTGAATATGGGAATGTAATTTGAAACTTGAAAACTTAAAATTTTATTACCTACCTTTGCTTCCCGCACAACTCATGCCCATCATAAACTAAAACCCCACTCATAATTTTTAACTTGAAAAATTACAAATTGCAAATGGAGCTTCGCTTCCCACCAAACACATACCTCATGGAAACTAAAGATTGGAATATAATTTACAACTTGAAAACTTGAAAATTATTTTCCAACCTTTGCTTCCCTCACATCACTCCAATAAAAAAATGGAACTCCCATTGTAATTTTTAAATTGTAATGTTACAAACTATAGCTTAAGTTTTGCTTCCTACCAACTACCCTTCTTATGAAAATTAGAACTCCGATTGTAATTAGCAACTTGTAAAGTTGCAAATTGTACCTCGAGTTCTACCTTCCCATTTTTAAAGAGCCAAGCTAGCCTATGGAAAGTGAAGGTCAAAGTATAAATCACAAATTTTTAAAATTGTGAAGTTGCTCCTACACTCCAAATTTATGAACCTCCCACCAAACACTGACCTAGGGGTATTTAATACAGAGGTTATATATAAATCTAAATAGGGTTAATTTTAACTCATTGTTAATTTGTAAATTTTGAGATTGGATCTCTACACCTCAAACTATGACCCTGATGGTGACCTCAAGCCATGATGTTACACGCCTCATCCATGTATCCTCGAGCCATGATTCCATTGTTTATCCCTTGCATGGTATTCCTAAATCCTTATGTGTTTTTCTAGCTTTATTTTTTTCTCAGTTGAGCTTGCTTAGGTTATTTTTATTTTCTTACACTGTTGTTAATGGATCTAGTTGTAATTCTAAGATTCTTTTGCTTAGTGTCATTAGGGTTTAGGTTTGTTCAATTGGTAGCATCTTTGAATCATCGGGTCATATATTATCTATATACCCAAGTTCTTATGGAATCCTTCCAAACATTTTTTATCCATCAAGGAGACGTAAGGTTTATTTTTAATTTCATACAGACTAGTCAAATATCCCCTTGGATATTCCCTACATAGTCCCTACAAACTTTTCACTTATCAAAGCAATTCCAAAACTGATGGAGTTTCTACCTATAATTGTAACCCCACAACTCTGTAGATAATCCAAGTCCACCTTACAAGCCTGAAACCTGATGGAGTTTTCACTGGACATTGTAAGTGTATTATGAAACCACCATCTCTACCAAATAATCTCCTTGAAAGAGCAACCCCAATCTCTATTAAAAATTTTACCTGTGTTTTGCACCCCCAAATCCTGCCAACTCTGCAGTTGGTTTTACACTAAGAGATTCCCCAGAATTCATGTCTAGAAAAGAGATTAAATTCAAATCCAATGGACCTGGTGTCTAACTCAGCTTGGAAACCAACACAAATGAGATCACAAACACAAACCTAGGTCACATTGACCTAGGTGATTTTTGGACTAGGGTGAATGCCAAATTCAAAAATAAATGGATTTAAAGCATTTACTATTGTCGACTACCTCAAGTAGTAGGTTTCCCTTTATCATTGCACATCCTTGAGATGGTGCTCACATTGGTGAAGCACTAAAATGTAGAGAAGAGAGAAGTGTTGAGTGACAAGGGAAAGAGAATTATGAACTTGGACCCCAAATTTATAGACTCAGTGTTCTTGATCCCTGAATATGAGAGTTATATTGATATAACTCTTGAATCATCAAATAAGTTATATCAAGACAATAACACTAGATGTCTAAGTGTCATCAATAAATAATGGCTAAAATTCCCTAGGCCTACTTCCATAACACTGCCCAAAACATTAGCAAGGATAGATTTCAAGAATGAAGTGGGTGATTTAATCATACTCTTACATAGAGTCACTGAGAACCCTGATGCAAAGAAATTTCAAGATTAGATGTACCAATACATATGGGTAATTCATCAAAATAATTAGTACATCTATTGGGAACAGCTGATAAGTGACTCCATCCATAAGCAGTTGATGGAAGTCTAGAATACAAGAAGTTTGATATGACTTCATATCTATTCTATATATTAGCAAAGGGAAGAGATTTCCCAACATTGAATACATTAGATAACCAAGTAAATAAGGTTTTCAATAATTACCCTAACCTCAATCTCAAGGTAAGTAAGCAACACTTTAGGAGGGTAAATGATTCATTCATTTATTGCATCATAGTCATGTTTGACAAAGAGTTATAAAGGAAGATATTCTCTGATGTTGCTACTTCAGAGATCATAAACTGGGGATCTTATTTCATTTAATTCCCCACATACTTATACATCAAAGTAGGGGGATTCATTGGTTGTCCTTATACCCTCCCAAGGTATGTAAGCAAAAAATGGGTTTTAATGGAACTTGTGAAGTAGCTTGTGGAGACTCATAAGTTGTTATCAAGCAAACACAAGGTGGGAATCCATTTCCCCATTAGTATAGGGAGGTATACATTCCCTTATTTATCCAAATCCAAGTGTGTTGATGTTTAAATGACTTAGATGACTTTGAGGGCTCTGGAGGCAAGGTCATTGTATGATGTAAATGGTAACATTACTAGTGTAGTGGGGATCACAACATATTCTCATGTTCCCTACTACAAAGACTACTAGGAGGACCTGTAAGATAAATAAAAAGTGAGACTGAAGGATTATTCTAGGATGACCCTGGATCAGATCAAGGCTTTTAACATGGCACTAGTCCTCAAGGACTTGGTAGATGATGAATCCTTAATAGAAAAGGTCTACTATGATAATAAAATGTTTGATCAACCCCTTCCAGTAGTAAGGTGGTTCATTCCTAAGTCCTTCTCATTAATGGATAGAAATACCAATGTAATAAATATAACAATCAATCGGCTTAGAATTAAAGGGGTCAAGGTGACCAAGGAAATAGTTAGCATCAGTAAGAAGCTAAGAGAGATCAAGCAGAAGGGAGTGCCACCAATAGTAGAAAGTTACAACAGTGAAACCCTCCCAGAATAGGTAGATAGGCTAGTATTATCTCACAAGAGAAAAAAAAGTCAAATACTAAAAGAGGGAAATATAGTATCTAAGGAACAGCATTAGATCAACCAATTGTAATTTCATCTGAAGATATGGTTGCTATTGAAGCACCAATAATTTATACTCCTATGTCGATCATAGTTTCTACTCTTATCTCTATTATAGTTTATCATCCTATCTATGTCATTCCATCAGCTCCAATACCTCCTTCCCCTATCTCCACTCCACCATCACCTCAAGTAATTACCCCCTTTGTTTCTACCATCTCACTTTTGCTAGTAACTCCATTATTGATAGTTCAATCAACTCAATTTGATGCTTAGGTTTCACTTTCACTCCCCTCTTCCACAATTCCTCCCTCTTCCAAAATTTCACTCCCCTCTTCCATAATTCCTTCCATCTCATCCCTAATTACCACCATCACCCCATTAATCACTAACACCACACAACAATATATAGCTATGAATTTTGTCATCTTGACTACAATCCCACTAGCCATCCCAACTACTGGGATAACTACTGCTTTATTTTCATCTCCTATCACCTTTCTTATTTCATCAACCTTGAGTGTCCCCAAAACTTTAATTGATTCATTCATGTCTCTATATTCCAAAATCCCATAAGTTACCCTTTTTCAACTCCCTGTGCTTACCCTTCCATTGGTATCACTTCCATATCCCACACCCTTGATAGGCACATCCATTTCCACTACACCCATTCATCCCATTTCCACAATAACCTTAACCACCACAAAGGAGGTAGAGACATAGAAAATCATTGATACAAATATGCCACTCACTCCACAAATGGGGAAGAGATTTCCAAAACATTAGTCAAATATTAAACATCCATATCAATAATAGACATACATTGGTCACCATAACCACCATTAAAACAACTTCAATTGTAGATTCATAGTTGGCAATACCAAGATAACAAGATGCCACTCCAAATTAGCTAGTGTAATCAGTGGGGAACAAACAAAAGTAGATGGTGTCCCTAAACACACTAGATTTTAGCCTTACAGAGGCATTGAAGAGATCAAAGACAACTCTCAGAACCATATCAAAAATACCATATGATTCAGCTAGGGAGAAGTATGTAGAGATTGCAGTCCCCCCACCATACAAACAAAAAGAAGATCTAGTGGTGGGAGATTACCAAATATCAAAGGTTCACCTTGGTCATCCTACAAGAGAGGGATTGAAACATGATGTTCAATCAAGCATTAGATCTCTTTTTGAGAAAATGAATAGTGACAAGGTCACTGAATATAAATTGAATAATAAGGTTGAATAATTGATGATTGTATTAAATAAGTTCATTGATTCTGATACCCAACAAACACAATCTATTACCCAGATCTCTGAACAAAAAACACTTGATGTGGTAACAAAGAATGGTAGCATATGAAGGGCTACAAAGAACTAGGTAGAGGATCTCATTTCAAAGGGAAACACTCATTGAATTAGCAATGGACTACTACAAAGCTCTAAAGTATGGACGGGCAACTTTGAAGGAGTAAATAAGCAAATATCAAGAAGAGAAAGAAAGGTTGAACCTATTATATCCAAAGTTACAAGCTATGGACACGATTGAATCTAATACCCTCATTACAAAAAAGATATTGAAAAATGATGCAGAGCATGAGGAATTACAAAGAGCAGCTCAAATCAGAATAAGAATACTCATACAGAGTATTAATAAGGCTAAGGCTACATATGACAAGGTCATAGATTTGATCTATGACATTTAAGATTTGTTTAATAAATTGTCATGTCAAGCAATGGATCATCAAGAACAAATCCTTTCAGTACAGGAATTTTAAGACAAGTTTAAAGGAGTTGTCGAGAGAAAGTCAGCACAAGACAAAATATTCAGCTTAAGCTCCATCAATCATTTTATTAGGTACCATAATACAAATAATCAAATGGTAAAAAAAACTCAAGTATACAAAGATGCACAAAGGGAATTCTTTGACATAATTTTAGAATGTGAAATAAGCCATCTATATTTATTTGGTCCTGATAAAGATTGTATTCTCAAGATCTTTAAAAGTTTTGATGCATATATTGAAAAGACATAGGCAAAGAAGGACAAAGAGTGATCCATAAACTACACTGATAAACTCAAAGTGAAGTTTTTAAGTACAAATACTGATTTTCTCAAATTTTAACAAATTCTTGAAAAACTCAAAAAAACTTGCAAAATGTTTGGCAAAAATGTTCTCACTTGTTGAGTTGGATTGGAATTGTCTAAAGACTTGTCACTTCCATTTACCAATTAAAACAATTTTTTTAATAACATTGTGTTATAATTGTCAAAATGTAAATTACTTGCATGAGTTCATTTCCTAATTTAAATCAAATCAGCAAATTGAAACAAAATCATGCATCAAATGATAATTACCAAAAACACAAAATGTGATAACAGAGTTTGGCTCAATAATTGACGCCTACATCTCTGGATTCTCCAAAGGATGGACCATTTCCATTAAGGGCACTTCAAATACCTAGAAACAATAAACAACTTTCCTGCAAGCTGATATCTCAATGCATAAATTCACCTTCACTATGACTGAATCAAGCCCGGCACCTTCAAATTTCATGAATCTTCATAAACACCTGCAAACTTGCTTCAAAAGTCCTAAAAATCTCCTCTAAGGGTTGAAAAATACTCCTCCAGTATGAAAATTGGATAAAATAGAGTGTTAATACTGTGTATTAGGGCCAGAATGTTAGGTTGTGGAGCTAAAATCTTCACTCGGATGTAAACATGGAGGGTTGTTGAGTGTCACAGTCACCGACGTCGATAGGCCACAATCAACGTCGGGCAGGGGTCGACAGAAAGCAACTGACATCGACAGGATTCGGCCGACGTCGGTCATCCTCAGGTAGACATGGACCGACGTTGGTCACCTGTGCGGTTCCAAAACTGGTTGTTGATGAACAGTCAATTAGTTGAACGGGTTATTTACATGTTAAAGACTAGTTTGAGTCTTGAGCCACTTGTCTAATTATTGTATGCATGGGATCTATATAATAGACCCATGGGGATGTATTGTAAAGTGTAGAACTAGGAGAGTTTTTCCATTGGTAGAAACACAGGGGTTCTTCTAGGTATGTAAGATCAGGTTTAATCTACAAGTTGTTGCAAGATCAGGGAGGAGATCTACATGGGTAAGTAAGATCGGTTAATCTGTAGGGGTGTGTGTGTGCGAGGGTTAAAGATAGATCTGTGGGGTAGCAAGATCAAAGGTGATAGCAACACATCAAGGAGCAAGATCAGGTGAGATTTACTTGGAGTACTGGTTTGTACTCGATTGTACTGGCAGTACTATACTGACTGGTTGAGGTGAACAACAGCTCTGTGCTTGAGTTGTTTATTGTGACCTATATTGAGAGAAGATAACTCTTGAGGGAAAGAGATTTGTACATCTGAGAGGTGTGAGAAGAATGTGTGATTTTTCTTCATTGTATTTCCTTTTGGAATGAGTTGAATACAATTGTGTGTTCCCTCTCATATTCTGTGCTATTTCTATTTCTAGTTACTTGTACTTCTAGTTATTTTTGCATATTAAATTGCTAATACAAAGGTAATCAAGTGTGCTCTTAAATCTGACAAGTTGTGTTAGAGCTTTGGGGAACCTAGGTCTTATCAATTGGTATCAGAGAAAAGGTGTTGGTTCATAGCTTAATACCACTAACAATTGGTATCAGAGCGAGGTTGGAGGTTCTCAGAGTGAGGTTTACTAACAGGTGGTTTAGATCTGGTTAGTGTTTGTTGATTACAGATCACTCTCAGGGGTTTCTAATTGAGTGGGAGTATAGCAACTGCAAAAGAAGGTAAGCTAAGAATGGAGAAATTCAGACACAGGTGTAGCACCACAGGGTGTGTGGTGGTTGGTCTTCAAGATTGAGCTTGAAGAGGAATATAAGCCAAGATACAGATTAGACAATGTATTGGTATAGGTACAGGTGCAACTATTTATCTCCAAGTGGGAGATTGTTAGGTTTTGGAGCTAAAAGCTTCATCCGGATGCAAACATGGAGGGTTGATGAGTGTCACAGTCACTGACATCGGCAGGCCACAACCGACGTCGGGCAGGGATCGATAAAAAGCAATCGACGTCGGCAGGAGTCCACCGACGTCGGTCATCCTCAGGTAGACAGGGACCAATGTTGATCGCTTGTGCGGTTCCAGAATTGGTTGTTGACAAACAGTCAGTTGGTTGAACGGGTTGTTTGCATGTTAAAGACTAGTTCGAGTCTTGAGCCACTTGTCTAATTATTGTATGCATGGGATCTATATAATAGACCCATGGGGATGTATTGTAAAGTGTAGAACTAGGAGAGTTCTTCCATTGGTAGAATCACAGGGGTTCTTCCAGGTATGTAAGATCAAGTTTGATCTGCAGGTTGTTGCAAGATCAGGGAGGAGATCTACATGGGTAAGTAAGATCAGTTGATCTACAGGGGTGTGTGTGTGTGAGGGTCAAAGATAGATCTACAGGGTAGCAAGATCAAAGGTGACAGCAACACATCAAGGAGCAAGATCAGGTGAGATCTACTTGGAGTACCGGTTCATACTCAGTTGTACTGGCAGTACTGTACTGACTGGTTGAGGTGAACAACAGCTCTGTGCTTGAGTTGTTTGGTGTGACCTGTATTGAGAGAAGATAACTCTTGAGGGAAAGAGATCTGTACATCTGAGAGGTGTGAGAAGAAAGTGTGATTTTTCTTCATTGTATTTCCTTCTGGAATGAGTTGAATACAATTGTGTGTTGCCTTTCATATTCTATGTTGTTTCTATTTCTAGTTACTTGTGCTTCTGGTTATTTCTGCATATTTAATTGCTAATACAAAGGTAATCAAGTGTGCTCTTAAATCTGACAAGTTGTGTCAGATCTTTGGGGAACCTAGGTCTTATCACGGAAGATGGATAAAAATCTATTACATAAGCTTTCCAAAGATTTAACAAAGTCTCAGCCTTTTAAAATAAAAACACAGTCTAGAATTTGATAACTTCAAATAGAAATTCACTACTTAAATAACACTTTGACCCCCGTAACTCAAGTAGTCAAAGCCTGTCCCTTTTGGTAGGCAAGTCAGGGGTTCAAACTGTTGGTCTTTCTTTTAGGTGCTTATGCATGAGTTTGAAATCTTCTCCCTTCTTTTTGGGCGTGCTTAAGCTTATCTTTATCCCACATGAGCTACGTGGAAGGCAGTTTCATTCTTTAAATAGCTTGGCGGCCTCCTTGAATCTGTCAATGCCCCCTTTTGGTGGGCTCAAGGTGCCTAGCTTGTCATGCACATTGGTAGATGTGCCAAACATGACTTGGGTGCAAGACTTAAGGCCGTCATTAGACTTGGTCTTTCCTTCAAACTCGCCACATGTTTGGTCTTGCGACCTTGCTCAATGAGCTTACCTCACGCTTAACTCCACATGGCATGTTGATGATGTGGCATGTCATCGAACCACACTTTTTGCAAACCTTTCATTTTGCCAAGTGTTGACCTCTGATAGGTCCAAATGTTGAAACAACCTCAAAACATGTGCCACATGTCGCAAATGACAATTTTTGACCAATCTTCAAATGGCCATAATAGGAGCTCCCAAACTCGAATATACGTTCCAAAAAATGCGTCAAAAAGCTCTCAACAAGCTCTACACTGTGAAATTAGTTTCATCATGATTTGGAAACTTTTTAAAAAATGAACTCCAAATCACAGAGTCTTCAAAAGTTATGGTTGTAGATTAATTATTTTCATCAAATACATTATTTATATTATATTCCTTATTGTAAAAAATATTGTAAAGTTGTAGATTACAAATTGCAACTATCATTTTCAGCTCTTTTTTAGAAAGAGTCACTAGTAATTTCCATGTTCCTTTTTGACAAGTTGAAAAAGTTGTGAAAAGCAAACTTGTAAATTGCACTTTCCTTTTTGACAAGTCTGAATTGCTTAACTACAAAAACTCATATTGTAAATTGTATTTCTGGTTTTGGATGACTTAAAAAGTTGTAAAAGTTCTAGTTGAAAAATACAAGTTAGGTTTTGAAAAAATTAACCTCAGATATTTAAAATTTATCTATTGTTATAAGTTTGAGTTTAGTTTTTGGTGCCTCATTGTATGGAGAAGCTACAACATCTCAAAGGTGTTGCATGAATATTCAGCAAGTTCTCCCATGCTTATAGTAGCTTTTTGGAATGTTCAGTAGTTGCATGCTCACTTTTCCAGCTGTTCACTTTGCCAAGGATACAATTCCAAATGAAGATCATGTCTCCTTGCATGAAGTTTTTAGATTTTACTTGATCTTGAATTAGGAATGTAATTTTTTTAACTACATCTCTTCCATAAGAATATTTTGTATAAATATAAGTACATGGCATAGCCCAATTCATCTTTTTATTGTTGGATAAATTATTCTACATTTTGAATAAGTTATCTGCTTGTTGTAACCTGGAGAATGAGAATAGATTGAAGATTTATCTTTCATTTTTATGTTATCTTTGTGTATGAAACGTTATTTATCAAATTTTTGGATGCTTTTATTCTTATTTTAGTCAAAAAATTTCATATGTAGTATTATTTTGCCCTTTTGAGAGATTGTTTGATTAAAAATAAAAATTCTTGTCCCTTTTATGAGAAAGACCCAATATTACCTTTGGTTTCATATTTGCATGAGTTTGTGCTCCAATAAATTCCAATATATTTATTTTTCTATTGTGTTCATTCAAAGAAAGCATTAAAATCCATTATAAATATTTGGTACAATCACCATTTCCAATTTTAGAAACAAGATCACTAAGAAGTGGAATTTCTATGTGAATTGTGAGTTTATTAGTTGCATAGAATTTAGTGAAAGGAATTCAGCCTTCTTCAGAGGTTAAAAGCGATTCACCAAGGTCCTACAGCTTGGAGATGATCCCATTATATCATTAAATTTATGCACAACAAGCTACAAACATCAAGAGGGGTGCAAAATCTATGTGATAACATTTACATAAATTGCTAGTGATTAATAAATATAGATATACATGTTTACTTAAGTTTGGTATGCTTAGTTAGTAATTTAAAATCATTAATTAAATTCTCATGGTGTAATCTAATGAAAGAATAAGTGTTGAGTAATTTTTTTTTTAAAATTACTACATTATTCTAGTAAATCCCTATGTCAATGTTACATTATGGTATCAAAGCCAGGTTTGAACTCTATGACTTAATGAGTCTACTAAAATTTTCATATTCTTCTATTATTAGAAATAAAAATGGTGCAAAAAGAGCATCGACTGAGGGTCCTTCTAATGTCAGTGACAATAACCCTCCATTTGATCCTAACCAATTTGCCATTAAATAAGGAGGAAAGTTAATTATATTCTTGTAGCCATGAATGAGACTAGGGACAGAGTTATAGCCCTCAAATAAGAAATTTATGGATATGAGGAATGAGCCCATTAGTATGAGCTTGAAGATCATCCTACTGAGTGGGAAATTCCTCAGGAGCATAAACATGAGGAAGTGCCTCAAGATATGAGAGCACGTGTAGCCATAAAATTGGCAAGGGATATCAAAAAAGTGAATCCACTTAAGTTTGATAGAACCATTATGGGAGATAGAGATAAATCATGGTTTACTAAAATGGAGAATTATTTTGATATTTGAAACTACTCCGAGGTCACCAACATTTTTTGGGGAGCTTATCAGTTGGTTGAAGAAGCAGCAATGTGGTGGGCCAATAAGAAGTTAGAAATGAATTTGAATTCAACCACCACTATTTGGGAGTAGTTTCTAACACTTTTTACATCTTGTAGGCTTCCCCAGTTGTAGTTTGAACACAAGCTAATAGATTTTAAAAATATGAAACAAGGAGACTTGTTGGTGAATGAGTACTAGGAACAATTCACCAAACTTCTAAAGTATGTACCTTAGTATCAGGCAAATGAAAAGTTCAATATTAGTAAGTTTATCATGGGATTAAAATCTTATATTTGTGGAGAGGTAGGTGTTCATGGACCATCTACCATGGACCAATTATTTCAGAGATCAGTCAAGTAGGAGTAAAAGTGATGTCGAGGTTCCCTTCAAAAAAAATTCAACCTATCACTCTTTACTAATCACCTTGTGCTTTTGACCCCTTCTACTAGCCCTTAAACTCTATTTTTTTATTAGTATGGAAAAATTATAAATGGTTTTGAATTAACAGTGATGAATTTTTGTTTCCCTCATCAAAATACACCTGTGTGTTAATTTTAGTAGTTCAACTTTTCCTCTAGGTCCACTTTTCAATTTCTAACCCTTTCAACTAGCCCTCTCTAGTCCTAATTCACCTTCCTTCACTCAAAATACATACTAACATGTCTATAAAATTTTTAGACCTTAAAAATATATTATATCATGTAAATATTAATTAGACTACAATTTTTTGAAAATTTTTTTTGGTTACAATGTGAGATATTCACAAAACCCTAAATTAGGGCTTGTAAGACCCTGTAACCAGCCAAGAGCATTCAAAATTCCACTATGAGACTTGTAAGATGTTTCAAGAGTTAAAATATGATTGGTAAGGTCTATCTCAACATTACTCAACTAATCAAAGTATTGGTTACTCATAATTAACCCATTTTCATAGGTTTCCAAGGATTAATTCACTTGACTGTGCAAGCAAATGTACACCTACAAGATTGTGTTCTTGTCTAGATGGAAACAAGACATACAAGACCAAACAAGAGTCAATAAAAACTTTAAAAACATGATTATTAGACTCAATTTTATGTCTTCAAGCTCTTGATCAATAGTTTATGGTTCATTTCCTTCAAATAGTATAGTCACCTTTCACTCATACAAATACTGCAACAGTAAACAAGGTTTCTAACCAATTTTTGAGTAATGACAAACATTTGTCACCTTCCTTAGAGTATAACACCTATTAGACAATGTCAAATATCTATTTATATATTTATAACATATTTTCAAATGAAACAAATATCATTTAATCATAAATTTTCCATATAGTCTGCACATAACCAAAAAGACTCCCAAAACAGGGGTCTACCTGTTATTATCCTTGAATAATGAATAAATAGATTATCAACCTTACAATTTTTGGTCTCAAACACATAAATAATCCTTCAAAGACATGTGTCATTGCTATCCAATTCCATTTACCATCACAATTGAAACTCACAGTCTACCATTTGAACAAGGCACACAAAATAGGGGTCTCAATACAGAGTTCTTAAACAGGGTCGACCTTCTTGTCTCCTTTCTTCAAAAATATTGATCATCCAAACATGAAAGTAAATTTATTAAATTCTAAAAACTTAAATTTTATATCAACACAACCATTTTGTAATTGATTTGGAGGTGGTTATCAACATTGCATGTCACTTAGGAAAGTTGACTTACTATGCAAAGACCACTTTAGACCATAGAATATGGCTCAAGAGGTATTATAATAGAATTTTAATATTTTTTAATAACTTTTTTGATTCTTTACATACCTAAAAATCCTAAGAACACACTACAAATTCAAATTTTTAAACTTTCAAGTTTTGGTGGGAAATTAAAATTTGAAAATTTAGACTAACTAATTGCACTTCTAAACTATAAAAATATAAACTAAACATCCTTGAGGAATTATAATTCCATCCAAAGTATTCCTAAACCTTATTCAATGCAAAACAAGCCAAAAATTGCAAAAATTGCTCCCTAAGAGTGATGCTCTTGCATCATACTCCCATGAAAGGACAAGAGAACTCATGGGTTGATGCCCATGAGTGCTTCTAGAGCACACCTTCTCTTCAATATGTCATGCTCAATCATCCACATGGCATACTCTATTGTATGGTTCTTACACTTAACCAGATACTTTAAATATTGCTTGTCTCTAGTCCTTTTAGTCACATGTTTGTCCAATATGCATTCTAGTTCCTCCATCTTGGCCTTTTGCAATTATTGCGCCCAATCTAGGTCTATTTTAGTTGATTCATCTATTGTGTTTTCTCCTTCATCTCCTTATATATATGGATACAAATTTGAAACATTGAAAATAGGTGAAACTCCAACTCCACTAGGTAATTCCAGTTTGTATGCATTATTGGCAAACTTCTTGAGAATAATGTAAGGACATATATTATTCATTTTTAGCTTATTGTATTCACCTTTTGGAAACCTTTCCTTCCTTAGATGAGCTAGGAAGAAGTCCCCAATCTATAAATTCACTTCTCTCCTACTCATATATATTTGTTTCTTGTACTTATCAACACTAGACTCCAAATCTTTCTCACCTGCTCATGTATCTCTTTCATTACCATTGCAAACTCTTCACCTTTAGAACTTATTTTATCCATATGTCTGATGTCTCTAACCTCAAATAAACCTCTTGGTTTCATACCATAGACTACTTGGAATGGACTCATTCTAATGATTTTTTTGGTTGAATCATTATAAGCAAACTCTGCTTAAGACAACACAAGATCCCACTGCTTGGGATGGTCCTTGGATAAACACCTCAAAACATTCTTTAATCTTCTATTCACCACATCAGTTTTATCATCCATTTGAGGATGGTAAGTTAAATTGAAACTCAAATTAGTGCCTAGCTTCTTCCATAATGTCCTCCAAAAGTGACCAAGAAACTTGATATCTCTGTCAGAAATAATGTTCATGGGCAATCTATGAAGCCTCACAACCTCCTTAAAGAACAAATTATCCACATGTGTTACATCATTAGTATTTATACATGTTATAAAATGAGCCATTTTAAATAATCTATCAACAACTACAAAAATGGAATCAAAACCCCTCTATGTTCTAGGCAATCCCATCACAAAATCCATACTAATTTATTCCCAAGGCCTATGTAGGACTGGTAGGGTCTGATACAAACCTACATTAATACTCTTACCCTTGGTTAATTGAAAAATTTTACATCTCTCTACATACCTCCTCACTTTTGCTTGTATTCTAGGCCAATAGTAGTGCCCGGTGAGCAACTCCAATGTCTTGTCAAGCCCAAAACGACCTACCATGATTCCATTGTGCTTTTCTTGGATTATATTTTATCTTATTGAACTCTTTGGTACACACAATTGTACTCCCTTGAACAACAATCCATCTTGAAGTACATAATCCAACCATGGCTCCTTGTTGAGTGTACTTGGGTGTTTGTATGTACGGTATGCCTCTTTGAAGTCCTCATCATCCTCATATAAATCCTTGAGTGCCTCAATGGAAACACTCTCTAACTAAATTTCATGCACCAATAAGAATATCCTACTCAATGCATCTACCACTTTATTACTTTGTCCTTGTTTGTGTTTAATGGTGAAGGTAAAGTATTGCATGTACTCCACCCACTTCACATGTCTTTGTTTCAAAATAGGTTGATTAGATATGAATTGAAGTGCATGGCTATTTGTGTATACTATGAACTCCTTTGGCATGAGATAATGCCTCCATTTCTTCAATGCTTACACCATTTCATAAAACTCCAAGTCATGGGATATAATACCTCTTCTTAGCATCATTCAACTTCTCACTAAAGTAGGCTATAGGTCTTCCCTCTTAGCTTAGGACAGCCCCTATGGTTACACCACTTGCATCACATTCTATCTGGAATACTTTGTTGAAGTCTAGTAATGCTCGTATGGGCTGCTCCGTGATTATTTGCTTCAATATTTGAAAACTTTTTTCTGCTTTCTCATTCCAAACAAAGTTTTTCTTGTCTCCCTTGATAGTGTCAATGATGGGAGCACATATTCCACTAAAGTTTCTCATAAACTTCCTATAGAAACTTACCAAACCATGAAAACTTCTTACCTCTCATGCTATCCTAGGTGTTGGCCACTCCATGATTGTCTTCACCTTATTCTTGTCCATTTTCAGCATGTCTTTCGAAATTACAAACCCAAGGTATAATAGCTCTCTTCTCATGAAGTCACACTTCTTTAGGTTGATCAATAACCTCTCTTCTTGCAGCCTTCTTATCACTAACTCCAAATGATGAAGATGTTCCTCTTTGCTTTGGTTGTAAATTAGTAGATCATCTAGATAAACTACTACAAACTTTCCTATGAAATCTTTCAAAACCTCATTCATTAATATCATGAAAGTACTAGGTGCATTAGTCAAACCAAATGGCATGACCAGCCATTCATACAAACCTTCATTTGTCTTGAAAGCAGTCTTCCACTCATCACCTTGCCTAATCCTTAACTGGTAGTATCCACTCTTGAGGTCTATCTTGGAAAAATAACTTGCTCCACTCAATCAATCCATCAAATCCTCCATCCTCAGGAAGCATAAATATATACCTTATAGTGATTTTATTGATGGCCCTGGAATTAGTGCACATCCTCCACTCTTCTTACTTTTTTGGCACCAACACTGTGGGTACTGCACATGGGCTCAATCTCTCTTTGATCGACCCTTTGTCAAGCAACTCTATACTTGTCTCTTCATCTTAGCATTTTCTTGTGGGGTCATCTTATATGCAGCCTTGTTTGGTAGACTAGTACTCCAAGTACAAAGTCTATATGGTGTGTTATGTTCCTCATTGGTGGAAATGTGTTGGGTAGCTCATCAACAACTATATTTTCATACCTCTCCAACATTTCTTAAATATCTAGGGGTAGTTTATTGATCTTAGTGGTTATATCATAACAATCCTAGGCTTGATGACCAAATCAAAGCCTATCTCTTCTTCATATATGGAATTCAAGAAATCTTTTCCACTTACCATCATCACATGTGAACCAACCTGTTGATCACTCTCTTCATTTTTCAAGGACAGAAAAGTGTAACTAACTCCATCCCTAGTCAAAGTGTACATATTCTTTCTTCCATCATGAGTAGTTTGTCCTATCATATTGCCAAGGTCTTCCAAGAAGCACATGGCACACATCCATGAGGATGGCATCACAAAGTACCCTATCTTTATATGTTCTAATTTGAAACTCTACCCAACTATGCACTAACCAAGACTTGTTTTCCCTTATTCAACCATGACACCTTATATGGAGTGGGGTGAGTTAACTTCCTCAATCTAATTTTGTTAACCATTTCTATTGAAACAAGATTATCCGTACTTTCTAAATCAATGACCATCTTGAAACACTTACCTTGGAATTTGTAGGATGTTCTAAAGAGAGTCTTCCTTTATGGTGGCTCCTTCTCTTTGGGTGGCTTGATCAGTACCCTCCTCATGAGTAATGATTCTCTCATTTAAGGCTCTAACATTTGTGATGGAGACCAAACACTCTCTTCCTCTCCTCTTTATGCAATATAATTTCTCCCTTCATTTCTTGGATTTTTATTGGTTGGTCCTCTAAACACTCCCATTGCTTATGACTAACACACTTTTTATACTTAAAACACTCACCTATAAATTCCCTGGATCCTCTACCCCTTGATGAATATCCACCTTTATTGTAGGGTCTCCTACCTAATAAATCCACCTCTTAAACTTGTGGATTTATCTTATGGATTTCTTGATTCACTTTGATGATTTATTTGTGATGTATTTCTTTCCCCATTTCTATCTTCTACCTCTAAAATTTCTTCCCCTTCCTCTATTCTGTTGATTATGCCTTTTATTCAACTTATCTTCAGCCTTGAGTGCAAATTGATAGCACTCCTTTAGTGTTCTTGGACTTCACAAGTTCTATCTCATCTTAGAGATTGTACCTTAAACCATTAAAGTACCTTACAACCTTCTCTTTATCCTCCTCTACATGACCAAACCTGATGGTTAGATTATATAACTCATCTATGTATGCCTTCACACTCATTTCCTTCTACTTCAAATTCTATAATTATCTAAACAAGTATGTCTCATAATCACCTGGAAAGAACTTGGATTTGAGCTTAGAAATCATTATGTCCTAAGAAGTGATCTTATTCTTCCCCTTCTTTCTTCTCTCATATTATGTGAAGTCCCACCATAATGAAGCATGCCCTTTCATCTTGGTTCTTGAAACTTGACCTTTCTATCATCAGGTGCCTCTTCATACTCAAAGTATTTGTCTAACTCATTCACCCAATCCATGAGTTCATCTCCATCAAGACCTCTTTCATAGGTGGACAATTACACCTTTGGCTTGGACCCTTGACTCATGATCACCTTCACTATTTTATCTACACCTTGATCTTCAGGGCTTTCAACTATCTCTTCTCCCTCTACCTCTTCTTGGTCTTGTGGCTCATCTTCCATGTCACTCAAGTCCCCTATTATTACTCCTCTTCTTTGGTTTCTTTCTATATCAATTATCCTTACATCAAATTTGGCTCTAAAGTCCTTCAGCTCTACCAACACAGCATCTTGGTTCCCTTGGTTCCTTATTGCACCTCCTTTATTTCTCTTAGGTGGCATTAAGAACCTCATGTAGGTAATCTATCAAACAAGTACCTATTATTCTCTTTCCCCAATAATATTCTCTCTCACACTTGTTCTCAAGTATCCAAATCTATCTCTGATACCAAAAATGATTTAGAGGTTCCCTTCAAAAAATTTCAACTACCACTCTTTACCAATCAGCCTGTGCTTTTAACCCCTTCTACTAGCCATTAAAATCTATTTTTTGATTATTATAAAAAAAAATTACCAATTGTTTTGAATTAAAATTGATGAATTCTTGTTTTCCTCATCAAAATACACGTGTGTCAATTTGGTGGTTCAATTCTTCCTCTAGGTCCACTTTTCAATTTTTAGCCCTTTCAACTAGCCCTCTTTAGGCCTAATTCACCTTCCTTCACTCAAAATCAGTGCTACCATGTTTATACAATTTTAAGACCTCAAAAATATATTATATCATGTCAATATTACTCAGACTATAGGTTTTTAATAATTTTTTACGGTTACAATGTGAGATATTCATAAAACCCTAAATTAGGGCTTGTAAGACCTTGTAACTAGCCAAGAGCATTCAAAATTCCATTGTGAGAGCTATAAGACATTTTAAGAGTTAAAATATACTTGGTAAGGTCTATCTAGAACCTTCCTCAACTAATCAATGTATTTTTTTCTCACAATTAACCCAATTTCATAGGTTTTCAAGGATTAATTCACTAGACTGTGCAAGCAAACATGCACCTACAGGACTATTTTCCTATCTAGATGGAAAAAAGGCATACAAGACCAGACAAGAGTCAATAAAAACTTTAAAAACATGCTCATTATACTCATCTTAATGTATTCAATCTCTTAATCAATAGTTTGTGGTTCATTTCCTTCAAAGAATATAGTCACCTTTCACTCATATAAAGACTTCAATAGTAAACAGGGTTTCTAACCAAGTTTTGAGCAATGACAAATGTTTTTAGCCTTAATTTGAGTATAAAACTTCTCAAAAAATTTCAAACATATATTTATATATTTATAAATAGTGTCAAACAAAACAAAGATCATTTAATCATAAAGTTTACACATAATCTGCACATAACCAAAAAGACTCCCAAAACAGGGGTTTTCCTGCAATTATCCTTGAATAATGAATAAATAGATCATAAACCTAAAATTTTTGGTCTCAAACACATAAATAATCCTTTAAATACATTTATCATTTCTATCTAATTCCATTGATCATCACAATTGAAACTCACAGTCTGCCATTTGAACAAGGAAGACAAAATAAGGGTCTCAATACACAGTTCTTAAACAGGGTCTGCCTTCTTTTATCCTTTCTTAAAAAAAATTTTCGTCCAAACATGCAAGTAACTATCTTCAATTTTAAAAACTTACATTTTATATCAACACAACCATTTTGTAACTAATTTGGAGGTGGTTATCAATGTTGCATGTCACTTAGGAAAGGTGACAGCACCCAAAAGTTGAATTTTTATGCAAAGACTACTTTAGACCATATAATATGGATCAAGAAGTCTTATAATATAATTTTAAACTTGTTCACAAACTTGGTTGATCCTTTCCATACCCTAAAAATCTTAAGAACACACTACAAATTCAAATTTTTAAACTTTCAAGTTTTGGCAAGAAATCAAAATTTGAAAACTTAGACTAACTAATTACACTTATAAACTATAAAAATGTAAAATAAACATTATATATGCCTTATAAGGCCATTATAAGCATTCCTAAACCTTATTCAATGCAAAAAAATCCAAAATTAACAAAATTTGCTCCCTAGGAGTGATGTTACTACATTAAAAAGTTAAAATCTCTTGCTCAAGTCAAGGACAAGTTTAATAAAAAGTTTTGAAGTTATAAACCAAATTTAAAGAAAATGAAATGGAAATAATCGAGTGGAGACTTAAAGATTCAATTCAAGAATCATAATACCATAATCAATAGTGATTCAGGTAGCAAAAAACTAGGAAATAGTTCCAAGGGTGGTTTCAAGGGAAACCAACAGTCTAATAGGAAGGGACCACCAGGAGGTTGTTTCATCTATGGAAGTGACCATTTTAATACTCAAGATAAGTTAAGTAACAAATTTTATTCCCCTTATCAATGAAATTTTTAGCAATGTATTCATGTAGCGATTGTTAATCGGTAAGCTAAATTACAAGCTTCACCCATAGTACTGTCAAGTATTTTATTTAAACATCCAGTTTCCATTTTGATAGATATAGGGGCTATAGAATATTTTGTAAATCCTAGAATTCTAAATACATTGTCTATAAAATCTAGTGTAATGTCAAATGTATGTTTTGTATAATATGGGAGTGACTCTAAAGTCTAGGTTGACAAGTATTTAGTAGAAGCAGAAATTAGGTTTTCATAATTTATAATGGTTGTGGATATTTTTTTAGCACCACTAGGATCATATGATGTGATCTTGGGAGTCAGTTATCTTTAAAAGCATAAGGCCAAGGTTGACTATTATCTGAAAAGAGTGGAGTGTCTTGATGATTCTATAAATCAGATACTAATTTAAGGTGAGAAAAGAGAATTAAGGTTTAAGCAAATTTTTGCAATGTAACTTAGAAAGGCCCAAGGTAAGGGATGCCAAGAATTTATTGTTATGATAAATGAAATGGAGGAAACTAAAGAACCATCAATCAAATATTATCCTTTCCTTAGGAATTTTCATGATGTGTTTCTAGAGTAATTGTCAAGATTGCCTCCTAAATGGGAGTTTGACTTCTCACTTGATATCAAACCAAGATTAGAACCTCAGTCTAAGGCTATATATAGAATTACAACCACTAAATTAGTAAAATTGAATGCACAACTTTAGAAATCATTGTCCAAAGGGTTGATCAAACCATGTGTGTCACCATGGGGTACACTAGTTACCATTGTTAAGAAGAAATATGACACTCTTTGAATTTGCATTGATTATAGAATGTTGAATAAAGTGACCATCAAGAACAGGTATCCACTACTTTGAATAGATGATCTTTTCTATCAGATGTGGGGAGAAACGGTCTTCTCTAAGATTGATGTTAGATCAAGATATCATAAGTTAAGGATAAAAGATGAATATATTCCAAAAATAGCATTTAGAACTTGCTATGGGCATTACGAGTTCACAATGTTACTATTTGGTTGATGAATGCTCATGCATCATTCATGAATCTCATGAACAACATGTTCAGATATTACCTAGATCATTTTGTTTTGATCTTTTTATATGACATTCTGATTTATTCTAAGGATGAAGAAGAACATCTTCAACATCTGGAGCTGGTTTTGCAACATCTATGAAAGCACAATTTATATGGCAAATTATCCATGTGGACATTTTTCCAAAAGAAATTGAAATATTTGGAACATATTAACTCAATGGATGGCATCTCTGTTGATCTAGCTAATATAAGATCCATTATGGAGTAGTTGTCACTAAGGAATGTGCATGAGGTTAGGAGTGTTATGAGATTAATGGGCTATTATTGGAAATTCATCTCAAAAAATTTTAAGATAGATAATCCAATTACCTCTCTACAACATAATAATTAGAGTTTTATCTGGTTAGATAAGTATGAAGTAGCTTTTTAGGAATTGAAAAGAAGGCTTACTTTAGCATCAGTGTTAAGAGATCTTGATCCCAATGGTCAATTTTTAGTAATCATAGATACATTTAGGGATAGACTAGGAGTAGTCCTTATGTAGAATGGTGTAGTAGTAGCTTATGATTCAATAAATTTAAATCCTTATGAGTGAATTATGGCCCTTATGATCTTAAACTTGTAGCAATTATTCATGCTTTGCAAGCTTGGAGACATTATTTCTTGGGAAAACCATTTGAGATCAAAATTGATAACTTGGGACTCAAATACATCTTCACCTAACCAAATTTGAATTATCATCAGAGTTTTTGGTTAGAGTTTTTGTCTAACTATGATTTTGATATTAATTACATTAAAGGCAAAGAGAGCAAATTAGATTATGTCTTGAGTCATAGAAGGTACATAACAATTATGGCTACTATCAGAAGTACTTTCAAGGATCATGTGATCAAGTTCTCTCCAAGAGATGAATTTTATGACCAAGTTAGAGAATATTTATCTAATAATGCTTAGAATCTTAGGTATAAAGGATGCAACTTAGAGAGTGATGGTCTTCTACAATATAATGGAAGGATGTGTGTTCCATATCGAGAGAATTTGAGGAGGACGGTACTAAAATAATTTTGCTTTAACCCATATTTATGACATCTAGGAGTAATCAAGTTTATGGCAGAACTTAGACCATTTTATTTCTTGAAGGGAATCCATAAAAATGTAATAGACTTTGTGTCATGTTGTCTAGAATGTCAATGAGTGAAAGTTGAACATGTACATCCAACTAGATTGTTATATCCACATGATATACCAGAGTGGAAATGGTAAGTGATCATTATAGGATTTCTCTAAGGATTACCATTATTATGAAATAGACATGACATGATCTTGTTTATAGTTGATAAACTAACCAAGGTAGCGCATTTTATCCCAGGAAATTTGATAGACATTGTACCAACTCTTGAGAAGAGGTTCATAAAATAAGTGTATCGATTGCATGGTTTCCCAGAGAAGATCATATTAGATCATGATTTGAGAATGACTCCTAGATTTTGGTTAACTCTGAATTCAAATTTGGGTATGTAACTAAATTTTAGCACTGCTTATCACCCACAAATTAACAGTCAAACTAAGTGAGTTAATTAGGTTTTAGAGGATCTTCTCTATATGTATTGCATGGATCAATAATAGAAATGGGAATAATATCTTCTATTATTTGAGTTTGCATACAACAATTCATACTAATTTGTTTTGAAGATGGCACCAGTTGAATCACTTTATGGATCAAGGTGCATAAATTAGTTGGGATAGGTTGGAAGATAAAGTAGTCTTTGGACCTGAGATGGTTTCAAAAATGAAGGAACAAGTTAAAATAATCAATCAAAGATTGGTTGAGGCCAATGATAGGCAAAAGAGATATGTTGATTTGAATATAATAGTTAGACAATTTATAGTAGGTGAGAAAGTATTTTTGCATGATAAACTGTAAAAGAGCTCGATTAAAATCAAGAAGTCAGTAAAACATTCACCAAGATATGTGGGACCCTTCGAGGTTTTAGGAGTGTATAGGCTTGCATTTCCACCAACCCTAGCTCTATTGCATAATGTCTTCCATGTATCTTATCTTAAGAAGTATATAGTTGATCATTCATATGTGTTGGATTGGAAATCTTTGTAGGTTATGGATCCTGAGATGGTCATGGTAGAACCAATTAGAGTAATTGATACTTGCAAACTTTATTTATGTAATAGAGTAGTGTCATAGTATAAGGTCTTATGGGACCAAATACTCTGAGGATAGTGCTACTTGGAAGGACTATGATGAATTCTATAGGTTATTACCATATATGTTTACTTGATTTGATGTTAAATACTGTGTTATATTATACTAAACTCTATTTGTTATTCAAAACTATTATTTGAATAAGTGTCATCAAGATAATGACCAATTTTAGGGGGGAAGGATTTTACATCTCGATTCTCTCATTAAACTTATTTACCTAATTATCTATAGATTAATATGGTTATTAAATTTGTATGTACTTTTTAACTAAATTATAAGTCATATGTTGTTATGGGATAGATGTATGTTACTTAGATTTCATGAGTTCATTAATATGAGATGGCTATTTTTGAATTTTGAATATAATGATTATGTTACATTATTGTTATATAATTATTTTATGATTTATATCATGATGAAATTGACCAACTACCTTCTTGTAATGAATTGGATGCAAGAGAGTTCATCCCTCAGAGCAGGATGGAGGGAGAGCATCATTAGAGAGGGTGGCATAGATAGAGATGGTGAAAGACAACAAAGGAATTGTTAAGACCCTTGCACAGACCATATTAGATTTAAAATGTTATATGTATTGTGTGTTTGATTGTTAGACATTAGAGTTGCATGTTTTAAATGTTAGTATGTAGTTATGGAATAAATCTTATTTATGATTGCATTTTGTTTATTATATATGGACTCAGTGCTTATTGTGCAGTAGGATTACATAAGGTTACTTTACTTATGTTTTCTATGATTTTCAAAAGTAAATCAAATAAAAAATATCTAATTATTATTATATATAGACTAGTATAATGTATTTATTAACATTATTGAACATTAAGCTTATTATTATTGATATTCAAGAATATCAATATAAGTTGAGTTATTAAAATAAAATAAGACAATATATAGCCTATATACACTTGTAATTGACTAAAACAATTATTTTTTTATAATTGGAATAAGTTATTGATTTAACTATTTTTTTTATAAGAGAGATAATTACCTATATACGTTAATAAAAGAAGTTGATTATCATAAAAATCTAAGCCTAGTCTTTAATTATCATGTATAAGACTACATTAAAATTAGAAGTAACATTATCATTATGTAAATGATTACTGTCGACTTGTTTTACTTGAGGCTTATAATGTGGAGATCATGAAAAATTTGTTAAAACAAAATATATGTTTAATAATATTGGATAAAGTTCAAAAGAGAGAGATTAGGGCTTCTAGATATTTAATGGAGAGATGATTGTGGTTTAGTTGAGTTTAAAGGAAAATTTGGATATTATGCATGGACTACGAATTGAGTGAAACATGGCATGCAAAGTTAGAATGGAAAGAGGTTGGTGAGGAAATTAGGATAAGAGAGAGTCATGGAAGAGAAGGGGAGACATGGGAAGAAAGGAAGAAAGTACATAGCAATGAAGGAAAAGGGTTTCAAGATCTTGGATTTTTTGATACAAAAGCTTTGAAAAGGTTGGTATTGTTATTCAATTTCTAAATAGAATTTTGTGTCTGATTATGATTCTTAGGGTCTCAAATGTTGGGGATCAACCAACAATGGATTACACTTGTGAAAGCAATAAATGCGGAAATAAATCAGATAGATAAGTAACTGAAATGATAAATAGCACAGAACAAGATATACAAGAAAACACCCTGAAAACTTGTATTAAAACTCTTTACAATAGGAATACAATTGAAGAAACTTCGTTCTTCCACACCTCACTCAGATGCACACAAGATCTCTCACTAGATCTCTATTCCTCAAGAGCTCTCTCTCAAGTACAATCAAATCCAACAACCTGGATTGATGCAACTCAGTACTGTCCTTCAAACATTCACAATGTTCTACTTTTACAGTTCAACTCTCATACACACACAATAGCTAAGAAGATCTTTCCTACATATAGAAATAGGAAACTTGAGCATGCTCTTACAACAAACAGTTAAGCCTCTTCAACAAGGGCTCTAAAAATAATATTGCTAACAATAGAGACGCGAGCTTGAGTCTACAACTCAAACTCATCATGCAAACACTCGCTTCTGTCCTCGGAAATCACTTTCTGGACACACAGGTAACCGACGTCAGTTCCTGCCTATTCACCTGTGACCGTCGCCGGCCGACCCTACTGCCGATGTCGGCGCCTCTGTAACTGCAACTGACCGACGTCGGTCTCTCCTGACCGACGCCGGTGTCTGTGTAGACCCGAACCTGTTTTGTATGCTCCTTGGTGAAGCTTTTAGCTCCACATCCTAACATCAAAAATGAACTATATTTTTTATTTGGATACAAGCTTACCTCTATGGATGGCTTGGCCATCCACAAAGACAACCCATTATCCTCAAATCCTAAGTTTTTGTTTTAGATCTATTAAGATGTTAAATCTATAAGGTTAAACAAAATTTTATTGAGAATGACATATTGCCCTAGATTAGGAAAATAGTAACCTTAGTGAACAATTTATTGTCAGACAATGATTGAGTTTTGTTAATACATACCTAGTCAAATGAGTATGTAGATATAATACAGGAACAGTGTGATATCCTTATTCTCTAAGATATAGACTGAGTCAATAAAAATGCTAAACAGGTTTCTATTTGGAAAAAAGATAGGTATTGTCATTTTTGAATTACCATAGATATCTTGGTGACAGACAAGATGAAGTTGGCCCTAAATTTATAATGAATGAACCCGTTTGTTATTAAAAATCAATAAATATATGTACAAGTTGTGTCTTCTTGGTAGAAAGAATTAGAACTAAGATGCAGTTATACATACATACATACATATATATATATATATACATATATATATATATATATATGGGATTTTACTTCATTCAAAACTTTGAAAATGTTGAATGATGTTAAAAGGGGGGTTTTTTGTGTTATCAAATTAGAATGGAATCGTTTGGAACACATAGGATGTGACTATCAATTTATTACAAACCATGTACCATATGTGACATTTTTGAATTCATATATATCTAAATCGACTGTATCATATCATTTTAATTGTAACTCGTACAAAAATTTTAGTATGGATATCTATACACAATCTATGTATATATAAATATGACATAGAATATTAAATTTATAATGTTTGGCATACTATATATATATATATATATATATATATATATATATATATATGTCCTATTCAATTTTTATCCATCCATACCTATTTGCACAAATCATTTTTATATATGCCTGTGTATGGATAAAAATTGAATAGGACACACACACACACACATATATATCCTGTGATATATATATATATATATATATATATAGCAGTCACACGGAATTGTGAGATAATGTATTCAAATAAACATGAGTCTATTGTTTAAATGCTTTGAATTATTTGCATAAAAATGAAATGTGATTTGAGTATATAGACATACATAAATGATTTGTGCAAATAGGTATATTGTGCATTTTAATATACAAAAATAGACTGTGTAAAATTATAAAAACTTCTAGTTTATATATGCTTGAAGAAGAATGTAAAGAGTGTGTGATTACGAGCAGAGTAGTCTTAAATAGTGAATTTGACTTCTAACCTGTGAACATAGGAATCAAATATGTCATTAGCTGTAAATAATAGTCATGATTGTTTGATTTATATAAAGAATATAATTCACTATGGTAATAATTATTGGAAATTTTCCATTGTACTTGGTAACTCAGATCTTTTTATAATTACTTAATTAGAGAAATTACAGAGAAATGAGATTGGGATAGAAACTGAACCAAAATGAAATTATATATTTTGTGTTAGATAATGAAAATAGGGGTTTTGGTAATAATAAGACCCTATTTGTTTCTTGAATCCTTTCTCATGATAGTTATTATCTTTGAAATTTTAAAAGAATAATGAAAACTTATGTTAGTAGGATCAGAACAGTAATATATTAAATTATATATTATGGGGTTTATAAAATGCATCACAAATGTCAGGATCTTGCTCCTCAAATAGAGCACATATGATTACTTCTTGTATTAGCAACTAAACACGGAATTATACCAGAATCAATAAGTAACTAGAAATATGAAACAACACAGGATTTGAGAGACAATACACAATTGTATTAAATACTTAGAAGAAAATACAATAAAGAAGATGCCACTTCTTATTCCACCTCAAAGGCTCGCCACACCTCAAGACCTTCTTCCCTCTCTCTCTCGGTCGCAACAATCAACTCAAATATAGAATTGATGTTCACCTCTCCAACCAGTCAGTAACAACGCTGCCAGTACACCAAGTACACAACCGTACTCCAAGTAGATCTCCTGCTCTCTGTTGCTACCTGCAAATCACTAGACCTTACTCACTAATGTAGATCTCCAATAGAAGCCATGCTCACCTGCTGACTAAGATCATACAAACATGAAGAACCCCTCTGATTCTCCAAACCAGTACCCACTCTTGGTACTGTGGCACTAGGAGGAACACACCATTGCTCACCTCTCTCAGAAGGAGCTTATATGCTCTCTTACTCTCTAGCTACAAGTTTACAATACAGCCCATGAGACTATTATATAGATCTCATGCTTAAAATAATTAGACTATCTTAATTACAATAATTAGATGTGCAACTCAAGACTACAGCTAGCCTTTAACATGCAAACTAACAGTCCAAAAATTGACTCTCTAAAATCAACATGCAAATTGCATGTTCATGTACAGGCTGCCGACGTCGGCTCCTCCATGACCGATGTCGGCGGACTGGTAATCAATGTCAGTTGCTTCTTCACTGCTATCTGATCGATGTCAGTTGATCAGACTGACGTCAGTTTCCCTGCAACTCATTTTATAACTCTCTGCAACCTCCGTAACCTCCGTAACTTCTCCTGTTTGCATCCTGGTGAAGCTTTTAGCTCCACAACCTAACAATCTCCCACTTGAAGATAAATAGCTGCACCTATACATGTCCCTGTACACCATCTAAATTATTCCATGGCTTGTATTCCTCTTCAAGATCAATCCTGAAGACTAACCATCACACACCCTGTGATGCCTTTCCTGTCATCCAAGTAACCTACCACATCCGAACCTACATATCCATGTAGTGAAGTCCTTGACCCTGCATAACATGTTAACCTATTGATGATCCCTCTCAGATACCTGAGAATCCACTGAACTGTCTTCCAATACTTCTTCCATGAATTGGCTCCAAACTCTCTGACAACTCCCACTGATTGGGAAAACTCAAGTCTACACTAGACCTCATGTGATTTTGAACCCTGTTCTAAGCTCCGCTTGAACTGTCCAGTCCTTGGTGTGCTTACTGATTCTGCATTCTTCATCATGAACCTCGCCAACACCGTCTTCACATCATCTCCCATTGGAGACAAAAAATCTCCATGTCTCTTATGCCAAAGAATTTTGCTGCTCCAAATTCTTCCTGACATACCTCTGAACTAACCTTACCCTTAGCTCAGCAAAACCCTGTATGTACAAATCTGATAGCAAACCATCCACATACAGTAACAGGATAATGTCTTGACTCATCATCCACCTGATAAGAATAAACACAATAGTTATATTGACATTGACTGAAGCCCTGCTTTGTCATCCACCTGTCAAACCTGTACCACTGTCCTGCAGCTTCCTCAAGACCATATACCTTGGCCTTCCGTCTCACATATCTATCCACTCTCTTCTTTAACTTGGGAATCCATCCATCTCTCAGTGCTTTCTTCCAGTTGACAACTCTACCAACAATACATGTTTGGTTCTTCTCCAAGGACTCACACTCCTCATCCATGCCAAGCTCCCACTGTATCTAGATTCTACCTGCATTGCCTCTTCACATCTTCCTGGTTCTCGACCATCAATAAGCAATATAAAGAAGGTGAACAATGAATATGAGGTTCACTTACCCTTTCTAACCTCCATATGAGCGTTTGAGACTTGTTGACAGCTTGTTGTCTGCCCAATATATGTTCTAGTGACCGATCTCGGCCATCTCCCAATCTGCTCTCGACCGACATCGATTCTCTGCGACTGACCCTGTCTTTCGACGTCGGTCCCATTACCAACGCTGGTGTACCTATTGCCGACGTCGGTCACTGTATGACCAACATCGGTTCTTGCTTCTCGACACCACTGACTCTACTGATCTGCACATGACCGACGTCGGTGCCTATCTGTTCGACGTCGATTCCTTCTGACCGACACCGGTATCTATGTTCACCTGTGAGTGATGACTTTTTACCCTCAAGCTCTCCATAGATCAAAACCCTGTTCATATCAACGCAACCCTACTCAAAATAATTTAGTCCCCTCAGTTGATCTCTGTCTATCATCTCCTCCATGAACACCAAGGCTTTCCAGTTCTTTAGCTTGTCAAAACATCTGTCTTCCACTTTAGAACATGCATTCCCCTCCTACATATGTAACCAAGCCTACAAAGCCACATCTCTATAACAGAAGGTGAATCAGTAATATAAGTAGATAGATAAAAGATACCTACTTTCTTACCACCGTCTAATTCAAGTACATCCACTGTGAGAGTTATTGTGCATCTCCCATCACCTAACTTTTTTGAAGAAATTAGACTCATCTCCAAGACTGGTACCTGCATAACCTCATTCAACACTTGTGTGTTATCCGTCTGCAATTTCAGCTTCACTTCCCCTTTGCCAATTATTTGACAAGGCTCTCCAGCTCTTAAATAAATCTCTCCAAAGTCTCCAAAGACATACCCATGAAAAGATGCTCTATTTCGAACTGCATGGAAAGAGGCAAAAGAATATGTAAACCAAGATTCTACTTTATCCAGAACATCATGTGCAACATCCCCTGCAACATCTGCTCCTCCCTACTGATATGCTACCAACCAACAATCTCCTTTTTCCTACTCTTTCTTTCCATCAATCAGACCATTCGTGCTAGTCAGTTTCTCCATTCGTAGCTTACTTCCTTCTGTCATTGCTATACTCCCACTCAATCAGAAACCCCTGTGAGTAACCTGTAATCAACACACACTATCAAGATCTGAAACCACCTGTTAGTAACCCAACCAAAAGCTCTGATACCAACTTGTCAGGATCTTGCTCCTCAAATAGAGCACATATGATTACTTCTTGTATTAGCAACTAAACACAGAATTATACCAGAATCAATAAGTAACTAAAAATATGAAATAACACAAGATTTGAGAGACAATACACAATTGTATTAAATACTTAGAAGAAAATACAATAAAGAAGATGCCACTTCTTCTTCCACCTCAAAGGCTTGCCACACCTCAAGACCTTCTTCCCTCTCTCTCTCTTGGTCCCAACAATCAACTCAAATATAGAATTGATGTTCACCTCTCCAACCAGTCAGTAACAATGCTGCCAGTACACCAAGTACACAACCGTACTCTAAGTAGATCTCCTGCTCTCTGCTGCTACCTACAAATCACTAGACCTTACTCACCAATGTAGATCTCCAATAGAAGCAATGCTCACCTGCTGACTAAGATCATACAAACATGAAGAACCCCTTTGATTCTCCAAACCAGTACCCACTCTTGGTACTGTGGCACTAGGAGGAACACACCATTGCTCACCTCTCTCAGAAGGAGCTTATATGCTCTCTTACTCTCTAGCTACAAGTTTACAATACAGCCCATGAGACTATTATATAGATCTCATGCTTACAATAATTAGACTATCTTAATTACAATAATTAGATGCGCAACTCAAGACTATAGCTAGCCTTTAACATGCAAACTAACAGTCCAAAAATAGACTCTTCAAAATCAACATGCAAATTGCATGTTCACGTACAGGCTACCGACGTCGGCTCCTCCATGACCGATGTCGGTCAACTGGTAACCGACGTCAATTGCTTCTTCACTGCTATCTGACCGACGTCAGTTGATCAGACTGATGTCGGTTTTCCTGCAACTCATTATGCAACTCTCTGCAACCTCCATAACCTCTTTAAGTTCTCTTGTTTGCATCTTGGTGAAGCTTTTAGCTCCATAACCTAACAATCTCCCACTTGGAGATAAACAGCTGCACCTGTACCTGTCCCTGTACACCGTCTAAATTATTCTCTAGCTTGTATCCCTCTTCAAGATCAATCCTGAAGACTAACCATCACACACCCTGTGATGCCTTTCCTGTCATCCAAGTAACCTACCACATCCGAACCTACATATCCATGCAGTGAAGTCCTTGACCCTGCAGAACATGTTAACCTACTGCTGATCCCTCTCAGATACCTGAGAATCCACTGAACTGTCCTCCAGTACTTCTTTCATGAATTGGCTCCAAACTCTCTGACAACTCCCACTGATTGGGAAAACTCAGGTCTACACTAGACTTCATGTGATTTCGAACCCTGTTCTAAGCTCCACTTGAACTATCCAGCCCTTGGTGTGTTTACTGATTCTGCATTCTACATCATGAACCTCGCCAACACCATCTTTACATTAGCTCCCACTGGAGACAAAAAATCTCCATGTCTCTTATGCCAAAGAATTTCGCTTGCTAGCAAACCATCCACATACAATAACAAGATAATGTCATGACTCATCATCCACCTGGTAAGAACAAACACAATAGTTACACTGACATTGACTGAAGCCCTGCTTTGTCATCCACCTATCAAACCTGTACCACTGTCCTACAGCTTCCTCAAGACCATATACCTTGGCCTTCCGTCTCACGTATCCATCCACTCTCTTCTTTAACTTGGGAATCCATCTATCTCTCAGTGCTTTCTTTCAGCTGACAACTCTACCAATAATACCTGTTTGGTTCTTCTTCAAGGACTCACACTCCTCATCCATGCCAAGCTCCCACTGTATCTGGATTCTACCTGCATTGCCTCTTCACATCTTCCTGGTTCTCGACCATTAGTAAGCAATATAAAGAAGGTGAACAATGAATATGAGGTTCACTTACCCTTTTTGACCTCCATATGAGCGTTTGAGACTTGTTGACAGCTTGTTGTCTGCCCAATATCTGTTCCAGTGACTGATCTCAGCCATCTCCCAATCTGCTCCCCGACCGACGTCAGTTCTCTACGACTGACCTTGTCTTTCGACGTTGGTCCCATTACCGACGCCGGTGTACCTATTGCCGATGTCAGTCACTGTATGATCGACGTCGGTTCTTGCTTCCTGACACCACTGACTCTGTTGATCTGCACATGACCGACGTCGATGCCTGTCTGTTTGACATCAGTTCCTTCTGACCGACGCCAGTATCTTTGTTCGCCTGTGAGTGATGACTTTTTACCCGCGAGCTCTCTATGGATCAAAACCCTGTTCATATCAACACAACCCTGCTCAAAATAATTCAGTCCCCTCAGTTGATCTCTGTCTGTCATCTCCTCCATGAACACCAAGGCTTTCTAGTTCTTTAGCTTGTCAAAAACATCTGTCTTCCGCTTCAGAACATGCATTCCCCTCCTACATATGTAACCAAGCCTACAAAGCCACATCTCTGTAACAGAAGGTGAATCAGTAATATAAGTAGATAGATAAAGGATACCTACTTTCTTACCACTGTCTAATTCAAGTACATCCGCTGTAAGAGTTATTGTGCATCTCCCATCACCTAAATTTTTTGAAGAAATTAGACTCATCTCCAAGACTAGTACCTGCATAACCTCATTCAACCCCTGTGTGTTATCCGTCTATAATTTCAGCTTCACTTCCCCTTTGCCAATTATTTGACAAGGCTCTCCAGCTCTTAAATAAATCTCTTCAGAGTCTCCAAAGACATACCCATGAAAAGATGCTCTATTTCAAACTGCATGGAAAGAGGCAAAAGAATCTGTAAACCAAGATTCTACTTTATCCAGAACATCATGTGCAACATCCCCTGCAACATCTGCTCCTCCCTACTGATCTGCTACCAACCAACAATCTCCTTTTTCCTACTCTTTCTTTCCATCAATCAGACCATTTGTGTTATTCAATTTCTCCATTCGTAGCTTACTTCCTTCTGCCATTGCTATACTCCCACTCAATCAAAAACCCCTGTGAGTAACCTGTAATCAACACACACTATTCAGATCTGAAACCACCTGTTAGTAACCCAACCAAAAGCTCTGATACCAACTTGTCAGGATCTTGCTCCTCAAATAGAGCACATATGATTACTTCTTGTATTAGCAACTAAACAAAGAATTATACCAGAATCAATAAGTAACTAGAAATATGAAACAACACAATATTTGAGAGACAATACACAATTGTATTAAATACTTAGAAGAAAATACAATAAAGAAGATGCCACTTCTTATTCCACCTCAAAGGCTCGCCACACCTCAAGACCTTCTTCCCTCTCTCTCTCGGTCCCAACAATCAACTCAAATATAGAATTGATGTTCACCTCTCCAACCAGTCAGTAACAACGCTGCCAGTACACCAAGTACACAACCGTACTCCAAGTAGATCTCCTGCTCTCTGCTATTACCTGCAAATCACTAGACCTTACTCACCAATGTAGATATCCAATAGAAGCCATGCTCACCTGCTGACTAAGATCATACAAACATGAAGAACCCCTTTGATTCTCCAAACCAGTACCCACTCTTGGTACTGTGGCACTAGGAGGAACACACCATTGCTCACCTCTCTCAGAAGGAGCTTATATGCTCTCTTACTCTCTAGCTACAAGTTTACAATACATCCCATGAGACTATTATATAGATCTCATGCTTACAATAATTAGACTATCTTAATTACAATAATTAGATGCACAACTCAAGACTACAGATAGCCTTTAACATGCAAACTAACAGTCCAAAAATAGACTCTCTGAAATCAACATGCAAACTACATGTTCACGTACAGGCTGCCGATGTCGGCTCCTCCATGACCGATGTTGGCTGACTAATACCAATGTCGGTTGCTTCTTCACTGCTATCTGACCAACGTCGGTTGATCAGACCGACGTCGGTTTCCCTGCAACCTCCGTAACCTCCGTAACTTCTCCTGTTTGCATCCTGGTGAAGCTTTTAGCTCCACAACCTAACAACAAATAATATATGAAATATACCTATAAGAGAACTTAGGTTCTCATTTACGTACATAATATATATCTATATAATGGGATGCATGCCTATAGTTATAGTAGTGACTAAAAAATATAAGTCATGAAATCCCAGAGGATAGGGAACTATAACTATACGAACCTAGCCTAATTTCTTAAAACAGATGAATAAGTGAATATTATGAGTTTATTTTAAAATCATTATATAAGTTATGATTGTTGATTTATTTTAATCACTATAAGCTTTCTACTATGAAAATAATGATTTTATGTCTTTAGCATTTACTTAAGGAAAGTAAATTCTATAGAACGAGTGGTAATTACCTGTTTGATAAATAAACTTGTTATCATGATCGTTGTTTATATGATAAATAATGATAGTGAGGTTCATTCATATGTTTGGTGAACAAAATATATGTATAATTATTATTTCAGAGATTAGCATGTGTTTTACTTTCTAGTAGAAATAATTGCATGAACATGTTGGTTATTATATGTGTTAACCAAATCTAATATTTTTGATTTTAACTAAACAATGAGATGGACATCAACTTAGTTAGTATCTCCAATGTGATATGAAGGTAATCTGATCAAGTGGTGTGTATGAATTTGACTGATCCTAGAGATCATATATTATTTGAAAACTTTGGTCAAATTAATGTTAGATAAACATTGTCATTTCATATGTATGATTTACATGCTTGTACGATATCATTTTAGTATGTATTTTCTTTATGGTACACATCATTTAGTAGACATATTACATCACATGGGTACTATCATGTCTCTCTGGATTCCTGCACCGTCACTATCTACCCATTCATGAAAGGAGGGCCATTCCCTATTTGATTCTCCCTCCCCATTGTAGTACTTACTTGGAGACTAAACTTGAGATTATTATAAATGCAGGAGTTGGTGTGACGTGAACTCCATGAAGCATTATATCTATTATTTTACTTATTGAAGTATTATGCTTGATGGAAATGTAATTAATTATTATTGTACATTGATAGCAGAGGTTGTATTATTATACCAGTCATAAATGGATTTTATTATAATTACTTTTCTTATGTAACTATGATTATTTACATAAATTACTAGTGATCAGTAAATATAGTTGTACATGTCTATTTAAGTTTGATATGCTTAGTTAGTATGTTGAAAATCACTAATTAGATTCTCGTGATGTAATCTAATAAAAGAATAAGTGTTGAGTAATGAAAGAATAAGTGTTGAGTAAGTTTTTTTTTTTAATTACTGTATTATTCTAGTAAATCCCTGTGGGGATGTTACAATGGGCAAGGGAGTAGAGGATTTGAGGCTTACATTTTCTCCTAGTATTATCCATTTATTCAATGTGTATTTGACTGTGTTAGTCTTCTTCCATAATGTGATTATGTGCCCATCATATGTGGCATTTATAAGTGAAAGCCTTAGGTACATCTGGAAAGTAGCTCCTAAAATTTAATCCATGATTTTTCTATGATTAATATGATACAAGAAACCATTATATGTTTTGTCTACAAAGAACAAGTCTTGAAGTAGGTTGATATAGGGCATCACTTCGACCTTAGCAGTTGGAAAGTTAAATTGTTGGTGCTTAAATAATATTAAATCAACCACTAGTTATTTTTCTTTGGTTGATAAACTCTCCTCACATGATGGGCATCAATTTTCTCCATGGCATCCCATATAGTTGTAAAATTTATAAATCTATCATCGAACATAGCTGAGTTGAAGATTGTATCTATATATTCAGTGGAATCCTTGATGGAAAATTTTGATGGTGGAAATGCTCCCTTAAATACCTTGAATGATGAGGCCATTTCTTATCTGGTTCACTTGCATACTTCTCATGATAATTTAATTGATTGATTGTTTGAAGTAATTCATAGGTAAATGCAGAAAACTAGGGATTTTATCTCTCTGTAGAATGCAAGTTCACTTAAGTTCTTTGGTAATCAATAAAAGAAATAGATATTTAGAATTAGATCATATATCTTGAAGATGTCTACATTAATTCTAGTTTGTGTGTCATTAATTTCCAATGGCTTCAAGGTTGTTTACTTGTTTAATTCAAATTTGGTGGCTCACATTGGTAGGTATGTCATATAGACTTTTCATGCATTCAAAAAAATGTCATGATGTTATCTCTAGACACGTGTCACTCAGTCATTATTTTTTTATTAATGCAGTCATGCCATGCAGCATGAACTTGGAAGTCGGGTGTCAGGTCTCTTGCTATGACTCTTTTTTAGGGATGCCTTAGACCTCTTTTGCAACCTAGTGACTTGTTTTATAACCATGATTACAGTGATCTAGTGGACCAAAGGTGGAGGAACCCAAAATAGACACTCCTCAACTTTATTTCCCCTTCCACATGAAAATGGTTTTGGGACCTAAAACTTCATATTTTTCACCTTATGTTTGGTTTGTCATTGAGAGGCCTTTTGGGGAATTATGGGCTATCACATGCGCTTAGAAGCCTTGAAATAGGTTGGCCTAAAAATGACCCCTTATATTTAATTGTCCCCTTAAATTTTAGATATTTTTAAAAATTTAAAACTAAAAAAATTCTGAAATTTTACCTTTACCTTGTTGGCAATCATTAATGGTTATGGAGGAGCTTGAATATCTAAGATCATTTTAGAAATCATAGGAGACTAGGACCTCCTGAAACCATTCCATTAATATGGGTACTTATAAAACCAAACCATATATACATGTATCAAAATAGTTTTGAAAACTAATTAATTAAAAAATAGATCAAAAGCGTATAGACTTCATTAGTGGCAGTTATCTAAGGCTGAGGATGTAGAGGAAGGATGACTATGGAAAATTCATCTTCTAACACCTCTTCCCTCATTTGAAAAATATAAATTTGTAATGTAATTCTTGATTTTAAGCTTTTATTGACATCTCTAAGTATTTCTAAGGTTTTCTTGCCTTTGACCAAATTCGGCGATCGAGGTTAAATCGATCTAACATTTGAGATGGAGTGTTTCATCCTCAATGGACTTATTTGTAATATTTTAGACTCATTTTGTAGTCGTATGTGGACTATACGATATTTAGTTGATCTCTTTACTTGAATTTTACTTAAGTCAAAAAGTTAGCTTTGATTGTGACTTAAATGCTAATTGAGCCCTATGATTGGCCAAATTTGTTTGAAGATGCTTTTGAGCACCATGAAGAGTTAGATAGTGTATTTCGATCCAAGGGTTACTCAAACCCACATCACATAAATTGAGCATTATTTTACATTTTTGGGGTTATGGGGTCTAATATTTTAACTTAGACAGTTGTAGGTTTGTTGATATCCTATAGGCCAAGTAGAGCAAGTAGGCCTAGCATGGTCGCATAGTGATCATGCAACTACTTGTGCATTATGATCCATATTATTTAAACATGTGAGTTTGGTTAGATGTATTGTGCATCTTGTGGCACTTTTTTTTAGCCAAAAAAAATGTATCTGTGTAGGATGTGCATTATACATTCTTAAAAAATGGTTTGTCTTTGTGTATATTTCTGTTGTATTAATTTTAGGCATGACATGATTCTTATCCTATGAAGGATTTATGTCAAGATTATAATTAGATAACATTGAAAATGTTAAAATAAAAAACAAATAAGAAGTAATATTACCTCAAGAATTAAGCAAGCCATAAAATTGTGAGACATAGGTTTTGAAGTGGGAACCCGTCAAACGAAAAAACCCACGTGTTTATTACGAAGGCCTATGAAAAATATTCTCACAATACAAAGATATAAGTGAAAATAATAGAGAAGAGAAGATAGTTTCAAGTGTATATGAGAGGAAGAGATTGCTCTTTAAATAGATTAAGAGAAATGATGAGACGGTTAGTACGACTCCCATCATGACTTTACTAGGCCTCCTTAGTGTGTGTCAAAGATCTTATTCTTCAAAAAGTGAAGGTAAGTGTGTGACATGTGTTGGGAGGAATTAATTATGTAACTCCTAAAATTTTTAAAAGATATGAGAGACACTTCATAAAATTTATATTTAGATGAATTAAAAATCCACATAAATAAATATCCTACACACACCTAAAAACTTAGAATAAAATATTAACCCAATTAAAGGGTAATCCTAACACTCCCCCTTAAACTTTATTTTTGGGTTTAAAAAAAAAAAAAGAAGGGAGGAAACATTGCTAACTATCACCCTTGATGAGAACTTCTTTCAAACCTAACTTATTACAAAAGATTACAAATTTATCTTAATATAATGGCTTAGTGAAAATATCAGTCACTTGCTCTTGAGTAGGATAGAAAGAGATATTAATTTGATTATCTTCAAAAAAATTGCATTGATAGTAATGTTGAATCTTAATGTGCTTGGACTTTTCATATAAAATCATATTCTTTGTTAAGGCAATAGCACTTTGATTATCACCAAAAATCAAAGTAGGACAAGTTTAGGGGTAGCCCAAATCTGCAAGAAGTCTTCAAATTTAAATGGCTTATTTGGTAGCATGATTATGAGTTTTATGCTAAAATTTGGTGGAAGACAATGATACATTCCTTTACTTATTATTTCATGAACTTGTGTTGGAACTCAAGAAGAAACAATAGTTAATTGTGGATCTACGATCATTAGTATCACTAGCCCAATCAGAATCAGAATAACCTACCAAACAAAAAGTGTTATTCAAGTATATTAGATGCTAAAAATTAGATTACATTAAATATAATGAAGAATTATTTTAACAAATTTAAACTGAGTATTTTGAAGTTTAACATAATTGAGAAACCAATCAAATAAAAAAAAAATGTCAAGACGAGTATGAGTAAGATAATTTGAACTTCCAACTAATTTTTTATATAAATTAAGATCAACATTTTTAGTTTCCATGTCATTAAACAATTTCACATAAAATTCACAAGGGGTAGCAATAGGTTTACAATTTAACATATTAAACCTAAATAACGATTCATATGCATATTTAGATTGAGAAATAGAAATATTGTGTTTTTCTTGTCAAACTGGAATGCTTGAAAAGTAATGTAAGAGACCTAAATATTTCATTTCAAAGGTATTATTTAAAGCATTTTTAGTGAAAGAAACCATTGAAATATTACTACTAGTTATGATCAAGTCATAAACATATAAAACTATGGTAACTATGTCATTTGGAATATTTTTGACAAAAATATTATGATCATTGGAGCTACGAGTAAAGCCTTGAGGTATTAAAATTTGATATATTTTGGAGTATTATTCTTTAGGTGATTATTTCAAACCATAAATGGTTTTGTTTAACTTATAAACAAAATTCTCATTACCTTTATTTATAAAACCAAGAAGTTGAGACATGTAAATTTCTTCATGCAAATCCCATTCAATAAAGTACTCTTAACATCCATTTGATAAACATTCCAATTCATATGAGCAGCTAAATCTAAAATAGATTTAATTGTGGCCATATTAATTACGGGTGCAAAATTTTCATTATAATCAATCCCTTCAATTCAATAAAAACTTCTAGAAACTAATCTAGCTTTGTATTTTTTTTATTGATTATCATAATTGAACTTAGTTTTGAATAACCAATTGCAACTCACCAAATTGTAACCTTTGGGGAGAGGGACTAAGTCCCAAATTATTATAAGACCAAAGAGTTGTATTCATCATGCATTGTTTTTTTTCAAATGAGGGTGACCTTGAGCTTGTTTTAGTTTTTGAGGGTCATTATTGTTCATAAGTTTAAACATCAAAGAATAGTTGCATAATTGTTTCATAGTATTACAAGTATCATTAAGATCTACATCAATTTCAGAAGTTTTGAGAGTTGTCTTTGTCCACTGAAGCATTGTTTTAGGTGGAGCAAGACTAGACAGATTTTGAACTTTATGAGTAACAACATCATTATTAAAAATATCAATATGATCATCACTTGAAACAAAAGGAAAAGAACCAAAAATAATATCAAGAGAATCCAAAATAATAACACAATCAAACACTCTATCTTCATCAATTCTAACATCTCTTTTAATCTTGATTTTGTTACTTTCAAGATCATAAATTTTATAATCCTTAGATGATTCATCATAACCAACAAAGATAAAAGTTTTTTATTTTGAATCTAGCTTCTTACATTTTTCCTTATGAATATGAACAAATGCATCACAACCAAAAACATGAAAATGTTGTTAGGATTTCAACCACTCCAAGTTTCTTCAGGGATAAGGTTTAAAACAAATTTAGTGGGAGTCTTATTAATGAGATAAACAACACAACACATATGTTTAGCCCAAAATTTATAATGCATAGTTTTAGTATGAAATATACACCTATCAATTTCAATGATAGTCCTATGTTTACATTCGGTAACATCATTTTTCTCAAGTGTATAAGAAATAATTTTCCATGTGAAATGTCTCAAATTAGGGAAATTTTTTGAATTTTGATTTTTTTGCAAAACCCTAGGTAAATAGTCAATTCTGATTTTTTATTTTTTGTAAATCCTAGTGGCCAAGATATTCCCAATATTTAACACAAAATTATGCTAAGCTCAAAGCAATAAGTAGCTAATCTAAATGAACAATTTAACCTTTTAAAAGGATAAAAAACCCTCAAACCCTAGATGCCCCCAAGTTGAAATATTAATTGAAATTTGTAGTTGATATTATCAAGTGAAAGCCTCATAAAATTGCATAAATATTACTGAACTGAAATGTAGGAAGTATTATGAAATTTTGAGTATATTTGGAGCCACAAAGCTCTTCAATCCAAATCGCCAACGCTGAAAAAAATATACAATTTATTTTTAGAATATTCAAGGCAATAATGACCCTCAAAACAAGGTCAATCCCCTCCTAAATCAAGTCACCACACTGTAAAAAAAAATAGAATAAAATCATAATATCACTTAGGGCATAAAATCACCCTAAGGCATGAACAAAGCATCCACCAATCATGTTCTCAACCTCCACAAGCAAGTTGCCCAACTTGAATTTGCAAAATATGGTGTTTGGAACACCTTTGGAGAAATAGATTACTTAATGGCATATTTTAGGTGAAACTACCCTAAAAGGAGGAAGAGGGCTTGTGTCCTCTAATTCTATACTTGAATCTTTTCATCTTCAAAGAATTGTCTCAAGCGTTTTTGTGCTTAATGACCAAGATTTTGAATATCAAACATAACATGCCTCCAAATTAAACCTTCCTTTATTTTTATACCACTTCCCCCAAGGGCACACCCAAAAGGGAGGGAAACATATATTAAAATCATAAGTAAAAATGCTTTTAAAATGCTCATGACCCTTAAAGGGTTCCAACTTAAGTGATTATTATAACATAAAGTACCTTTTAAAATACCTTTTACATATATTTATTCAAAATCACTTATTTATTTTTCCCTTAGCCCCTAGAAAATGGTTAAGGCTAAGGGTCTTCAATGATGTTCCTAACAAAAGATGGATATGAAAATCCTCCCTACCCAAAATTGATTGTCCTAAATCAATTGAATTATCCATAGGGTTGTTCCCACCACAAATTTTGTGCACAATTCAAACCTTGATCCATCCCATGTGGGATAACCCTCTTGGTGAAGTCTCCTACTATTCCATATGAGGATTATTTATTGTTCATGCAAGCTAGACTTGTGAAACTATCAGCACCATATCCTCTTTCCTCTTTCCATTGAGTCCATGTACTTCAAAAATGATGATAAGATTATGAAAGCAATAAAAATTTTAGAATTGGCATTACCAAAATGGCTAGAAAAATACATTCCAGTAATGTGATCTTCAAATATTTGAGCCCTAATTTCCCTTATATCAACACCTGCACAAGAATCAAACACATTAGTCAAAAATTAAGTTCTCCAATTTTTTTTATGGTGTCTTCTTTGGGCTATAAATCCTCTCCACAAGGTGATTCTCCAATCCGTGGTTCTCATGTTCACAAACCCTTCGATATTAGAATGGGATGTTTTGCAAGGAGATTTATGCATGATGATTAGAGGGTTTTATTTTCAACTTAAAGCTGTGTAATTGTTCTTGGATATCCCATTTCTCACTTCCCTCTTTCCCTTTGATGTGTCAAACATGTGTGCAACTTTAAAAGGAACAAAATTGGAATCATATTTTACCTTACAAGAGTTGAATTTGTCATAGTAAGTATGACAACAAAAGATGTCACAGCTTCCTATCACATTTTTTTCCCTCATTCCATATAGTACAATATTCATTACCATGCCCCCAAATCTCCCAAACATGCCCCCTAAGGCCTGGAAGTTCCCAATTTTCCACCAAAGTCCATTGTTCCTTCATCAAAGAGATTGTCATCTTGTAGCCCAAAGTAACTTATTGTTATAGGGACTGTAACTATGATGTATAGTTATAAATTTTCCCTTAAAACCCTACCAATTAATTATCAAGTTGACCTCCCATATGTCCTCCAAATCCATGAACTTTGAAGATGCCCATATGAACACAAACTTCATATAAAAAGAAATAGGGCTGCCAAAATAAAAATATTTGGGAAGTGATACCTTGTTAACCCAAATGGAAAAGTCCATTTGATATTATTTTTTGTGTGCATACTAGTGTTGCCACCTCTAAAAAACCCCTTGGTAAATCCTACATGCCATGGTAGGTTCTTCCAATCTTGTAACAAAAGAATAACAAAGTTTTTCTTAGGACACATACCTTGGAGACATATAATAGCCCATAACCCCAATTTTCTGAGTAACAAAGTTTTGATTTGATTTGTGCACTTATCCTTCTTGTTAGGGGTTGTATTTTACTCCAAATTTCAACCCTTTTAACCTCAATATGTAACTGGACTTGCTTCATCCACTCATAAATTCATGAGTAAGAAATTTCGAACCTTGCATATACATTTTCAGAACTTACCATGGGTTGTATCATGCCTAAAAAATCAACATTTTTGTCCTCATATAGTGGCTGGAATTGTTTTATGAACTCATAATTTTCTAAGTATAAAAATTTAGACTTTGCATAACACTTTCAGGACTTACCATGGGCTATAGCATGCCTAAAAAATCATATTTTTTGTTCTCAATAAGTGGCTGGACTTGCTTCGCCAACTCAAATTTTTTTTAGTATGAAAATTTAGACATTGCATAAACACTTTAAGAATTGGTTAGGAGATGTGATGTGCTCAAAAAATGTGAATTTTTGACCTTAATAGGTAGTTGATTGGCCCTCCAAACTCACTATTCTTAGATCTCAATAAATTCTGAAATTTCACAACTAATTTTGACTTTTGTTTATACCCTTTAAATTGGCCTTCAATGCAAAATTGAGATCTACCTTCATATCTTGGAATCAAGCTCATGTAAAAAAAATGATTCTTTTCTACATACCTTAGAGGCTATCCTATGACCAATTTGTTGATTTATTTGGAAGGGTAACCTTTTTCCACATTTGTTTCACTTATCAAACCATATGTGCGACCAAATTCATTCATGAGAGTTGATTGTTTCAAATCAAAAAAAGCAACTTGTCTTGTTGCCCCTACCAGATTCTCTTCATGAATCATGATCTCCATCCTATTGGAAGTTAAATTCATGGGTGCCTTATCATGTAAACCATGTAGTATCACTTCTTTTGCATTCACATCAAATTTGGTCTCCATGGTTTGGTAATTTTGTGTGTACTCTCCAAGAGAGTGCAACCATTATATGTCAAGCACTAGGTTGGTCTCCCCAATACCAACCATATAGAAATCATCCTTAATGAGATGTATTCCCATCATGATGCTCAAATTGGGGAATTTAGTGGAGCAAGGGATGGTGAATCTATCTGCCATGGTCACCTGAAAGCCATTAAACTTGATATATTGCAATCCACATAAAGCCACTAACTTTTTATAAATGAAATTATGAGTAGCTCCATTATCAATGAGAATAGTTACAACCTTTCACATGAAATGGGTAGTATCTAGGAGTCCTCGATAGTGAAGCAAAGGTGTCATCCAAGTCCTCTCCTCAAAATATTTCCAAGTGGTTACCCCTTCTTGTTAATCCTCTCCTTCTTCATTTGAATGCATATCAATGTAGTGCACTTGACCCTTTTCATGGCAATGATGACCTAGTGTCCAAGGGCCTTTACAATCAAAACATAGCTTCTTCCTTCTTAATTCATTTCTTGTCTCATAATTCTCCCTTGGCAACTCTCTTTACTGCCCCAAATCCTATTGGTTTGGCCTCCCAAATTGCCCCAAACCTTGTTGGTTTGGCCTATCAAATTGCCCCAAAAGAGTTGATCTTTTTCATCCAAAAGTGTTGCCCCTTGGCTGCCTCAACTTATTGTCTTTTGGATGTCCAAAAGTTTTGAAAGAGTTAGTTTTTTGTGAAATAAATGGTAGAATTTTACCTTGTGGTGTTGAATACTCAAGATCAAGGGCCTTTTGAATGGTTCTTTGAATAGAATAAGGGTCAAAAGCTTTGACCAAGCCCCTAATAGAATCAGCCAATCCTTCCATGAATAGAACCATCAATCTTCTTTCTGAAACATCTATTACCATGACTGAAAGCCTCTAAAATTTAGTCACATACTCCTTTATATTACCCTTTTACTTCAATCATGTAAACTCTCTAAAGTGTAGTTCTGAATCAACCCTTTCATACCTTTCAATAATTATTTTATTAAATTCTTTATAGGGTTAAATGAGTTGGTGTCATTGAGTGACCAATCCATGATACCACCATTCATGGGAATCCCATTCCAAGTGCAAAGTAGCAAATTAAATGGCCTTTTTTTCCATCATAGATCTAAAAGAAAAGTATGTTTCCACATTTTGAATCCAAACCCTAACTAAATTCATGGGAGGACCATCAAAATTGGAAAGCAAAAGCTTTCCCAATGCATGGTGAAGTCCTCTTTGGCTTTCCTTGTGCCTTTGGCCAGCCCTATTACAATCTAGTTGGCCATGCTTCCATGAAGTGAAAGCTAAAAAATCTATTTAATCCTTAAAAGGAGTTGGATAAGTCATGTACTCATCATAGTCTCTCAACAAACTATCTCTCAATATGGGTTGCTCTTCCCTTTCTGGAATGACAATTGTTGACCAATTTTTGGTCCTGCAAGCCAAAATTAGACACCCCCTCCTTTTTCTTTGCAAAGAGTCTTTCACATCCATGATTTGGCTAAGTCATTCCTAAATTGCCTTGTACAAAATACCCCCTATCAGACCTGTTTCATGAAAAATCCAAGTGTTTTGTCATTTTGCTTAGCCAAATGCATTTTGAGTTTGTCAAGTGCAGTTACTTCACCTACATCAGTGCATTTTAGGTTTTACAAACAACTTAACTTATGAAATTTTTAGAAGCTAATTCACTTAAAAAACCCAATTTGGTCTTCACAGACCAAATTAGGTTTTCCAAATGACTTTACTTATGAAATTTTCATAAGTTGAGTTGCTTAATAGACCCAATTTGGTCCTTATAGTGTTAATCGAGTTTTCCAAGTGTCTTTATTATCTTATCAATTGAAGTCGATGTGAAACCCAAAGTAGAAGTTCCTAGAAAGTCTAAAATGGTCTATCAAGAAGGAATCAGGTTTTCAAAGTCCTTTTACTTGAAAGCTTCATGAGTTGTTTACATTGAAGAACCTGGTTTGGTCTAGTATGCTCACCAAGGCAACTTTGGACTCAAAGTGTCCTTGCAGAGGGCACCTTGGTCTATGGCAGGACCAAATCAAAAGTTTTGAAGGGGAATTTTGAGGCACAAAGTGCCCTTGTAGAGGGCACCTTGAGAAATACGAAGACCATTTCAAAAATCTTGAAGGGCACTTTTGGATGAAAGAAACCCTTGTGGAATGTACCTGGGCAGGAAAAGAGACCATTGCAATTTCCCCATCAGGTAATTCAAGAAGCCAAGTACCCTTGCAGAGGGCACTAAGAGGAAGTGAAGAATGAAGACAAAAGGCTCTGAGGGGCATGTGACCTTTGGGAAAAGAAACAATCAAAAGAAAGAATTCCTTCAGATAAAATGTCTTAAGGAATTCTTTCGAATATTTTTTCTGAAGGAAAGCTGTGGCAAAAAGGCCAAGGCAAAGGAGAAGTTGAAGGAAGGAGACAAAACATGGGTAAAGATAAATAAGAAAAGACAAAACAAGGAATAGTCTAGCTGTTGACAAAGACAAAGGATAGAATCAATGACCACTCAAACCAAGACAAGTGGCATAGATGACTCAGTAAGGAGAATTAATACATTTGGTGAAATATATCTATCAAAAACCAATAAAATAGATTGGTTTTTGAACTATAGAGACCAGTGTCCCATGTTTTCATTCTTCACCATCAATGTGCATCCAAGTCACTTCCAGGTATTGAAGAGAGCATAGTTAGTTATGATAACTCATAATGGCCTTGTCAGTTGTTGGGGATGCTCTCCCATGCTTTTACAAGCCCAGGATAGCAAGGGTGGTGACTTGGACATCTAAAACATGGATCTCCCATATGCAGTTGGAAGAATATGATAGTAGCATGGTATTTTGGTCTCTGTAGAAGTGTTTAACTTAGCATGGGTTTTCATTCCTTGATTTGTTAGCTTCCTTTTTTTTAGTTCTCTATATATTTGTAACTTTTCATTTTGAGAATATATATCTCAGCTTGTATGGTGAAACCCTGAAGGAATTCACCTTGAATCAAAACAAGCATTTTTACCTCCATTTTAGCTTGCACTTTGGCATATGTATATGGTTTTATCTTATGTTAAGTCATTTTATTTTCATGTTTTCATAAGTTTATACCAACATATCTAGTGCATTGTGAGTTCTTCTCTTGCAGGTCAACAAGAAGTGTCTAGCTCAGAGTATAGGCGCATGTGAACAGGCTATCCATAGTGTGTCTTAGAACACCTCTGGTATTTCTTCCTCCTTGTATCTCCATAGGATCCCCTATTGAAACATTGATGCATGAAAGGTTCTCATTTGAATGAAGTATATGCTTATTGTCCATGGTTTAAAGTGTATGCTAAAGCTAAGCAAACCAATTATTTTGGTGCATCGCCTCTTAGCTTCAGTTCCATTTTTAATATTTTCTCTCCCTTTTCATCCCCCCCATTGTTAGTAGTAGGAGATCCAGGGCCTCAGGGTGCATCAAGGGGAGCTAGCCCCTAATCTAGAGATTCATCCCTCACATTTGCCACTCAAAGCAAGAGGGATGTCTCCATTGTGTCAAATGGATGAAGAGAGCTGAGCCTCCCTTCAGAGGGTGCAATCTACCATGTCAACAATTTTTGGCATGCTCGATGGGACTAGTTTTTTGTCTAAAGAGTTGAAGAATTTTGATGTGTTCTTCAACCAATCAACCTTTGGAGGCTTTTCATCAACACCAATGGTGACTTTGAGTTGAATCAGTTGGTTAACTAGTCTTGGTGCCATCAAGAAATCATTTTGGTATGTATAATCCCATTTCTGAGGAGCATGAGCCTTATGTTCCTTCATATAGTTATGATCAAGCTCAAGTTGTTCATGGAATCACCTCAAGTAGCTCTCCTAGTTACCCTTCACCTAGTGTGAGGGAAATAATGTTAGAGTTTGAGAAGTAAGTGATGGAGATAGACAGATTAGAGGAGCAGAATAGATATCACCAAGAGTTTATTTACAAAGAGTGTTTGTTTAGTCAAGCTCAAGCCTTGAAATTCATGAAGGAGGAATTGGCAAGATGGAGGAGCCTATTCATTCAAGGAAATCATCCTTGTATGCATTTTTCCATCCTAGAGCATCCCTCTCCTACTCAAAAAACAATCCCCTCTTGTACACCAAATCCTTTCTACCAAATAGCCCTTACTCACCAAATCCAATCTTCTAGCTCATCTAGTGCATTAATCACTCCTGCTCTTAATCCTTTACATCTAGATTTCCAACACTAAAGGTAATTAGAACAGCCTCTCATGGAGACTAACCTTCTCAATTCTTTAGAATTTGGACACTCTTTTGATGGGAATCACCCTATATCTTTTGGAAATCAACACATCTCTCTTGAAGTAGCTCTTCCTATGCATGATCAGACCCTTCCCAGTCTCCCTCAACCTCTTCAAGTCTTTCAGCATATGAGTGCCTATCATGAACCAGCTTAGGATCTTGAAGAGGATAAAGTTTTTTCCTATTCACAAGGGAAGAGTTCCAATCCCAAGGTCATGAGTTGGAAGCAAACAATGGATTCATGGGGTAGGAAAAAAGAGGAGAGGCCTATTCATTTTGATAGAAGCCTTGAAGAAGATGAAGTTGGTGCTACTCATCATGATGATGCTTGTGACCTCCAAAAAAGGCTCTTCCAAGAGAATATAGCCAAACAAATTACAAGTTGGATTCCAGAATGAGGTTCCTCAGCCAAGGTGTGATGGACAGTTCAAACCAAGCAAAAGATCTTACATCTAAACACACCCCATCTATACCCCTCCAAGAGAGATATCAAGCCACATCTGATGTGGATGAAGTGTTGTCCAAATGGAGGGAAGAGAATCATTCAATTCTAGCTCAAGGTTTGCCTCCTCTTCCACATGAGTTTAACCATCAGCTTTCCACTTCATCCCTTCTCAAGGAGGAACCTGTTTTGAAAGAGGCAAGTGAAGAAGAGAGGATCTAGTTCATGGTTGATAAAGAAGCTCTCATAGATGACAATAAGGAGGAAATCGTCATGGATGCTCCTTTTGAAGACGTCATCAACAATGGAGAAGACATAGGTCATACATGCATGTAGATATTCCAGCAATATGAAGATGAGGTTGAAAAAAATTATTTGTCAACAATGGATGATGAGGAATGTAATCATGGTGATCTCTCTCTCCCCTTGTTTGATGAACTTCCTTGTTATTTTTATGACAAGAATAACTATGCCATGTAACCCAAGTTGGAAGAGGATCAGGATATGTCTTTGAACAACTAGAGACTCTTGTTTTTTAGTAAGAAAAGGAGAGGCATGTCCATCTTAATGAAAGCTTTGAAGAAGAGAGCCTTGAGCAAGAAGGTGACATTCTATGGGATGAGCAAGTAGTTTGTGATCTCATTTCAAACATCACAATAGTCACCCTTCTTCAAGAAAGCCATGATGAAGCAGAAGATCAGTTTGACATGCTCTTCAATGAGGTAAAAGGGAACAAGTCCATTCATTATGCATATCGAGGGGGTTATCAGCTAGATGATCCCTATGGTAATGGGCTAACAACGATTAAATTCTTGGTGAGATACACTAACATCAAGGGCCAACATGAGGCAAGCTTCCAAGAGAAAGATAAATACATATATGTTGGAAGCATGTTTGACCCTGATTCATTTGGATATAAGCCAATCAAGGTGGCAGGCAAGAAGAGCAAGTCACCAAGACTCCATTCCATTTAGCCACTTGTCTAGCACCATAAGTTTTCTCGCCATGAAGGAGACTTATGAATTTTTCCCTTTTATCTAGGAGGGAGGAAAATGTATTTATTTAGTTTTACATAGAAGTTTTATTTCAATTATGTGTTTTTTCCCAAATTTTCCCTTTTATCTAGGAGGGAGGCAAATGTATTTATTTAGTTGTACATAGAAGTTTTCTTTCAATTATGTGTTTTTTCCCCTAAGTGTTGTTGCACACGTGTGTGTAGTTTTTTAGCCTTTGTTGTGTCTATTTTCCTTTGTGTTTGAGGTAAAATATTTGTTGGTTCATAGGTCCTTACAAAGCTATTGTTGACTTCTCCAAGATGCATCTTAACTTTATGCCTAATGGACTTTGAGGCTACCAGTCTTCCCAAGCATAACAGGCATGCTTCCCCTATGAGTCACCAAATGTGTTGACCAATTTTTTGTCCTACAAGCCAAAATTGGACACCCCCTCCTTTTTATTTTCAAAGAGTCTTTCACATCCATGATTTGGCTAAGTCATCCCTCAGCTTCCTTGTGAAAATACACCCTATCAAACCTATTCCATGAAAAATCCAAGTGTTTTGTCATTTTTCTTAGCCAAGTGCATTTCAAGTTTATCAAGTGCATTTACTTCACCTATAGTAGTGCATTTTAGGTTTTACAAGCAACTTAACTTATGAAATTTTTATAAGCTAAGTCACTTAAAAAACTCAATTTGGTCTTCACAAACCAAATCAAGTTTTCCAAATGACTTGTGAAATTTTCATAAGTTGAGTTGCTTAATAAACCCGATTTGGTCCTTGTAGTGTTAATCAGATTTTCCAAGTGTCTTTACTTATTTGCCTTATCCGCTGAAGTTGATGTGAAACTCAAAGTAGAATCTCTTGGGAAGTTTGAAATATTCTATCAAGAAGGAATCAGGTTTTCAAAGTGATTTTACTTGAAAGCTTCATGAGTTATTTACATTGAAGAACCTGGTTTGGTCTCGCATGCTCACCAAGGTAACTTTGGACTCAAAGTGTCCTTGCAGAGGGCACCTTGGTCAATGGCAGGACCAAATCAAAAGTTTCAAAGGGGCATTTTGAGGCATAATGTGCCCTTGTGGAGGGCACCTTGACAAAGATGAAGACCATTTCAAAAATCCCAAAGGGCACTTTTGGATGAAAGAAACCCTTACAGAGGGCACCTGTGTAGGAAAAGAGACCATTGTAATTTTCCTAAAGGTTAATTTGGGAAGCCAAGTGACCTTATAGAGGGCACTAAGAGGAAGTGAAGAATGAAGACAAAAGGTCTGAGGGGCACATGCCCTTCAAAAAAACAAGCAATCAAAAGAAAGAATTCCTTTGGATAAAATGTTCTAAGGAATTCCTTCAGTTATTTTATCCAAAGGAAAGCATGGAAAAAATCCCAAGGTAAATAAAAGCCCAAGGCAAAGGAGAAGTCGAAAGAAGGAGACAAAATAAGGGCAAAGACAAACTATAAAAGATAAAATAAAGAACAGTCCAGCTTCTGACAAAGACAAAGGATAGAATCAATGACCACTCAGACTAAGACAAGTGGCATAGATGACTCAGCAAGGATAATTAATACATTTGGTGAAATATATGTACCAAAAACAAATAAATTAGATTGATTTTTTAACTATAGAGATCAGCGTCCCATGTTTTCATGCTTCACCATTAATGTGCATCCAAGTCGCATCTAGGTATTAAAGAGAGCATAGTCGATCATGACAACTCAGAATGGCCTTGTCAATTGCTAGGGATGGTCTCCCATGCTTTTACAGGCCTAGGATAGTAAGGTTGGAGACTTAGATATCTATAGCATGGCTCTCCCATACGCAATTGGAAGAATACGAAAGCAGCATGGTCTTTTGGTCTCTTTAAAAGTGTTTAACTCAGCATGGGTTTTCATTCCTTGATTTCTTAGCTATCTTATTATATTTCTCTATATATTTGTAACTTCTCATTTTAAGAGTATATATCTCAGCTTGTATGGCAAGGCCTTGAAGGAATTTACTTTGAATCAGAAGAAGCATTTTTACCTTTATTTGAGCTTGCACTTTTGTATATGTCTATGGTTTTATCTTATGTTAATTCATTTTGTTTTCATGATTTCATAAGTTTATGCCAACATATGTAGTGTATTATGAGTTCTTCTCTTTCATGTCAACAAGAAGTGTCTAGCTCAGAGTATAGGCGCATGTGAATAGGCTATCCATAGTGTGTCTTAGAACACCTCTGGTAGTTCTTCCTCCCTATATCTCCATAGGATCCCCTATTAAAATATTTATGCAGGAAAGATTCTCATTTGAATGAATTGTATGCTTATTGTCCATGGTTCAAAGTGTATGTCAAAGCTGAGCAGACCAATTATTTTGGTGTGTCACCTCTTAGCTTAGGTCTCATTTTCAATATTTTCTCTCCCTTTTCATCCCCCCCATTTTTAGTAGTAGGATATCTAGGGCCTCAGGATGCATCAAGGGGAGCTAGCCCCTAATCTAGAGATTCAGCCCTCACATTTGCCACCCACAACAAGAGGGATGTCTCCATTATGTCACGTTGATGAAGATAGCTGAGCCTCCCTTCAGAGGGTGCAATCCACTGCATCAACAACAACTTCTTCTTGTAAAATGATAGCTTTGTTAGGTTTACGTGTATCTCTTCCATTCCCTTTAGAAGGTTGATATGTGAGGTTGTGACTTCCAGAAGCACTACCATCCCCATTGAATGATTTGTCATCACTTATTTCCTTCATAGTGTAGACAAATACTACCATCATAGCAGTCATTTATTCTTGGGCCTTTGTGTACCTATCAAACGTTTGTTCTTCTCTATTTTCAACCTCATCCCTTGGCTAATCCAAGTGAGACATTATTTTTGTTTATTGATTTTCTTCCGCTTTCTTCTTACTGCTCAGGTAATACCTTATTCCTTTGTCCCCCTCTTGCATATATCACTTTGAAAACCTATGAATAACCAAGATATGGCTTTGATACCTTCGAAATGTTCTAAATTAGGGGAAAAAATTGAATTCTAATTTTTTTGCAAAACCCTAGGTAAATAGTTAATTCTAATTTTTATTTCCATCAAACCCTAATGGCCAAAATATTCCTAAATTTAGCACAAAATTTTGCTAAGCTCAAAGCACTAAGTAGCTAAACCAAATGAACAAATTAACCCTTCAATAAGGGAAATAAACCCTCAAACCTTAGATGCCCCCAAGTTGGAATATTAATTAAAATTTACAATTGATCTTATCATGCAAAACTCTCATAAAATTGCATAAATATTATTGAATAAAAATGTAGCAAAAATTATTATGAAAATCTGAGTATATTTAGAGCCACAAGCCCTTCAATCCAAATCACTAAAGCTGGAAAAAATATAGAATTTATTTTCAAAATATTCAAGGCAATAATGACCCTCAAAACAAGGTCAAAACCCTCCCAAATCAGGGTGTCACTTAAGGTATAAAATCACCCCAAGGCATGAGCAAAACATCTACCAATCTAGTTTCCAACCTCTACAAGCAAGTTGTCAGACCTGAATTTACAAAATATGGTGTTTAGAACACCTTTGGAGAAATAGATTGCTCAATGGCAGCCTCTAAGTGAAACTACCCCAAAAGAAGGAAGTGGGTTTGTGTCTTCTAACTCTATGTTGAAGTTTTTCGTCTTCAAAGCAATGGCTTAAGCATTTTCATGCTTAATGACCAAGATTTTGAATATCAAACATAACGTGCCTCCAAATGAAACTTTCTTTTCTTTTTATACCACTTTTCCCAAGGGCACGCCCAAAAAAGAGGGAAACATATATTCAAATCATAAGGAAGATTGCTTTTTAAATGTTTTTGACCCTTAAATGGCCCCAATTTAAGTGATTGTTATAACATAAAGTACCTTTTACATATATTCACTTGAAATCACTTATTTCTTAAGTTCCTTTCTTTCTTTTCCCTTAGCCCCTAGGAAATAGTTAAGGCTAAAGGTCTTTAATGATGTTTCTAACAAAAGAAGGACATGACATCATGTTTAATATCATGTTATATGAAAGAAATTTATTATTAACATATTTAGTACCATTATCAATTTGTAAGATACATAAAGAACAACCATATTATTTTTCAACAAATACATGAAATTCAATGAAAGTATCTAAAATTTCATCTTTAATTTTTAAAAATAAATCCAAACTTGTCTAGTGCAATCATCAACAAAAGTTAAAGTCTATTTTACACTATTAATAGAAGGAGTTTACATAGGACCTATAATATCACTATGAGATAAATAGATTTTTTCAGTTACGCATCAAGATTTGTTTTTATGAAAAGATTCTTTATAGATTTTATTAGTCATACATATACTACAAATATAATTAGTACGAGGAATTGTAAGCAAACCATGCACCATATTAAATTTATTTATAATTTAATATTTTAGTAATTATTGTCCTAATATTTCATGTCATAAGTTACTATCAATTGAAGCAATCAAAGCATGAATAGAAGAGGAAGAAGAGAATTCAGTAAACTTAAAAAAGTTATCATTATTTAGAAAGGCAGTTGTAGTAATTTTAAAATCTTATTTGGTTGATTCAAAATAAAAAGTGTCATGCAAAAAAATTACTTTATATTCATATTTACTTTTGTGTAGAATGTGAGAGGGGAGAGAGCTCATTAAAGAAACTAGAGTTAGAAAGAAAGATGAGTTATTAAGAAAACTCCATAACATGAATTGCATAAATTTCTTAGTGTGTCTAGTGTCACTAATCCACATGAGATGAGAGGAAAGTGTATGACAAAAGATGTATGACACCAGCCAGGATTTATTTAATATGGAATTATGAGGTGTCATACATCTTTTGTCCCTTTTGAAACAAAACACATAAAAAACCACCACCAGTATAAAATGCATTGAATTGATCTTTAGTTTTAATATCAATTTTTTTAAAAAAAGAGCATGAAATACTAAGAAAATTCTATCATGAATTGGACAACTTTCTCAATGTGTGTCTATTGTGACTAATCGCAATGAGGTGAGGGGGAAGTGTGTGACAGGTATGGGAGGAGTTATATGTGACATATAACTCAACAATTCCTTTCAAAAGAAAAAATTACATGTGTAACACCTCATAAATCTGGATTAAGTGATTTTTTTATAATATGAAATGTACAACTAAATAGATTTAGATTTAATAAAAGTAATCCAAATAAATATCAATATCCATACTCTCTCTTAAGCTTTATTTTTAAGTTACAAAAGAGGAGAAAACCTTAGACAAAGAAGGAAGTTGACACTACATAATATTTTTGGGGGCCTTAATGGAAACATCCTTCAAGAAAAATTACAAAACATTACAATGATTTGAGAAAGAAGAAGAGAAAAGATGACACCAATAATATTGCAAAGGTGAATGTTTGATCGCCAACAATTTCTATAAAAAAATTCGATCGAGATGGTCGATCCACTTTGGAACAAGGACTAACAAAAAATGATTCACTATACCTGTAAAATATATAAACTTACATCAATCTTTAAGTTATGTAAAAATATCATAAATAGGGATCTACATACATTTAATGTAATAAAAGTATATATAAATACCAAAAAAAATGAGTAAAAGACAACTTTCATAACAAAGTGTTGAGTCCTATACGAAAAAATAGTAAAAAATAATTAGCTCCAAAACACATTTCTTTGATAAATTATAAGAATTAAATACAAAAACAAAGAATGCATAAAAAAAAAAAAAAAATTAATCTTATCAAAGGGAGATAAAATATGTTTTGTTTTTCTCAAAAGATATATTAATTGAAACAATTGAGGAAGTATCAAAATAAAACACATTAAAGTCTCAAAAAAATACCATAATTTTAAGGATTCAAATTGGTTTAACCTTTGAATGGAGTGTTTTAATGGTTTTCTAACAATACAAAAGGTCAAGATGTACAAGGATAAAATTTCTAACATTTAGTAATATCATGTTCATGTTTACCATAATGCTCACAAATTTTACAACTTTTAATTAAATGATGAGTACAAAAAAAATTATAACTACAAAAAGTCATATGAGATTGAAATGCACTATGATACAATATCTTTTAGTGAAGGGAAAAATACTACTTCAAATTACCATTAGAATAATTAAAAGCAAACCCTAAAAAAATTGTGTTAAAGATAAATGGAGTTTAACAATACAATTTTCATGTTTTTCAAGACCATTGTCAGTATAACTCATTGATTGCATAATTTTCAAACTACGATTAGGAACATTATATTGCAAAGAAATACACTCATGAGAAAAAGAAGAATCGCATTTTAAAGCAATATTAAATATTTTGGCATCTTCAAAAGATGCAATTTGAGCAATGAACGAATCAATAAGTTTTTACATTTCACATATATTTTTATTGTGCAATTTTTACAATAAAAAAATGATTTGATTTTGAAATTCAAATTAACAGTTTAAAACAACTACTACTTTATATTTTATAATGATTTTTTACATAAAATTAATTAAAACATCATTTTTATTATAGAATTACATCATTATAAAAAATAAATTTAATAAAAAAAATTAAGTAAACTAATTTAAATATAATTTAATAAAATATTTTAAAATTGTCTCACTATTGACAAATTAAGATAAAACAACAAATCACATAAAACATGAAATTTGTTAAATTGGTCTTCTAAATCTAATATCAATTTAAATAACTTTTCTTGAGCATGGAAAAAAAAAAAGTTTAAATTTGAGCAAATTTATCGAAGCTTTTAAAAGATGAGTGATTTAGTTTTAATATGAAAACAGAAATGAAAGATGATTATATATTTTTATGAGAAATTGTAAACAAAACCATATTTTACCAAACATGACATGTCAAAGCTTTATAAAAGAAGGAAATTAAAAAATATTTTTCTTTATTTAAGAGAAATAAGTTCCTTCTCATTTATGTAAAAGCCATTTGTTTTGGTTTGAAAGACAAAATACATAAATTAAACTAAACTCACTTCCATAAATTGCATTTAATAGATTTAATTAAATTTTGACAAATACGTGATAGAAAAAAATGGTTCCTTGGTTTGAATCAAAAAGCCATTATAACATAATGGGTAGTTAAATAGAACAGAAAATCAAAGATGGGTTCATTTAAGTATTGTGCCCATCTTTGATTTTATGCTCTAACCCCTTTCATTCATGCGGCTCATTTTACAAAGATGCAATCCTTAAGGTTCACCCAGGTTCTGATCCTTCTCTTATTCCCTGAAGTCGGATTCTTGCAAATAATTCCACAACGAAAGTTTTAGATGGTGTAGAGGGTTTTCAAGGGGCTATAGTAGAAGGCCTTTCTCAAAATCAATCTCCAAAGACGATTTATCTAGGTGATATTCATTTAATCTTTTTTGAATTTCCTCCTATTCTAGAAATAGCAAAGTCAGAGCTTTTCGCAGTGGTTTTGGCAAGAGGAAACAAGTCTTTGATAGGCAAATGTGTTGGGAAACGATCGTCTTGGGAAGCTCTTTAGCAATGGCATCAGGTTCCTAGCCTTCTCTCAAAACCCCTTCTATTTCCATGATCTCAAATGATTATTTTTGGCTTCAGTTTCAATCTCCAGAAGACAAAGATTTTGTGTGGAAGCACGGTCCCTGGTTTGTTGGTAATCAGGGGGTGTTTTTACGCCCATGGGCCCCCTTCTTCGACTGTGATTCTTCTGTCATCACTCAAGCACTAGTTTGGGTAAGATTTTATAATCTTCACTTAGATTTACATGACGTAGATCTATTCCAACAGTTGGCGAGCAAACAGGTTGTTTTTGTTAAAATTAATGACTCCATTGCAGCTAACCTAAATTTTGTAAGAGCTTGTGTAATGGTAGATCTTTCTCAACCTCTACATCATTTGATGAGGATTTCTTCCTCCCATGGAGTTTGAAATTAATTTTTTAATTATGAAGGTCTTCTGTTTGGATGCTTCAACTGTAACAAATTTGATCATAAGATTGTTGCCTCCCTGAGAAGGGTTTTAAAGGTTCTCATTCAACGTTTGTTCAGAAATGGGTAAGGAAGATTCGTTGTTCGAATAGTGATCTAGTTCACAATTTGATTTTATCTTCAAGATCTAAAGCAACTGAGGTTTCATTTTTGAAAGCCCCTTTGTTAGCTCAGAGTATCTCTCCAAAGAGCAAGGTTTTGATGGCAACAGCAAAGAGGGTAGCAGCAGTAGAGAAGTCTATTTTGGTTTCTAGGTAGCCATCGTCTACTATGCTAGGTAAGGAAGTTTCGATCCTGAAAGTAGGGTTAGAGGACATGGATAACGCTGCGCCAATTCTCAATAGTCCCCAAGAGAAGGAAATTTATCAAGCAGAGGTAGAGGATTGGGAAGAAGAAGAAGCATTGGCAAGTAAGGCAATTTTATCTATTGCTCAGAGTCTCAATAATTTGAAGACTCCTAATTGTGGCTCGAAAGGGAAGCTAGGTAGGAAATCGGAAGCAGAAAGACTTCATCTGGATGCTCATAACTCTATTCTAGGCGGCACTCAATGGACTATGGAATCATTGTTGTCCAGCAGGGGCAGATCCCTGCAATCTGCAAGAGGATGATATGATGTTGGTTTTGGTCATGATCCCATGTTCTTTAATTATAAGTTAATTTTGCTTGTAGGTTTTTGTAGGTGTTTTTTGTAATCTTTTAAACTGAGTAGTCTCCTACATATTCTCTGATTCGATAAAATTCTGTAAGTTTAAAAATTCCATTTTATCATTTTCGATCTTTTTTCTCAGACCCCCTGATATATTCCAAAACCGATTAAAACTCCGAACAAAAACTAATATTGATCTAAATAATTAATCTATAATAATTATGAAATTTAAATGAATAAAAATAAACTAACGATTAATATCTTTATTTATGTTTCTCATTTTAAATCGTTTAGATATCTCTCACAACAACCCAAACCCCAAAAAAAAAAAATGCAATTCATTTTGCTTTCAACGTTCCCTTTGCCTCCACTTGCCTTTCGCACATAATAAACATTGTTGCCACTTTAGTCCAGAAGCGGTGGATGGAGAGTTCATTAAAAACAAGTTTATCCTTTCTTACTTTGCTTCTCTCACTCCACTGAGAGTGAGAGTGAGAGTGAGAGGTGGGCATGCATGAAATGCTCACAATGCTTGACCCTATCGAAGTAGCCAAAAATTGATTTCAACAAGTTTTGAGACCTTGCAATTTTTGCAAGTTCCATAACGTCAAACACATAAAAGGCTTAACAATAACAAATTTTAGGAAGGAAGCCCATTATTTGCTTTAGCAAAACTTAAAACAAGTACAAGTACCCAATTAAAATGGGTTCGTACAAAATGAAATATTTGGTATATATTTTAACACATAATAATATTTTATTATTAAATTATTTGGAAAACATAAAGAATTTTGATTTTTAAAATTAAGGAGAGATATTATCTAAACCCACTCTAAATCCTTAAAATATTTTCTAAACTTCTATTATATTTATCTAACTTCAACGCACATTCATATTTGATATATTCACCATATAAACAATAACATTATATTTCTAACATTTCTTTGCTTAGTGTGAATATAGGAGAAAAGAATCACATATTTTTCAAAAGTTTCTTTTTAAAATCAATTCTTTGACCAAATACAACTCCATCAAATTGTCTCGTAATCTTTGTAAAAGTGTAACTCTCGAGTTGAAATCCTAAGTTTCTGTCATGTCCCCTTTTCAGTTGACATCTTCAGAGTTGATGAATAGCCTATTATGCGACCCTCGTAGGCTGATGGGATGGATAGAGGGTCTTGATGGAGCTTGGCTTGGCTTCGATTAGTAGAATTTTTCTAGTTGGCTTTCGTTCGGGCTCTTTCGGACATGTATTGAGGGAGATATTAATATTTGATTGATTTAATTAAATATTAATTATTTAGCATATTTTAATTATGAAACCCTAATTCTTAGTTATGAAACCCTAATTAGGGCAAGCACACCTTTTTGAGGATATAAGGGTTTCTCATTGGAGGGAGGCCATATGATTATGATTATTGATTGTTGAAAAAAATTTGCCAAGTATTTTTCTGAGAAGACTGAGCCAAGGGTTTCCAGTATTCCAGTTGCATTGGGGAACGTACACTCTTCAGTGTGTGCAATTCAGAGGTTGTGAGATATCAGTGGATCTATTGTCAGTTTGAGAGATAACTTCATACAGAAGTTATCACAGAGGTCTACAGGTATTTATTTCATTAGGATCTGATTTAGAGTTTATCCAGATAGAGATCTTCAGTATTAGTGTCATATTTTTTGAGATCAGGGGTCTAGCATACAAGCTGTGTTATATTGTATTTGTTGTTGTACGAAATCTGTACAGATTCGTACCAGGTTGTACCAGCCAAATCACAGATTGAAGAAGTCCGCAGTCAGCAGTCGCAGGCCGTAGGGAGCCAAGAGACCGACATCGGTCGACCACATACCGACGTCGGCAGTATATCGACCGACGATGGCAGAATAACCGACGTCGGCAACTGTGTTTTTTTGACACAGTGACCCGAGCCATTCCAGATCTAGGATTAATTTCAGATTTGCAGAAAGATCAGATTTTTTTAAGACAATATTTTATATTAATTTTGTTGCATGACAGATATTCTTTATTGTAATCATTTGAAACGAACGATAAGGTCTTAGATTAGCCAGTTATAAGCTTTACTGCTTCAATATTTATTTATTTGAATTGTATACGAAATTAGCTTGCAAATTTCGCATTCTTTATTTCATGCCAAAAACACAAAAAAATTAGAATAGTCAAAAAAATATACAGTACTAGAATAGAGGGGAAACAGGAGTTTTTACAGTGGTATCAGAGCTAAATCCTGCCATCCTGAGGGTTTAGCAATCTCATGCAGCCACAAGAGTTGGGACCACACAGGTATTACACACGCAGTAGAGCCTTGCTTGAAGGCGATCATGTTTTAGAACAGCGACCGATCACCATGAGTGACAGGTGTGAGGGTAGCCCACTAAGGGGCCACAGACATAATGATGATCAGGACACCAGAGAATTCTTCCGTGTTATGGTTACAGGCCAGCAGCAGATGATGCAGGCACTACAGGCACTTACTACTATGGTAGAGAGGATGAACCCACCTGTTAGACAGAATGGGGAACAAGGAGATAACAGGAGTGCTACTGTTAATCAGAGACCACAGCTGACCCATTCTAGAACAGCTGATAGGCCTACACGTCCTACGTTTGTTCAGAAGGAACCAAAGGTTCCAGCACAGGAAGCGGCAGGAGATCCCCTATTTGCAGATGCCCTCATGGCTGCAAATGATGAGTGGGACTTATTAGCTCCTCAAGTTCGAGAGAGGATGTCCTTTGATCGTTTTGTTAATCAGAGGAGAGAGCACTACAGATCAGTTAGACAAGACAGGAGGCCTAGAGGTCAGCTTAGTGAGCTGAAGAAGGCTACTGGCAAGCTTTCTTTGACCACTTTTGATGGGAGTGGTAAGATGACAGCTAAAGCTTGGATTCATAAGCTTGACACATTTTTGGCATTGAGGCCAATGACAGAGATAGAGGCCATCAAATACGCCACTTTACACTTGGAGGGAGTAGCACATGATTGGTGGTACCATGGTATGGTAACACTTCAGCATAACCAGGTGACAGAGTACCAGGACTTCATGGATAAGTTGGTTGAGCGGTTTGACAAGAAAGATCTCGAGGTTTACTTTCGAGATCTGGCACAGTTGAAACAAACAAGCAACTTGGAGTCCTTCATTGGTGATTTTCAGAGATTGGCAGTCATGGTGCCAAACATTTCAGAGCGTAGATTGGTAGTTCTCTTCATAGAGGGCCTATCTGAACCATTGAGAGGTTGGATCAAAGCCTTTGATCCTCCTTCGTTGCAGGTAGCTATGAAGAAGGCACGTAGTATGGAGATGGCAGTCCCATCCATTAAATTTAACTCCAGAGGTACTTCTTCATCCAGGGACGGTAAGGGCTTCAACGGAGATAGAGAGGGATCAAATTTCAACAAAGATAAATCAGGTGTTAATAATGATTCAAAGGCCAATCCAACAGCACCACCTTTGGATCGAGAGGCTCTTAACGATCTATGCAGGAAGAAGTTTTGCTTCTATTGCAAAGGTCCCTATGATGCCAATCACGATTGTCCTTTGAGGCCTAAGGGCAAGGCAAATCGTGTGATGTGGACTTTTTATGAGGATTTAGAATCAGAAGATTTCAAACAGCAAGAGAGTTCTAAGGAGTCAGAGGTGGAGGCTTCAGAGCCTAAGGTAGAGGTAGATTCAGAGCTTCAGATACAGGAGGCACGCCTATCCAGCATTCAGCTGGATGGTTCATTCAGACTCTGTGGAGTTTTGGCCACACATAATTTTATTGATTCTAGATTTGTGGAGAAGCGTGGACTCACTACTGAGGATTTCGAGGGCATTAGAGTTAAGGTAGCCGATGGTTACACTCTTAGGTGTGAGCAGATGATTAGAGACCTCCCATTGCGCTTGAACAACTATGAGTTCAAGGCAGATTATTATGTGGTGAACATGGGGCATATAGATTTGGTCTTGGGCATGAAGTGGCTTCATTCCCTTGAGGAAGTCACCCTTCATCTCAAGGACATGGAGGTTCATTTTGATGTTGATGGGAAGACACATATTCTTAAGGCCATACGGGGCAACAACATCAAAAATATGTTTTTTCATCGGATGGAGAGGCTCATACGACACGACATGGTAGAGTGGGCTGCCGAGTGCACATTGGCACCAATACAAGAGAGACATGTGGATGAGCTTTGTCTTGAGGTGAGTTCAGTTCAGGCGTTAGCGCATGTGGCAGGGACTCAACTTTCTTTTACAGTCAGGTCACATGTTGATGATGATATGAGTATGTCTAGCATTCACACTCCAGATTCAGAGATTGTAGTGGGTACAAGAGACAGGTGCGTGAAGCCATTTGGTGTGATTCACATTATTTAGGTGAGGAGTTTACTTGAGTTTCCAGTTGATTTCCATTCATGGATTGGATGTTGAGATCCTTATCTTGATACTTGGGATGATTTGACGCCATGGGATGGGAGTTGTGATTTTGGAGTTTGGGTGAGTTATATTTGTCAGTTTGATTATGGATTCCTCTTGGTTATATTTTAGAGGATATTGCAGGAGCTTGCAGTGATTGACAGCAATATAGATCATGACTACATTTGGAATCCAAGTGGAATGAGTGGTTTATTGTTCAGCGATTGCTTGAGGACAAGCAATTTCAGGAGGGGCGGATTGTCATGTCCCATTTTCAGTTGACATCTTCAGAGTTGATGATTAGCCTATTATGTGACCCTCGTAGGCTGATGGGATGGATAGAGGGTCTTGATGGAGCTTGGCTTGGCTTCGACTAGTAGAATTTTTCCAGTTGGCTTTCGTTCGGGGTCTTTTGGACATGTATTGAGGGAGATATTAATATTTGATTGATTTAATTAAATATTAATTATTTAGCATATTTTAATTATGAAACCCTAATTCTTAGTTATGAAACCCTAATTAGGGCAAGCACACATTTTTGAGGATATAAGGGTTTCTCATTGGAGGGAGGCCATATGATTATGATTATTGATTGTTGAAAAAAAAATTGCTAAGCATTTTTCTGAGAAGACTAAGCCAAGGGTTTCCAGTATTCCAGTTGCATTGGAGAACGTACACTCTTCAGTGTATGCAATTCAGAGGTTGTGAGATATCAGCTGATCTATTTCCAGTTTGAGAGATAACTTCATACAAAAATTATCACAGAGGTCTACAGGTATTTATTTCATTAGGGTCTGATTCAGAGTTTATCTAGATAGAGATCTTCAGTATTAGTGTCATATTTCTTGAGATCAGGTGTTTAGCATGTTAGAAACCCATGGAAGCACACAATTGATTACCATATATAAGCAAAGATGCGGAATTAACCAGAAGTAACAAGTAACTAGAAACCAAAAACAATACAGAATATGAGAGACAATACACAACTTGTATTAATACTCATACAGAAAAGAATACAATAAAGAAGATGCCACTTTTTCTTCACCACCTCTCAGAGGCTTCCCACACCTCAAGTGAACAGTAATTCTCTCCTGAAAGCTCTCTCTCTTACGGTCCCAACACACAACTCAAATACAGAGTTGGTGTTCACCTCCAACCATTCAGTATCCACTACTGCCAGTACACCCGTGCTCCACGCACTCCACAAGTGTTCCACGCATTCCAAGTAGATCTCTCCTGAACTGTAATAACCTGAAACCCACTGATCTTACTTATGGAAGGAACTGCTTTGCCTTCCTCTCTTGCTCTCTTTCTGAGTACACACTGTACTCCAAGTAGATCCCACCTGATCCTGCTCCCTGTTGTGTTGCTGTCCTCCCTGATCTTGCACACCTACAAATCAATCTGGTTTTGCACACCTGCAAACTTGGATCATGCACCCACATACACCTACAGATCAATGATCTTACTTACCATGCAGATCTCCTAACGTAGCCATGCACCCCTGCTGACCAAGATCATACATACATGAAGAACCCTTATGATTCTCCAAATCAGCACCCACACTTGGCACTGTGGCACTAAGAGAAACACACCATGCTCTCTTCACACACAGAAGGAGCTAATATTTTGCTCTCTTACTCTCTAGTACACTTTACAATACAGTCTATGAGTCTCTTAAATAGATCTCATGCAAACAATAATTAGACACCTAATTACAATAATTAGATCCGCAGCTTTGAGTCTAAAATTGGCTCTCATCATGTAAACAACCAGTTCGTTAACTAACTATCCGTAACACTCATAGTTCTGAACCGCACAGGCGACCGATGTCGGTCCCTGTTTGCCTGGAGGTGCCGACGCCGACCGATCCCTGACCGACGTCGGTTGCTCTTCTGTCTAATCCTGCTGACATCGGTTGGCCTGACCGACGCCAGTGTCTGTGACACTCAGCAACCTCTCCCAATGACCTCCTCCATGTCTGCATCAGTGAAGCTTTTAGCTCCACAACCTAACAATCTCCCACTTGGAGATAAATAGCTACATTGTACCTGTACCTGTACCCCGTCTAATCTATTTTTTGGCTTGTATCCCTCTTCAAGCTCAACCTTGAAGACCAACCACCACACAACCTGTGGTGCACCTCCTGTCATCCGAGTAACCTGCCACATCCGAACCTACAAATCCATGTATTGAAGTCCTGACCCTGCATAGCATGAATCCCTGCTGCTGGTCCCTCTCAAATACCTGAGAACCCACTTCCTCGAATTAGCTCCTAACTATCTGACAGCACCCACTGCTTGGGCAAACTCAGGTTTATACCAGACCTCATGTGATTTCGGACACTAAACTGTCCAGCCCTTAGTGTGCTTCAGTTTTTCATCCTGCGTAATGAACCTTGCCAACACCTGATTCACATCAGCTCCCACTGGAGACAAAATCAACATGTGATCTCCATGTCTCTCATGCCAAAGAATTTCGCTGCTCCAAATTTCTCATGACATGCCACTGAACTAACCTTACCCTTAGCTCAGTGAAACCCTGTATGTCTGAACCTTCACCAAGCTCATCCTCCACATACAGCAACAAGATAATGTTGCGACCATCATCCACCTAGTAAGACAAACACAATGGTTATACTGACATTGACTAAAGCCCTGCTTTGTCATCTCCCTGGTACCACCTATCAGTCATGTCCCACTGTCCTGCAGCTTCCTCAAGACCATATGACCTGGCCTTCCGTCTCACGTGTCCGTTCTCTCTATTCTTTAACTAAGGTATCTATTCGTCTCTGTGCTTTCATTTTGGCTGGCAACCCTACCAAATCTCCCATTTGGTCCTGCAACCTGTTCATGCCATGCTCCCACTGTTTCCTGGATCCTTCCTGCTCTGCAGTCAACAACTAGTATAAAGAAGAGGAACAACGAATTTGAGGCTTACTTACCACTTTCAGTCCTCCATATGGGCATTTGAGACTCCTTGACAGCTTGTTGTCTACCCAAAATTTGTTACAGTGACCAACCTCGGTCACTACACAGTCTGCATCCGACCGACGTCGATTCCCATGTGCCTGTCCTGACTACCAACTCTACCGATGTCGGTGTCCCTAGTACCGACGTCGGTCCTCCTGACCGACGTCAGTCTTACCCTGCCCAACATCACCGGCTTCGGTCTGCACATGACCGACATCGACACCTGTCTGTTCGACGTTGGTTCCTCCTGACCGACGCCGGTACCTGTGTTTTCTTGTGAGTGACGACTTTTTATCTGCGAGCTCCTTTGAATCAAAACCCATGTCCAAACTGCCCTGCTCAGATGTATCCAGTCCCATCCACTGAACTCTGTCCGTCATCTCCTCCAAGAACACCAAGACTTTTCAGTTCTTAAGTTTGTCAAACACATTTGTCTTGCGCTTAAGAACATGCATCTCCTTCTTGCTCATGTGACCAAGCCTACAAAGCCATGTCTTCGCAACAGAAGAAGAATCAGTAATATAAGTAGATAGATAAAGGATACCTACTTTCTTACCACCCGCTAATTCAAGTGCATCCGATGTGAGAGTTCTTGTGCATCTCTCATCACCCAACTTTTCTGAAGCAATTAGCCGCATCTCTAAGACTGAGACCTGCATGACCTTCTTCAACACCCATGTGTTGGCCGCCTGCAATTTCAGCAACACTTCCCCTTTGTCAATACTATGACAAGGCTCACCAACCCCTCTACGTGGGGCTGCATGGAAAGAGGCAACAGAATCTGTAAAACAAGATTCAACTTTATCCAAAGCATCCTGTGCAACAATACCTGCAACATCTGCTTCTTCATGCTGATCTGCTACCAACCAACAATCTTTATTTACCTGCTTTTTCTTTCCATAACATTGTAAGTGACCATTCGTGCTATTCAGTTTCTCCATTCGTAGCTTACTTTCTTCTGCTGTTGCTATACTCCCACTCAATCAAAAACCCCTGAGAGTGCTTTGTAACCAAACACAAACCTGCTCCCTACAACCTTAGCTCTGATACCAACTGTTAGGAACCCGTGGAAGCACACAATTGATTACCATATACAAGCAACTTAAGATGCAGAATTAACCAGAAGTAAAAAATAACTAGAAACCAGAAACAACACAGAATATGAGAGACAATACACAACTTGTATTAATACTCATACAGAAAAGAATACAATAAAGAAGATGCCACTTCTTCTTCACCACCTCTCAGAGGCTTCCCACACCTCAAGTGAACAGTAATTCTCTTCTCAAAGCTCTCTCTCTTACGGTCCCAACACACAACTCAAATACAGAGTTGGTGTTCACCTCCAACCAGTCAATATCCACTACTGCCAGTACACCCATGCTCCATGCACTCCACAAGTGCTCCACGCACTTCAAGTAGATCTCCCTTGAACTGCAACACCCTTCTTACTTATGGAAGGAACTGCCTTGCCTTCCTCTCTTGCTCTCTTTCTGAGTACACACTGTACTCCAAGTAGATCCCACCTGATCCTGCTCCCTGTTGTGTTGCTGTCCTCCCTAATCTTGCACACTTACAAATCAATCTGGTTCTACACACCTGCAAACTTGGATCATGCACCCACATACACCTGCAGATCAATGATCTTACTTACCATGCAAATCTCCTAACGTAGCCATGCACCCCTGCTGACCAAGATCATACATACATGAAGAACCCTTCTGATTCTCCAAACCAGCACCCACACTTGGCACTGTGGCACTAGGAGGAACACACCATGCTCTCTTCACACACAGAAGGAGATAATATTTTGCTCTCTTACTCTCTAGCACACTTTACAATACATTCTATGAGTCTCTTGAATAGATCTCATGCAAATAATAATTAGACACCTAATTACAATAATTAGATCCGCAGCTTTGAGTCTAAAATTGGCTCTCATCATGCAAACACCCAGTTCGTTAACTAACTGTCTGTAACACTCATAGTTCTGAACCGCACAGGCGACCGACGTCAGTCCCTGTCTGCCTGGAGGTGCCGACGCCGGCCGATCCCTGACCGATGTTGATTGCTCTTCTGTCTAATCCTGCCGACGTTGGTTGGCCTGACCGACGCCGGTGTCTGTGACACTCAGCAACCTCTCCCAATGACCTCCTCCATGTCTGCATCAGTGAAGCTTTTAGCTCCACAACCTAACATAGCATACACGCTGTGCTATATTGTATTTGATGTTGTATGAAATCTATATAGATCCATACCAGGTCGTACCAGCTGAATCACAGATTGAAGAAGTCTGCCGTCAGCAGTCGCAGGCAGCAGGGAGCCAAGAGACCGACATCGGTCGACTACATACCGACGTCGATAGTATATCGACTGACAATGGCAGAATAACTGACGTCGGTGACTATTTTTTTTGACACGGCAACCCGAGCCATTCCAGATCTAGGGTTAATTTCAGATTTACAGAAAGATCAGGGTTTTTTAAGATAATATTTTATATTAATTTTGTTGCATGACAGATATTCTTTATTGTAATCATTTGAAACGAACGATAAGGTCTTAGATTAGCCAGTTATAAGCTTTATTGCTTCAATATTTATTTATTTGAATTGTATACGAAATTAGCTTACAAATTTTGCATTTTATTTCATGCCAAAAACACAAAAAAAATCAGAATACTCAAAAACAATAAAAAAAATATACAGTACTAGAATAGAGGGGAAACAGGGGTTTCTACAGTGGTATCAGAGCTAAATCCTGCCATCCTGAGGGTTTAGCAATCTCATGCAGCCAAGAGTTGGGACCACACAGGTATTAAACACGCAGTAGAGCCTTGCTTGAAGGCGATCAGGTTTTAGAACAGTGGCCGATCACCATGAGTGACAAGCGTGAGGGTAGCCCACCAAGGGGCCACAAACATAATGATGATCAGGACACCAGAGAATTCTTTCGTGTTATGGTTACAGGGCAGCAGCAGATGATGCAGGCACTTACTAATATGGACTGGCCGTCACACCAAAAGTCTCGAGATGATTTGGGTCCTCTTCCAGACCCATATGGCCAGTCACTTCGGACCATCGAGGCGCTACCCTCTGGGGTCGCAATGCCGTTGACTCTTACCGGCTAGCCAAGAACCCATCCCGACTGTCGGAGGAATGTCCGGCGGGGCCCAGCATGGATCATCACAGACCACCACGCCCAGAAGGTCTCGACCTCGAGACCTCGGCTCTGATACCAATATGGACTGGTCGTCACACCAAAAGTCTCGGGATGATTTGGGTCCTCTTCCAGACCCATATGGCCAGTCACTTCAGACCGTCGAGGCGCTACCCTCTAGGTCGCGATGCCATTGACTCTTACCGACTAGCCAAGAACTCGTCCCGACCGCTGGAGGAACGTCCGGCGGGGCCCAGCACGGATCATCGCAGTTTCCAGATTTTACGTCCCCAAACACCTGAATTTATGAACCCCTGAATTTGGGGAACCATCCATGTTGAGCTTATACTTAATCTTTTTTTGTCCTCAAAGAATGGGTTCTTGAAATATAAGTCTTTCAAAAATGTCACCACTTTAAGACATTCTTTTTTATACTTATTTCATTGAAAACATACCACATAAAATACGCTGAAAATGAAATGAAGTATTTGAGGACTAAGTCCTCTTCATCATGTTTATAGGCTCTACTTTTAATCATTGTCACTCGATCACAGATAGAATAGGCAATCTCCACAATCACTGAAAGCTCCCCTTAGCTTTAACCGGTTCGGCACAATTAGTTGTCATTATATAGATATCGGTTTATACTGATAATATGATCATTTGCAAGAGGATTTGACATTTATTAACTTTGGCACATGACATATTTACTTAACAAACGACACACATATATTAGATTGTGGTATTTGCCACTTATTTTAACATTGACGGATTATAATCACAAATTAACACTATAAACATTATTTACTCCTCTACAAGTATTACAACAATTATTAAAACACTGGAAACTATATTCTAAACAATATGAATTTTAACCAATTTATAAATTATCGTAATAACTTAATTATAAATAAACACTTAAAACCTAATCAAGCACAAATAACCCATTATGCCTAAAAGTTATAATTAGAGTCACTATATGGTTAGCACTATATTAAAAATTAATACAAAACAATACTTATAATATTAAATGTATCTAATAGAAACCTAAAATAAACATGATCTATTAAAAGCTATGACGTGGCAGACTTGCTTGGTACAATTGGGATGAAGCCCACATTGACATTTACATTATGAAGGTGGAAGAATACATGGAGAATCAAGTCAATATGATCTACACACCGCCTAATATAATTCTTCATGTAACCTGCAAGTGTCATATGGAAGACTGTAAGCACAATGGTCCATAGTCTACCAATGTCATTGTGAATGGCAATAAGAGATGGAGATCCATATCAGACAATGTTGAAGTGATGAATTGTCAAAACACATGGAACAAAAAACAAAGGACCAACAGAAGCATGGATTTACACGGGTATGACTAAGATTTTGAATCAAAAAGAATAAACACAAACTTTTTAGAGAGATTTCTAACGACATGATTTGTTAGATATGGGCCCCGATCTCTGAGAGTATTGAGTGAATGTTCAGAAGACCTAGCATCTGAAGAAATGCATGAGATCATTATTGGGCATGAGTCACTAACAAATGACTCACCAAACACTTTTGTTAGCTTGCTTCCAGGAAAGGAAGTGTGAATCTGGTCATTATTAAGAACACATGTGCACTCTTTCAAAGCCAATATGTCACTTATTGATCTTCACTCCCTCTATCCTTGTTAGCTTGTTGAGACACGAGATGTTATTGAGTCCTTAAGATTGCGGCAGAGATTATGTTATGTGTACTGATATTCTAGATTCATTCATTATATATTCTATATTCAGAGTATTTATATTCATTTTTCATGTTGTGTGTAGTGGCTTTTAATGTGGTGATGCTTTGCAAGCATGATTCTGGGGTGATCTAATGCCCTTTTTAAAGAGGGTAAATTTGATTAAGGTTGTTTATTAGCACTTTTTTGTAAATAGACCATTTTTATCTCCTTTGTTCTAGCATTCTTCATCACTTCTTACTCATTCTCCTTGTCTTGTGCCACTTTATTGCAATTCAGACGCATTTTACTAGGTCTGTCGTCCATTTTTTGAGTGTGCATTATCACTTGTCACTATTACACAAATTGCTCTCATTTGCGGATGTATTTTTGACAGAACTCAATGTCCTACATGTTTTGGGTGTTGATTTTTTTGAGTGTGTTTTTCCATTCATCATAACGTTTTACGTCAATTGCCACAGAAAATAACATGCTCTATTCTTATATTTGCACATTACAAGATAACATTATTGAATTTGAGGAAAAAAACAAGACACTTAAGAAACAAAATTTTCTTATTCACCACCTCATTTTCGACAAAGACACCCTCGTTGACTCTTTGCAGCACACAATTATATATATGTAGCATCAACTTGATTTATTGGACAGACATTCACTTGAACCTAGTCCATCTACAAACATTTCTCATGCACATATTATGAGCATGTCACTAATGATTATGTTGTTGCCTCGTGTACTTCTGCATATGATGTTTCTATTGTTAAACTTTTAGATGGTGAGCATGATGCTCATGTTATTGCATCATGTGCATATGATGCTCCTACTCATGCACATCTTGTTTATCTCATTTTGGATTCCCCTGCATATGTATCCAGGTCTTTTGAGAAGCATACCACTATTTTTGGTTCTTGTATGTTGTATTCCATGGGATTTCTTGGTGGTCTTAGTAGACAATCACAGGGTATTGTTTCTCTCGTTAAGCCAATCAACTGTGGGGTCATTTGACGACAGAGCTCTAATTTTTTACACTCTACTATGTGAGGATATTGAGCAATACATGAGCTATGTTGCACCTTCACTCAGGGCTAAGCATTATGAGATTGCTTCAATCGGAGACGATCAATCTAACACACTTTTGAATGTTTCCTCACATGCAACTTTTGTGCAATTCACACCCACTAACACGTAGGCATCATCATCCACCATTTGAATTCATTTGTGATGGATTTCAAATCACTTATGGCAATGGTGTTAGTATTTTTTGCAAAGATTTTACCAACATAATTCCTCCATTATTCAATTTCTTTGTCTACATATTGCTCCCTTATTTTAGGAACGACTTTCATGATTCTTAATGGCATCTTATACAAATTGGTAGCATTCTAGAATTTATTATGTCATTTGGTGTTTATTTTTTTAGATTATTTTGTGCTCGTATTAAGTTATAATATGTCATGGAGGTTTGTTGATTTAGTCTTGTATACCTTCATATGTGTGTACTCTATTTTGGACAGCTTTTCATTATTTCAGTTGCTCGACTTTTCCATCACCATCAAGTCCATCTTCTTGAGAGAGAATTTATTTGTATCTTCGATAAAAATTTGCAATTAACAATCCCCTGCAGCGCGAGTCTAGCTATTCTAAAAAATTCCAATTGTCAGTGTCTTCTTTAATAGTTTGTCGATCTCCTTCAACGTGTTGTGGAGCTATTTTGGTGCATACAATGTTAATTTGTCTATGTTCAAGTAGTTGGCTTCATCCACTCATACATATTTTTTACATCACTCCACCCAGTCAACAATATGTAGAGATGGTGTAGATTATGTTTTTTTAGTGTCGTGTCACTTGTTAAACCTTGGCACACCGTGTCTTCTTATAGTAGATCAAATTTACTTTGATGAATTTTTTTGCACTTTCAACACCTCTAACAATCTCCCTGAATGGAGCTATTTTGTTGAATATGGTGTCGATTGTTTTTTATGATCAAACAGTGGATCCAAACCACTCGTGCAAAATGGAGTACCTATGTGACTTTCAAGTTCACCGAGTGCATTTGTATTTGATGGTTTTCATTCCATCCAACGCAACTTCCTCAACATTATGTTCAAATATTGAGTCATTTGCTTTCTTAGGACACTTTGTAGCACATGTTTGCTCTCTCCACTTTTGTTATTTTTACAGGGTTTTTTAAAGATCCTTGCAACACATCTTATTTTTTACCAATTTATATTTATTGTACATGGGTACCTCCTTAAGCCTAGTTGTTAATTTTAAGTTTAATTAATTAATTTTTCCATTGAATGTAATTAGTATGTGCATGTCTAAAGAAATGTATATTTTGTCACTCACCTCACATGTGATATCACTCACCTTACATGTGTTACCACTCTTTGCGAAAATCATTTTTAATGGAGCAAATCAAGAAAAGGGAGCTTGCTTTTGCACAATCTATTTATTCCCATCTCTATTTGGATATTCATTGTGTATTCATTCAAATTATATATTCAAAGATTTTGTTTTCTTCATCACTCTAATAGAAACAGATTTTAAAAATAAACATTTTTTTGTTACAACAATATTGTACATTGTTGAGGGCACTGGGAAATGTCAAAGGAGCTCAAGTTTCCCTCTGTGTAATGTGTACCCTAATACATATATTTTTTCCTTATCATCTTTAATCGTTGTCCAAGCAGGACTTGGAGAATAAATACAATTTTCAAAAGTGAAGTTTTTTAAGCCCCAAATATAGCAAACATAATTGTACATTGCCCAAACCTTACTCATTTTAGACTTTAAATATGAAGCTTTACTTCAAAAAATACTAACCACGATGAAAAACATCATCAAACTTAAAATTGTTCAATTTATTAAAGTTCCTTAATGCAAACAATTTGTTAAGGTTACCTTATTCTATAAAAGGATTTTTGTAACGTACCTAGAAATATGATATTTTAATGTATCTTAATTTATAGAAAGGCCAACATGTGGAATACATCCCTCTTAATTAATTATATGAATACCTAATGGTATTAATTATATTGGGCAATTAGTCATCTTACATTGAAATTACATATATATTCATCCATTATTAGTGATAGAGATCTATACATGAAGATGAATATCATTGTAAGGGATACCAAGGGAGTTGTATCCTTTTTGAAATATAATTATGGATTTATTCCTTCCTAAATAAATATTGCACATTATTTAAAATATTTACAATATTATATATAAAATTCATAGCGTCGAGTGTCATAATGACAATTTAAACAAAGTGGGAGAATTTTTGTTTTTACAAAATTTGTTTCAAAAAAAAACACTACTTACAAAAAGTCAATCTCCTCACACAGATGTCCAATTCAGATTGTCTTCCTATGACTAAAAAAAGACTTCAAGAGATTTCTAAAAAGTTGTCACACAAGGGAGAAATGGAATTTGAACTTGACCCTACAAACCTAAAATTTATGAACCTTTAAAATGCGCCCTACAAAAAAAATCATAACTAAACAAATCAAGTTCCTTTTAGACAATTCAAAAGAATAATTCAAATCTAATTTTATACATATTTATTCTCAAATCTTGGGTAGTAAAGGAGATCCAATGAATACAAGTTTTTATGAATTGTTGATAATGAAATTTCAATTTTTCATTAGAAATAATAATATTAATGCTCAAGAATGATTGTTCTAATTTAAAAAGATACATCATCATTCAAATTTGTTGTAATTAGACTTGCTAATTTCTCTTTATGGTCTACATTAGGTTGGTATGCTCAAATAGAAAAAAAATCATATAATTTTTAAAGGGAACAAGTGGAATAAATTTTCCTAAGATAAATGGGGCACTACGGAAAATTTAATTAGGAGGCACAATAGGGGGATAAAGTAGAAAAAGAAAATAAGAATTTTTTTAATAATTATGAGCAAAATAAGGAAACAAAAAGAGGAGATGAGGGTTAAGTTGTTGATCCAATTTATCTTCAAAAAAGGTAACTTCAATATTTCAATTTAACTACATTTGAAGAAATGAAGTTATTGTATATATGTAAACCAAGAAGTATGTATAAATTCATCAAAATTAAATTAGGCCAACACTACATGTTCAAGAAAAGTTGAGAATGTTAAATTTTTTTGAAATTTGAAACTTAACATGGAAAAATGTGCTACTTTTAAATTATTATGCTTTGACCATGGATGGTTTAGATATTGTTCTTAGATATCCTTGGTTAGAGACTTTGAGAACACGTAATATTAATGTACAGAAAACATTCATGAAGCTTTGTTTTTAAAAAAAAAAATCTCACTTTGCAAAATATCATACTGAGAAAAATACAACTAAAGGTCAAAGTTGAACATGAGACTAAATCTAAAAATGGTGAAGAACAACATAAAGAAGATTCAGATAGATTCAATATTTTCACATATGTTATAGACGGCGTGATAGGTATCATTATAGGTTGTACAGGAAGGGCCAAGCAATCAACTTGATATGCCATAAACATGACCTCATCAGCCTCATTTATACAAATTACCATTGCCGGCAACATGACGCCATTTACACGTTTTGGTGGCAGTCAAATATCATCCAACCACTCAAGCCTTTAATCCCTTGCAATAGATCCACCTAGTGCACAATTCAAATATCCTTCAAATGCCCCTCGTTAAGTACATAAGTTAAAATAGGGACACGAATTCCATGTAGTTAATCATTAATATAAATCTTATATCAGACGAACAGGAACCTAAAAAATACTGAGTTCAGGCTTCTGACACAATCTTTAATCATCCTATAGTTAGCTTATTGAGGAGGGCCTACGATTATAGTTATTCCTTTCCTTTCTGTAAAGCCGCATTCTTATTTTAATATCAATTAAACTGCTAAAAAAATCGCCTGAAAAGAGCAAGCCCAGAATTAGTAGTTGTGTCTCTTAGCTAAGCTTCCACATATTAACTAGATCTAAACAAAGTATTGAATAAGACTCTCCTGACTGAGATTCAAGGTTCCCATTGTTGAGATAGGAGATCCGCCTTACTGAAACAAACAACTCAGAAACTTCTGAAACAATGGCTGCTTTATCACAACAGCTCCACAATTAACACACCCCAATCTTGCATCGATCCTATCAAATAGCAAATAAAACTAGCATTTAAAATCCGCTAATATTTGTCCAAGTGGTTCTCTGAATTACTCCAAAATATGGTCATTGTATTTAACATTAAATTATCCTTTTTTTTCAAATGCCAAAAAATTCTAGCTTTTCAGACCTCTAAAATATGTTGATACTAAACATCTCAGCAATGTACAAAATCGCACTTAAGCATGGTACAATTCCATTTACACAACAATGGCACAGCATACTAAAAGTGTAGATGGAATTCAATTGCTGGAGAGTAAAACGGGAAAAAAATCAGGAGTAAAACAGGGATAATTCGGAGGTTTTGTATCATTGACCACAGTTCTAGGAGAAACTTGGGTCAAGGGTTCTGCCGGGCACAGTTTTAGGGGCAGTTGGCGATTACTTGCAAGTAATTGTGTGTGATTTCTGGTTTCTGCTTCTATGCACTAATGTGCCTTCCCACTCGACAAAAACTACACTAAAGTGCGTTTCCACTGTCCAAAAATTGTCATTCAACGTACTCACATGGTGCACAATTTCCTGTATAAATCACCCTTTCTTACTCAAAAATCTCCCTCCAGCAATTACAGAAAAAATAATGTGTGAAGCGCAAAAAATGGGAGATAGGAGTAAAATAAGTGAAAAAATTGAATCTGTTGCTTTTATGTTTTTTTTTTACTTTTGCATCGGTTAGGCATCCCTGCTTCTAGGGAAATGCACCTGGAACATCCCCGGGTGCAGTGACTGTACCTGCATACATCGAGTGTGACCTTTTTCAGGGCAGTAAGTGTGACCCCTATAAAAGTTCAGTGTCCTAAAACATCCTAGAAAACTCCTAATTTAACCTAGAGAGACCTAAGGTCCATTTCTATTTGTTCTAAATTTAACATCAAAATGACAACCCACAGCTGTTTTTATCAATCAAGTTTGAGACTCGACCTTTTTAGTCGTCATTGAACTTTTACATTTAGAAATACTTCGAATCCAAGTGCCCAAAACAATGTCATTGCTTGGACAATTCCAAGTCGCTGGGAATACATCACACTAAAATTGAAAAAAATCTCAAACTTTCTTATTAATTAAATTTGAACCAGATAATATCTTCTTTCATACTTACCTTTGCCATGCAGAATTACCACTAAATATATACATCCCAGGGGAGGAATTTCTCCACTTTTAGGCTGGATAATATCTTGGTGTGATTTAAACTGCCATTGATCCAACACCATCAGCATTTTTTAACATAGAGATGTTAACGGAGAACCAATAACTCCCTCAACTAACGGTAGACCATAGGATGACAATGGTTTCTTTTTAGGTCATCGGCAAGCCAGAAAACAAATTTTGTTTGAGACAACCCTTTGGAACCCCACAAGCAGATTTTTTTCCATTTACCTAATATTTTTTAAATTTTGCACCCTTGCATATGAATTTGTGACCAATATCAGTAATATACTGGACCTTGCCAAGATGCTAAGAGAGGTGTTTGAAACATAGTTACCAAGTCCAGAAATCTGGATCTATTTAAGGGGGCAACAAAATGTGAAATTTTGAAAATCTTGAAAAAGTTTAGAAAAATCCAGTCCAGAATATATATATATATATATATATATATATATATATATCATGTGTGGGAGCATAGTTTTATAAATATGCAAAATTGATAAATACAATGAAAAACATTAATAATGTAATATAAAATGTTAATATTATATAATATTTATGGTTGCTTGCATTTTTTCTGCAGAAAACTTCTTAAAATTTTGAAAAAAAATCAGGGCCGACCAAGGCTGAACTGATCCAGACTGGCCAAAAAATCTGGATCCGGTCCGATTTTGTGCAGAGCCAGCCGGATTTGGTAACTATAGTTTGAAACAAAAAAATCTTCCCCTTTGCCAAAAAGCTGTGTTGCATGGGGATGCATCCCCCAGATTTTGGTGGCATCCTGACATTTTGGGGACTTGGAGGGGATGTTTTTATATATATTTTATTTTAGTTTTAATGTTTTTAAAATATTTCTGAGGCTAAAACAATTGAAGACCCTTTAAATATTATAATCCTTAACTTTTGACCTCATGGCCAAGCTTAGGAGTACACAAACGACACTAATAAGCTTTCCAAAAACAATTAATAGCTTATGCAAGTGACCTAGAGCTCCAAGCCAGAACATATAAAACCTCAATCAAGTGTGTACGGTAAAGGTCTTTTCTAAGGTCCCGAACTAGCCAGCAGACATACTTAGCATATGCGATCATCTCTTGTGGGAACAAGGGAACCTTAAACATAGATTGTTCAAATTTTATAACTTTTAGGTTTTGACCTCATGACCAAGCTTGGCTTGCCTGTCCATCTCCTCCCTCTGTAGCATCTAGATCACACATCAGCTTTAATAATAGGTTTAAATGACAAACCAAGCTCAACCCCATCACAACAGCAATCTACCCAGATAACTTTGGTATCAAACAAGGGCTCTCAACTGTCCTCGCAAATATTTAACAACATGCATGACAGATTATAATGTAAAAGTTAGACCTGCTAAGCCAGGGTGGGCAGATGAAAGAGACTGCTACAAGATTACCCAACATTAATACAACATATCTTGCAAATTTATGTTAGAGAGATATATAGGAATAACGAATAAGAAAGTGTCCTGTGTATCACAAAATATGGTACCAGCAAGAGGACCATATATCATACAGTGTATTCACACAATGAATTGGATGTGGAATTAGTAAAAGAATATGACTCCAAAAGATATTAATCTCGTGTTCTAAAGCAATATTGAAAATTACAAGAGTATAACTGGAACAAGGTCAATAGAGTATAAATGAATTGAATGTGGAATTAGTAAAAGAATATGACTCCATCAAATAGAATTAATCTCATGTTCTAAAGCAAGATTGAAAATTACAAAAGTATAACTGGAATAATGTCATTAGAGTCATAAGAGAGTCAATCTCATGCATTAGAGTCATAGGAGATTCAATCTCAAGCAGGTCGCAGATTATTCAAATTCCACACATCATTATTACACTATAACACAAACACAGATTGAGCATACATACAACAAATACCCAAATGAAATTGAACCTCTGCCAATGAAAAATCAATACATTTTGAAAACCAAAGAACAACAAAATCCACTGCAAAGATCGTAAAAAGAACACCACAGATGCAAAACATTTTGTAAAAAATATAAAAATAGAAGCGAAATATATCATTATGTAACAACACCACAGATGCACTGATGACAACTAAATATCAATCATCACTGAATAATGGGCTAGAAAGAAAGAAAAGGATCCAACCCAAACAAGAAAAGTGAATCTGCCAATAGAACAGATGACGGTTCAAAATCCATCCCAAACAGGAAAAGTAAATCTGCCAATAGAACAGATTATAATTCAATAATCAACTCAAATACAGTTCTTTCAACAGATTTCTCTAATAAAATTAAATGAACTAATAAACTAAAAAGTGAAATGGTGCAGTGTTGTGTTTTACAAACATAATGAAATTTGAAAACAAATCAATAGTTTAAGTTAAAATTTTGAACTGGACACTACAGAAAATGGCAACAGCATTCAATAATTATATTTTTAAAATTCAATGTCTCAAATTGCAAAATTTGGCATATCAATACTCTTAAGACCATTTCTAGAGCGGGAAGAGAAAGAGCACAGGAATCCACAATTCTTATCTAGTCGGTTTTACAATAATTGCATTTAAAGCACATACCGACGGTTTAAGTACACAAGAATGCATATTTATGATGAGTAACATGAGTTCAAGCAATCCTAAATCCCTAGCATCTTCACAGAAATAAATAGTCTCATTTAGCCAAAAATACTGTGAAGTTAATATACAAGGCAGCCATAGCAAAGCCAGCCCACAAATGATTTCGCCAAAATCTTCTTGTAATCAACCTCCTACAGTGATATTAGCAGGCACCACAAAAGCATTGTTGATTTGAAAAAAAAGAAAAGAAGGAAAAAAGAGTACATCACTGTCAAAAGTGCTTCAATTGATGATTCTGGAAGTGAAATCTGAAGCAAGAATGTACCAAATTGCAATTAGCTTGCCCGGTCACCAGAAGCTGGGTACGGCCTAAACCTTGCATCAGCAACTCTCTGAGTTTGCCTACCTGCAGCACCATATCCAGGAGAGCCATTTACACCAGAATCAACTTGAACCGGACCGCCCATGGCATAGCCAGTATTAGGAGCACCACCAGAAGGAGCAGCATTGTATTGATCCCCATATCCTTGACCACCATAAACATCACCGGAACCTCCTTGATATCCAGCATTGACACCTCCAGCAGGAGGTACATAAGCACCAGTACCAGTAGCACTGCCATATCCACCATATGCTGCAGCATCACCACCACCTCCATAACCATATCCAGCACTCTGACCTGTTGGCATTGCTGAACCCCAAGGACCGCTTGCTCCACCTGGTGCTGCTGCATAGCCACCGGCCATTGGAGCACTTGCATAGGGGGCAGGAGCTCCAGCGCCATAAGCAGGATTCCCATAGCCAGCTCCATAAGCCCCTCCTGCATAGGCTGCAGGAGCACCACCATATGCAGGAGGGGGAGGAGCTGCAGCAGCAGCTGCTCCATATCCTCCTCCATTGACACCAGGGGCACCATACCCTCCAGCAAAATAACCTGGAACAGCCCCTCCATAGGGAGCATACCCACCTCTGCCTGCTGGAGGAGGTGCTGGTGCCCCATACCTGTTGCTAGGCGCCCCCCCAAAACCACCACCAGGGCTGGATCTGACCCTCCCTCCCGCAGGAGACATTTCTTTAGGCAATGCCCTCTTCACTTCCACCATCTTGTCATGAAGCTGATGGAAGTTCTTTGTAACAACCTTGTCCACTGCATCCTCCGTATCAAAAGTAATAAACCCAAAACCCCTGGGCCTCTGTGAAACATGATCATACATCACAACAACGTCTGTAATATTCCCAAACTGCTCAAAATACTTCTTGAAATCATCCTCTGTCACAGTGGGAGCTAAACCCCCCACAAAAATCTTTTTGGTCCTAGGCCCTACTCCTCCCATATTGCTCCCGCTATTCTTAATTTGTGCATTCCTCTGTTGTTCTTCTCTGGGCACAGCCCTTTTCAGTTCAACCTAGTACATGTTATACCATACCAGTCAAAAGACGAAAGGAAAAAAAAAAAAAAAAAAAACTAAACTAAACCCTAAACCCTAAACCCTAACCAAACCCTAGAAAACATTTTCAAAATACAAGGGGGTATTTCTAAACCAATCAAAAATTCTTAAGGGTGTTGCCAAAACAATCAAAAACCCTTGTGGGTATGTCTAAGTATTAAATTAAACCATAACGAATTCGGTAAAAAAATACCTGTCTACCATCTATGGTGTGTTTCTCCTGCAAAACTCGCTCCACAACATTTGGGTCTGCGAATCCAATAAAACCAAAGCCTCTAGCTCGTCCAGTCATCCTGTCTCTCATTATAACAGTCTCCGCCACTTCGCCGTATGGCTTGAAATACTCTTTCAGGGTTTCTTCGCTGGTCTCCCATGAAATACCTCCAATGAAGACCTTCCCCTGCTCTGTGTCCATGGCTTATAAGAAACAGGGTAACAAAAAACCCTGGGAAAAAAGAAAAAGAAAAAAAGAAAGGAAGCAGCTTCAAATGGTCAGATCGGATGGCAATGAATGAAACAGAAGGAAAGTATGCCCTTATTCAAAAGGACCCACTTTTTGTGTCGTTCGGTCAGATCAGATCTATAGTATAGCGGCTAGTGCTACCCCTTTCTCCCTGCCCCTCCCTTACCTACCTGCTACCAACCAACAGAACTCGGCAGATCCAATGATTGTTTTTTTGTTTTTTTTTTTTCGTTCCAACAGACATAAAACAAGGCGTTTTATAAAATTTCTAGATTAATTAAAGCTCGCATCTTTGTTTCGTTTCGGGGCCGACATTTTTCCAAGCAAAATATTCAATCAAAAATTGGGAAGAGAAAAAACAAAAAAAATCCATCACTGGCTTTCTAATTCAACCAAACAGTTTTGGGGGTGTAAAAGGGAAAGCAAAGCAAGAAAAAACAAAGTAATCCCCTGTTGGAGTGACTTTCTAATTATTAGATTTACAGGAAACGAAACGTCCGTTCTTTTATGGTTTAGTATGGGTAGATAGATGTATGTATAATTGAGTTTTGGCTTTGGATGTTACTTTTAGAGAAAAATAGGTTGGATGTTAATCGATTTATATGGACACAAAATTTTTAAAACTAAGCTTAAAGCATTTAAAGATATTAGCCAAATGTAGGTAGCCTTTCCAAATCTCTTTAGGAAATTTGTTTTATTAGGGTTTGCATGTTTTTAATTGTCTTTTCTTGCCTTCTTTATTTCAAATTGTCTTTGTAGGATTTTTAAGATTAGTTCGTATTTATTTCGGTTTTAATTTTATTCAATTTATTTTTTTAAATGACTTTCAACTAATTTGTTACAATTATTGTTATTGATGTTGGGAATGATGGTACTAAAACAAGTTTAAAAATTTGTTTCGCAAGTCTATGATAAGATATAGATTTTAATAGTCCTCCTCAACCGGATATTTTTTTACGAATAGATGTTGTTAAAAAATATTTTTAGATGATATGAATATAATTATCTCGTTACTTATTATGTTGGTCACATCCCTCTAAAGGTTCCCTTAATGCCTGGATTAGACACCATTGGGAACCTTTATAGTTTCATGTTACTGGTGTTTGTAACCTCACCAAGGGTTTTTCCCTATTCTCCTTCAAGGAACCCTCACAGGGGCACGTTCTCCTTTCTAGGTCGAGTTAATGGTTCTTTAAAAATACCTTTACGATTGTGTCCCCATGGTATCACAATTTCAAAGTTTATGAGCATGCATCCCTCAAGGTGCTTGTTTAGATCATGTTACCATGTTTTCTGCTTCTGCTACTGCTATGGGCCTTCCTCTCTAAAATTTTCGAACTCATAGGGTGTGTGCATTGTCATGAATTAGATGGGTTCTACTCTACGCACCCCAACAAATAGGGATTAAATGCTTACATTGCCGATCTCTCGACCATAAGATTCATAGACTTGAAAGAGTCTATCGATAATCAAATAGGGAATAAATGCTTATATTGCCAATCTCTCAACCATAAGATTCAACACTACCCCCTCGTAGTCTACTTAAGGCCCTCTACCGAGCAAGCTCCACCTGAAAGCAAGCACCACCTGAAAAACAAAAGGTGGCTGAAAAAATGATGGGTGGACCACTATGGTGACCAAGAAATTTGGTACCAGGAATCAAAACCCTAAGATAACTCCCACTCCTATTAATAAAACCCAAAAAGGTGTGAAAAATGGATAACATCGTCCTTCCTCCCATCATTTCTCCTCAATCTTTCAACTTGTTAGCTACATCATAGAGCCAATTTTCTCAAGGGAATCACATCTTGAATGAATCCACTAATGTTGGGACACCCTCCAATAGCACTCCTACAATGTAGAGTTCACGTAGTCTGCTTCATGGTGACAATAACTTTCCACGGGAATATAATGGGGCTAAGCACCACTCTGTATCACTGACAATTTTTTTATTACCACACCAAAAGCCATGATTAGGTAATCACTTTGTTGTACTCAGCTTTAAGGAGGACTTAAATGATGGATAGGACAAGTTGCACATGGAGGATTATTCTCAATGAATCTACTCTTATGGAATGTTTAAGGTCTCACAAAGCCCTCTTGCAAATTCTTTGTGCATGTTACTTGTCAACAATTAGACAATTTAAATTTTAGTTGTTTACAAGAAGTTAAGATCGTAGGGTTTACTCTACAAACCTCTGGAAAAGTATCTGCCCTGACACATTACAGTTTTCCACTTCACATGAAGATGGACAAGGCGACACTAATATTTTGGTTTCACTAAAATTTTTGAAACTAATTGTTACATGGGAAGAAGATCCATCGCATCTAATTAGTTAGGTTATGCTTGACATTAATAAACATTCTTTAGGAGTTCTCAATGTTTATGCTCCTAATGATGGTCCCAACAAAATAATGCTTCGGAAATGGCTCATTAACAATATACCATTGTTCACCTCACTAATTTGTGGTGACTTTAATATGATTGAGAGTTTTGAGAATAAAGTCGACACCCTCCCTATGCAATGATCTATGGAGGAACATGAAGTTTGGTATTTATTTTTAAACCGTTGGACCTCAACGGACTTACTTTTTTGGCAGTGTTCATTAATAAGTAAATCTTGGCTCACTTGGTCTAATTTCTAAGCTGATGTCGATTGGGTTCTTAAATGGATGGATTGTGTTATGCTTTATGAGCAACACATGTTCTCCTTTTCTTTTTTTGATGAGTAAGCAGTCACAGTTCACCTAGGAGTTATCCTTTTTTATCATAGTCCCATCACTTACAAATTGGAATTGGGGGGTGGCCTCTATAAATTCCCTCACACTCATTTTTTTCTAAATTTATTGATGCTCAATGATGAGGGCACAATCCAATTCATCTCTAAAGTGTGGAACTTGGCACCATGACCGTCATATGCTACCACTTAGGTCAAGTGGTCGAATGATGCAACCAACCGCACCACCACCTTTATATGCCACTGAGAAAAGGAAATTATGCAAATTCGAAAGTGGGTCGATGACATTATCTCTAAGGAATATCAAAGGGTCTCTCCTTTGTTTGAGCAAAGCCACTCTGATTCTCGATTACAAGCCATGGTTGCTTCTCTCAAGTACTAGATTAGAGTGGTTGATTGCCATACAACCAAAGGCACTCAAATTAGGGCCCAATTACATTGGCTTAATATTGGTGGTTGTGTCTCTAAGGAATTATTCAAATATCTCAAGGTAATATAAACCAAATATCTAATTAAATCCATCAAAACAACACATAGTTGGCTCACAAACATGTTAGAGATATCCTCAGCTTTTTTGGAGCACTATAAGCTTGTGTTTCGAGCTTGGGAGTTTATGACAGAGAGAGTGTAGCTTCATAGGAGTGTTTAGATGTGGTGCTTCGCAAGTTGAGCCCTTCAACTGAAAAACTTTGTGATGTTCCTCTTTCTATGGACATTTTTTTTGTTGTTATGTAGTGCATGGCCAATGATAAGGCACCAAGGGTGGATGAAATTCATTATGCATTTTAGAAAACCACTTAGTAATTTTTGGACCCTAATTTTATTCGAGTTTATAGAGTATCCTTGCACTAAATCTTTAGGGCCATTATCAATAAAGTCAATATCAAATTTATTCCTAAGTTTGGGGACCCTGAGCTTATTACTAGTTGGCACCCGATAAAGGTCATTGCCAAAGCCTTAGCACTCCACCTTCACCACATCCTCCCTGCAATCATCAAACCTTAATAACTAAGTTTTATTAAGAGTAGATACATCCTAGATATATATCACATCAATCTAGGAAGGAATGGAATGAGATTGTGCTTCTTGATAGAAGATCATCTTTCTCAAATTTGACTTTCAAAAGGCATATGATCAAATTGAATGGTCATTCATCTTAGCATCCTTAAAACTTTGGGTTCTGGTAATTTCTTCCTTTTAGCAATTTAGACTTTGTTTTTTGAAGCCTCAACTTGTCTTAACATCAATAGCCACAAGTCGGATAGTTTTGGGATTTTTTCCTCCATTGGATAAGGTTGCTTGCTTGATCCAACATTGTATGTCCTTGTGGTGAAAGCATTTGGTTATTTTCTTGCTCATAAAGTGGACTAAGGGCTCATTAAGGTAACTACTATTCCTAATTACTCCTCTCAACTCACCAATGGGCACTTTACAAATGACTCTTTCCTTGAGCTTAATGACTAGGAGGCCTCTTTTAAAGAGGTGCTTCATTACCTTGACATATTCTATAAAGCTTATGGGTCAAGCATGCAATGGGCTAAAGTCCAATGTTAAAGACAAAGCATGATGTCCTTACCAAAGTGGTTTCAACATTATTAATGGAAATGGATCTAGAAAGAGGAATTTTCTAAATGTCATGGTATTCCCTTTGCATTTGACAATTATCCCTTAGTGCTTTGGAAGTATGTAATTGATAGAGTGAAAAAAAAATCACTTACTAAATTACTAAACCTCTTTCTCTCATAGGCAACTTTCAAGTCCACACTGAAATATTGTAGCTACTCATGTTTGTTACTTCTATTTTTAGGTTCCTTCAAAACCCTCACATGACAAATTAGTAAAGGTGCTCAAAGATTTTGACTGGCCAATGCTAAACAAACTCAAGGATTCCACATAGTTGTTTGGTACATATGTTGTCTTCCTTGCGATAAAGGAGGAATGGGCATTATTGACATCTACAAACAAAACATTACTTTTTATGATAACTGGGTGGTTAGATAAATCAAGGGAAATGAGGTTTGGAAAATTTTCTTAAGGCATTGCATTATTGCAAGTGCTCCCTGTGGTAAGATTTTTTGGAAAAATATTGGCTTGCACACTCTTTTAATTACCTTTGCCTCTATTAAGATAGAAGGATCCTTTATGGCTAAAAGCATCTAGAAAGATTTTGAAATGGTGAAACCCTTTCTAAAATGGGTTAGAGATGGTTTTTGCATTGATATCTATTTTAATAACCTATTTTACCTTCTTTTTGGATTGATGTGGTATATTAACCCTCAATTAGATAAAACTATGTAAATAAATTCAGATTATAAAGATATATAGTAAATTAGAAATTTGAATGTAAAATCTTGAAATTGATCTAGCACTATAGTTTGCTTAATATAGAAAGTACAACAAAGGATAAGATACTTAGTAGTTCATTGTATTGTGCAAGACTGAGACTATAAGCAGGTGGCAGGAAAGGTAGAAGACTAGACTATGAGCCTCTCAGATCGGGATCTTGATCTCTATGTGCATTTAAACAATAATATCAACCTCAGGTTGATACTATCAGTTTTATGTTCCCAATATGATAATTTCATGTCTCTATATATTTTGTCTCTATGTTTTGATATAGATAGGTGTGCTTGATAATATTTTGGCTCTATGTGCAATCAGGAGGTCTAATTATGCGTACAACTTCCATAAATATATCTATTGCACTTAAAACCCTAGGTCCACTTCCAATGATAGTTTTAAGCCTACAAAAGGGGATGAATGGTGGGTTGAGCTGATCCCAACCATTCCCCATTGAATTTTTGGGTGTTTCCTACATATCAAATAAACCAAAGAGGGAAGTCAAACTACATGTAGTTCTCCCCCATTAGATGAATGCATGCAATAATTCTTATTCACTGGATGTAACTTGTAATTTAGCCCTTGATACTTAGAAATTGAAAAGTTTGGCTTAGCTTTTGAGAGATTCAGACTTGGCTAAGACTTGCTTCAAATTACCAGAGTGTAGTGTCTACATGACCACAACCTTTGGTGGTCTATTGCCATGACCAGTTATAACCTCCCTCTAGTAGAAATGCCAACCATAAAAACTTTTTAGATTTAAAAAAAAAAGAATTTGCATTGTGCATGATTTAGTTTCCTCTTGTGTCTGGACGTGGCACTCATTGAAAGGAAAATATAATCTTATTAATTCAGATTTACCTTCCATTCTACATATTTAGAATTTGAATCTCGATGTCATTCTCCATAAGATGGATCTATAACCTTCACTTGCCTGGTGGAAGGATTAGTGGCAAAATTGTGATATCATCTTCAAAAATTATTCTCCTAGTCTCCTCTACTAGATCACGAGTCTATTCTCTTTGAATTTGGGTAAGCTTAATAAGAGAAGGAATCTAAATTTATCACTTAAAACATGCCTTGACAAACTCAACAAGATTTGGAATGCTCAGCTTGAGCCTAAATTTGCCCATTTTCTCTAGTGTCTGATTTACCAAGTTCTTCCTCTATAGGAGTGTCTAAACCACATTTGAAATTTGTAACCTCGAGTGCCCAACTTGCTCATGACTTAAAACCTTTAAACACCTCTCTTGGACATGTCTGAGAACTGAGACTACCTAGTAATGGATCCATAGCTTATTCCAGTCTTATGACCCATAGTGAATTAATTAACACATGGCATCTTTTTAAGACCAAGCTCAATGCCATTCTTACGTTTCTTTTATATGGAACATCTTCATAGTTATCATTCTATTTTAATTATGAAATTACATAAATTTAACTATTTTTAACAATGAAGAGATTTATATGGATTTATTTGTTGATGATAAAGTGCTTATTATTTCTTCAGCTATTTTACAGATTCAAGCAATCGCTGAGATGGTGGCCCTCAAGTTTTAGGATCTTCAGGAGCTCCTCAACCACTCGAGGAGTGCTCCTTATACAATGATTCATGTTCTTCCTAACCAACCCTTGCATAAAACTTCTCCATTGATAACTATACCTCAACGAACTTGTTCAAATAGTTGTAACTATTTTTCTTTGCCTCCTCAGCAATAATGAGGATGAAGTCAATAGTTGCATGGAAAATCTATTGTTGACTCATCTCGGTGGAATTCGCTTGTGTATGGTAGTGAACAAATAGGGGTTTACGTGTTGTCATTGCCCCCTATTTGGGGTATTACAGTTTCTATAGCTCCGTGGCATTGAAACTTCTTTATACAAAACCATCTTCTTAGGGTATTCAATTGCCTAAGGATTATCTGCCACCACGATCTTTAGGGGTTGTGACCTAGGCCTAATTTTCTTGTTTGGTAATAATTTTTTGTTACTTATGGTAATAATATTGTTTTTGAGGATTTATGAGCAAACTCACAAATGTATGCTAAATTAAATCAAGGTATTTTGAGAAGCAACAAACTCTCCAACCATTTGTTTTATGACATACAAACAAATTTTAAGTAATTTTTTTTTTAAAAAAAAATTTACCAAGTCTTTGTTTTAACTTTAAAAAATAAGATAATGCTAATTATTAGTAATGTATATTATAATTAGTAATGTATATTATAATAAGTAATACATAATATATTATAATGTTGAGTTTTTATTTTAATTGATATGAATATATTATAATCAGTAATATATTATATATTATATGTAGTATTATAAATTAATATTATTTATTAAATAAGATAATATTAATTATTATATAAATATTATTTTAATATAGTTTTAACTTGCAGGAAAAAATTTAGTTGTCAAAGATGGTTAATTAGAGAAAAGGAAGGTGAACCATACATCATTGTACAAAGAATCATAATGGTCATGCAAAAATAGGTTAATGTCCATATGTTGTACCATGAATTGTCACATCGCTCTACTCACAAGATAAATATTATTTAAAGAGGATATTTTTGACATTATTTTATTCATGTCTTCTATGAGCTCATTCTTAATTATGTTTTGCACTGATAGCACGCACACGACCATCAAATATAAATTGACACTCCGGAGGGGCCTGGACTTATAATTAACGAATCACACTTCAACTAAATTATTTTTTTTCTTTTTTTAATAACAATATATTTCAAAACTAATGTTGAAACTCATAAATATGAAAAAAAGTTTGTTAATTTATTTCTTTTTTTTAATAACAATATATTTCAAAACTAATGTTAAAATTCATAAATATGAAAAAAAACTTTATTTTTATTGGCTGCAAAAATTTCTATACTAAAATAATAGTTAAAATGATCACTATATTACCTGTTACGCAAGTACGAATAATTGTGCTTTAAATTTTACCAAATAATTGAATAAAATATTAAACAATAATAAAAATAAAAATAAAATAAAATAAATAAATAAATAAAATCTTACTCTCTATCTTCGCGCTTCCTATTTGAATGGATATTTGTTAGAAAAAAATAAAATAAAATAAACAAAAATAGGTGCACATTAAAGAGGCAACAACATTAAGATGCTTTCAATAGCCCTCAGCGAGCTGACAACTACCATAAGTAAAATCTAATAAAATTAAAATGAGTTATAGTAAATCAAATTTTTGGGGACTAATAATACAAATGTTGCCCATTCTCAAAATAACTTCAAAATATTACATCCACAATTCTTAGACATTGTCAACTCTAAGGCAGGGGTCCCATGAAGGGAGTTGTTGCTCCTATTTTTAATGAGCAGGTGGCCCCATGAAAAATGAAAGGTATGGTAAAATAAAATTTTAGAATATTTTCTTAAAAGTGAGGAGCTGGTTATTTTTTAGGGGGAAAGTTTGTCAGGGTGAAAAAAGGGAGGGATGGAATTTCTCATATATGCTTCTATTTTATAGGAAGATATTCTACCAATCGTAAATATATGAGTGGACAAAATTTATATAAACTTTAATTATAAATAAAAATATAATAATTTTAAATATTATCTCCTATAAAATAACAACATACACTCTAAAAATTTATTCCATGAGACAAATTTTGCTACATATGCTCCTAAATTCACTCTACACTACCCTCTAAGAAAATTTAAGAGCCCCCTCCCATGAGACCACTTCCTAAGGAGCCTTCAAACAAGCCATTAGTAGTGGAAAACTCTTTTTTTTTGCTACTAATTGTGTCTTAATTTAAGGTAGAGGACATTTGTCATGCAGTACATAGTTTTTGTACACATTAAAATTTGAAAATAAGATGGCCTTCATGTACCAAACCAGTTGACAATACATCTTTAAGATTACGAAAACACAATTTCAGGGTATTACCACATCTACATGGCACCAATTGTTTTGATATACCTATAACACTCTAAAAAAAAAATAGCATAATACTTAGTAGAATGGTTTTTAGCTCCATTTCAGTACTTGCTCATGCCAAAGATGATGAAGATGAAGTAATTCATTCAATGTTTACATCCCATTATGTTCATTCTCCTCCCCCAGAGTTTATGAATTCTTTGTATTTTTATTTGCCCTCTTTTAACTATTTTTGATAGAGTTACATGCATAATAATATAGGTGTTTTTGCACCATATGATTTTTAAAAAAATCTTTATTCATGTATGTAGGTATAAAATCTTTACCTATGAAGTTGATTTTGATTATATTAATTTGGTTGGACCTTATTTTGGATAAATTATTTGAAGGTTTAACCTCTGGCTGATTTTGATTATATATTTTTTAGTTTGGACTTGATTTTGATCCGAGTTCATTAGGTTTTGATTGAGTAACGCCTCAAGGCTTGCAATAGTTTTGAAATTCTTTATCGAAATTAACAATACAATCCATAAACCATTGAATGGATTCAACCATAGACATCAGAACTAATGCTCTTTTACACAAGCTTAAATTTTATTATTGATTATATTACTCTAATAGAACACAGTGGGAAACTATAAAAACATATTTTAGCAGTGGAGCCATCTTTTAGTAGCCATTATTTCCATTATGGCTAGCCCCAGCTTCTACACTACCACCAACACTATAGACACCCCTAACTCAACCTACCACAATCCTGTTGGGGATCAACCAACAAAGTTGATTACTATATGAAAGCAACTAAATGCGGAATTAAACCAGAAAGATAAGTAACTAAAATCAAAAAACAGCAAACAATAAGAGATACAAGAAACCACCCTGAAAACTTGTATTAAACTCTTTACAGAAGGAATACAATTGAAGAAACTTCTTTTCTTCCACACCTCTCTCAGATGTATAGATCTCTTTCCAGATCTCTTTCCCTCAAGAGCTCTCTCTCTCTCGATTACAATCAACTCCAACAACTTGGATTGATTCACATATACATGTATGTTTAATATTGTTACAATAAGCTATGAATATCTAATCCTATATATAATATTAGGAAACATGGGCTATGCATTCACAACCATTAGATGCACCTCCTAATCAAGGGCTCAAAATAGTATTACTTAAGATAGAGATGCGGACTTAAGACTAACACTTAATCCTATCATGCAAACATTTTGTTCTGTCCACGAAAATAGATTCTGGACGCACAGGTGACCGACATCGGTCCCTTCCTGTCTACCTGTGACCGACGTCGGCCGATCCATGACCGATGTCGGCATCTCCTAGTCGACTCCTGATTGACGTCGATCGCTCCCAACCGACGCCGGTGACTGTGTAATTCCTGCAACTTCTGCACTCGCTCATTTGGTGAAGCTTTTAGCTCCACACCTTAACAATCTTCCACTTGGAGATAAACAGCTGCACCAGTACCTGTACAGCAACATCTTCTAGCTCCTCCATCTTCAAACTCAATCATGAAGACCAACAAAAGTTGAATGAAGATTCAAATTCTCTTTTGTTACTGACTTAGTTAACATATCCGTAGGGTTCTTATCTGTATGGATCTTCTCCAGCTTCAACTCACCATCCTCCAATACCTGTCTAATGAAGTGGTACCTAAGCTGCATATGCTTGGTTCTTGAATGAAAGGCTGAATTCTTAGCCAAATGAATTGCACTCTGACTATCACTGTATAATCTGCAACTCTCTTGCTCCTTTCCTAGCTCTTCCATGAACCGTGTCATCCATATCATTTCTTTGCTAGCCTCTGTGACTGCAATATATTTTGCTTCTGTAATTGACAAGGCAACAACCTTCTACAACTTTGAAATCCAGCTAACCGCCATTCCACCAACATTGAAAACATATCCTTTGGTGCTCCTTCTGCCATCCAAATCACCTGCCATATCTGAATCTACATAACCATTTAGAGAAGTGTTTGACCCACCATAGCAAAAATGCCTACTGCTGGTCCCTCTCAGATATCTAAGGATCCACTGAACTGCTTTCCAGTGCTCCTTCCCTGGATTGGCCATAAACTTACTAATAACTCCCATTGCTTGGGCAATATCTGGTCTAGTACATACCATTGCATACATTAAACTCCCAACTGCGGAAGCATATGGAACTCTACTCATGTACTCTACCTCATCATGTGAATTAGGACACTATTCTTTACTCAATTTAAAATGTCCAGCCAAAGGTGTGCTTATCGATTTTGCATCCTGCATATTGAACCGTTTCAACACCTTGTTCACATAATTCTCTTGAGACAAAATCAACCTGTGATTTTTCATGTTTCTCTTAATACTCATGCCAAGGATTTTCTTTGCTGCTCCCAAATCCTTCATGACAAATGTGTGAGCTAATTTCACCTTAAGCTCAGAGATATCCTGCATGTGTGATCCTACAACCAGCATATCATCTACATACAACAACAAAATAATATATCTACCATTATCCAATCTCTTAAAATACACACAATGGTCAGATTGACATCTACTGTATCCATGCTCAGTCATAAACCTGTCAAATCTCAAATACCATTGTCTAGGAGCTTGCTTGAGGCCATACAAGCTTTTCTTCAATCTGCACACTAACTTCTCCTTACCTTTAACCTCAAATCCTTCTGGCTGATCCATATATATTTCTTCATCCAAATCTCCATGAAGAAATGCTGTCTTAACATCAAGCTGCTTAAGATGCAAATCCTCAATAGCAACTAAAGACAATGCAGTCCGTATAGAAGTCATTTTAACTACAGGAGAAAAAATCTCACCAAAATCAATACCTGGTTTCTGTGCAAATCCTTTCACTACCAACCTGGCCTTATATCTCATCTGTTCATTCTCACCTTCCTTCAATCTATAGATCCATCTGTTCTTCAGTGTCTTCTTTTCCGCTGGCAACTCAACCAAATCCCATGTTTGGTTCTCTTTCAAGGAATCAATCTCCTCATTCATGCCTAGCTCCCACTGATTCTTGGATTCCACATGTATTGCTTCATCAAAACTCTCTGGTTCTCTACCATCAGTAAGCAATAAATAGAATAATGAAACGGAATATCAAATTGAAGGTTTAATTACCCTTTCTGACCTCCTGATGGGCGTCTGAGACTCATTCACAACACGCTGTCCGCCCAAATTCTTTGACAGTGACCGACCTCGATCACTTCTAAGCCTATTAATGGCCGACGTCGGTTCCACATGACCGACATCAGTTTCTTCCTGGCCAACATCGGTCACTGTCTGATCGACATCGGTTCCTATATTGCCGATGTCGGTTCTTACCTGATCGACATCAGTCTCTGTGTTTTCCTGTCTGTGATAATTCTTTCTCGCAAGCTCATTTTGGACCATCACCTCGTCTAATTCTCCATTGTTCTACCTAGATTGATTCAACTTCTTGAGCTGATCACTATACATCACTTTTTCATTGAAAACAACATCACGGCTCCTAATTATTTTGTTAGTTCCTAGATTCCAAAACCAAAATTCAAAATCATCAGAGCCATAACTAATAAATGTGCACCTCATAGACTTAGCATCCAGCTTCTTTCTATTTTCCTTATCAATGTGCACAAAATCTTCACAACCAAAAACTTTGAGAAATGAGAGATCTACCTTTTTACCTGTCCATGCCTCTTATGGAATTCCACCATCCAGAGTTGTAGAGGGTCCTCTGTTAATCAGGTAAATTGCAGTATCCACAACGTCTGCCCAAAACTCTAAGGGCAAACCAGCATGCAACTTCATACACCTTGCACGCTCCATTACTATTTTTTTCATCCTTTCAGCAACTCCATTTTGCTGAGGTTGTTGGGGATCAACCAATAATGGATTACACTTATGAAAGCAATCAATGCGGAAATAAATCAGATAGATAAGTAACTGAAATGATAAATAGCACAGAACAAGATATACAAGAAAACACCCTGAAAACTTGTATTAAAAACTCTTTACAATAGGAATACAAATGAAGAACTTTGTTCTTCCACACCTCTCTCAGATGCACACAAGATCTCTCACTAGATCTCTATTCCTTAAGAGCTCTCACTAAAGTACAGTCCTTCAAACATTCACAATGTTCTACTAGTACTCTATTACACTCTCATACACTTCATCATCTTACAATAGCTTAGAAGATCTCTCCTACATATAGAAAATAGGAAACTTAAGCATGCTCTTACAACAAACAGTTAAGCCTCTTCAACAAGGGCTCTAAAAATAACATTGCTAACAATAGAGACGCGAGCATGAGTCTACAACTCAAACTCATCATGCAAACACTCGCTTCTGTCCTCGAAAATAGCTTTTTGGACACGCAGGTAACCGACGTCGGTTCCTGCCTGTTCGCCTGTGACCGTCGCCGGCCGACCATACTGCCGACGTCGGCGCCTCTGAACTGCAACTGACCGACGTCGGTCACTCCTGACCGACGCCGGCGTCTGTGTAGACCCGAACCTGTTTGTCTATGCTCCTTGGTGAAGCTTTTAGCTCCACATACCTAACAATCTCCCACTTGGAGATAAACCAGCTGCACCAATACCTGTACAGCAAGATCTTCTAGCTCCTCCATCTTCAACTCAATCGTGAAGACCGACAGAAGTTGAATGAAGATTCAACTTCTCCTTAGTAACCGGCTTTGTTAGCATATCCGCAGGATTCATGTCTGTATGGATCTTCTCCAGCTTCAACTCACCATCTTCCAATACCTGCCGTATGAAGTGGTACCTTAGCTGTATGTGTTTGGTTCTAGAATGGAAAGCTGAGTTCTTAGCCAAGTGGATTGCGCTTTGACTGTCACTATGCAATCTGCAACTCCCATGCTCCCTTCCAAGCTCTTCCATGAACCGTGTCATCCATAGCATTTCCTTGCTAGCTTCTGTAGCTGCAATGTATTCTGCTTCTGTAGTTGACAAGGCTACAACCTTCTGCAACTTAGAGATCCAACTAACTGCCGTTCCACCTACAGTAAAAACATAACCTGTAGTGCTCCTCCTGCCATCCAAATCCCCTGCCATATCTGAATCTACATAGCCATGTAGAGATGTATCTGAACCTCCATAGCATAAGTGTCTGCTGCTGGTTCCTCTCAGATATCTAAGGATCCATTGTACTGCTTTCCAATGTTCCTTTTCTGGATTGGCCATATACCTGCTTACTACTCCCACTGCTTGGGCAATATCTGGTCTAGTACACACCATTGCATACATCAAACTTCCTACCGCGGAAGAATATGGAACCTTGTTCATGTACTCTACCTCATCATGTGAATTGGGACATTGTTCTTTACTTAACTTGAAATGTCCTGCCAAAGGTGTGCTTACCGATTTCGCATCCTGCATGTTGAACCGTTTCAACACCTTGTCCACATAATCTTCTTGAGACAATATCAACCTGTGATTTTCTCTGTCTCTCTTAATTCTCATGCCAAGGATTTTCTTAGCTGCTCCTAAATCCTTCATGGAAAACGTTTGAGCTAACTTTACTTTAAGCTCTGAGATGTCCTGCATGTGAGACCCTGCAACCAGCATGTCATCTACATACAACAATAGAATAATGTATCTACCGTTATCAAATCTCTTAAAATATACACAATGGTCTGATTGACACCTACTGAAACCATGCTCAGTCATAAACCTGTCAAATTTCAAGTACCATTGCCTTGGAGCTTGCTTGAGGCCATACAAGCTTTTCTTTAACCTGCACACTAGTTTCTCCTTACCCTTGACTTCGAAACCTTCTGGCTGTTCCATGTAGATTTCCTCATCTAAATCTCCATGAAGAAATGCTGTTTTAACGTCTAGCTGCTCGAGATGCAAATCCTCAAAAGCAACCAAAGATAGTACAACCCTTATAGAAGTCATCTTAACAACTGGAGAAAAAATTTCGCCAAAGTCAATACCTAGCTTTTGTGCAAACCCTTTTACAACCAATCTGGCCTTGTATCTCATCTGACCATCCTCACCTTCCTTCAACCTGTAAATCCACCTGTTCTTCAGTGTTCTCTTACCAGCGGGCAATTCAACCAAATCCCATGTTTGGTTCTCCCTTAAGGACTCCATCTCCTCAAGCATGCCATGCTCCCACTTACTCCTGGACTCCACCTGTAAAGCTTCTTCAAAACTTTCTGGTTCTCCACCATCGGTTAGTAATAAATAATATAAAGAAGGAGAGTATCTAATTGGAGGCTTACTTACCCTTTCAGACCTCCTGATTGGTGTCTTGGACTCATTTTCAACAATCTGTCCACCCAAATTTTCTGACAGTGACCGACCTCGGCCACCTGTAGACCTGTTACTGGCCGACGCCGGTTCTTCCTGGCCGACGCCGGTGCCTGGTCTGCCGACGTCGGTCTCTGTGTGACCGACATCGGTTTCTATATTGCCGACGCCGGTGCCAAACCTGCCGACGTCGGTCTCTGTGTTTTCCTGTAAGTGATTATTTCTTTTTCCCGCGAGCTCATTTTGGACCATAACTTCGTCCAACTCATTATTGCTCTGCCCAGCTTGATCTAGCTTCCTTGTCTGATCACTGTACATCACTCTTTCGTTGAAAACAACATCACGGCTCCTGATTACCTTGTTAGTTCCTAGATTCCAAAATCTAAAACCAAAATCATCTGAGCCATAGCCTATAAACGTGCAACTCATAGACTTAGCATCTAGCTTCTTTCTATTTTCCTTATCTATGTGCACAAAGGCTTCACAACCAAAAACTTTGAGATATGAAAGATCAACCTTTTTACCTGTCCATGCCTCTTCTGGAATTCCACCATCCAGAGCTGTAGAGGGTCCTCTGTTGATCAGGTACACTGCGGTGTCAACTGCTTCTGCCCAAAACTCTAAGGGCAACCCTGCATGCAATCTCATACATCTTGCACGCTCCATAATAGTCCTGTTCATCCTTTCAGCAATACCATTCTGCTGAGGTGTCCTTGGAACCGTCCTTTGCCTACGGATCCCATTTATGTAACAATACAATTTGAACTTAAGACTGCAGAACTCACCACCATTATCGGATCTCAAGCACTTTAATCTTTTGCCTGTTTCATTCTCAACCATGGCTTTCCATATCTTAAAAGTCTCAAAAACATCAGATTTCTTTTTAATACAGTAGATCCATACCTTTCTTGTGGCGTCATCTATGAATGTAACATAGTACTGTGATCCGCCAATAGAGGCTACATGAGCCGGTCCCCACACGTCTGTGTGAACAAGCTGCAACTTCTGCCTTTTCTTAGTAGATCCAGTCTTTAGAAAACTAACCCTTTTCTGTTTTCCAAACACACAATGCTCACAAAATTCTAGATCCATACTTTTCAAATCTGAAAGCATACCTTTAGACTTAAGGATAGACATCCCCTTCTCACTCATGTGGCCAAGCCTTCAGTGCCACAATTTAGCATCCACATCTGAAGTAGATAAAACTGAAGGAGATTTGTTAGTAATACAATTACACAAATAGAGAGTACCTTCTCTCTTACCTCTGGCCATAACAAGTGCACCCTTGGTCACTTTCCAAGAATCTGCTGTGAGAGTTACTGTACAACCCTCATCACCAAGCTTACCTGCAGAAATCAGATTTCTCTTCAAACTAGGAACATGCATCACATCCCTCAACACCCATGTGTTGCCATTCTGCATCTTTAGCTGCACTTTGCCTTTGCCAATTATCTTGCAAGGCTCATCATCCCCTAAGTATACTATTCCAAAATCTCCATGGACATAGTCACTGAAATATTCTCTGTTAGGGGTAGCATGGAAAGACGCACCAAAATCTAATACCCAAGATTCTATGTTATTATGCAAAGAGAAAATAAGAGCATCCTGTGCAATACCTGCAACCTTTGTCTCTTCCTTTCCTTCGTGCTGATTGTCCTCCTTAGGCTTTGACCAGCAATCTCTGATTATGTGCCCCAACTTTCCACAGTTCCAGCATTGTGGCCTTCTGCCATTCCTGGATTTGGATCTGCCTCTTCCCTTAGACTTAGATCTTGATCTCCTCTTGCTCCTTTATTTTTGCCTTCCTCTGCTCTCGAAATTTAAAGCGTTCCCGGATGTCCCAGAAGTCTCTTCTGTGCTTTTCCTGCGTATTTCCTCATTCAAAATAACACTAACCACATCCTCTACTTTTAAAATATTCGAAGCAGAAGCAGTATTAGAAACTGCCATTACCAAGCCATGCCAGCTTTCAGGCAAAGAACATAAAATTAAAAGAGCCTTTATTTCATCTTCAAATGAAATATTAACAGAACTTAACTGATTAACAATACCATGGAAATCATTCAGGTGATTAGAAATAGATCCACCTTCTTGCATATGCAAATTAAACAACTGCTTCATCAAATATACCTTGTTTGAAGCGGAGGGTTTTTCATACAAATTTGCTAACGTGGTCATTAACTCTACCGTAGTTTTTGCCTGTGACAAATTGGATATCACAGTGGAGGCCAGACTCAGTCTTATAGAACCAAGAGCCTTTCTGTCAAGAACTTCCCATTCTTCATCCTCCATGTCCTTGGGCTTCTTTGCTATCCCACCTAACGGTAAGTAAAGATCCTTCTGATACAGATAGTCCTCTATCTGCATTCTCCAGTGCTGATAGTTCTTGCCATTAAACTTTTCCATTCTCAACTTACTTTCCTCTGCCATTGCTTCTCCCACTCAAACAGAAATCCCTGTGAGCAACCTGTAATCCGAACACACTACACAGATCTGAACCACCTGTTAGTGAACCTGAGCTCTGATACCACTTGTTGGGGATCAACCAACAATGGATTACACTTATGAAAGCAATCAATGCGGAAATAAATCAGATAGATAAGTAACTGAAATGATAAATAGCACAGAACAAGATATACAAGAAAACACCCTGAAAACTTGTATTAAAAACTCTTTACAATAGGAATACAAATGAAGAACTTTGTTCTTCCACACCTCTCTCAGATGCACACAAGATCTCTCACTAGATCTCTATTCCTTAAGAGCTCTCACTAAAGTACAGTCCTTCAAACATTCACAATGTTCTACTAGTACTCTATTACACTCTCATACACTTCATCATCTTACAATAGCTTAGAAGATCTCTCCTACATATAGAAAATAGGAAACTTAAGCATGCTCTTACAACAAACAGTTAAGCCTCTTCAACAAGGGCTCTAAAAATAACATTGCTAACAATAGAGACGCGAGCATGAGTCTACAACTCAAACTCATCATGCAAACACTCGCTTCTGTCCTCGGAAATAGCTTTCTGGACACGCAGGTAACCGACGTCGGTTCCTGCCTGTTCGCCTGTGACCGTCGCCGGCCGACCATACTACCGACGTCGGCGCCTCTGAACTGCAACTGACCGACGTCGGTCGCTCCTGACCGACGCCGGCGTCTGTGTAGACCCGAACCTGTTTGTCTATGCTCCTTGGTGAAGCTTTTAGCTCCACATACCTAACAGAGGTGTCATTGGAACCGTCCTTTGCCTGCGTATTCCATGCATATAACAATACCAATTGAACTTGTGGCTGTAAAACTCACCACCATTGTCAGATCTCAGGCACTTTAATCTCCTGCCTGTTTCATTCTCAACCATAGCTTTCCAAATCTTAAAAGTGTCAAAAACATTAGATTTCTTCTTTATACAATAGACCCATACCTTTCTTGTAGCATCATCTACGAAAGAGACACAGTACTGTGATCCTCCAATAGAAGCAACCTGAGCCAGTCCACACACGTCTATGTGAACAAGCTCCAATTTGTGCTTCTTCTTTGTTGACCCAGTCTTGAGAAAACTTACCCTCTTCTGTTTCTCAAAAATACAGTGCTCACAAAAATCTAGATCTATGCTTTTTAAATTTGAAAGCTTTCCTTTTGACTTAAGAATAGTCATTCCCTTCTCACTCATGTGGCCGAGCCTAGAGTCCCACAACTTTGCATCCACATCTGAAGTAGATAATACAGAAGGAGACTTATCAGTAATACAATTACATAAATAGAGAGTACCTACTCTCTTACCTCTAGCTAATACAAGTGCACCCTTGGTCACCTTCCAAGATTTAGCTGTGAGAGTTACTGTACAACCCTCATCCCCTAACTTTCCTACAAAAATCAAATTTCTCTTCAAGCTGGAAACATGCATGACATCTCTCAACACCCATGGGTTGCCATTCTGCATTTTCAGCTGCACTTTTCCTTTGCCAACAATTTTACAAGGCTCATCATCCCCTAAATAAACTATTCCAAAATCTCCATGGACATAGTCACTAAAATATTCTCTATTAGGGGTAGCATGAAAAGAGGCACCAGAATCTAAGACCCAAGATTCTATATTATTATGTAAAGAGAATATAAGAGTATCTTGTGCAATACCTACAACTTTTACTTCTTCTTTACCTTCATGCTGATTGTCCTCTTTAGGTTTTGACCAGCAATCTTTGCTTATGTGCCCTATCTTTCCACAATTCCAGTATTGTGGCTTCCTCCTGCCATTTTTGGATTTGGATCTACCTCTCATCTTTGACTTAGACCTTGATCTCCCTTTCTTGCTCTTCTCTTTTTGCCTTCCCCTGCTCTCAAAACTTAAAGCGTTCCCTGATGTTTCCTCTGTGCTTTTCCTGCGAATTTCTTCATTCAAGATCACACTAACAACATCATCTACTTTTAAAATATTTGAAGCAGATGCAGTATTACTAACTGCCATTACCAAGCTATGCCAGCTCTCAAGTAAAGAGCATAAGATTAATAAAACTTTAATTTCATCATCAAACACTATTTTGACTGAATTTAATTGATTTACAATTCCATGGAAATCATTTAGATGAGTAGATACAGATCCACCTTCTTGCATTTGCAAATTAAATAACTAATTCATAAGATATACCTTATTTGAATCTGAGGGTTTTTCATATAAATTTGCTAAAGTAGTCATTAACTCTACCATTGACTTTGCCTGTGATAAATTAGATATCACAGTAGATGCCAGACTCAATCTTATAGATCCAAGAGCCTTTCTATCAAGAACTTCCCATTCTTCATCTTCCATGTATGTGGGCTTCCTTGAAACTTCACCTAACGGTAAGTATAGATCTTTCTGATATAGATAATCCTCTATCTGCATTCTCCATAATTGGTAATTCTTGCCATTGAACTTCTCCATTCTCAGTTTACTTTCTTCTGCCATTGCTTCTCCCACTCAAACAAAAATCCCTATGAGTAACCTATAATCAATACACACTAACCAGATCTGAAACACCTGTTAGTCAACCTGGCTCTAATACCATTTGTTGGGGATCAACCAACAAAGTTGATTACTATATGAAAGCAACTAAATGCATAATTAAACCAGAAAGATAAGTAACTAGAATAAAAAAATAGCAAACAATAAGAGATACAAGAAACCACCTTGAAAACTTGTATTAAACTCTTTACAGAAGGAATACAATTGAATAAACTTCTTTTCTTCCACACCTCTCTCAGATGTATAGATCTCTTTCCAGATCTCTTTCCCTCAAGAGCTCTCTCTCTCAATTACAATCAACTCCAACAACCTGGATTGATTCACATATACATGTATGTTTAATACTGTTACAATAAGCTATGAAGATCTAATCCTATATATAATATTAGGAAACATGAGATATGCATTCACAACCATTAGATGCACCTCCTAATCAAGGGCTCAAAACAGTCTTACTTAAGATAGAGATGCGTACTTAAGACTAACACTTAATCCTATCATGCAAACATTTTGTTCTGTCCACGAAAATAGATTCTGGACGCACAGATGACCGACATCGGTTCCTTCTTGTCTGCCTGTGATCGACGTTGGCTGATCCATGACCGACGTTGGCATCTCTTAGTCGACTCCTGATTGACGTTGGTCGCTTCTGACCGACGCCGGTGACTGTGTAATTTCTGCAACTTTTGCACTCGCTCATTTGGTGAAGCTTTTAGCTCCACACCTTAACACATCCAACACCCACACCATTTCTACTCCCTTCACCAAATAATTGCTTTAACCAAATAATTTACAAGAAAATTATCCATTATAAGAAAATTAATACTCATTCTATTTCTATAAAAATATTAATGTTGATGTTGGTGATTTGGATTTTCAGAGGATGTTGTTGAAAATCAAATAGATTTGATTCAAGTCTTTTTCTATTTTCTTTTTTCTTTTTTATTCTACAACATATCCAATCGTCTAGTTAGCCCTGACTAACTAATCTTAGTTGGGTCATGGGATAATCAAAACAAGCCTAGGTCCTGGCCTATTAGTCATGGTAGGGGCATAACCACTAAAAAAACACTACACATCAAATGGACAAGGAACTCAGGGTGGCAAAGGGCATGATCACAATTTTGGTAGATAGGAAACCAAATGAGGGACTACCATGTATGATGTGGCCAATCTATGATCATGTGAAAGGTGGCGATCTTGAGGTTGTCAGACCCCAGGATCTAGTTAGCTTAGGCAACAGTCCCAGAGTAGACCAGTGGGTGCCATGTGGCCCTTGGGTTAGCTTTTAGGCATCAACATAGGAGGAGGACAACGATTTACCTTTTATTTCTTGATGTGACAAAGGGGCATTATTTTTAGAGTCTCTCATTTCATACATGCATTTGACTTTTTATAATGCTCTTATGTGTCTTGGTTGGAGCAGGTCGTTTTGTGAAGATTTTTAAAACACATTGTAATATACATAGATGGGCAAAAGTTATGGCCTTATTATTATTTCATATAAAGTAATCAATGTTTATAGAGTTGCTTAGATAATTAAATTGGCATTGAATAAGGCTCTCTTAGATGGGGCAACATTGGAGGAAGGCATTGACTCTATACAATTTGGGTATATTTTATAGTTGCTTCTTGAATCATCTCTCACTATAACATTCCTTATCAACCTTGCAATCAATATTTTCATCTTGATTTCCCTTTATAAAAAGGTATTAGATTTTTAATAACTCTTTATTGTTGGAAGATTTTATATTTCATGTAGTGCATATAGGTAATAGCACTTAAGTATCATATTTTAATAGCCAAATGGTAGGGACAACTATAATTTCAACCTGCATGTTCTGTGCAGTAAATGTGCAATCTTTATGCTAAGAACAAGTAAAAATTACTTTATATTACTTTGGCTAAATATAAAAGTTTACAAAATATTTATTGGGTTAAATCTATTTGACTTCCAAAAAGTTATTGTGATCATATATTTAGTGACCAAAAAGCCAAATCCTATTACTACCATGACATTTAAATTATCATCAATCAAAATTGTTTCCTATAGCTATTAACCCAATTCATTAATTAAAAAATAATAGTAACAACATTGTCACTATTGGGATATATCACATAAATAGAGGTAAGACAAAAAAATAGTATAATGAGAAAGCAATATAGAAATTAATGACAATGGGTGCTCGAACCCATCCCATTGCCATCATTATTTCCTTGACCAAGAAAGATCTCTATCAAGTCATTATAAAATATCCCTTATAGATCAAACCTCTTCTTTATGCCCAAAAACTACTATAAATTCACCATCTTGGTGACCAACCCCTTGAACAAGTGGCCACCAAACTTCCCCTATTGTAGACTCCCTTCATGCTTCTCAATCAACATTTATTTTATCTCTTGATAGATGTCCATGTTCCATATGTGGGTAAAATATTATTGGGAGTGATGATAACTAATCTCGAAACTGAACATAGTTAGCCCCAACCTACAAGTTTTGGCAGGGCCATGGGTCAATTCCTATCAACCTTGAGCTTGTCAGTCATGGTAACGCTCGAGGCCAATCAAAACAAGCTCGGGTCCTAGCTTGTCAGTCATGGTAAGGCTAGAACCACTAAAGAAACACCACACATCAAATAAACAAGGAGTTTGGGGTGGCAAAGGGCACGGTCATAGTTTTAGCAGAGATGAGACTGAACGAAGGACTACCACGATAATTTTCTTTTCACATAACACATGCAATGCACAATAATTTATCATTATCATTGTCAGTTTATATTTTTGGCAAACCATAGTTGCTATGTAATTTTTTTAATCACTACGATTTCATTGGCCAATGTCAAAAATTGTCTTTTTTATTTGAAAATGGGGTAATTTCCTGAGAATAATAGTCTTATTGCCATCCTCCAACCACTAAAAAGTTGACAAAATAATATTTTTCACTATTTTTTTCTTTTTATAAAATACAATGCCTAATGTTGAAATAGGAAAATTATTTGTTTTTATTGGATGCATAAATTCTAAGACAAATTAATAGACCCAAGTGATTACAATAGATACCTGCTATGCATGTACTAATAAAAGATATTTAAATTAAAATATAATTTCATCTTGTAATTAACTTTTCTTTTGCTTACAACTTTTTTATTAGACCCCTTGGTTTTTTTTGGGTATCATTCTTTTGTTGTTATTTATTGTGTATATGTTGTTTTTTACTTTTAAATTATATTGTTGCTTCTTTATTTTTTACCTTTTCCTTTTGCTAGTGCATTTATGTATTTTGAGTTTTCTCTCAGTGTATGTTATTTTGTTATAGTATTGTGTTCCTTCTATGAAGTTTTGATCTTATTTTGGAATTGGGTCCTCTATTTTATGCCCTAGACTTGATTCACAACTCCAATTAAAAGTGAAGGAAGGCCCCCTCTCAAAACCTTCCTTTTACCGACCCCCCCCACACACACACTCACTCACTGTAATTTTAATTATTTTTATATAACTTATTTTATAAAAATTAAATCAAGAATATAAACTTTAAATAATTCTATATAACATGTTTTTTGACTTGATTAATTAGTGATTAAAAAAATAGCAATGAAAATAATCTAAAAACTATGATGGAATAGCTTAAAAACTACAATGAGTTATGTAATACTAGCATGGAGAGAGCGAGGGAGGATGTTAACCCACACATGTTCATCACTTTTTTTTTTTAAAGTAAGGTTGTAAAGAGACAAAAGTAAAAATATACTCGTAGTTGTCCAAAAGGTGCAAGTTATGCCTGAAGGGATATAAAAAAAATTGGAGTAAAGCAAGGTTTTGAAAGTGAAAGAGTGTAAATCATCAGTCGTACTTCACTCAAAAACCATGACTACTAACCCCATATCATGTTTTGTGCACAAAGCATTAAATAAAAATAATCTAATATTTATAGTGGAGGTAATGGTGGAAAATGAAGTTGTGTGTTCCTTCTACGATGTAGTAATGTATTGTGTAGGGAGGAGATGTTTCATTTCACAATGAGTTTGAGTCTGGACAAAGTGATGGGGAAGGGCAAGGCCATAAAAAACATGAAAGTGATGAAATATTTCAATGTGAGCTAGGTGATTATGGTGAAGGATAATGACAAGGTATTTTAAGAGATGAATTCAAAGAAGTTTGGGGAGATACCCATGCAAATTTCAGTGACATGTCACATGTGCCATTGTGTAATGTAATTACTTAGATGTTCACATAGTAGAATATTATATCACAAAAATAAGATTAGAATATGTAGATCCAAGATAATGATTGACAAAAGAGCATAATGATTGATAAATAGAGATGAGCCACTTTGAGGGGGCAACCTCCACAACAATGCAATAAGATAAGAATTCACAATATGATGATCAAATACTAACCACTACCTCCTATATATACTCTACTTAGTCATAGTTATTTCATAGACCGACCTTACTAAGAACATAAAGAGATGTGACAAGATAATATAGGTATGTAATCCATAAGGTGGCTACACATACCCCTAAACACGTCATAAGTTAAGGGTGTAACATTCCCCTCCCCTTCAAAATAATGTTTTCCTTAACATTGAATCAAACCAGGATGTTGTAGGAATGCTTCATCCTCCCATGTTACGTCTTCAAAATACAAATTCTTCTATTTGATCAAATACTCCTTGATTGTTTTGGTATACAGTTGCTTAGTGTGTGTGCAAAGGATATATTTAAGCTATATAATGACTCAGCCTTATTCATCTAATTCAAGTAACTCAGTATGAGCAGAAACTCAATGTCTAATTAAATTCTTCAAGGAAGAGACATGGAATATTAGATCTATGCGAGTGGACCAGGGAAATTCTAGCTTATAGGCCACACTACCAATTTTATGTAAGATTTGATAAGGGCCATAATACTTAGGAGATAAATTGTTATATTTCTTTTTACTTCAGAGACATTTTCTTATATGGTTTAGAATGCACAAATATCAAATCACCTATGTCAAAATGTCCCTCATTATGGTGTTGATATGCTTGCTACTTCATTCTATTCTATGTCATTGGTAAATTCTATCATAAACTAGCGAGTGTTGTCTATTGATGGTGAATTTGTTCCTCAATAGCTCGAACCTTAGGATGCACCTTCAAGGCTGAAATGATGGATGGGGGTTGATAACCATACAATTCCACAAAGGGAGACATTTTGGAAGAAGGGTGAAAAGAAGTGTTATACCACCATTCAATAGGTGGTAGATAATGTACCCATTTATCATGTTTGTTGGAAACAAAATAATGAAGATACCGTTCTAGACATTTGTTGATGAAATTTTTTTGTCTATTAGATTGAGGATGATAGGATGAGATATGAGCCAACTGGGTACCTAAACATGCAAATAATTCAGTCTAAAAATTATTAGTAAATATGGGATTTCGGTCACTTACAATGATCTTTGGAGTACCATGCAATTTATGAATTATATTGAAAAAATCAAAAGCTACTGTATTGGTGACAAATGGTTATGATAAGGAACAAAAATGAGCATATTTGGTGAGTCCATACATAATTACCATGATAAAAAAATTACTCTCAAACCACGGTAACCCAATAATGAAATCCATGAAAACCTCCTCCCACCTCTAACTAGGGATGGATAAAGGCTACAAAAGACCTGGGGTCTTAATGGTTTCACCTTTGTTTTGTTGACATACCATGTATTCAACCACATATTTTTGGATATCCCCCTTGAGTCCTTCCCAAAATAAATCTTGCTTGATTATATGATATGTTTTTAAAAATCTTGAATGACCTCCTATTAGAGATGCATGAAGTTCCTAAAGGATTTTATGTTTGAGGAGAGAATACTTATAGAAGTATAACTGATCTTTATACCATAATGCATTCTCCTTTTATGCAATTTGTTTAGACCCCCCAAAACTAAGCTGAAGATTATGAATCAAATCTTGGGTATCCATGTCATTCTCCCATTCTGATCATCTTGCTTTCTAGTTAATTTGCTTGCCAAATGGTCATTACACATAATAATGCCTCAACTAATTCATCCCACCTGTATACTGAATCTGACACCACATTCTCTTTTCCATTCTTATATACTATTTCAAAATTGTATCCTAACATTTTAGTCACCCATTTTTTATTATTCTTATGATGACAATCATTGTTATAAAAAATATTTGAGGCTATCATGATCAATTTTTACCTGAAAGTGTCAACCCATTAGATAAGGTCTCTATTGCATGACTTCATGCAGAATAGCCATCATCTCTTTCTTATAGATTGGTTTGAGACTATTTTTTCCCTTCAATTGATGACTCTCAAATGCAAGTGGTCTACCTTCTTGCATGAATATAACCTCCATGCTATATCTCGATGCATCACATTCAACAATAAAAAAATTAGAAAAATGAAGGATAACTAAAATTGGAGTGGTGCACGTAGCCATTTTCAATTTTTTGAATACTTTGTTAGCTGTTTCAATCCACTGGAAGGACTGTTTATTCAACAAAGATGTGAGTGGGGCTATGATGCTACCATAATTTTTGATAAACTTGTGATAGTAACATGTTAGCCCCAAAAATCCCTAAAGGTTCTTGAGGGTCCTGGGAACTTACCACTCCATCATCACTTGGATCTTTTTAGGATCAATTTTCACACCTTCATGTGAAATAATAATACCCAAGTACTCCACCTCTTTGACACGAAAAGCACATTTGAAAGGTTTGGCATAAAACGGATTTTTTTTTAGAACCAAAAATATTTGTTTCACATGCCTAAAATGGTCTTCCCAATTTTTTTTATAAATGAGGATGTCATCAAAAAGTACCAACATAAACTCTTTAAAAAATGGTCTAAAAATAATGTTTATCAAACTCTAAAATGTAGATGGTGTATTTGTGAGATCAAAAAACATGACCATAAACTCATAATGGCCTTCATGAGTTTGGAAATCTATTTTAGGTATGTTCTCTTCATGGATTTGAATCTAATGATACCCGTAACAAAGATATAATTTGGTAAAATAAATAGTGCCATGTAATTCATCTAGCAAAACATCAATTACAGGAATAGGAAACTTATCTTTGATGGTGTATTTATTGAGTTATTTTTAATCTAACACATCCTTCATGTGTCATCCTTCTTACATACCATGACTACCGAGAAGAAATATTCACTTTGGTTGTGTCTGATAATTCTTGACTTCAACATCTCCTATACCATATTTTCAATTTCACTAATCTAGGCATAAGGATACCTGTAGGGTCTAATGTTGGGTGGTGTACTACCTATAAGTAGTGTAATGAAATGATCATATGGTTTGATTGGTGGAAGTCCTTTTGGCATGACACCAAAAATAAAAAAATGGTCATCCAACACTAGTTGTAATTTGGGATGGGTAGACTCCTTGGTTGGTTGAACTTCTATGGGAAATAATTGGCAACAAATCCTTCAACACATTTTTTTGAGCATCTTCATCATCTGGTGAGAACTAACCAATTTTGGAGATTTAACCCATAAACCACATAGTTCAAATGTCCTACCTTCTGAATGAAAGTGCATGAATAGTTCCTGGAAATTCATCTCAATTATGCCCAAAGTGGTGAGCCATTGCACTCATAAAACTATGTCAGCCCCACCCATGGGAATAGAAAACATAAGAGAATCTAATAGATAGTCTCTCATAGAAAGCTTAATACTATGACATTTTCCATATTAGTTGACTATACACCATATGCAATCATGACTTAAAATTATAGAGCTAGGTAAATGAAATAGTTCAAATGAGGAACCAACTTACTATTGATGAAGTTGTGTGTAATCTCAAAGTCAATCAACATAGTCACCTTCTATTTCTTGGAAAAACCCACCACTTTAAGAGTTTGAAGAGTACTAATACCTAAAAGTGCATGATCGAGAATAGTAGGTTGTGAATCTTTAGATTCATCCTTAGGTTCTTCCAGACCTGCACCTGATGCCTCATCGTCTTCTTCATCCTCATTAGCACCTTCAATGTAAAATAGTTTTTTCTAGCACATCTATGTCCTTTATTTCATTTCATATCAGAGCCTTTAGGTTCAAGTCACATATCGAGTGGCTACATCAGCATTGAAATATTCACCCAGGGTTCATACATGTGGAGGTTCCTGATGTATGGGCATAAAGTTAATCCCAGAGTCTAAGATTTAGAAGCATGGTGGGATGTTATGATCCTAATGTGTGGATTCATTGACACCTCAAGTTTTTGGTGTAACAGTTCATCAAATCCAAAATATAACCATTTTTCACACTTTTCTTCAATTTGCTTAGGAGTCAATCTTATAGGCTAAGGAAATGATGGGGCTAGGAAAAATGTTGTGGACATTAGCGAAAGGTCTTCATTTGACCAAATATTTTTCCTCTAATATATGTACCATTGGTATGGCTTCAAATATTGAATTAGGACTAAACATTCAAAACTCTATTTGGATGTTATCTTTGAGGCAACCCAAAAACGTGTTAGTCAAATTTGCCTCAATGATGTCATCCACACGTAAGGAGAGATTTTTAAATTGATGAATATAATACTTCACAGTCCCTATTTCACATAATTTAGCTAACTGATTGAAGTATTTTTATAAGACATTATTGTGATAGTGGATCTGCAGCTCCTTAGAAAATACAGACAAGGAAACCTAAAGGCCCTTCTTTTTCTTTTGAGCACAACCATCTATACCAAATGAACCACTTAGGTTCTAGATATATAGAGGCTATGGCCACCTTTTGCACACATGGAGATTGATGTATATCAAATAAATTTTTGATTTGATTGATCTAAATGAGTGGATCCTTACCATCAAACTTGTGCAAGTCCACTTCTGGTAATAACTACTTTGGACTAGGATTGGAGGGGTGATTATTTGATTGGGGAAAATCAAACTAGAGTGGTGGAGGATTATTTTATGATGGTTGAGCTATAAGATTGGATAATTTCCCAAATATAAGTGTCAATCGGTCTTTCAAAACATTCATGTCCTCTCTTACCCCCATGATATCCCCTTTGACTGCATTGAGATCATCTTTTCACACCATGCTTTGTAAATCTGATTGAAGTTAGTGAACATCCTCATAAACAAACATATCAAAAGTGTTAGACTCCATGTTGTCCTTATGAGGAGTTTTTGGAGTTTCTTTCCTTTTTATATGTCCTCAAGTGTTGGTATTGGCCATGCACAAACCCTACGATGGAAGGTTTCATGCCCCTCAAAAAGTGTATGGTAGATTATACTATTATGATCATCTCATCAAGATGAATCTAATGACTATTAATGTGCATAAGGTTGAATTTTTTTTGGCTCAAAAAGTGTAGTAATGGATTATACCATTGTGATTGTCTTTATGATACAAATCCAATGGCTATTAATTTACACAAGGGTGAAATTTTTTCCATTTTTTTACTATTTTTTCAAAAAAACACTTCAAACAGTACCGTAGTGATAAAAAAATAAATTCTTACCTGATCACAAGTTATGTTTTTCAATCCTTCTACTCTCAGGAGACTCACACACCATATCTAAAAAATAATGTTGTAAAAACTTGCCCAAACTGAAGCTTTGATACCACTTGTAATTAATTTACTTAGATGTCGCATAATAGAATATTATATCATATAAATAAGAAAATAATATGTATATCCACAATAATAATTTACAGAAGAGTAGAATGATTGATAAATATATTCTAGCCACTTCAAGGGAGAAACCTCTACAATAATGCAATAAGATTAAAATTCATAATATGATGATCAAATACTAACCACTACCTCCTATATATACTCTACTTACCGATGGCTATGCCATAGGCTGACCTTACTAAGAACATAGAGAGATGTAACAAGATAATATAAGAGGTATGTAAGCCACAAGTCATCCACACACATCCCTAAACACACCATAGTTTAAGGGTATAACACAATGCAATCTATAACTTCCACCAAACTGCTTCAATCAACCAATACATGATTGAAACAAATGTCATCTCGATGAAAATAAGGGTTAGATAACTGATGACTCCTCTAAAAATGTAGAGAATGTGCCACATGCCAATTTTGATGAGTCTAAAACTAATTTGACTAAAATTATCACTGCTTTAACTATATAAATCCTAATTAAACTCCTCTAAAACCAATTTAATAAAAAATGGATAAAGATTTTTCAATGAAAGATGCCTCTTATATAATTAAATTAACCAATGCAGGATGTCATATGAAAATAGATACGAATACAAATATTTCCAATTTTTTTCGATTTTCATTCTCAGTAACACTAACATAAGCCATTATATTTGTAACAATAATGTTCATCTCTCTTTAAGTGATGAATAAAGGATAGGTAAAAATACCAACATGACCACAAGCAATACCAATTTTGCGTAGTCTATTGGACCTAGTTCAAATCCCCATCAATATCTATATACATTATTGAAGTGCTATGGTGGTATGATGTATCTCAAATTAGGCATCATCCCGGTTGTTATAAGTATGAAACATGAATACAATAGGGGTAGATTAGTATTGTGTTAGTGAATAACATAAATCAATCAAAAACACACTAAATTTACACCCTAAGCCTATATCAAAGGAGGAACTTAGTTAACGAAATAAAAATAGAAAACATAATTAAAACATGAAAGAAAGACCTTCCTTCACCTTCCTTGGATGCTCCAAAATGCTTGTTGTAGTGGCTTGCTCGATTTGTGCTCATGAAGTCTACATCAATGAAGTGTGGCTACCTCCATCTCTCCTTGTCACCTTGTTTGGCTTTGGCTTGGCTTGGCTCAATAATTTGACATTCTAACACTAATTGCAATGGATTTTTGAATGCAATTGGGATTTATAAGTTTGGCATAAAAGAGCTTAAAATTCAATAGGCAAGGCCTCCTATTTATATATTTTTGAAATGGTTTAGAATCAACTTAAAACATCCATCTCAAGATGAATATGTGTGGCTAAGGATTAATTCAATTATGTAATTAAAATTCATAAATAGGCTCATCAATATTTGGGATAGAGGGGCAATAACTAGGCATGGAGGGTCTTAATGAGGCATGGGAGACATTAATTCATATATTTGTGGCATTTATGGCTTGTGGATGCCACCCCATATGATGATGTTATTTCATGATACAGTTAATGATAATCAATTTATAAAAATAAATATTCAAAACGTTTCATAGAAAATTAACTTAAGCTCTTGATTTCATTTAATTAGCCTTAAACATGATTAGTCAACTTTAATGCAAAACCTTGGTAATTTGTGTACAAATTAATCAAATTGGTCAAAATATCATATTATTGGCTTAAAATTTGACTGGATTGGAATTGGAAGTCAATGTTAGATGCATTAGAACCATTATCCCATTAAGGATATTGTCAATGCAAAATAGCAAAGGCACGTGTCTCATACAAAAAATTTGATAGAAAAGAGTAATCCAGAGCACCTAGGTGCAAAATTAGCATTTTGACTTAAAATGATTTGATCAAAGTTAGTTGCTTCATAAATTTCATTGCCCCATTTAATCATACTTTGGAAAAAATTGGCACTTGAATATAAAAATTTCAACTCGTTTAATGCATTTTAGTGTTTTTAAGCCAAATTGTGCACTTTGGTAGAAATTGGTCAAAAGCCTGGTTGAAGGTTATCAATGGCCAGTTTTAGGTGTCTATAGTTTGCCTTTGTTTAGGAAGGCATTACAAGCTATAGGGACATTGACGTATTCTCAAATAATGAGAGATGGCTTGTATGCCAAAAAAAGATGATGGTTGAAGAAAAAGATCCAAAAAGTGTTTGGGAAGCCTATGATGATGCCCCCTTGAGGGAGTGGCTATCACATTTGTTGATGGATGGTCCCTCAAAAAAGAAGCAAAAAAAAGGTGAAATTAACATATGGTTGAGATTAATCCAAATGAGAAAATGCTTACATGCATTGATTTAAAAAAGCTATTGATTTGCCTAAAGGCCATTATAATCAAGAATAAAAGTCAAAATAATGATTTGCACATAGGTGATTGTAATCATTAAGGTGACCTAGATTGTTTTATAAAGATGATTGTGCCCTAGTTAAGACTGATTAGCAAGAATAACTCAAGGATATAACCTGGAATATAGATTAAAGATGAGCGGGTGCAAAGTGATGAAAGAGATGAATAGAAGAATAAGATTGATCAATAGAAATGATTCAATTGTACCTTCTAATGAGGGTATACTCATCCTTATTAGCAATAATATAAATAGAATAGTCAATGGGTTGATTTGATCAAGGGTGGATGGAAGGATGTGCCAAGGTGCCAAGGAGAAACTATCATAGTTGTTACCAAAATCTGGATAACGCGAGTGCAATGGAGATGTGATCACATGAGATGAAGCAAGTGCACACCACATAGATGCTAAAGCAATTTGAAAATAACACAAAAAGATGAATTGCACAAGACAAAATAGAGAAAACTAAAATCTGATTAACATGAGATGGCCAAAGTGAGGACTACAAATAGGAAAGTACGTAACTCCTCCACAAAAGGTGGACAAGGCACCCCAAGAATAGACTGTAACTCCTCCATGAAAAGTGGTGAGAAAGTGCTAAGAATAGAGAAGTAACTCCCATCAAGGGAGTTACTTATGACATTCTTATGACACTTATGACACATCTATGACACACCCTCTCCACATAAGCTAGTCTATCCCACAAATGTAAGAAAACTCCATGTATGCACAAGAAATACAAATTCCCTAATTAAAAAAATAGGGAAAAATAAAAACCTACACTAATACCCCCCATAAGCGCAGCTTAGGTGGGCAGTGTGGAAATATAAAATGGGTCCCGACAACTAGGCCTGATGAGGTACCTATGTACAAATGCAATCTCCCATAAGATAGAGAAAAAGATAAAATTTGTAGAAAAAAACTCCCTCCCAAAAGAGAGACATAAAAGAAAGAAGAGGCTAGTGGGCCCCCGTGAAGATGATGCAGCTGTAGATGTGGACCGCACCCCAAGAAGAGCTCATAGATGAATAAATTTGTTCTCAGTGAAAGGTTTGGTGAAGATGTCTGTAACCTGCTCTAAAGACTGGAAAAATATCAAGTCAATGACCTGACTATGAATAAGCTCTCGAATGAAATGCATGTGAATCTCTATGTGCTTGGTCCACTGGTGCTGAAATGGATTCTTACAAATCTGAATGGTACTCTGGTTATCACAATAAATGATGGTGGGCTACCTGATAGAAATGCCAAACTCAAAAAGTATCCCCTAAAGTCAAATAGCCTCAGTAGCTGCATTAACAACTCCTCTATACTCTACCTCTGTGGATGATATAGCAATAGCATTCTGCTTCTTGCTAGACCAACTGATAGACCAGAACCTAGAGAGAAACTATAACTAGAAGTGGACTTGCGAGTCTGTGAATTGTTAGCCCAATCTGAATCTGTATATCCAACCAAGTCAACTTCTATGCCAAATCTATAATGAATCTCGTATCTATGTGAACCCTGTATGTAATGCAAGATTCTCTTAGCTGCTTTCCAATGCAACTCATGAGGTTCCTACATGAATCTAGAGACAAGTCCCACTGTATATGATATTTTGACCCTGGTGTGAGTCAAGTAGATGAGACTACCAACAAGTTGTCGATACCGAGTGGCATCAACCAATGGTGAAGAATAATCAGCCTCAAGCTTGACTCTTGATAGAAAGAGAGTCGAAGATGGCTTACAATTAGCCATGTGAAACTGAGCCAATAAGTCAAGTGCATACTTAGGCTGTGCAAGAGAAATCCGTGAATCTAACTGTGAGATCTCGATGCCAAAAAAGTAGTGCAACAAACCCAAGTCTGTCATGTCAAATCTATCCTAAAGAGATGCCTTCATCACTACAATAGCCGATGAAGAACTCCTAGTGATCAAAAGGTCATCAACATAGAAAACCAAAATCAAGAGCAAATCATCTTGCCGCAAGAAGTAGACATTAGGATCAGAATGGCACCTAGTGAAACCTATTGTGAGAAGGAAGGAATCCATCTTGGCATACCAAGCTCGAGGGGCCTGTTTGAGGCCATAGATAGATTTCCTAAGTCTACATACTAAGGAAGAATCTTGAACAAATCCTGGCGACTGCTCCATGTAGATCTCCTCCTCTAGGTCTCCGTGAAGAAAGGCACTCTTCACATCCATTTGATGCACATACCAACCATGTGCTCCAGTAATAGCTAAGGTGAGTCAGATAGAAGTCATCTTTGCAATGGGTAAAAAAGGTCTCTGAGTAGTCAATGCCTGCCACCTGTGAGAAACCCTTGGCGACCAATCACGCCTTGTACTTATCAACTGACCCATCTACTGCAAACTTGGTCTGATATATCCACCGACATCGAACCATCTTTTTTCCCTTAGGAAGTGAAGTCAAATCCCAAGTGTGATTTTTGATTAAGGAAGAATATTCTTCTTCCATAGCACTATCCCACTTAGGTACCCCCAATGTCTCTCGAAAAGTCTATGGATCCAAAACTGTAGCAAAGAAGGCATGTGGATCTCTTTAAAAATCCCCCTAGTACATCTGTCATATGTGGGATCTCCTACCCAAGTGCCAACACTTTCAAGTGTTTATCTAGCCCAAAGTGGCCTAAAAGTGGGTGAGTCAGGTGCTAACTCCTCATCCTTTAATTGACTAGAGGTGAATGACTCTGCATCATTGTCCTCGTTGTCTAAACTCAAAGAAGAATAAGATGTCTCTGGCTCAAGAGCTTGCTATGGCTGATCTGAATTTGATGACAAATCATCATGAAGAATTAGATCTGATGAGGGAGAAGAAGTGTCAAGTGTTGAGTCTCTAAGACTCTCTTGAAAATGGATACTTCTCTCGATGAACAACTCATGAGTGATTGGATCTAGAAGGTGATATCCCTTAATACCATCCAGATATCCTACAAAGATGTAAGGCTTGGACTGGCATTCCATAGCTTTGCATTTCTTCTTTGGAATGCGGGCCATGGCTGGGGATCTAAAAACCCTAAGGTGCTCTACATCAAGTTTCCTTTTATGCCAAGCTTTAAATGGTGTTATCCCTTTCAAAGCTTTTTGAGGAACCCTGTTTTGAATGTAGCAAGCACAATTGATGGCTTCGGCCTAGTACTGTGGTGCTAAGGATTTAGAGTGAATCATATAGCTACCCATCTCTTTCAAGAATCTATTCTTGCATTTTGTAACCCCATTCTGTGAAGGACTGTAAGTGACTATGCACTGTAAATCAATCCCCTTTATGGTGCAAAACTGCTCAAATTTGATGCTGACATACTTCCCTCCATTATCAGTTAGAAGAACCTTGATGGATTTCTCACTCTGTTTCTCAACAAGAGCCTTGAAATCTAGAAAAGTTTCAAACACTTCAAACTTTTGTTTGAGAAAATATATCCAAGTGTACCTAGAGAAATCATCAATGAAAGTGAGGATGTACTTGGCCCTTGTGAAAGATGGTTTGGGAAAGGGTCCCGATACATCACTGTGGACTAACTCCAAAGGTTGTGAAGCCCTCCAAGCTTTGCCTTTGTCAAATTTTGCTTTGGGATGCTTTCTAAGGGAGCGCCCCTCACAAAGTCCTTTTGAGAATTGGACACGAGGCAAGCCAATGACCATGTCATGTTTGCAAAGTTGCTCAAAGTAGTGGTAGTTAAGGTGGCCAAACTGCTCATGCCACAATTTGCTAACTCTATCTGAATGAGTCAGCAATGCTATTGGAGAAGAATTTGATGCAAAATGTGAGAAGGTGTATAACCTGGCTTGGTGATCTGCCCTACCCACTGCCATTATAGTATCACTATGCAACTCCCTGATAGCCACTGAATTTGGTGAAAAATCAACTCTCATGCCCTGACCAATGTGAGTGATTTGGTACACTGATAAGAGATTAGTTAAAAGAGAAGGAACACTTACAACATTATTGAATGTTCCTCATTCCATTTCAACTGACCCTCTCCCTACAACAGAAATTGATGTGTCATCACCCAAACTAATTGAAGTCATGCTACAAGGCTCTAAAGATGAAAAATCAACTAGTGAAGAGCCCATGTGGTGAGAAGCACTCGAATCAATGACCCATGATGATGTAGAAGCTATAGTAGCTACAAGGGCCTTGCCCTTTTCTTTCTCCTTTCCCTTGCCTTTTGTCTTGGTAGAATCTTGGGTAGATGATTTCTACTTGATGGACTCTGGAGCACCTATGTTGTTCTTCTCTAGAAGATGAGTTAGGTGATTTATTTATTTCTTCATGCATTTGTGTTCATCATGCCTGTCTTTTTAAAATAGGCACACTTAACCTTCTCCTTCTTAGGTTTAGCATTGGAAGATGAAGACTTAGTGTTGTTTTTGGCAGGATTGGTGTTTTCTTTCTTCTTCTCCTGGTCCTTCTTGTTGTTGTTGTTGTTCTTCTTCTTCTTCTCTTTTGTTGAAGTCTTATCCTTACCATTTCCAGCTATCAAATCTTGGGGTTGAGTAGAATTCAGTGTGCCCATTTGAATTAGCTTATCTTGCTCCCTAGTCAAGTCGGCAATTAATGAATCCAAAGAAGGCATTTTTCATGTAGTGCCAAGGGCACTTTTTGTGGCATGGAAGGTGGAGACAAAGACTGAATAGCTTGGACCTAACTTTGCGAGAATAGAAAAGATGAGTTGATCATCTTTCTTCTCTATCCTGCATTCTTTCAATTGCAATCTAAGGGCCTTAAACTTAGTGAAGAAGTCCTGTAGGGTGTCAAAGTTGCTAGGACTTAGACTTATGAGTTCATTTTCGAGCTCATGACCTCTCATCTCATCAAGCTTTCCAAATAAATTTTCTAAGTTGTCCCATATGTCATTGGGAGTCTGGGAGGATTCTAGATGGAAGAAAAGTTTTGGAGACACAAACAAGCTCAGTAATCCATAGGCTTCATCACTATGGTTATACCACTTGACCTTTTCAGCATCAGTGTTGGGTTCTACTTCAGTACCCATGGTGATCTTATACGACCCTTTACTTCTAAGAATGATTAACATTTTAACCTTCCATTCATGATAGTTGAAAGGTGTTAGGGGTTTAAGTTGAAAAGAATCTATTTTAAGCTGAATTTAGGTGAAGTTGTGTTGATTGCAAGTTGTGAATTATGCAAAAAGGAGAATGAAAGCAAAGATTTACAAGTTGTGAAAAGCAATCACACCCCCCCAAAATATTGAGCCCCCCCAAATATGCAAGTGCACACTCAAAAGATGTCAGACTCAACTGAGAATGCGTCTTAGAGCAATCAGTGCAAGACTAAAGCAAATAGGACGTCAGACTTAGTCGAAAATGCGTGTCAAGAGACCCAAATTTTTGGCACTTTATAAACTAATGCATTTTTGACAAATAAAAATATTACACTATGGAGAATTGAATTACAAACACTTTTGCAAAAAATGGCACCCAAATTCAAGCTACCATTTGCAAGATATTAAAGGTTCAATTTTCTCGTAAACTAGTGTTTTTACAAAAAAAAACATTAAAACATTAAAAAAATGCCTATTTTGAGAGAGAAAGTGGCATTCCAACCACTCATTGGATTTAGCACAGAACGAAGAATCCAAAGGAGGTTTGTGTGAGGGGGAATTGGCCTCCCGCCAACCCGGGCCTCACCCTTCATCTTCGACAGGGGAAGATACAAGTTTAAAATGAAAAACCTTCAAATTACAAAACTGTCTAAAAAATTGAATATTCAGTCAAATTGATTAATTTTTGTTTTACAAGTCAATTTTTAACTGAAAATAATGAAGCATAGACAGAATGAAGGATTGCCAAGTGTCCAAGGGGCGCCACATGGGATGCCAAGTAAGGAAGGGGCACCAAAATAGCACAGTCCAAAATTTAACTCAGAAAAGATAAAAAAATAAATGCAGACCTGTGTTGGACGCCATACGGCCTGATGGCACCTTGCAAATAGAGAAAATAAGCTGGAAGGACTGCCTGAGACATAGCAGAATTGAAGGCGCCTTACTGGAAGGAGTGTGGCGCAAAATTGATTGCTGACTAGAAGTGCATGGGTTTACAGGCCAGAAGAATAACAATAAAAGTTGAGACACCATACGGCTGTGGTCAGTTGTTGGAGAGCGTGGACTGCTGTTGTTACTTGGCGTGGACTGAATGCTACTCCTCCCTTTGTTGCTCCACACAACAATGGCGCCCAAGCTAACTGTTGAACCTGCGCCTAAAGTGAAGACAACGAAGACACCCAAAGGCCAAGGATTCCCAAGAAAACGATACCAGAAATGATATATATATTTTTATTTTAGAACAGATTTAGAAATAAAAAACAAAGAGAACTCCACTCCTCTTGATTTCAAAATGAACTAAAAGCATAACCAGACATGATTATTGTTCTTGCTTTGATACCATGTCGGAGTTGTTGCTAGAATCTGGATAATGCGAGTGCAATGGAGATGTGATCACACGAGATGAAGCAATTGCACACCATATAAATGCTAAAGCAATTTGAAAATAACACAAAAAGATAAATTGCACAAGACAAAATGGAGAAAACCAAAAAATGATTAACATGAGATGGCCAAAGTGAGGACTACAAATAGGAGAGTACATAAGTAACTCCTCTACAAAAGGTGGACAAGGCACCCCAAGAATAGATTGTAATTCCTCGATGAAAGGTGGTGACAAGATGCTAAGAATAGAGAAGTAACTCCCATCAAGGGAGTTACTTATGACATTCTTGTGACACCTATGACACATCTATGACACACACCTCCACATAAGCTAGCCTATCCCACAAATGTAGGAAAACTCCATGTATGCACAAGAAATACAATTTCCCTAATTAAAAAATAAGGCAAAATAAAAACTTACACTAATAGAAACTTCTATGGCTCCATTACTTGTAGACCTTCTTGAAGGTGATTTTTGCTATAACATGTGATGGTAGGCATCATGATAGAACATCATGAAGACTATACCAAAATATGCATAAGGACTAACTGCCAATACAATAAATAATTAAAAACAACTCACCAATGATAAAAACCAAGATGATAATGTTGACATATGGATATGGATGGATTCAAGAATAATGTGTGCAAGGAATCACCCAATGAACACATATAGACTGAGTCAAGGCAATAATGTTGAAAGCAAATAAATAGGCAAATGAACAAACAAACAAACAAAAAGTGCATAAATAGATAAATAATTTGAAATAAACAAACAAACAGAAATTCTGAAAACAAAAGCAAAAGAAAGCATCTTAACAATGACTTTGCCCCAGTAGGGCGGATCGAGGATAACTAAGCAAGCTTAGATAGGACAAATGTTTTGGATTTTGAAATATTTGAAATGTTTTTGGAATTTTGAGGTATCTCAACTTGTTAAATAATGACAAGATGGTGAGAGCTTTTGGATTAGGTTGCTCAGAAAACGGTGAGAACGTGGCTTAGGTTGCTCACAAAATGATGAGAGTGTGGCTTAGGTTGCTCATAAAATAGTGAGAGCATGGCTTAGGGGACTGAGATGACCTCAACATGAATGAAGCATGACCTACTTAGTCCTAAAATGATGTCAAGTCACATTAATTCCATCCACACAAAAGGTGGGGAAAAACCAACTAGGTCCCAATAAGTTCTCATATCTGACAAATAACCAGTCAAATGAAAATAATAATGGCAAGGTGAGATGATAATGCATGATAAACAAATGTTTCCCCTAGTTTTTCCATAGACAGTTATAACGAGGATATAAAAACATAGATCAATGATACTAATTTTTCCACAGGTAGTTATAATTAGTAGCAAGACGAGTGAAACATTGATTTGCCCATAAACGGTTATAATCAGGCGAACATAAACCAACTTTGATATATGATAGAAAATGAAAGATATCTTACCAGATCAATCATCACACTAATTTCATAGACTATCATTGAAACACATATTTAATTTATTATTGAAACTTGATCATAATCCCCTCATGAAAATTGAGGGAAGAACCAAAGGAACCAAGATCAAAATAGGATTGGGTAGGATGATTAAAAATAGGCTTTGGTCTAGATAGGAATAGAATGACAGGATGGCATGGTCTTGCTCTAGGATAATGATGGGTTTCAATAGATTGGATAAAATGGTAGGAGGGTTTCCCCCAAGTGATAGGGTAAATGGTAGGAATATGTGACAATGGAAAATGGATATGGCGAATGAAATGGTATGGTACATGTTTTTGGCCTGGGTGATTGTTGTTTTTTTTTTTTCTTGTTTGGCCTAGGTATGGTAAAAAATGATTTTTTTGTTCTTGCTAAAGTAGAGATGCACATCTTAATCAACAAATGATACAAACAGAATAATCAATCATGTTAATTTCTATCCCACACCTTGTTTGAATAGCTACTTTATCAAGAACTAGCTGTAGATCTGGATGTTAAGAATATTGTTTTGATCTTCATTGGTCATTGATTCTAATTCATTCAAATGTTGAGACAAGGTGTCTTTTTAGCCTCTACAAAATACAGTGTAGCCATGGATGGTAAATAGGGATAAATAATGGATGGTAGGTTTGATTGTGAAATGGAATGGTAAATGATAATGGAATGGGTAATGGTTGGGAAACAAATGAAGATCGAGATGTTCAGTCACACATAATGTTGTTGATGCTAGATTCAACATAATTTTGGTTGTGGTGGGGTTGAAGACCTCTGAATATTCTCTTGATAGGATCACTATATTTTTCTATTATTTGATCTTGAGAGTAGCTACTATCTAATTAGGCTGTAGATTGGAAGCTATTTTGATGTTATCTTTGATTTTGTCTTCATCAAGTAGTGAAGAACTTTTATGCTTAGTTATTGGTGCCTCGATGAGGTTTTCACCAATGAAGTTGTCTTTATTGTCCCATAACACATTTAAAAAGGTATCACTAATGAACATTGGCTTTTGACTTAGATTTTCTTCTAGCGCTTCCAAAAAAGTTTCACTAGAAGATGCTGATTTTGAACTTTGCATGTCCCCTAATGCCTCTGAAAAAGTTTCACTAGGAGAGCGTTCTTATGCTATATGAATGTGGTCTTATTCTTCTTGCTCTTCTTCAATTGCTATGTTGCCATGGATGCAATTCAACAAAGTGTGATTCTATCGGTGCCAATTGACACTTGTGGGAGATGGAATGTCGATAATATGACTATGTTGGTTGATGGTAATGGTCTATGGAATGGTAATGGACTAGGGAGAGGCTACATAATCCTCATAGAAGATACTAGGATAACTCATGTCAAAATTGAGGTACTCATCCTCAAAAATTGTAGAAGAATCATAAATATATTCAAATTGATTTGTGAGGCATGCATAACCAATATTGTAATAGTCATGAATGTATTCTATTTCTAAATCTAATTCTGACTCAATGGAATATGAATCTGATGTTGAGACTAATGTTGGTTCATATTTTGATGCTAAATCTGATATTGGTTCAAGAATAGAACCTGACTCTAACTCTGATTCTTCATCTGATGGGTACTCTGTTACAATGATGTCTTATTGAATGTTTGGTTTTGGACAAGCAACGACCTATGATGGCATGGTGGGCTCCACAAAAACTAGTTTATCAGAGTGGGACTCCTCCATAATGGGAAAAAGGGAAAGAGACAACTCCTCAGAGATTGTCTTGGCAATAAGAGGCTCTTGAAAAATAGGCATATGGTCGAGGTAATGATTTTCCCAAATGCGGTTATAATCAATAAGAAGTGACTTAGCAAAAACTATCTTGTCAGAGTGAGACTCCTTGACAACAAGTATAGGTTTGAAAAGTGATTCATCACAGGTTGACTTATCACAAGTGGTTGGTTCAACAAGAACATCTTAGATTGGTTGGTTCTCTTGGCCTTGGTTTCCAATGAAATTAAAAATACCAATTTTGAACATAGCTTGGTCTTCGAATGATTAGATGGGTTGAGGTTTTGATTGGATTGATATCGAATGAGGAATGGACTATAGTTGGATAATGGTAGGGCACTAGGGAGCATGATTTCTCATATGAGCCAAAAGATGAAAAATTAAAATGGTAACGATAGGGTGGTGTAGAGATTGGTTACTTGCATAAGCTAAAGGATGAGGTCTTGGAATGATGAAGGGGCATTATGGAGCTTGATTACTCACACAAGCTAAAGCATCTAAGTGTGCCTCATAAACCATATCATCCCAATCTTGAGTTGGATCATAAGCTAGTTCTTGAATATGTTCTGTGTACTAATTATTGTAAAGAGGGTATGAATATGTATCCCAAACAACATTATCTATAGTTGGGTCTTCAAAGTCCTCCTCATAAACTATATCATCCCAATTGGTAATTTTATTTGGATTTTGTGGATTTTGACTATGTTCCCCATATAGAGTATTGTAGGGAGAATAATAAAACTCCTTAAAAAATCTTTCTCTGTATGGGTTCCTAGTGGGATTTTGTGTAGCCATTTTAGCATAAGGTGGATTGTAAGTGAATCCATCATAAATGTAGCTAGATATATCCACATAAATGATGAAATATCTGAAACAAAAGGCTTAGAGTTCTACAAAATATGAAAAACTATGTCTAAAGGACAAATGGGTCAAACTAGGTCTAACTTGATCGAAAGTGGAGTTGTATCTCCAAACAATTATTTGATCATGAAGCTGTATCTCCAAAATGGTTTGTGCAAAGACTTGGCATAAAATATTCTAACATCAAATGTCATACACATAAAAGGTCAAACATCTGAATAAAAATTGGCATGTCAAAGGTCTAAGTCAAAGTGTTCGAAACAAGGTCTAAACTAGGAAAGGGAAAAGAGTTGTTAGGTCTTTTGTCCAAACGTGGAGTCAAAAGCCCCTGCTCAAACAAGTTGTGCTAGGAATTTTGGCTAAACAACGTCAAAATATAGACTTAAAATAAAGGGATGATGTGAATTTGATTTAATCTAACAAATTTGGAAACAAATTTGACATAGACCCGGTACACAGAATCAAACATAAACATGATCAATTGGTATAAGGCATGAGGCAAGAGGAACCTAGAGAAAGGCTGTGTTTTCTTAAATAAAGACACAAACAATGATAAGGATAGACTCTATGAATAAACAAGTAATCAATAACCTTTAAATTTAGGTAATCGATTAACTGAAGTTATGCAACCCAAAAGAGAAAGATCTGTGTATCAGCCTCACGAATTGAAGCCTAAAAAGAAATCAATCAATGTTTGAATCTAAACTTGATAAGGTGAATTGAAAAATCAATGAAGACTAGGATTTGACCAAACAAGCTCGACAAGATTGGACAACATGACGACATATAAACAAGGTCCAAATGGTTGATACATGACATGGTTTGAAACAAATGATTTTTGATACAATGCTAAACAAGTTTTGAAAAAAATTGAACAACCTAATTGTATAAGCATGCTTGAATGATGTGATCAATGTTATGTTTCAAAGACTCAAAGGCAAAATGGTTTGACATGTTTTGGGAAGCATAACGCTACCCCCCTCAAATAAGTACCACACACACAAACATGTTTAACAAAAATTTCAAAGCACAAGTGTAGTGTAAAACAGATAACATAACACCTCTTTAAACAAAAGAGTGACATATAAACAAATTGGTATTGACATGGTTTACAAACAAACATATTATTTTCAATCTCAGAAAACTAAGTAAGAAAATGACAAAATACAAGTAAATCATCTAAATTCCTATTAAGGGTGTGGTAAAGTGGGGTTGGCTAAAACTAATTGGTTTTCAATCATTTCTAGATGGATTCCATGTCTACCAACTTTCACATTAAAAAATAAGAGAAAAAACATTTTAATTGGGTGTCTACGGCACGTGGCTTATTGAAAAAAGGTCTTGCCCAATTTGCAACCACTACATCTATTGCTTGTTCAGTGTAGTGCAATGTCCAAAGTGCAAATATGTCCCATCTGTAACTCCAACACTAGAAGGTGATTTAACCGTTCAAACCTTTGATCCTAGTGGGAGTGGTTGAAGTCAATGCTGGGAGATGAAACCCCATGTCAAATCTTCCTTATAGAACTTATGGGAGGTAATAAAGTCTCCCTTGCAAGCCAAGATGCAATAAAATAAATGACTAATAGAAAGACTTTAGGGTCATTTCAAGATCACCCAAATTATTGTGAGTTTGCTTTAGACAACATTCTTTCTATGCTTTAGAATAGGCATGTTTGTAATAAGGATGATGCTTTTGTTTCCAAAATTTCCCTAAAGGGGATGGATGGAAGAGCATACATGCAATATCCCTCTTTTTGCCAATCAAATTCCAAGTTTAAACAACTATTGAAAACAAAATTTGACAAGTGAATTCAATTGTAAGCACCAAATAAAAGATTAGGTGGTGTTATTTTGACCCCTTGGTCTTAAGTTGTAAAAACATATAAAGATTAGAACAAAAAATACTAAATTAAACAATAAGCACCTACTTTTATTTTAAACCCAAAGTTTGAAATGTTCAAGACTTAACATGTTAAAGATTCATTTTAGGCACCAAATTTGAAGTGTGCATGATTTTAACCAATTTTTTAAAAAAACTCCAAATTGAAGTGTATGATTAATTAAAATGCCCACATTAACTTCTAAACTATCCTTTCAGCCTATAAAAGTAAGATTAGGACTACCTGCTTTGAACCACTTTAGAGGATGAGACAAAGACTTTTGAAAAATGAGATCTCAAGTTAACAGTCGAGTTAGTTTGACAAGCGAGTTGGGTTAGTAGGTGAGTTGGGTTGATAGGGGAGTTGGGTTAACAGGTGATTTGGGTTGACATGTGAGTTGGGTTGGGAGGTGAGTTGGGATCGAGTCAGGGCAAGTTGGGTTTAAGTTAGGGCAAGTCAAGCTGAGTTGGGGCCAAATTGGGCTAAGTTAGGGTCGAGTCGAGGTGAGTCGGGATGAGTTTGGCTGAGTTGGGGTCAAGTCAGGATGAGTTGGGGCTGATATGGGGTGAGTCAGGATGAGTTGGGCACATAATTGAGCTAAGCTACACAGTCTCGAGAATAAAATCATGGCTTACAAAAAACCAGATTTTTGCTCAAATCTTTACCTTGTTTGCCTCCACACTCCAAGATATTGCATGAAAATGGTTAGTAGGTTTCTTGTAGGTGAAATTTGACCAAATTTGTGAGGCTAAGTCTCATTGAGCGTGCCATTATGTGAAATAAGATTTTAATAGGAGGAGGTTAGTATTGTGTTAGTGAATAAAATAAATCAATCAAAAACACACTAAACTAACACCTTAAGCTTATCTCAAAGGAGGAACTTAGTTAACAAAACAAAAATGGAAAACAAAACTAAAACATGAAAGGAAGACCTTCCTTCACCTTCATTGGATGTTCCAAAATGCTTATTGTAGTGGCTTGCTCGGTTTGTGCTCATGAAGTCTGCATCAATGAAGTATGGCTACCTCCATCTCTCATTGGCACTTTGTTTGGATTTGGCTTGGCTCAATAATTTGACATTATAAAACTAATTGCAATGGATTTTTGAATGTATTTAGGCATTACAAGTTTGGCATAAAAGAACTTAAAATTCAATAAGCAAGGCCTCATATTTATAGATTTTTGGAATAGTTTAGAATCAACCTGAACCATCCATCTTAAGATGAAAATATGTGGCTAAAGATTAATTCAATTATGTAATTATAATTCATTAATAGGCTCATCAATATTTGGGATAGAGGGGCATTAACTAGGTATGGAGGGTCTTAATGAGGCATGGAAGGCATTAATTCAGATATTTGTGGCATTTATTGCTTATAGATGCCACTCCATAGGATGATGTCATTTGATGATGCAGTTAATGACAATAAATTTCTAAAAATAAATATTCAAGAAGTTACATGGAAAATAGACTTGAGCTCTTGATTTGTTTTTATTAGCCTTAAACATATTAGTCAACTTTAATGCAAAAGCTTGGCAATTTGTGCACAAATTAATCAAATTGGTCAAAATATCATATAATTAGCTCGAAATTTGACTAGATTGGAATTGGAAGTCGATATTAGATGCGTTGGAACCGTTATTTCATTTAGGATGTTTTCAATGTAAAATAACAACGGCACGTGTCTCATACAAGAAATTTGATAGAAAAGAGCAATCCAGAGCACCCAAGTGCAAAATTGGCATTTTGACTTGAAATGATTTGCTCAAAGCGAGTTACTTCATAAAAAGAATTGCCCCATTTAATGATACTCTGGCAAAAATTGGCACTTGAATATAAAATTTTTAACTCTTTTAATACATTTTAGTGTTTTTAAGCCAAATCATGCACTTTGGTAAAAATTAGTCAAAACCCTGGTTGAAGGTTATCGATGGCCAGTTTTAGGTGTCTACAATAACTTCCTCTATAGAGGCTAAAACTACCATATTAATGTTACTTTATTAATATATCATAATAACATAATATTATATATATATTAATTTAATTTAATAATATATTACATTATAAATAATATTTATATTATAAATAATATTTATATTATATTAGTTTATTAAATATATAATTTATATTATGTATAATATTTTATATTATATTACATAATTATATATGATAATCTATAATTATATATTTGGCACACAAGGGTAAACTATTGCATAATGTCAGCCATGGGGAGCTTGGATGAGAGTAGCAAGATAACTTCATAAATGGTACAAATATGAATCCATTCAAGGATCTATACATGACATCAGAGGATATTACATGGGTGGTTGTAGTAGAATGATGCAGTGTTTGTGTCTTTTGATTCTTCTTTGTTTCCAAACTCAGACAAATTTACTTTGAAGCTGCACTTGTATTACTAGCAACTCACATAGAGGGATTGATTTGACTTATAATATTGAGTGGAATCACAAGAATAGAGCTTGCAATAAACTGTACACCAAAAATCTCTAAGTTATAAGCATGCAACATCTTAAGAGATTCTTTGTATCCATTTGGGTCTTATGTTTTGTGTCTTTAAATTCCTTCCTTAGTCTCTCTAAGATGAGGATAGGTAATTAATTTTTTGAGGGTTGCCATGGTTTTGTCTGAAAAAATGCCCACATAGACTTCTCTCTACATGTGAACTACTTGATGAAATGTCAAACTATGTCTTTCACCATTTTAGCTCACTTGAGCCAATGTCAGTTTTGTTATAGATTGGTTTTGGGTCTTGGACTTGTGTTTAGAAGACCATGGTTTAGACCTTCTTTTTAGATAGGTCATGCAATCTAAGGAATGTACTAGCTGATATTGGATCTTGGATAGAGATTAGATAGGTTATTGTTTATGAATCTTGAATGATGGTAGGGGATAATCATGAAATGGTCAATGAAGATCATACTAATTATAGTTAAGATCCTTATGGTGAAGAATCATTTTTTCATGATGATTCAAGCTTGTTACAAAAGTGGAAATTAGAGTTGGATATGGTACAAATGGTCAATAACTTGGTTGGGGATGGTTCAATCAGTTACAAGTTGGAGGCTATCCATATTGAATTTGAGCCAAGCCCTTAGGTTCCTTGCTTTAGTAGCTCATGTGATGGGGATTAAAGATTTATGGAGATTAGATCATGAGAATTGTATATGAATTTGGAATGTCTAAGGATAAAATGTGAGAATTATGTGGAAGGGTTTATTAGAAGTAGATTATATATTGATGAGTTTGTTGGTCAATAATTAGGTGATTATCCTTCATAGGTTAGGAGGGTTGCAGCTATAAAGAAGAGGAAAATATGTGTTAATCTAAAAGAAGGTTTGAAAAATTTAGTTTAGGTGAAGACACTTTATTACATCAAGTTTTGGAGTTGGAAGATAAAACTTTAACTGGAAGATTCTTTGGTAGATCATGCTTAGTTAAGTCTCTAAGGGAGTGGATAGTTTTTGTTTGGAGTCTTCTCCCTTAGGTATGTGCTAAATTTTTATCTCTTGGCTCAAGGATGGCTAGTTTTTTATTTTAGGATGATAGAGGATGCTGTGAAGATTTTACAAAAAGGGTGGTTCTAGGGTTCTTCTGTTTTGGGTTTAAAGAAATGGTCTCTATGTTTCGACCCAAGAAGGAAATCCAGTTAGTGTAGCCTATTAGGGTCAAATTTCCAAGCTTACCTTTGTTATTGTGGTCTATTAAAATCCTTCAAGAGATTGGGAACTCTTTGAGATCTTTTTTAGATCGGGATGAGGGGATATTAAAGAGTAATTCTTGCTCTTTAGCCAGAATATTGGTTGAGATGGATATTAATGAAGGTCTTCCAGAGGTTATTTAAATTGATATTAGCATATGGAAATATGTTCAGATTCTTTTATTCAAAAGTTCCCTTTTAGTGTGCATGGTGCCATGTTTATGGTCATCTAGTTGATGCTTGTTTGCTGAAATTTAGTAGACAGGTTTGGAGACCGAAGATATTGGATCATTCCATTCCTTGGAGGACAAAGTAGAGCATAATAGATATGTCAGTTGAAGGGAATAACACCTAATGACATCATGAAATTTTGTGTTAGTTGGATAAAGTTTAATGTGAATATCGGCAAGACAATTCTAAAACAATGGAACACACACCTAACAATCCAAACAAATTTAATTCAATAGAAGTGGCTACCACTCAAGAAAAATTTAGTTTATCTTGGGTTTGATTTTGCTTTGGATGCTTTATGGGGGGACTAAAATGAAGATTTGGATGTTAGTAAGTAAGGTCTAATATTGGAGTTAAAATATTCCAAGTCTCCTAGGTCTACTCTTCACACATAGAATAATAATCTCTTTTGTTCTCAAAAACCTTATACCAAACTTCCTTTTGTTCCTATTACCTTAGATAAGGGGTTTTTTCTTCGTCCTCTCTTATATTATGAAAAAACATTTGTTATTTAATCTAACACCAACACATAGACCATCCTTAGGGGAATATACTCAACGTCCTTCATAGTCAAGGTAGAGTTGGTGCTCAGATTCTTGAGAACTCCTGTGTGAGAGATAATAAGATTTTGGACTTAAATCCTCAAAATTATGTCTTGAATCCTCTTGAGTTCTCACCTATTTCAGGTGTAAATTCTTCATTTGATAGGTATAAAAAAATCTTGTACGAGCTTGGAGGAAGGGGTTAAAATTACTAGAGGAAATAGTTATTATCTCATAAATAGAAAGAAGGTCGGTGAAGATTTGCAATGAATGTTTTGGGTGGTCTTAGTCCCGATTTTGAGAGGGTGAAATACAAGACTATTGTAGGAAGGAAGTCACTTCTTAAACATGCAAAAAAACAAGTTGTAAGGGACATACAAAGTGGGATAAACAAACTACTGTTGGAGGTACTTAGAGCCAAAAAAACCCTAGAATAGTCTCTTAATGTTAGTTCTCTCACTCAACTCATGGGGGATGGGTAGTGACTCCAAAAAATCTGCCATGAGGTTATTCAAGCTACACAATCCTGACATTCTTTTTTTACAAGAGAATATGATTGAGGGTTTAAAAGTGGAAATATTTTACATTCTTTTTGAAGGGCTGGGATTTCAATTCTTTGGATTATGAGGGGCATTATAGAGGACTCATTTTGGGATTGAAGAAGATATATTTCAAACACATTAATCCTTTCTTTCTTGACTCGGTGTTAGGGTCTCAACTGCATTCTTTTGAAAAAATGTCTAATTATGTTGTGGTCAATTTATATGGGCCCTATGATACCAAAATTCTATTTTGGGATAGGTTGATGGAAATGGATTTTTTACTTACCTTGGGAGTTGATTTAAACTTCACATTTAATAGATTTGAGGTTTGGGGGTCTACTTGGAGGTTGGATCCTTTAACTGATTGCTTTGTTCATAAATTTGAAGAAGTGGGGTTGGTGGATGTCAAACATGTGAAAATTGTCCCAACAGGAAGAAATAATTAGTTAGGGGATGATTATATTTCCAAGAGACTAGATAGGTTCTTTGTCTCTAAGGATATCTTAGATGAGGGTAAAAGGATTTGGTCTTGGGTCAAAAATGGTAGTGAATCAAACCATTTTCCTATTCTATTTCACTTTGGTACCAAGGTTAGTAAAACACCTAGTCTCTCCAAATTCAATCCTTCCTAGACAGAGGATGTGGAGTTTCAAGAACTTGTCAAATAAAGATGGAAAGCATATGACAATAAATTGGGGACTAATCTTATTTTCAGTTTACCATGAATTTGCGGAATGTTAAGTGAACAATTCCAACAAATCTGGACAACAATATCAAGTTATTATTCATACTGAAAGAGATATTGCAGAGTTCTATGATGCACATATTAATGGATTATTCAATGCTAAGGCTAAGGCCAAGATAAGAGATTTTTAGAAATTGAAAGGTGATATTTTATTAGCTTGAGAGGCTAAATGGAGAATGAAAAGTAGGGCTATATGGGTGGCAATAGGGGTGAAAATCTATTTTTTCCATAACTTTGATAATCATCTAAAAAATTTAAACACTATATGGGTGATGCCTAATGAGAATGTATCCAAAACTAGGTCTTTCTTCAATCTTGTTGATTTAAGTGTGAAACACTTCAAACAATTGTTTAAGGGGGTTAACATGCTAATATTGTTGAGATTTTGAAACTTACTACCTTATTTCCTAATTTTTATTCAATTAAAGATAACGAGATGATGATGGCGGTGGTTTCTAGGAATGAACTTAAATCTATTCTCCCATATTTTCAAAAAAGCTTAAGCCCAGGCCCTAATGGGTCAGGTATGGAGTTTCTTTTAGGTTTCTATGAGCTAATTGAGGAAGACTTTGCTAAGGGTGATAGTGGAAACTAAACTTTCTGGGAGGATTCCTATCGATATTAACTCCACAATGCCATATTGTTGAGATTCTGAAACTTACTACCTTATTTCCCAATTTTTCTTTGGTTAAAGATAACAAGATGATGATGGCAGTTGTTTCTAAGAATAAACTTAAATCTATTCTCTCATCTTTTCAAAAAAGTATAAGCCTGGGCCCTAATGGGTTGGGTATGGAGTTTTTTTTCAGGTTTCAATGCGCTGATTGAAGAAGACTTGATAAGGGTGATATAGTAAACTAAACTTTCTGGGAGGATTCCTATGAATATCAACTCCACATTTATAGCTTTGATTCCTAAAAAATATAGGCCTAAAATGTTTGATGAATTCAGACTTATTTCCATATGCAATTATCTTTAAACAATAATTGCTAACAAAATTAAGAAAGTTTTTTCAGACTCTATTACCAAAGAATAATTTGGTTTTCTAAGTGGAAGATAAACTCATGATGCGGTTAGAGTTGCAAAATAAGGTTTACACTCTATCAAACTTAAAAAATTATTTGTTACTATCATCAAATTAGATATATCAAAAACTTATGATAGTGAATTGGTTGTATCTTAGATTATTACTTCTTCATTTCAGTTTCTACTCACAAGTCATCAATTGGATTATGGGCTACATATCTTCGGTCACTTTTGATGTCCTTATCAATGGCTCAACCTCAAAAAAATTTAAGTCTTGGAGAGGGATTCATCAGGGTTGTCCTTTATCTTTGATTTTTTTTAATTGTTTTTTGAAGGTTTAATAAAGCGATTAAGGATGCGAAGAGGTCTAAGTTGCTCAAAGTGATCAAAGTGGGAAGAACTATTTCTCTAGCACACCCCTTATTTTTTGATGATATCCTCCTTTTTTGTGATGGTTCTCTTAGGGATGCGATTAGGATTAAAGATGTTCTTGAGAATTATTGTATTACCATAGGGATGGATATCAATATGCATAAGTCTAATCTAACTTGTCATGCTCTTTTTGATGCTAAAGAAAGGTATATTTTGTAGATTCTTCCCTTCTCCAAGATTGTTTTCCATTGTGGTATCAAATAGTTGGGTTTTGTTCAGAAACCTAATGTTTATGGGAAGCAAGACTAGGAGTGGTTGGTGGCCAGGATTGATAAGTCTATGAACTTGTGGTGTAATAAGTAGTTCTCTTTAGGTGGGAGATTGACTCCAATGAAGTCTATTTTAGAAGCCATCCTTGTTTAGTGGCATGTTTTATCTCATATCCTGACTAGGTCCTAGAAAAGATTAGAAAGAGATGTTTTAAATTTCTTTGGATAAATGAAAAAGATAAAGTGGGTATTGATTTAGCTAAATGGGCTAGTATTGCCAAGCCAAAGGGTGAAGCGAGGTGGGGGTTGAAAAATATACATTAATTTGGCAAAGAAATGGTGTCAAGGAGTCTTTGGAGACTTATTTCTCAAGACAATTTGTGGAAAAATGTCATTGTGTAGAAATATATGGAGTCTCTTTTCTTAGTGGAGTGGATAAGGAACCTTAGTAAATTTACCTCTAATGTCTTTAACATATGGAAGGATTTAGTACTAGCTTTCCCATTAGTTGGTAACTGGCTGGTTTGGATAATCGCCAATGGTTGGAAAGTTAGGATGGGGGTAGACCCTTGGGTGGGGAGTGGTAATGCCCATAAGTTTCTAGTTAACATTATTTTGCAGCTACAAGACTTTGGTTTTGATAATTTATCTCATGTTGTTGATCATACCACTACCTCTTTATGGTCATAGGGGTGGTTAAAGGCACATCATTTCGATCTCATGGAAAAAGATGGTGAATATTGGGATGATTTTGTTGTCATTTTGGTCTGCATCCATGTTCAGATTAGAGAAAAGGTTGAGGATGAACTTGTTTGGATTAAAGATCCATATAAAGGCAATTATTCTGCAAAACTTGGTTACAAAGCTTTGGCCTATTTTGATGGACCTACAAATTGACTATGATGGTGGAAACCTATTTGGAAGGTCAAATCTCCATTAAAAATTAGAACCTTCAGGTGGTTGGCTCTTGATAACAAAATCTTAACTTGGGATAATTTGTTAAGAAGAGGTTGGCAGGGACCAAAAATATGTGCTTTGTGTAAAATTGACTTTAAAACCATTAATCGTCTATTTATTAACTGTCTCTATTCTCATGATGTATGGGATGACTTGGGTGTTTTGATTAGGATTATAGGTGCTTGGCATGGGGATTCACATGAAGCATGTATGCAAAACTAATTTTCTAATATGAATTTAAAGTTGTTGAAAGCTTTACCCTTTGTTGCAGCATGGGGGATATGGTTGGATAGGAATGCTGATATTTTAAAAAATAATTTTATTTCTCCTTTTTAAACAACTATTCATATTCGTAATGTTTTTGAAGGCCTAAAGAAAGATATGAAAAACAAGGTTCCTAGACAAATTTCTCCATCAGTGATAGATTGTTCCATGCCTTGGGGATACTTTGATGAGGCTAGTCAAGGTATTATAGTTCAATGTGTGTTGGTGGTGTCCTTTACATCAACAACAACCATTTTATTCAGTACAGAGTGGGTTTAGGGATGGGTACTAATAATTTTGTTGAATTACGTGCTCTCAAATTACTCTTACATATTGCTTGGGATTGTAATACTTCAAGGTTACAAGTGATGAGTGACTCACAGATGGTTATAAATTGGATGCTAAAGGTTATAAGAATGGAGAGCCTCCTCTTGACTCCAATATTTAATCACACTAACCATATGGCTAACACTTTCACCATCATTTCATTCAAACATGTATATTGTGAACTCAATACAAGGGCCAACTTAATATCTAAAGAAGGTCTACTTTTGGAATTTGGATAATAGGTGAAGATTGAGACTAAAGACAAGATTCCACAACTTCCTATCTTTGGTAAATTTTATGATTTATAGTTATTTTTTCTTGTTGTGTGGAGGTATAACTATGATGTAGTTTTACCTTTGTTGATGAGTGAATCTTTGTCCTTGTGACTAGTTACTCTCAATGCTTGTGAATAAAGGTTATCCTATGGTGAAATCATGAGAAGGGGGAGACTAATTAAGGCCTACCTTTAATTCCCATGTTGTAAGGTTTCATAAACTCTCATGGACACACATGCATTTTGTCAAATAATTGACATTACAATTAGAGAGGTTTTATTCATGCATCTAATTACAATGAATTAGACATATGAAATATGTCACTACTACGCTTATTAAATGCAAAATACTTAGAGGAAACAATTTAAATGCTATATGGTCTACATAGAGACCTTTGCCCTCAATTTGGTAGCAATACACTATTCCTAGACCAAAAAAATCAAAACAATCTCATTCTGGTCCTCGACTCTCCCCTTAGAAAATAGATGTTACCTCAAGAAGATTCAAAACATGAAGAAGCACAGGTGGCCTAGACTAATTACAGAGGAAGAGCTAATTAGAAGAAAGAACACTTGGAGGAAGCAAAATGACAAATGGGTAAAGAGGTGGGATATTAGCATGCAGGAGTGCCCAAATACTAATGAAGAAATAAAAAAATATGTGAGAAGAAAATTCAAGTGCATCATGTGGACAAAACAAATGGGCAGTAAAAAGGAATACTACCTCAAAGAATTCAACCCCATAGGGGATTTTGAAGAAAAACCCTATGTAGGAGCATACATTAAGTGGAAAACGAAAATGTTGATTGCCCAATTTAGGATGAGCTCTCATCATCTTAGGTGTGAAACGGGTAGATGGCTAACTCCCAAAGAGGATTGGGAGGAGAGAATATGCCTCTTTTGCAACAAAGGCGTGGTGGAGACGGAACGACACTTCCTCTTGGAGTGCGAGGCATACAAAGACATCCGATACAGTTATGGTGAAACTTTGAAAATCGCCAACCTAGACAACCAGTTTGAAGCAACAAGGCTTGGTAATACGGCGAACCTCGTGATCAAACTTCACAGCAGAAGGGAAGATCTCAAGAAGAAAGTTCAGGCAAATTAGGAAACGTTTTATGACTGAGGTCCTGTTTTGAAGAGGATGTGCACCACTGATGGGTCCCATAGACTGCTGTGATCTCGTGAACGTTATTAAAATCCTTCATTCATTCATTTCAAATAGGTGAAAAGGGGTGTCCTCAGATCTTCTCCCACATCTATTGCTCTTCACCCAAATGTTTTATTATCTCACATAGGCTTTTCATATTCTAACGGCTCAAGAAAAGGGCAAAACAAGTTTCTGCCCAGTTAGAGATTTCCACATGGCACCAAGACGGTTTGAACCGATTAAGATCCAGTCGGGTCCGTGTTTCTAATTAGAAAATTCATTCAAGCAATTATAACACCATTACTCAGTCCAGTTTCTCTAAGGTGCTTTACAACTATGCAGGGTGTAATTCGGGCTTATTGGGAATGCTTTACCATAGATAAGACCCTATCGGGTTTCTTTTAAGCGCCAATACAAAGTTCAAATGTGCCATGACTCAATCAGGATTAGTTTTACCAGTTTCTACTGAGAAATAACTTGTCTCAAGCAAAGAAAAACAATGAGAGACCCATTAAGGTATATAATCCTGCACAGGATTGAAATAGTCATTAGTTGTGTTCAAGACTATTTTGGGTTTCACGTTCCTGATTACCACTGAGTGAAACTGTTCTCAATGCTTAGACCTGTTCGGGTTTTGTTTCATTGACTGAGATTGTGAGAAACATTCATTATATAGTCAGGATTCATTGTGTAAAAGAAACTATATGAGACACTTTGCCTTTACATGGCCCAATCTGGTTTCCTTTGAGCACTAAAACATTACAAAACAATTGGGTCTGCCTTCACCAATTTTCACAACATAAAGACTTGTCTTGGTTCAAGACTACTGCATGCTTTGATTTATGAGTAGAACTAAATGAAATGTTGGTCTTGCATAAGACCCATTCAGACTTAGCCTGATTACAATTGACGAGGCCAAATGAACGATGAAATATTATGAACTCAAAGCCACCATGGCAACTCATCATTTTACAAGATGAATATGCAAGTACAAATGTAAGCCACTAAAGAATGTACCAAGAATAAGTATCAATGGCATGAAAATCAAGAGATTCCTCCAAACACACAAACACACCAAAACTGGGACAAAGCAAAGCAAACAATTGAAAGACGAATGCACAATCTGTTTTTGGCAATGCAAGATTGCTCAGGCCCACAAATGCTCCTGCATCATCCTGTTTTTGTGAAGCTGCTTTGTTCTGGTCCTATATTTGTATTTGTTAAAAATGTTCTCATCACATGGTGGTTCTTCATATGGCATTCGTCATGACTTGTGTGAGATATTGTTGGCTTAGAAGTTTTACTGGTGTTGGACAGTGCCAAGCTCTGTTCTTTTGATCTAAGATAGATGTTGTCTACTGAAGATGATCTTTGATGGTGTGGGTGGGTTGTTATCCTTTGGTCTAACAATCCTTCTCTTTAGTTAGCTTCTTGACATTGATGACACCTCTTTTTTCTTTTAGGACACTCACATTTTTGGTCAGTTATGGTGATATCATGCGTGGGGGTCATTGTGTACTTTATGCTCGCATTTTCCTTCGTCTCATCCTTTGATAAGCTTTGGTGTTTGGGTATTATTTAGATCTTTGGTTGGGTAGTGTTTTGTTTCCTTTTGGCCCTCATTTGGGTGGTTGTCAAGGCTCTTCGGAATCTCTTTTTACTGCGTCTTTGTTTTCAATGCTTTTTGCATCTACATGATGTGGGTTTTTCCAATGAATAAAGTTACAATTTTTTGAATGGAACACATGTATGTATGTATACATGTATTATTAAATATAGCATAATATAGGGTGTTTTATATTATTTAGTTATTAAATATTATAATGATATTACTAAATATATGGCATTTTGTATTGGTAGATTATATTTTATAGGATGCATTTTCATTGAGGAAGTCTTTTCATTTTCATCTAATTTGATTTTATATAGTCAAAGTAGACATATGTGACATGGTACTCAATTTTGCATGTGTATTTTCACAACGTTCTTTAAGTTCATCACCCAAAATACCCTGCCTGTTAGGTTGTGGAGCTAAAAGCTTCACCAAGATGCAAACATGAGAAGTTACGGAGGTTGCGGAGAGTTGTTGAATGCGTTGCAGGGAAACCGACGTCGGTCATATGGCAGTGAGGATGCAACCGGCGTCGGTTACCAGTCGGCCGACATCGGTCATGGAGGAGCCGACGTCGGCAGCCTGTACATGAACATGCAGTTTGCATGTTGATTCTGGAGAGTCTATTTTTGGACTGTTAGTTTGCATGTTAAAGGCTAGCTGTAGTCTTGAGTTGCGCATCTAATTATTGTAATTAAGATAGTCTAATTATTGTAAGCATGAGATCTATATAATAGACTCATGGGTTGTATTGTAAACTTGTAGCTAGAGAGTAAGAGAGCATATAAGCTCCTTCTGAGAGATGTGAGTAATGGTGTGTTCCTCCTAGTGCCACAGTACCAAGAGTGGGTATTGGTTTGGAGAATCAGAGGGGTTCTTCATATTTGTATGATCTTAGTCAGCAGGTGAGCATGGCTTTTATTGGAGATCTACATTGGTGAGTAAGGTCTAGTGATTTGTAGGTCGTAGCAGAGAGCAGGAGATCTACTTGGAGTACGGTTGTGTACTTGGTGTACTGGCAACGTGTTACTGACTGGTTGGAGAGGTGAACATCAATTCTGTATTGGAGTTGATTGTTGGGACCGAGAGAGAGAGGGAAGAAGGTCTTGAGGTGTGGCGAGCCTTTGAGGTGGAAGAAGAAGTAGCATCTTCTTTATTGTATTTTCTTCTAAGTATTTAATACAATTGTGTATTGTCTCTCAAATCCTGTGTTGTTTCATATTTCTAGTTACTTATTGATTCTGGTATAATTTCGTGTTTAGTTACTAATACAAGAAGTAATCATATGTGCTCTAATTGAGGAGCAAGATCCTGACAAGTTGGTATCAGAGCTTTTGGTTGGGTTGACTAACAGGCGGTTCAGATCTGGTAGTGTTTTTTGATTACAGGTCACTCGCAGGGGTTTCAGATTGAGTGGGAGTATAGCAATGGCAGAAAAAAGTAAGCTATGAATGGAGAAATTGAATAGCACGAATGGTCTGATTGATGGAAAGAAAGAGCAGGTAAAGAAAGATTGTTGGTTGGTTGCAGATCAACAGGGAGGAGCAGATGTTGCAGGGGATGTTGCACAGGATGTTCTGGATAAAGTGGAATCTTGGTTCACAGATTCTTTTGCCTCTTTCCATGCAGCTCGAAATAGAGCATCTTTTCATGGGTATGTCTTTGGAGACTTTGGAGAGATTTATTTAGGAGCTGGAGAGCCTTGTCAAATGATTGGCAAAGGGGAAGTGAAGTTGAAATTGCAGACGGATAACACACAGGTGTTGAAGGAGGTCATGCAGGTACCAGTCTTGGAGATGAGTCTAATTTCTTCAGGAAAGTTAGGTGATGGGAGATGCACAATAACTCTCACAGCGAATGCACTTGAATTAGACGGTGGTAAGAAAGTAGGTATCCTTTATCTATCTACTTATATTACTGATTCACCTTCTGTTACAGAGATGTGGCTTTGTAGGCTTGGTTACATATGTAGGAGGGGAATGCATGTTCTGAAGCGGAAGACAAATGTCTTTGATAAACTAAAGAACTGGAAAGCCTTGGTGTTCATGGAGGAGATGACGGACAGAGATCAGGTGAGGGAACTGAATTATTCTGAGTAGGGCTGCATTGATTTGAACAAGATTTTGATCCATGGAGAGCTCGCGGGTAAAAAGTTATCACTCACAGGCGAACACAAATACCGGCGTCGATCATCAGGAACCGACATCGAACAGACAGGCACTGACGTTGGTCATGTGCAGATCAGTAGAGTTGGTGGTGTCGGGAAGCAGGAACCGACGTCGGTCATACAGTGACCGACGTCGGCAATAGGTACACTGGCGTCGGTAATGGGACCGACATCGACAGACAGGGTCAGTCGCAGAGAACCAACGTCGGTCGGGAGCAGATTGGGAGATGGCCGAGATCGGTCACTGGAACAGATGGTGGGCGGACAACACGCTGTCAACAAGTCTCAAACGCTCATATGGAGGTCAGAAAGGGTAAGTGAACCTCATATTCATTGTTCACCTTTTTTATATTGCTTACTGATGGTCGAGAACCAGAAAGATGTGAAGAGGCAATGCAGGTAGAATCCAGATATAGTGGGAGCTTGGCATGGATGAGGAGTGTGAGTCCTTAGAGAAGAACCAAACAGGTATTCATTGGTGGAGTTGTCAGCTGGAAGAAAGCATTGAAAGACGGATGGATTTACGAGTTAAAGAAGAGAGTGGACGGATACGTGAGACGGAAGGCCAAGGTATAAGGTCTTGAGGAAGCTGCAGGACAGTGGTACAGGGTTTGACAGGTGTATGACAAAGCATGGCTTTGGTCAAGGTCATTGTAACTATTGTGTTTGTTCTTACCAGGTGGATGATGGTTGCAACATTATCTTGTTACTCTATGTGGAGGATGAGCTTGGAGCAGGTTCGTACATACAGGGTTTTGCTGAGCTAAAGGTAAGGTTAGTTCAGAGGTGTGTCATGAAGAATTTGAAGCAGTAAAATTCTTTGGCATAAGAGACATGGAGATTTTATCTTCAGTGGGAGCTGATGTGAAGACGGTGTTGGCGGGGTTTGATATGCAGGATGTAGAATCGGTAAGCACACCAAGGGCTGGACAGTTCAAGCTTAGCTTGGAACAGTGTTCGAAATCACATGAGGTCTAGTGTAGGCCTGAGTTTTCCCAAGCAATGGGGGTTGTCAAAAAGTATGGAGCCAACTCGGGGAAGGAGTACTGGAGGGCAGTTCAGTGGATTCTCAGGTATTTGAGAGGGATCAGCAGTAGGGATTCTTGTTATGCAGGGTCAAGGTCTTCACTACATGGGTCGTAGGTTCGGATATGGCAGGTTACTTGAATGACAGGTGTAGCATCACAGATTGTGTGGTGGTTGGTCTTCAGAATTGGTCTTGAAGAGGGATACAAGCCAGGGAATAATTTAGACAGTGTATAGGGACAGGTACAGGTGCAGCTGTTTATCTCCAAGTGGGAGATTGTTAGGTTGTGGAGCTAAAAGCTTCACCAGAATGCAAACAAGAGAAGTTATGGAGGTTGTAGAGGTTGCAGAGAGTTGCTGAATGCGTTGCAGGGAAACCGACGTCGGTCTGATCAACCGACGTCGATCATATGGCAGTGAAGATGTAACCGGCGTCGGTTACCAGTCGGCTGACATCGGTCATGGAGGAGCCGACGTCGGCAGCCTGTACGTGAACATGCAGTTTGCATGTTGATTCTGGAGAGTCTATTTTTGGACTGTTAGTTTGCATGTTAAAGGCTAGCTGTAGTCTTGAGTTGCACATCTAATTATTGTAATTAAGATAATCTAATTATTATAAGCATGAGATCTATATAATAGACTCATGGGCTGTATTGTAAACTTGTAGCTAGAGAGTAAGAGAGCATATAAGCTCCTTCTGAGAGAGGTGAGTAATGGTGTGTTCCTCCTAGTGCCACAGTACCAAGAGTGGGTACTGGTTTGGAGAATCAGAGGGGTTCTTCATGTTTGTATGATCTTAGTCAGCAGGTGAGCATGGCTTCTATTGGAGATCTACATTGGTGAGTAAGGTCTAGTGATTTGCAAGTAGCAGTAGAGAGCAGGAGATCTACTTGGAGTACGGTTGTGTACTTGGTGTACTGGCAGCGTGTTACTGACTGGTTGGAGAGGTGAACATCAATTCTGTATTGGAGTTGATTGTTGGGACCGAGAGAGAGAGGGAAGAAGGTCTTGAGGTGTGGCGAGCCTTTGAGGTGGAATAAGAAGTGGCATCTTCTTTATTGTATTTTCTTCTAAGTATTTAATACAATTATGTATTGTCTCTCAAATCCTGTGTTGTTTCATATTTCTAGTTACTTATTGATTCTGGTATAATTCCGTGTTTAGTTGCTAATACAAGAAGTAATCATATGTGCTCTAATTGAGGAGCAAGATCCTGACACTGCCATTGTCCTTCACCATCATTGCCTAGCTCACCTTAAAATATTTCATCACTTTCATATTTTGTATGATCTTTCCCTTCCCCACCACTTTGCCATTACTGAAGATCATTGTGAAATATGGTGTCTCCTCCCCATAGAGTACACTTCCATGCCATATGAAGTAACACACCAACTCCTTTTCCACCATCACCTTCACCATAAAGATTATATTATTGTTCATTAACATTTTGTGCATAAAAGGTGAGATGAGTTTAGTAGTCATGAGTTTTGCTAGTATATGAATGTTGATTTACTGTCTTTCACTTAAAAAAACCATAATTTAGCAAAAAAATAAAAAATTACATCTCTTCTGACGCAACTTGCACCTTTAGGGCAAGTACTAGTATACATATATTTGAAAGAAACTCCATGTTGGTAAGTATTCAAGATTTATGATTTTTAATCTATGTTTTTTAAAGGTCATATCTATAAAAAATATGAAGGATGTAGTGAGCTATCAGAGTATGAGTTTCATAGTTAAAAATAGAATCAACAACATCAACTTTTAAAAGTAGAGATTAAGATAATCATTACTTATAATAGACCATTGGGACAAAATTTTAAGCTTGATTTGGTGTCATGATAAACTTCTAAGCTTGTTTTGGTATCATGCAAAAAAAACCTAAAATGTCTCGTAAACATGGTATGATGGCTTGAGTTTGGCAAGTCTCAAGCTTTTTTCTTTTTTATTGAGGACAAATGATTTTAACCAAAGCTATGAACTAGATAAGAGGGTTTTGATAGGCCCCCCAACCTATTATAATTTTATAGAAGATATTCAATAGTGCTCATCAACAACAATCAAGGCAAACAAGCTCAAATAGGGAAATGCCAACTAACCAACAATAAATTGTCAGTAAACATGCAATAACCTCACTCAATAATGAAAATAGATGTTACCAACATGAGTCTATAGTAAAAAGGTTTTGAAAGGACCCAAAAATTTTACAAATAAATCCAAAGATATATTAATGATCACTCAAATAAAATTTAAACTACAATTGTGCTTCAATAGACAAACAAATAAACAACAACAAACTAATTGCAAGTTAGCAAGCTGAACAAAAAAAATCTAACGACTTTCTACCTCAACCAAGGCTCTTCCCAGCTTGGCCCTAAAGCCACAAATCATAGGAAGAGGGGCCTAGAGATCTCCATCTTAATCATTATTGTTAAAATAACCTTGAACCATCATCATAAAGAAAGGTGCCATGAAGATATGAACATCTCAAATTCAAGCATGCTAAGGATAAGGGGAGGAACACGCCTATTGATTGAGCCCTTTAATCCCACTCTCTAATCAAACTAACAATCAACCACCAAGAGACCCATTAATTACTACCTCTATAGAGGTACAAAAAAATTACCCCAAAGGGAAAACACTGAGCTTGATCTCAAGACCACAATAGACAAACGACTCCATCAACAAATAACTACCACATTAGCCCATCCAAGGTCACATAAATGAATTTAAACAACAAAATTGGTGTTAAACTACTCTAATATTTAGAGGATAACCCTAATATAAAATAGAACATCCATAATAATCTAAAACAAAATAGAGTACACCTATTTAGAAAGCCCAAAAAAAGCCAAGCCCCATGTTTAGACATTGAGTTATGCACACCGAGATTTGTCAACATAAATCTATGAAGAAGAGCAACAAGTCACAAGTCCTATAAGCAAAACAAATAAAATTTAAACCACCATGTAGAATAAAGATAAGGAACCATAACATCCCCCAAAGGAATAAATCCAAATTTATCTAAAAAGGGACCAAATCCATCCAATATACAAAGGACCATAGGATCTAACAAGAAATACTCACAACAAAGAAGATCCAATGACTGAAGGGGCTAGCAAAATAACTAGGAGATAGCCACACCAAACGTGAACCTCAAAACCCACAACTATAATCATAAAACCTTAAACAAGGGACCCCTATAAAATTATACACAACCACAAACGAACTACACATATGAAACAAACACAAAAATAAATGATGTAACTTGGATCAAAGTCTGGAACTAGATCCAAGTTTTAATCAAACACATGAGGAGCAACCAAAGGCATGATCGAGCAAGGAAATTCAAAAACCAAGAGTGGGAGTGACCCCAAGGCTACTCCCGCTCCTAATCCCCAAGGGATTCATATTGACTCAAGGTTTTAATAACATCTATTGAATTGTATCTTTTTAATCAGTTAGTTTTTACATTGATTTATCTTTATTCATTTTTCTATTCAATTATATTTTTTCAATCATGGAGTATTTGCATTGATTTTTCTTAGTTAGTCAACTATACTCCAAAATTCATGCTCAAGTCACAAATAAATATAACTTTATTTCTATATTTAATATGATTAAGGGAAAATATTAAATAACTCTTGAAAGTATTCATGCATAATAAATTTATGAAAAATAGAGATAAATATCCATGTGTATGTCTCTCTCTCTCTCTCTCTCTATATATATATATATAATGAAGTAGACCTTGTCACATATCAAAATTGAATACATACACATTACATGTCACAAATAAAAAATGTGTTTATTTGTCTTAGATGTCAAATGATACTCCACTCTAATTGAGCATTAATATAAACACGTCTTAACAATTACTTTGGTAGGTGATCATAAAAGGATATCCCAAGATGTAGAGACAAATCTTTGCTACAACCTTGGCAATGAAAACACCTTTAGCGTAATATATACAAATTATAGAAAAATAATGAGGATTATTATTCATTACCTTGCATGTCATGAGGTTGAACCTCATATAATAGGTTGGATGCATCTCATATAGTAGGTTAAGTGGAGTCTCATGTACTAAAATAAACATGTTGGTTAGTTTGAGACATAAAATTATACTAGCTCATATATATGTGTGCATGCATGTGTGTGTTAAACGTTAGGAGATATCAACTTTGAGGCATTTTTAATAAATGTCAGGTTTGTGTATTATATAGGCACCCCAAAATTAATATCTCTCAACATTTAACATATGTATATTTATGATATTTGAACTGGTAGCACTTGCCGCAACATAAGGTAAAAGTAAACATTGATTATTCATGAAAATACATTATAGATATTTCATTGGTATATTAATATATCTAATGCAAATCAAAATCCTTTTGATTGTTATATGGGAAATATAAAGAGTAAAAATATGAATATACATTTTCATTCATTTATATAACTATTTTAAATATATATATTTTTTCATTTCATTTAATGCAATATTAAAATGTGAAATAGAGAGTAACACAATATTAATAAAAAATGAATATACAATATATGATATATTTATATTATAAAAATACTTATGATATTTGTCCTCATGTATATATTTGTTCTTCCAACAATTGAAGTCTTTGTTCTTCCTCCTTTCTTTTATCTACTCCTTTCCCACTCTCCACTCTCTCAAAATAATCATATGTGAAAGGAGGTGAGATCCTTAATCCATAGATTAATTTGATACATGATATAACAACAAAGGTCAAACCTTGTTTTCTGCAAGTCTTATATTAATTTTGGTTTCATTAAATCTCAAGCCATATGATTTGTGGATTGTCAATCTCCATGCCAATTTCAAAGGCAATTGATACATGTTACCCCTTTCTATAGGGGTGATTGAAATTGTAGTTCTATTTGCATCAACAAAAGGAATACCTATGTGGTTATCAAATTGAACCATTACATACATAGGTGGTTCAAGTGGTACCCTTCCTCATTTGTAAATAATGCTTTAAACATATACGAGTGCACCATTGACAAGACCTAATTTTATCTATACATTTACAGTGAGCATCACCCTTGCGCCATTAGCAACAAAAAAATCAAATTCAAATCATTCATCATTTAATCATATAACATTATTGTTTCATCTTCTAGTTGTAATCCTTTGTGCAATAAGTTAATTCAATGAATACAAATTTGAGTTACTATGTTGAAGCACATTGTTATTTGTTTCAAATAAATGCATTTGTTTGTTAAATTCCTTATTTTTAGCTGTTTCAATTGAAGCATTTATTATATTCATCAAAAACCACCAATATTCAATCATTGGATGGTCATCTCTTAGATTTGTTAGAAATTGTCAAAACCAAGGTTCTTTTTCACTTTGACATTATTGTTTGTAAGCCTGATCTAGTGTAACAATTATTTTAAAGTTTTTCCAAATAACATTGTTTATGTCGTGCTTGCATATGGAGGTTTATCTATCACTTGAGGAATATATCCAAAATTTACAACAAAAATCATATACCTTCCATTAAAGCACATGTCAAAATTTTCTTAAAATGATTGGTGTAGTCAAGAATCTATATTTTGACTTATAAAGCTCATCTCATCAATCAAAATATAATGAACATGTCAGATTTCTTATTGAAAGATCATTAACATTTTTCCTTCTAATTTTTCAAAATCTAAAATAGGCATTCATAAGGTTATATGTATTGAACTTATACCCTTATTAAATGTTACAACTACAATTGAAGTAATTAATGGAAGGGGCTATGCCATCATTGTGTTAACTATAGAAGTACTAGCTTAATCCCTCTAGTAAGACAATATTTTCTTGTTCTTGTCATTGCTTGGATTATCATATACAATGGAGATTTAGTTTATCATTGATTATAAAGTCTAGTAATTATATATAGTTATTTTATGTTTCTCACTAAGGCTTTCACAAAAAAAATTGGATGACCTTTCTTCTAGTGAAAGTAGGACATTATCCTTTTTCATTTATGAATTTAAGAACTTTACTTATTTGATCTTCACCCAATTGTATTCTAAGGTGCCTACCTATTAATATCCCTTTGATCTAACATATCAATCTCATAAACTTATAGAAATTATCATTGGTGTAGACTTGATATGATTAAATTTTTATATTGTCAAGTGGCAAAATCCAAACAAGCTGCATTGCATTTTAGTAGATCACTATTGAGCACACATGCACATAAGTTGGATAATTATGTGTGGTTGGCCCTCTTTGGAATATTAAAATGTATGTAAAGCTTAACCATTTAGTGAAGCATGGTTGAGGTTGTCCCATCCATCTTTCTAGCCCCCTTTTACAGGACAAGAAAGTGTCAAAAGTGAAATTAGGGTTTCAAGGTGAAGGGAGACAAATCTAAATTTGAACATAAGACCAAACATATTAAATTACACATAAAACATCTTGACATGTAAATTTAGTGATATGCAATAAAATAGGCTAGAAATAATGTTGAAGATAATTTCAATAGATAATAGACATATTTGATTTCCACAAATGTCTAAACATTAACAACAATGTCCTAGCAAATTTTGACAGTTAGTATCCTGAGCTGAGCAATCATAGATCCATTTGAGGTTGTATTGAGTGACATACTAATTAGAACATAACTTTGATCAAGCTAGTTAGGCTATCCTCTTGTCATTTATATAAATAGTAAGCTTAACCTTGATCTGCTTTCTACATTCAAATATGTGTAGTTTATGTTATACCTTGCACAATTTGAATATTCAATAGTTTGGCTTATTTAGACTACTAAATCCAAAATAAGTTTTTAACATTCTAGTGAACTTGACCATTATTTCAAGTGTGACAAACCCTAGGTATCCCTCAAGGTTTCATCCTACCTTATTAGGGTTTTAGATTTATCCTACATCAGGGTTTCATATTTGATTTATTATTTTCCCTTACATAAATGAATCATGTCTATAATGGATATATATAGTATATACTTTCTTATTCAAGCCATGGTTTTCATAGTTACATGTTAGTTCCCTAAAATATGTAATATTTTTCACAACCATGTGATGAAATGGGTCAAATTCATGAGCAATAAACCTAAGGTTGAAATTAATGATGAAGAATCCTTAGCTCTCCTTAGTAACTTATATTGTATAAATATACTCCCTTTGTTCCTCCTCATCCTATACCTCAAGGCGGTGATAGCTACCATCTCACCTCCATTATTTTTTTTAGACTTATATTTAGAATATGTAATCCATTCTATCACAACACGAAGAGGTAGAGTGCCCCATCATGAGAAAAAAAATGAAGGTAGTAAAAATTTCATTACTCACCCCCCTTAACCTCCCAATATTCCAACCAATCCATCTAAAGGGTATTGTTTAACTCAAAAATACTCAAGCTAATATCACCATAATAGAGCTACTTAATAGGTTAGCTATCTACAAGGATATTCTATATTCAACATTTTGTGACACAACTTTATCAAATGATGAAAAACCTACTTATTTTGCATCCATCATCAATTTATTGAAGAATAGTGAAGACATGATTTCTTTTTAGAAGGAATATTTGCCTACTCAACATATTATAGATCATAATCTCCAATTTTTCATTCAAGTAAAAATATTAAATAAGTCATTCAAGCATATCTTGATAGATAATGGGTTAGGATTAAGTATTTATAACATCACATTTATATAAACAATAGGTATTTATATGGAATTTATTCATAAATCAGATAAGAATTTCAGAGGTTTTGATAATATCCTTCACTAGGTGTTAGGATCAATTACTTTGGATGTGATAATGGGACCTAAGATGCTATCTACTATGTTTCACATGATTCCAAATCATTTGATTTACAATTTACTATTATGTAGACAATAAATTAATTCAATGGAAGCTATACCATCTACCTTACATTAGTTCTTAAATTTTGTCCATAAGGGACATTTGTTGATGCAGAGCATCACAAGGTAACATAGGGTGTTAGTGTGTTTGAGAGTTTCATGATGACCATTTTTGGTCTTGTGTGAGTGTGAGAGGTATTTTAGGGGCCTATAGGGTGTGTTTGAGTCATTAAAAGTCTTTGGGTTTTGTGTTCTTAGCCATTTAGAGTTTCTTTCCAAAAAGGGGGAATTTGAAAATTTAAATCTGTAACTAGGTTTTAGTGTGGTACTTTGGTTTTGTGTAAAAATGTAAATGTTGATGTATGTTTTTTAAGGGTCCTAGTAGTTCATAGGAGTGTGTGTAAAATGTGTTTCAATGTGAAAGTCATGAAAAATAAATGTAAGCCAAGAAACTTGGAATTGTAATTGCCACCCTATGCGGAGTTGGCCTAGTGAGGGAGTTATCTTGCATGTTTGACATCATGAAAGGATGAAATACATGTTGGTGAGGGATAGAGTTATATAATGTTGGTAATATAGGAGATATAAAAAGGAGACAGAGGTATATATATTCAATAAAGATAAGAAAAGATCAAGACTTGAAGAAGAACTACCTATGTTGCATAATTTTGTATGACCGTTGTATGAACAACAAGACCAATGAAATAAATAATGCTTTAGAAATAATTTATGAAATTAAATGAGATTCATGGCATGTGATAAAACTTAAAATTTTTATTTATTTACGTATAATAGGTTCACATGAGCATTTTCTAGATAAGAATGAGTTCATATACACAATCCAATTAGAGGCAACCCTGTTTTCACATAGTCTAAAGAAGGAAGTTGAAGACATATTTTTGAGGTTATTTAAAGTATTTGCATGGTGAAGGTATATTATAAATAATATATTTTATATAGTTTATCCTGACATCCTTATAATAGACTCAGAGCTCAATACTAAATACTCATCTTCATATCAATTGACACAGTCCTAGAAAAGCTTTCTGAATTCTATAAATGTGTATGTTAGAGATTGGTATTGATTGTTCAAGGATTAAAAATGATGGGATAAATTGAGATATGGAAAAAAATACCCTAAATAATCATAAAATAAATTTATAAGTTATTTTAATTCAAAATAGTCCCTTTTGATTATTCTAGAGCGCCTACATGCCTATGTAAACCTAGGCTATGATTTTCAACTCGTAACTAGATTAACTTTTGTTTCCATTTGTCAAAATTATTGAAAGTTGGTAATATAATGTGTTTTGAAAATATATAAAATATTTTTGTATTTTTTAGTTGGTACCTTACCATACAATATGATAACTAAGATTACGTCATTGAATTGACCTTATAGAGGCCTAGTTGCCAGAAAGGCTTGGAGAATTAGAGGGATTCCCTCAAGAGTTGTGAACTAATAATATGTGTGAAAATTTAAGGGGATAAAGAGTATATAAATATGGTCTTAGTTAATATTAAAACCATTTATTCTATTCAAACCAATAAGCTTTATGATAAAACAAGGCTACTAGAGACTAGGCCTTAAAGAGGAAAGAGTGGACTGTTTGAGAGTTCTAGCTTGGAGATTGAGTATTATGGTTGGATGTGTAGGGGAGATAAAATAGTCAGGTAGATGGACATGATCCCTAGTTTAGACACAATAACCTTGAAACCATGCATTATATTTTTATATCTATGAACCTATATGAGGATGAGCAAGCTTGAAACAAGAACAAAGAGTGAAGTCTTGAAAGTTGTGTATGACAGGATGGTGTTTATACTAAGGAGGAGAGGGTAAAAAGAGAGATGAAGGATGATATATTCTACCTATTTGATTGATTAAATAAAATTTTTATCATTTGAGTTAGAGTATGATGAAGAGAAATTAGATATGGAGGATATGTAATATGAAGAGGACAAAGAGTTACAACATATCATGTACTTCATGAAGGTAGAGGATGAATTGATAAAGATACAAGATAGGCAATGAGACAAAGACAAAAGAACCTTCATGAAGAGATGAGAAATAAAAATGAAGCAGTAGAAAGAGGAATTAATTAAATCAAAATATGAATAATTTAAAATCAAAGAGGAATTTGGTTAAGGTGAATTTGAGTAGGAGCTCATATTTTCCCACTTAGGGAGCTTGATGCAGAGCATCACAAGGTAACATAAGGTGTTAGTGTGTTTGAGAGTTTTATGATGAACATTTTTGGTTTTGTGTGAGTGTGATAGGTCTTTTAGCATCCTTTAAGGTGTGTTGGAGTCATTAAAATTCTTGGGCTTGTGTGTTATTAGCCATTTAGAGTTTCCTTCCAAAAAGGGGTACTTGAAATTTTAAATTTGTAATTAGGCTTTAGTATGGTATTTTGGTTTTGTGTGAAATGTAAATGTTGATGTATGTTTGTGAAGGGTAATATTGGGTCCTATAAGTTTGTGTGAAATGTGTTTTAATGTGAAAGTAATGGAAAATAAATTTAAGCAAAGAAACATGGAACTATAACTGCCACCCTATGTGGAGTTGGCCTAGTGAGGGAGTTATCTTACATGTTTGGCATCATGAAAGGATGAAATGCATGTTGATGAGGGAGATAGTTGTATAATGTTGGTAGGATAAGATTTATTTAAATTAGATATAGGTAGATATCTTCAATAAAGACAACAAAATATCAAGACTTGAAGAAGAACTGCCTGTGTTGCAGAATTTTGTATGATTGTTGTATGAGTAATAAGACCAATGAAGGAAATAATGCTTTAGAAATAATTTGTGAACTTACATAAGATTCATGTAATGTTATAAATCTTAAATTTTTTATTTCTTTTCATAGAGTGGGTTCACATAAGCATTTTCCAGATTAAAATGAGTTCATCTACAACACAGTCCAATTAGAGGTAACCCTGTTTTGACACAGTCTAAGGAAAAAAATTAAAGACATATTTTTGAGGTTATTTCAAGTGTTTGAATGTTAAAGGTATAGTATAAAGTCTCTATTTGATATAAGTGATCCTTGTATTCTTATAATACACTCAAATCTCAATACTAAATAATAATCTTCATATCAATTGACATAGTCCTAGATAAACTTTCAAAATTTTGTAAATGTGTATATTGGAGATTGGTATTGATTGTTCAAGGATTAAAAATGATGGGAGAAGTTTAAATAGGGAATAGAAGACCATAAAAAGTCATCAGGCCCATTTATAAGTGATTCAAATTAAAAATAATCCCTTTTGATTACTCTTGGGCACCTATAGGCTTGTGCAAACCTAGGCTAGGGTTTTCAACATGCAACTGGAATAAATTTTGTTTCAACTTGTCAAAATTATTTAAACTTGGTAATATAATGTGTTTTGATAATATATAGAATATTTTTGTGGTTTTTATTTGGTACTTGACCATACAGTATGGTAATTAAGACTGTGTCATGGAATTAACTTTATAGAGGCTTAATTGCCAGAAAGGCTTGGAAAATTAGAGGGCTTCCCTTGAGATTTGTGACCTAAAAATTTGTGTGAAGGTATAAGGTGATAAAGGGTATTTATCAATGGTATTATTTAATCTTGAACCCCTATATTATGTTAAAACCAATAAGCTTTATGCTAAAATAGGGCTACTAGAGTCTAGGCCTTAAAGATGAAAGAGTGGATTGTTTGAGAGTTCTAGCTTGGAGATTGATGCAGGAGCATCTACGGGTGCATAGTCTATTTAATTTGTCTTAAGTATATTGAATGATTTTTCCTACAAAAATTTGTAAGTCAAATTGTAATTTGTTAAAAAATGATATTTTGGGCAAGATAAGCCATGACACCTTATCACCATATGGAATAAGGCGAGTCAAAACATAATTAGTGTGTATTAGTTGTTAATGGAAGGATTCTTCAGATTGAAGGATATTGTTGAGTCACTTTAGGAGGCTGTTGAAGCTGTTGAGAAATTCTAGGAAGACTTTCTAAGCATAGTCAAGACAAGTATAGTTTGGAGAATTCATTAAAAAAAGACAGAGGGACGAAGAAGAGGAGATAGAGAGCGGGAGGATCTCCTTTAGGGAGAGGAAGAGTCACGAAGGCCATTCGACCTATATTATCTTGTTTTGACCATGGTGGCATAGGCGGGAAAGGTGTGGAGGTTTTGAGGAAAGGATGTGCCTTGGAGAAGCTGTGCAAGTGCAGAGAGGACATTCACTGTGCACTGGAAGAAGGCTACCTTTGCAAAGAGGGACGAGTATGGAAAAAGAGCTAAAGGAATGCGAAAGACTGTCTGTAGACAAAGATTTGAGTATAAAATACAAATGTTTGGTCTGTGTTGCATGACCAATCGTGTGAATCGATGAACCTGTGAAGGGCATGAATGTTCTTCCATTTTTAATATGGCATTTTGGGCGATGGAAAGAGTTCATCATTGGAGTGCGAGCTGAGCTGAGGTGAACCCTGTTTTGACTAGAGTTGATCCTGTGGAAAGGTCAAAGCAAGAGGGAGACATGGTTTGAAGGCTTAGGAAGCCTTAGTGAAGAAAGAGGCCTAGAATGGGCACCAAAAGAGCTTGGTTTTTCTTGTTCTGATATGGCATGACAAGCATTGAAGGAACATGTGTTTGGTTTGCTTATGGAGGAGGCATCTTTTCTATTATCCGGATCGTTGTTTTGTTGGTCCAAGTAACCAAGCCGTGAAGGATGCATGGGATATTAGATGAGGTTCGAAGCCCAAAGTTGCGCCCTTTTCATTCCTTCCAACTGTCAAAGGCCATTGATGAGGCACACATGAAGATACAAGTGAGGGCATGTTGAGGCTGAACTAAGCCTATGGAGATATACGGTTTTCCAAATACCACACTTGGTGAGAATTGTTTGCAGGTTTTGGTGAAATGAAGTTGTGCAGTATGAAGTGGATGGATATGGTAAATCCGTAGTCTCGAATAAGGATCTTTAGATTAGAATAAGGATGAAGGCCGAGCTTGTGGCATGGAGGTATGTGTCTGTTTGGTAGGCTGAGCCGAGCCTATAAGGTAAAAATACCGAGTCTATATTATTCATTCACTCATTCTGTGAAGATCGATTGGCCTATGGTATAAAATATATATCATGCAGGGTATTTGCACAGTACTAAATAATGCATAGTCACGAATATGGTAAATACGTGGCATTGCTTTGTCAAAAAAGAAAATTCTCAGCATCTTCATTAAGGATACCAACTACAGGGATCGAACATAGACGCTGGCTGTATGCATCATTTTTGGTATCAGAGCTTGAAGCTCTTGGGATTTGGTAATTGATCATGTTTGCTAATAAGTTGCTACAGGATTGAGAAAAGGATCAACAGGACAAAGTGCTAGAAGACCTTGTGGAGGAAAGGTATGAGTAACCGTTGATATTTGATATGAGTTTATTGTGTTTGAGAAGCAAACAGGTGAAAAGGAATTCTTAAAGCCATTGAGGCTTGACAAGAGAGAAGAGAAGCTTGGAAAGCTCAAAAGTAAGGGAGCAAGTGAATGCTCAAGAGGAAGATCCAAAGCAAGGTAAGCTTGGATTTGTGAAATTATTGATATTTGGTTAAAGTAGTGTCATATTGCAGACCATTGACTTAGTGTGAAGCTCAATAAAGCCATTAAGGGGGATCAAAAGACTAGGATACAAAAGGCCTAGGTGAGATCAAGGAGATTGTCAAAAGACCAGTCAAGGAGAAAGGCTTGGGTGAGACAAGTGGACCTACAGGGATCAAGAGACCAAGGTGGAAAAGACTTGGGTGAAGATCTCAGAAATGGAAGTACTATTGAAGGCACTATAGAGCAGAAAGGTACATGAGGGCACCAAGAAGAAAACAAGCATCCAAAAGAAGAAAGGTATGACTAGTATTGAAATTGATAAAGAGATTGATAGTTTGAAAAGAGATTTAGCTAAGTTTGCAGATAGATATGAGTCTTGGATGCAGATGGACAAGCAAGCATGGGTATGGCCAATGAGGAAGAGAATGAAGTGGCCAATAGATCTCCTAATGAAGAGGAGAAGGCAAAATGAGATTGCCAAGAAGAGAGAAGCCCATAGAGGCTTGAAGAAGATAAGAAGATTGCCAAGAGAGCAACAAAAAGAGAAAGAGATTGTGAAAAATGTTCTCATTGTGGAGAATAAGAGAAAAGAAGAAAGAAAAGATAAAGTGTCTAGAAGAGCACTTGAAAATATAAGAGTGTTGGTGAAGAGAACACTCATAGAGACCTTGTGGTCTCTTATTTTTATATCTAATGTTGTCTTTGCATGGGTAATTGCAGGTATGAGCAACCTTATGAAGGTCAAAAGAAAGGCCTTGAAGAATGAAGAGATTTGTGCAAGAAGAGACACCAAGTGCACAAGTGAATGTGCAAGAAAGAGAAGAGAGTTTGTTGTTGATAAAGAAGAAGAGATGCATTGGTTAATGCATGAGGGAGGTGTTGAGGAGCCCCTACAAGCAAGAGAAGAGATGGAAGATGAGGATGACTTCCATGATGCCATTGAATGCCAAGAAGAGGAAAGAGAGCAGTCAAGTATAAGGGAAGAAGAAAGTATAAACAATCAAGAAGCTATGCAAGTCAAAGAACTAATGGAGCAGCCAGATGAGGTAAAGGTGAATTCAAAAATTGATTTTTATTATAAGCATGAAACTATTGATATGCATTTTAGAGAAGCAAAGAGAAAGGTGGAGTTTCCAATTAACCATGGATATGTGATGCCTAAATGGTGGAAGAAGCAAACTCCTAAGCAACAAGAAGTGTTGGTACAAGAGCATGGATGTAGGATGCCTACATGGTTTGAGAAGAAAAATATAAAGAAGGACATAAAGCTCAATCAAAATGAAGACTCAAGCAAGAAGCAAATACAAAGCATGAAGGAAGAGGTAGAATGCAAAGTGAGCAAGGCCAGCTATCAAACAAGACAACATGAAGATGTCAAAGAGTAGAAATTGATTGGTGAATTGAACAAGTGTCATCCTAAAGCTACGAAGAAGGTATGGATGGCTAAAGGTGAGAAAGAAAACTTCTCGAAGAATAATGAAGTAGAGCATGAGGATACAAAGATGAAAGGTAAGTCAATTGCTTGCAATGAATGGGATAATGATGTTTTTGAATCATTTAATGATCTTTTTATGGAAAATGAGGTATGGAAATTGTCTATGAGGACTAATATTCAGCAAGGAGAGAGTTCCAAATGGATGGATGATGAGGAAAGAGGAGAGTATGCAGAAAAGCAATGCCTCATTGAAAACAAAGAACAAACAAGATGGCTTCAAGTAGAGATTGAAAAGAGTAAGGAGACATAAGGTAATGGTGTTTCAATTGCTTTTGATAAATGTACTAATGAAGAAGTTGGTTTATGTGAAGACAAGCTAAGAAAGGATGAGATGAAGAGTAAGGCTAGTAAAGGACAAGTAATCCTTGTGAGTGATAAGCCCAAGTTTGATGAAGTGAATGGGGAAATAGATGAAAGCTCACTAAAGGAAGAAATGAGAATGTTGGAATAGCTCTTTAGTTCTTCAAGAGAGCTACATACAGGCACAAACCATGATGAGAACACCATTGGTGAGAGTGAAGCAAGAAAAGAGGCAAAGGTAGTTTTGGCCAAAGAGCAGAAGAGTGGAGGCAGCCAAGAGACTTTATGGTCTCAAGTTTTTACTTCTAACATTGCCTTTGATGTTTTGAATGCAGATGTTAAAGTTGTGGATATGAATGAAGTCCATAGTTCAATGGACAAATTTTTGAACCAAGAAGATCAAGAAGATCTTGAAGACATGTATGAGAATGAAGCATGGAGACGGGACATAATAGTTGAAAAGGAGATGAGGAGAAGAACATATCAGAAAAGGAAGAAAAGCAAAATGAAAATCAAAGACTATCAAAGACAAGCATTGGTATTGGTAACAAGACCTTGGGATCCAGGGATAGAGTGAAGACTAAAACATTGAGGAGACATCTCATTTGAACTAAGGTTCAAATTGTTTCTAGAGGGAGAGTATGATGCAGGAGCATCTACGGGTGCATAGTCTATTTCATTTGTCTTAAGTATATTGAATGAGTTTTCCTACAAAAAGTTGTAATTCAAATTGTAATTTGTTAAAAAATGATATTTTGGGCAAAATAAGCCATGACACCTTATCAACATATGGAATAAGGTGATTCAAACATAATTAGTGTGTATTAGTTTTTAGTGGAAGGATTCTTCGGATTGAAGGATATTGTTGAGTCACTTTAGGAGGCTATTGAAGCTGTTGAGAAATTCTAGGAAGACTTTCTAAGCATAGTCAGGACAAGTATAGTTTGAAGAATTCATTAAAAAAGACAGAGGGACGAAGAAGAGGAGATAGAGAGCAGGAGGATCTCCTTTAGGGAGAGGAAGAGTCACGAAGGCCATTCGGCCTGTATTATCTTGTTTTGACTGTGGTGGCATAGGCGGGAAAGGTGTGGAGGTTTTAAGGAAAGGATGCGCCTTGGAGAAGCTGTGCAAGTGCAGAGAGGACATTCACTACGTACCAAAAGAAGGATACCTTTTCAAAGAGGGACGAGTATGGAAAAAGAGCTAAAGGAATGCGAAAGACTATCTGTAGACAAAGATCTGAGTATAAAATACAAATGTTTGGTCTGTGTTGCATGACCAATCATGTGAATCGATGAACCTGTGAAGGGCATGGATGTTCTTCCATTTTCAGTATGGCATTTTGGGCGATGGAAGGAGTTCATCATTGGAGTGTGAGCTGAGCTGAGGTGAACCCTGTTTTGACCAGAGTCGATCCTGTGGAAAGGTCAAAGCAAGAGGGAGATGCGGTTAGAAGGCTTGGGAAGCTTTAGTGAAGAAAGAGGCCCAGAATGGGCACCAAAAGAGCTTGGTTTTTCCCATTTTGATATGGCATGACAAGTATTGAAGGAACCTGTGTTTGGTTCACTTATGGAGGAGGCATCTTTTCTATTATCTGGATCATTGTTTTGTTGGTCCAAATAACCAAGCCGTGAAGGATGCATGGGATATTAGATGAGGTTCGAAGCCCAAATTTATGCCCTTTTCATTCCTTTCAACTATCAAAGGCCGTTGACTAGGCACACAGGAAGATACAAGTGAGGGCATGCTGAGGCCGAACTAATCCTATGGAGATATATGGTTTTCCAAATACCACACTTGGTGAGAATTATTTGTAGGTTTTGGTGAAATGAAGTTGTGTAGTATGAAGTGGACGGATATGGTAAATCTGTAGTCTCGAATAAGGATCTTTAGATTAGAATAAGGACGAAGGCCGAGCTTGTGGCGTGGAGGTATGTGTCCATTTGGTAGGCTGAGCCGAGCCTATAAGGTAAAAAGTCCGAGTCTATATTATTCATTCACTCATTCTATGAAGATCGATTGGCCTATGGTATAAAATATATATCATGCAGGTTATCTGCACAATACTAAATAATTCATAGTCACGAATATGGTAAATACGTGGCATTGCTTTGTCAAAAAATAAAATTCTCAGCATCTTCATTGAGGATACCAGCTACAGGGATCAAACATAGACACTGGATGTATGCATCAGAGATTGAGTATTATGGCTGGATGTGTAAGGGAGATAAAATAGTAAGGTGGATGTTCATATGATCTCTGGTGTAGAGATAAAAACCTTGAAATGATGCATTATGTTTTTAGGTCTATGAACCTATATGAGGATGGGCAAGCTTGAAGCAAGAACATATAGTGAAGTATTGGAAGTTATGCATGAGAGGATTGTATTTGTACTAAGGATGATAGAGTACATAGGGATATGAAGGATGATATATCTTATATATAGAGAAGATAAATATGTGTGCAAGGAGGATTATGAGTCTAATGAAGGTAAGAGCGATCAAGGGTGTCAAAGAAAGGAGTAGAGTATATATTACAATCAAGAAATTTAGAGATTAGATAAGGTAATAAGGCATATATTAGACCTAGGTAAATGAATGAGGTAAGTATAGGTATCCCACTACATCATTTGTACATTTATTACAAAAATTCAACCTTTTAAATATTGTAAAGTAGTAGAATATAGTGATGGATGTAGTCCATAATCTAATGTTTTTCATCCCACCATAATACCTCCATCATAAACCATACCACTAGATATATTTCATACATATGAAGATGGGGAGTCAAAGGAAAGCTAATGAAAAACAACCAACTCCAAATACATTATTAAATCAAGAGACAATAAAGGACACATAAAATTATTCATACACACAATAAGAGAAGATACCATATCTTCCATTACTAATCAATTTAGAGAATCTCGATTAGATATTCATGAAAGAAGATGAAACTAATGATGATGAGAATAAATTTCCAACAAACATAGATGAGTATTTGTCTCATCTAAATTTTACACCCATTAGACCAAGAGAATATCAAGATGATTCGACCATGGTGAGAAATATTAAATTGGATAGGAAAGGCACCCCTTCTAAACACTCATAAGGATACAAATGATAACACTTGTTACAATATAAATTCATGACAAGACACTTCTATGATAAGTGCTCCATTGAGATAATACTTTATCAAATCCAACATGACTAGACCACAATAAGCATGCCACATTGCACAATATATAAAAGGTGAATACATAATGTTTGTGATAGATTCAGTAAATAATGTAGAATCGATGGTTATATAAACACCTATCAAATTATAGATAACTAGTACACAATATAAAGCAAGCATTAAATTACATGTGTTACTTGACAAGCATTTGATTTCTGTATCTACCACTTGACATAGAGCTAAGGATAGTTTATCACGACCAAAAGGGAGATGATATTATTGTTATCATATAATAATTAGACATGGAACATGTAATTTTTGGGCATTATGATAATATATTTATAATCTTAAATAATAAGGCATGATTATAGTAATATAGTCACAAACCAACCATACTAGCATATGATTAATATAGTCTTCCAGAGGATGAAGTTTACATGATTACCAAAATCTCATCAATAAAATTTTTAGATGCCACTTGAGTGTAATCTCATCTCTACCTTCATAAAAGGAAGTCGGTATTAATAGGCCACCATCTAAGAGGTTCAACATTAATGCATTTTATGATTATCATAGACACACGAAACACTTTATAAACAAATAATTTAACCCTAAAATGAAATATGTTGTATGTTTTCATTTTAAGCTTAGGGTTAAGAATATAAAAATGTAATGACACTAGGGTGATAATTAGATGTATGATAAACCAATTGAATGCTAAACTCAGATATAAACATACACTAAATTTATTATGCTAAGATAGTCTAAATATGGAAAGTACAACTAGGCTAGATATAAAAATGACAAAGAAGATAAGTACTTATCTTGTTATGATGCTAATGTAGTTATAGATTTAGAATAGGCTAAAATCAAGTGAGAAGATAGTTATACAATAATTTTTAGATTCTAGATCTGGTACCTCTGGCTATTTGGATAGTTGTATTAGCCCTAGATGTTTGTATCGACATTACTGTCTATGTCTGATAATAGTGTCCTATACAAAAATATATGGTGAAACAAGATGTGACCACCTAGATGCTTATGGGTTTTACTTTGCCCTCACTCTTTGCATTTAGATCTAGTTCATGGACAATCACTCCTTGTGAATGGTAAAACCTTAACTTTCCATATTCAATGTGACCTTAGGAAAAAATGGGTTAATGGGAACATGGTGTTGAGCTAACTCCAATGACCCCATTGTTAAAGGGCACTACCTACATAGCCGATACTTTCGAAGAGGGCCTCAGACTCATGTAGTTCTCCCCTACATGTTGGCTTGTATGTGAATCATGTAATGCATGTAAATCAAATACAATAATGAACTAACTTGTAACTTAGAAAATTGAGCTCTTGGGATGCTCCTTTAGTACATTAGACTTGTAGATGTGCAATCCCTATGACTAGTTTGGAAATAGGAATAAATAGAAAAGTTTTGTTCAATTAAATTCTTTTTGAATTATATTTGGTTTGAATACTAGGTGAGGTAATGAATGAGGGTTGATATTATATTTATACCAATCCCTTTGGAGTAATATTTTGCATAAAATCACTTAGGCCGACCATTAAGATGGATTTTATTTGTAAATTGGATGAATTAAAGGCATTGTACACTTGTGTTAGGGTAGGAAAGTAATGTTAACACTACTATTTATCTTGGACATTAGTGTTATATAGTAATAAAATAGGTACATGCTTAAAACATGCAAAGGTGTAAGATATATGCATTTTAAGCATTCTGGGCAAGATAGAATGTCTATGCCATCAATATAAGACTGGTTAGACTAAGATATAGGATAAATGGCATACAATAGAGTAGATGTGAAGATTTTTGAAGTAAGGAGAGTGTATAACTAAGAGGAACAACCAAAGTCTAAGTTTTCCAAGTGTACAAGATTGAGGTGCTACCTAATCACAAAATATCATATACATTTCCCCCCCTTAATCTATTAATGAAATTTATAGTTTAAAAGAAAGGATAAGTACTTGGGTGTATATTCACACCTTGTCTTTGCTTGAGTTGAATTTGAGCACTTTTGCTAGTGACTAACTTGAAACCAAAAGCATGTTACATTGTAAAATTAGTGCATATAATATGGGTTAAAAGTACTTGAAATATTTGAGATTAAAGAGTAAGGTTTTGGAGTACACCTATGTGTCAATGTAACTACCTTACCTATCGACAAATTATTTTAAAAAATATATTTCATTATAAGCCTCTGAAATTGAGATTAGGATAAATATAGATAAATATTTAAAGTGCATATATCTAGAGAGAGAGAGAGAGAGAGAGAGAGAGAGAGAGAGAGAGAGAGAGAGAGAGAGAGAGAGAGAGAGAGAGAGAGAGAGAGAGAGAGAGAGAGAGAGAGAGAGAGAGAGAGAGAGAGAGATGCCCCCAACTTTAGAGCAAAAGTGAGTTACCACCTAGTAGTTAAGATTAGCTCAAATATGTAACCCAATGATACTTATAACTTGGTGAGGCTAGATGATCCAATCTAACCTAAAAACTTGGAAAGATTGAGTGATTTGATTACCTCAACCATGCCAAAGGTAAACCAACTACTATAGTATATTAGCTTAATATGGTCCATAAAAGTCCATGGGGTGTCAATACATGCAATGGTTTTCAAATCTAAATCTGATTTAGATTTTGTAATATTAGTCACATGTTACATAACATATCCACCTTATATATGTCTCATTTTGAAATTGTGTATAACAATGGTACCAATGTATAAACTTTTGCCACAACTATGATCTTGATCTATAATTGTGTGCTTTGGCCAATTTGGATAACTGTGTAAGTGTGGAAGACTTGCTTCCAAAGCATGCCCCAACTATATATAGAGAAATACAAAAAAATATATAAGTACCAATGTGGAGGACATGTTTCCCAAAACATGCCTCCACTATAAATTGGAGATGTTGAATACATAATAGGTGTGGAGAACATGCTTTTCAAGTATGCCCCCACTAAATATATAAACTAATATACGTACTATATACTCAATAAATGTGGATAAAATGCTTCCCAAGCATGCCCCCATTGAATCTCAAAATTATGAATGTGTGGAAGCCATGCCCATATGATGTGTCCCTATTGAATTTAAAAAAAATATAAGTACCAAATACTGAATGAGTATGGAGAACATGCTTCCAAAGCATGCCCCCATTGAATTTGAGAACTATGCCAAGTGTGGATAACATGATTCCCAAACATTCCCCCACTAATATCTCCCTTTTAAGGTGAGGGGAAGATAGGAAATGGTAGTTACCTCACCTTAAAAGGATAATAGAATTGTATAATCTATGAACGTAACCATGTAGTAGATAGGACATGTATAGGTAAATGTAGTATTGAAGTGCATAGAACCAATGTGATCACATGTAGGCCTAAGATGCATGATAAATATCATGGCAATGTCTTGATAGTAATAATATAAACTCCATGATCAAATCAAACACACACACACAAAATCACTAAAAAGCAAGTCAAAAGGCAATGGTCCAATGAGACTACAAATAAGGGGTATGTTCAAATGCTACACAATCAAAGGGACATGACTTGGTAAAATGTACATAAAAACAAGAATGACATATTCAAATGTCTATATAATAAATAATGACAAATGCAAATGTCAATGAAAGCATACATAGGCACTTGCGTTGCAATAAAAGAATCATATTGAAATTCTTGAACAAGCAAGATAAGACCTTCAAAAAAGTGCATAAAGTAAAACATAATCAATCAACATAAACATGTCATAGTGGCCCATGATCCAATGTGTTAAAAAAGTATGTCAAGTGTATATAATATGAAATAAATTGTGTAAGATATAATCATGGATAATAGGCATGTGTAAGTACATATATAAGCTCAAACATAGTAATATAGAGTGATCATCAAATCATATACCTTGTGTGTATCAATATCAAAGAAGCGGATGCCCCCAATGTCCATATGACATAAGTAGAGGGAGAGCCCAACATCTAAAATAGGAGTGTATTATGTATTTATGTATGTCTATATCACACCCAATGTAGAAGTGTGACACATATGTGCATGTAGGAGTAACCGAGTATGTGGTCCATCAATATGGAAGTACCACATGGATGCCAAGGAGCCAATAGAATATGTAAGTGCTGAAATTGTTTTTGATTTTTTTGAATGTTTTTGATTTTTTTGGTATTTTTGGAGATAGGAAAGATCATCCTATGATGCCATCCAACTAATGGTCATAGATATTTCCCCACTATAAATCTAGTGTAATTCCCCATGTATGTAGCCATTAAGCATATATAGGTGTAATATCTATCATTATGGTGCTCCGTGCATGTTAAATAGGACTCTGTGGTCATGAAGCAATAATAGGAATAACTAGCATAAGGGTTTTTGGAATCCATCATTGAGTGCTTGTTTGTTTCTTTAGAGTATCAGTAAGAGGAACATGTGTAGGTGCTCTAGATATCTGAACATGTTTTGTAGTAGAGGATTGGGATTTTATGGAATCCACTGTATGTCTCTGATGTAATGGTCTCTCACATACCAACCACCCAGTAAAGAGGATTACCTCTTGCTTACCCTTTTGTGATGGATTAGCCTTAGTAGGCTTGATAGTGAATTATTTGGGTATAATTTTCTTTTCTCCAAGTGGATGCTCATATGAAATTCCAAAAATTATAATTACTCAATTGACATAAATGTATTTGACACACCCATGCACTGTATAAGGTACTACTCAAAGAGTGTGTATCCAAGATCTTCCCAATAACATATCAAAGATGCATGTAAAAGGGATAACTAAAAAGGTCGTATACACATGTGCAGGACCAACCTATAAAGACAACTTAGTCTTGCCAATAACCTTTTGGGAGGTCCCATCGAATGCTCTAATCAATTTGATTGAGGGGTGTAAATCATGATGAGTATAACCTAAGTACATAAGTAATGTCATGGTGCAAACATTTTCACTTTCACCATTATCAATCATAACACTGTGTATGGAATGTTTATCAAGGTATGATTGAATGAATAGGGAATTAATATTGGAGTCATCATCCTCAATTTCACTATCATCAAAAGAAATAGGTCTCTAAAAGATAGGAGATATATGTAACATGTATGCACCAATAATTCCATCTAGTGGGTGTCTATAATGTGATTGAATAAGATGTGAATTATATGCCATTTGGACTTCTAGTTCCTTTTTAGAATGGTCTTACAAAGGATTGTTAGATATTTTCAATTTATGGTGATCATTAGGTTGTGAACCTAATTTTTCTCAAGGATCCTCAAATGAAAGCTTTTATCATTGATAAGATCTTGGATCTTGTGATTCAAGGTAAAACATCTACTCTTAGAATGCCCTAGTCTTTGATGATAATCGTAATAAGCATTTACATCATATCCTTTGGGTAAAGGTCAACTCATATCAACCTCAATAGGATGAGGGAGAGATATAAGTTGACACTCTAGTAACCGTGGGAGTAATGAAGCTGAAGACTCAAGTAAATGTGTAAATTATCTCCTTAGTACATTAGATAAGACAAGGTGATTAGGCTGTTGTGTAACTGTGATGGTTGTTTATTTTTTAGGCTTAGGAGGTTATACCTTATAATTTATTTTAGTTAATTTTTTTGTACTAGATGTAAATGTAGTTGATGTTTTTGATACATAATTGAGCTTATTCAATGATATAAACTTCATTTCATGGTCCCATACAACATGGGATAAGTCATCTAAAGATTGAAACTTATTAAAGATAAAGGGCTCATGCAAAGGAACAAACAAACTTTGCTTGAATATATATTGTAACTCTTTGTCTACCATAAGATTGGTCATTTTGGCTAGCATTGTCTTATATCTAAAGACATATTCATTGATAGGTTCATTGGTTCCTTGTTTGATTTCAACAATTTGGGCATAAGAAACCTTTTCAAAAATGCTAATGGAAAAGTGTGCTCAAAACTAGTCTACAAGAGGTTTAAATGCTCTTATGGATTGGAGAGGTAGATCATGGAATCACCTCAAAGCAGAGTCCTTGAGACTTCTTGGGAATAATTTGGTCAAAACTTTATCATTGGAAGCATAGTCAAGGCATGCCACATAAAAGGTTTGAATATGTTGTTCACGATTACCCTTACCATCATAAAATGTGAACTTATGTGTAACAAATCTAGTTGGCAAAGGGTGCAAAGAGATTTTAAGTGTAAGAGGGTTATGCAACACATCTTATGAATCTATAGTATGAGGGGGATTTAAAAGCTTTTTGCTTAGTGTATGTAATCTTGTCTTCTAAGGTTTTTATAACTTGAAGGAATAATTAAACTGTAAGCCCAATGGGAGTTAGATTATCAAGTTGAGTAGTCACCAAAGGGGAAGAAAACACGTTTTGGGTAGTAATAGGCATTGAAATCGATATTTGTGTTGAAATAACAAGTAATTACATAACAAATGTATCAATAGTAGTTTTAAGGAACAAAGGTTTAAACATATAAACCATGCCTCCATTAGATGTATATAGTTGTATTTTATTCAAGGGGAGGGATGTGTCGACTAAAGTTTTTGAATTTTTGGATTCAAGTATAGTTTTTAAGATCTTATCAAGATCTTTAGGGTTTGTCAAATACGGTCATGAAATAAGGCAATTGCATGAACTTGATCATGGTCTACTTGTTCATTTTCATTTGTTTCCTAATTTTCATTATCAAAATCTTCTTCTCTGATAAACCTATCAACATTTTGTTCATTGTCCACATGGTTATCATCATGATCCAAGGTATGAGATCTCTCATTGGTTTGAGACATCTTAGAGGGTTGAAAGGGAAGCTCAATACATTTAATAGAAACACCCCCCAATCTAGGGCTATGTCTAGGTTACATGAAAAATAGTACAAATAGGAAATTAAAAGGTAAAAAAATCCAAAACCCTATCTAGTTTAAAACCCCAGGAATTAGAAAAAATTGCATTTACATATGTCAGGGTCACCAAATGTTTAACCCTTAAATGAAATATGTTATATGTTTTTACTTTAAGATTAAAGTTAAGAATATAGAAATGAAATGGCACAAGGGTGATAATTAGATATATAATAAGCCAATTAAATGCTAAAGTTAGATATAAACATACACTAAATTTATTATGCTTAGATACTCTAAAAATAGAAAGTATAACTAGGATAGATAGAGAAATTATAAAGAATAGTAATTAAATTATTATAATGATAACACAATTATGGATCTAGAATAGGCTGAAATTAGGTGGGAATATAGTTCTAGAATATTTTTTATATTTTGGATCTGGTGCCTTTAGCTATTTGGATAGTTGTATCAACCCTGGATGGTTGCATTGATGCTATGGTCTGAGTTTGATGATAGTGTCCTATATGGAATATCTAGTGAAATAGGATGAAACCACCTGGATGCTTTTGAGTTTTATTTCACCTTCACTTTGGTGCATTTAGATCTAGGTCATGGATATTTATTCCTTATGAAATGGTAAAACCCTAGCTTTCCATCTTCAATGTGACCTTGGGGAAAAATGGGTTAGTGTGCACATGGTATAGAGCTAACCCCAATGACCCCATTTTTAAAGGGTGATGCCTACATATCTAATACTATATAAGAAGGCCTCAGAATCATGTAGTTATCCCGTATGTGTTGGCTTGTGTGTGATTCAGGCAATGTGTGTAAAGCAAGTACAACAATGACCTAGCTTGTAACTTAGAAAATTGGGCTCTTGGGCTGCTCCTTTTATACTTTAGACATGTAGATGTGCAATGCCTATGATTAGTTTGAAAATAGGAGTAAATAGGGAAGCTTTACTCAATTTAATGATCTTTGGTTTGATAATGAATGATGTTTGATATTGTATTTATACCAATCCCTTTGGAGTAATAACTCACATAAAAACACTTAGGCTAACCATTAAGATACATTTTATTTATAAATTGGATGAATTTAGGGCACTGGACACTAGGTAGGACAATAATGTTGATGCTACTATCCATCCTAGACATTAGTGTCTATGGATTAGAAAAATAGGTATAGGCTTACAACTTACAAAGGTGTAAGATAAGTACATTTTAAGCATTCTAGGTAAGATAGAATGTCTGTGTCATCAATATAAGATTGGTTAGACTAAGAGATAGGCCAAGGGGTAAAATATAGAGTAGATGTGAGGATTATTGAAGCAATGAGAGTGTATAACTAAGAGGAATAACCAAGTTATGGATTTGTCAACTGTACAAGACTGAGGTGATACACAATCACAAAATATCATCTACACAAATGCTTTGGATTTAGTTATGAGATACAAGATCTAATTGATGACAATGATATCAATATTAAATTTTTTAATACACAATGAAATTTAAATGTTATTATGACTACTAAAAATACAAAACATATACATGATTAGGGTGATTATGATAGTGACAATGGATATTTTAAGACACATGACTATTTCTGTAATTTAGACATTTATCCTCATCGATGATGAATAAAGTACACACTAATTGATATATGATAAATACATGGATATAACTTTAATTAAATAATTTGTTAGCATGAACATAGCTCAAATTCATAGAAATCATAAAATACACAAAAAAATTCAAAAAATTAGCACGTATGCATGACATACTTTGTTAGTATAACCTATAATTTATAGGGCCTTAGGTATTACTGATATTCAATCCAAGAGGATTTGGTGTTGTTGGTGAATATAGTGGTGATGTCCTTACACCTATTATTTTTGGTGGAATTGATGGAGGTCCAAAAGGTGATGCAATCATTGGTGGTCCCATTCTAGCATTGGAGTCCCTTGCACAAGTGGCTCCCAAAGACTCTAGTAAGTGTTTAACTTTATTTTGTAAAACTTTTGATTTATAGTATATTCTCTTAATTATATGATATTGGTGATTTGTTTCTTCATTTTATTATGTAGTATCAACTTTTTGGATCAACATCATGGATGGTGTTATTCATGTAGTGACTCAAGATATTCAAGAGATATAAGGTCCTTTTAAGAACCTAACTAATGTTGTTGAGTACTATGCCCCTCTTTGGAGCTATTCATTAGTTTATGAGTCTCATTATTTTATAATAGATAGTTAAAATATGAGTTATAAGCTTAGATTCAATAGTTACAAGTTCATGAAGTTGGTTGAGCAATACCCACAATAACCCCTTATGTGATTTTTTCTTAGTCATAGTCAGATGTGATTAGACAAATGGCATATGAGAGTTTAGATGATAGGGAGGACTTAACATTTTCTAGGGGTTTCAGTTATATTAATTTGAGCCCTAGGATCTATAGTAGCCATAGTGTTAAATTAGATAGTTAGTTTAAGATTCCTCACCTAGTACGAGGGAAGAGCAGTACAATGGGAGCTCATTGAGTTAGGGCCTACGAGGAGGATAACGATGAGGATTCTCACCCATTTCAAAGGATATTATGAATTTTTACTTTGCTTTTTATGGGTTGTAGTACCCATACTTTTAAAACTATGCATTTATATTACTATTTGAGTGATATCTACATATTATAATGTTTTTGTATACATATTCATTATTTATGTTTTATATTCTAAGTTTCTAAGTTGATGTGACTCAAAACATGTGTTGTAATAATTTTGAATTTGTGTTTTATTTGCATTTTTTTAGTATAGAATGTATGTGATAAAATGAATGATTTTCCTTTGCAAGAAATGAATAATGGAAAGAAACACCCATGTGTTATGAGTCATGTGAAATTAAGTTGATAAAAGTAGGTAGGTTCCCTACCCCATTATATTATTTGTGATAGGGTATATACCATTGTAAATTTCAAGACATATATGTTAATTTGATTATGTATATGTGAAATTTAGAGATTGAAAGAAACAATAACAAACTAGTTCCTACTCTAAATCAAACACAACCTTAGATTGAGGAAGGAAAAATAAAAATAATACATGTACTTACCAAGTGAAGATCTCCCTTGTTGAATTAATTTTCTTGTGATTTGATGAATTACAGTTTCTCAAAGGATTGTGCAAGATTCCAACATCATGCATCTATGAAGAATGATTGCTTGATTGCAAATATGACAAATATTTTCTATATTTTTTCAAGATTCAGATCTATTATGTGAGGCTGAAAGATGAAATTGAATTTATATATTTTTGGATGGGAAGTTGAATGGCTAAGAATAATTTAATTTATTTGGAAAATTTGAGTTTGGATAGATGAGATTAACTCACTTGATCTAAGGTTGACATGATTTAATTTGCTTTAAAATTGATTTGATTGATTTTTTATTTACTTGATTTATTGGATGTGTAATCATAAATCAAGGAGTTGACTGATTGCATGGATTGATGAGTGAATAGGATTTATTTTTGATGAGGAGTCAACATGGAGTGATGATGTGGGTGAGGATAATTATTTATTTATTTATATTAATTATGTGTGCATGGAAGTAGTTATGAATTAATTAACTAATTAATAATGATTAATTGGTTACTTATTCATGAAGTGATGTAATGATATTAAATGGGGTTAGTTTGTTAACTTGGTTTAATTAATTAATTAATTAACATGGTGGTGTTAGTGTGAGTTAGTTAGGATGTATTGACGATGGAATTAGGGTGGTAAAATTAAGGTGTCTACATTTGCCCCTCTTTAAAGGGTGTTGTGACTAAAAAAAAAGCAATTGATTTTCAAAGAATGAAAAAAAGGGCACACGAAGATTCCCTTGGTGGTGTGTTGGGTATAAATATGCCCCCTCAAGAGGGTGTGTGGGGATGAAAGACACAAATGAGCTCTCGAAATGAGAAGAGGGTTTGAAATGCAATAATTAGGGATAAAATGGAGGGGTGAATAAATAGAAGGTGGTGAGTAAAATTGAAGGCATTTTCACCCTAAAAAGGTAGTAAATTGAGCTTTGACCTACGAGAGATGAAGAGTAAGAATGGATAGTTATAATTTATGTTTAGGATTAAATGTTTAAGAGTATTGATAAATCGATGATGAATGCTACTAATCTTTCACTAAATTCTATTTATTTGAGCAATCTGATATTTACTATAACATATTATAGGATACACTATGATATGGAGAACCATGATGGCATTATTGTAATATGAAATATTATTGACACATATGTAACAAATAAGAAAACACACACATAATAAACAATAACAAGGAATTAAAAAGAACACATGTAAACTATAAAAATAAGTACATCATTTTTTTCCCCTTATCAAGTTAAAAACTTAATATTCGGTGATTGATGATAATGATAGATTCTATTTGCCCCAAAAAATGATGTATGTGAGGGGGTTGGATTGGGAATGATATATTCCAATAAAGATGCAATGATTTGTTTAAAGTTGAACAAGGATTTTAATGGGATTAAGGATAAAACAAATGGTTTTTAAGGTTTTTGACCTTTCTATTTTTTTTTATAGATTTTTTTAATTTATTTTTGACCAAGGAAAAGGCTAAAAAAAAGGGAAAACCATTTCTAGCATTGTGGATGGAGGTGGTATTGGATGGAATGGTTGAGGCATTCAGGATGGGATCTCCAAGGACCACATTGCATAAGAACCTTGTGCCTAATCATCCATGAGCCATTTTGATGTTGCACTGTAGTGTAATCTGAAGATGATATGGTATACCAAGATCTTTCCAAAACATGTCTCAATGCTTCGTCTATGTCCTTATCAAGGTAACAATTGGGAAGAAGGATGGGCACGATGGTATGATTATAGGGATGGTTTAGGATGTCTAGGGTTTGTTGAAAAATAGTTGAGATTACTCTCAATAGGATTTTTTATCAATCACAAATATTTAATTTATTCAATGTAATTCATTATAATTTATAATATATTATTATCCTATAAAGAAGGGGTTAACACTAATATTCAATCCCACAAATATCTCTATCCTATCTCCTAAAAACTCTCTCCCAAGCTTATCTTCTAGTGAGTTTTTTTAGCTCACATATAACTCATTATGTGAGCACTAACATGATTTTTATAATATCCCCCCTTAGTGCTCACATGGGTAAAACTAGCCCCCCTCGCCTCCCCCCATGGAATTTTGACTTCATGGATGTCAAATTCAATTGAAAATACATCCATTACATTGAATATCATATTATTACATTGAAAATAGATGTATATAGAAGAGCATCATACAATTTTTATTAATAATTGTATTTATCATCTTATTTGAAACTTGTGACTTAAATTGGACTTGACTCTAAATGATGACACATTGACAAAATAAAAATAATATTAAGATTTAGAATTTTAAAAGTAATAAACATTTTTTATTTAAATTAATAAATAAACTAAATTAAACTCATAACAACATTAAAAATAAAATGTAAAACACATATTATCTAAACATAACATAAATAAAAAATAAATTAACAATAAACTAAAACTAATAAAAAACACATACCTAAAAATAAACTTATAAATGAAATATATTTAACTAAAAACATATTGATTATAACCTAAATATAAAAAATGAAAAAAAATCTTCAAAAAAAATTAAACATTAAGTAATAATTTTAATCATAGAAAAATTTCCTGCCTACCATCGGCTTGAGTCATTCAAGCACCTCTTTTGGTTTTGCCCTTAGGCCCATTCTGTTTGGAATTGGATTCTTAGTCTATTCTAATGCTATCACCCCAAACCTTTTTCGTAGCAAGTTGTCTTGTGGGGGGCTCAGCCAACTGACCAACTTCTATTGTTTTTTTATCAATAATGATGAATATTATTATCATTTTTATATTAAAGACAAGATTATTATTATTTCATCGATCTACATGTAGCTTCAAGCCAAAAAAGACAAGGTTGTGACCAAAGTCTGTTACCTCCAAGAGCTACTGGACCATTGGGGTAGTGTCCCCTACAATATGATTTAGGTGCCTCTTAATGGACCACCACCACCATTTCCCAAGAGGCATAGAAGTCAGTCACGTAGTTAGGGACATTTTCCCCCTCATTTTCATCTAGGGGTGGGGGTCATCATTCCTGTGTGGTATAACTAACACAATTCCCTCTTGAAAATGTTCTCATACTGACATTATTAATCAAGTGCAATTTGTTGATGGTTGGACTAATGATATGACCTTAGACCCCCTGGATGGTTGGTTGGATTTGGATTCTCTTACTATAGAGCCTTTTACTTGGGCATCTTTTCCACCCAAGGATGATCCTCTACCTCCTCCCTTAGGTGATATAATGTGTGATTAATTTATGTGTTTTAGTTTGAGTGCTGTGTTGTCCAATTTTTTTATTTCCTAATTTTTTTCCTGTGTTGAGCTAGTTTTTTTCCTCTAACAAGGAGTTTGAGCTGTGAATACCAACTAGCTACTTTTCTATGTAACCTTCTTGTATTATTATTATTTTTTGTATGATATATGATATCATGAAGTGTTCCAATAATAAACTTAAACACAAATTAAAAATGATACTAAAATAATAATAAAAACAAAACTTAAAAAGGATTAAACAACTTACCTTTAAGAAAAACCACAAATTACAAAAAAAAATACCACCAAACTTAATAAAAACCATGGGACTACTACCTAAACCTAAATCAAAACCATTCATAATAAATAAAACAAACTAAATTTAATACCACTAACACTGCAACCTAAGAATAGCCTAAATAACTAAATTAAAAATTATTACAAAACTATGGGTTATAGTGCATTTGGAGGGTGATGTTATTTGAAATAGGTTTAGTTTTTTCTAGGGTGGCATGAAGTAGGCAGGCTTCACAGGAAAAAAAATAAAGTCTTTCTAGGCAAACATTCTATGTTAAACAAAGTCAAACCAACATAATGTAGACTATCATATGTGTTATAGATCAGATGAGTTGATGCAATGGATAAGACCCTAGGTATGAGCTTAGGATTTGAATGGAGCTGAATGATCTTGCCATAACTATGAAGGACATATGAGTCATCATACCAAAAAATTTAGAGATTGGTCAATCCAATATTTTAAGAAAGTTTGTGGCCCACATAAGAGGGAAAAACACGTATAGATTTCAATCCTCAGGGTTGAGATACCACATATCGATTAATTTAGAGATCTTTAACTTTTTTGTGTTAAAAACTCATCGAACTCATGAGATCTAGGATCAAAAAATGGGAAAGATATCAGGACCTTTCAAATTCAAATTTTAATTTGATATGAACTCATTTTAATTATTAAATGTAGTGGGAAAGTCGATACATGTCATGATAGTGAATATGATGTAATGCCAAATTCTATCTAAGGTAAATCAATCTTCCACTAAACTTTAATCTGAGCAATGCTTTCTAAATGGAGATCTTATAACCTCAAAATAAATCTTCAAACCTTGATAAATATAGATCTAGAATATCTAAAAAGGAGTTGTGATTATACTCAAAAAATTATTTTTTCTTTGTTGTTCTTCTTTTACAATTCTTCTAATTTCTTATAAATCAAGAACACACCCAAAAATAAGAAAACTAATATATATATATATATATATATATATATATATATATATATATATATATATATATATATATATATATATATATATATATATATATATATATATAGGGTATGAAAACAATGGATAAGATGAAATGAAAACTATGGATAAATAGGATAACTTGGAAGAAGAGATGATAATGCAAGGGGATGGCATATGTCATCAAATGTGCATGTGGTATGCACTATAATTTATTGACATCATGCAAGCAGGGTGGATGGGCAAAAATGGCATTTACACGTGTGCTACACTGCATATCCACTAATCCATTATGAGTCTCAAAACAAATGCATGGAATGCAAACATATAGGTCTAAGAGAGCCTACTTTGATACTATTTTAAAGCTTTTGGATTCATAAGAGAAACATACAGGTAATAAAGTCATTTGAATGCAATCAAGTACTATTCATATTTTTACAATGTAATAAAATATTTTGACAATATATCTCATTTAGGCATGTGAAATAAATACAAAAAGTATAAATAAACTAGGGGATAAAGAGAGCATATCTTGTTTATTATTTTGTTCTAGACTATGGTAGTGATTAGGAATCATCCCAGGGCTGCCCTAAAGATCTCAACTTTGCTTCCTCTGTATTCTAACTATTTTTATCTTTCAGATAATTATGTTGACTAGGGATATTAATGTTAATGTTTATGTACAATATTGACACAAGTATCTAGTCAAGGATATGTACCGAAATGGTTCCAAATTTATATCAAGCTTGCACTGTGACCTGTATAACTATTTTACATCACTAGATGCATCTTCTTATGCACCAGATCTAGATAATAAGCAAACCTAGTTCCTTTATATTGTACCTCTTGTAGCCTGGTAAAAAGGTTTTAGTAACATGAGTTGAGCTATCTATAGAAACCTCATTTGTTTCTAAGTACTAACTATATATCCAATATTCCCAAGGGGCTTAAACTCACATGTAGTTCTCCCTCCTATGAATGTGCATGGAATTGTAACAATGTGACTATATTATCTTTATCTTAGTAACCCTTGGTACAAGTGATGTAATAATATATTTGACCTTTTGAATGCTTTATATATTTTATTTAGTGTTGTAGTGCAATTTGATAGCTTGAGATAAATAGTACTTTCTAATATAATAATTGCCTTATCAAATTGTTAGGTAGTATTAATTAAACTATAGCCTTTACATATATATATGAAACTTTCAAATTTGAATTAGAACCTCATGATGTGCAAAAATTTGACCATATGATGGGTGAAGAGGGTTAAAAAAAATGGTCACAAAGTGAAAGGTATGGAAAGGGATAAAAAGATAACGTTGAACAATTACATCGAAGCTAGAAACTAACATCGATGCTTGTGTCTACGATAAATGTAAGTGTTCAGGGGCCAAAAACATACATAAAATAAGCACAATAGGTATGGATACCTGACATACATTGGATGAAGATAAAAAACATATCACACAAGCCTAATGGGTAGGTAACTCAAGTGAAATAAGATGAAATCGAAGAGGTCTATGAGAGACTGTGTCGTTAGATGTTTAATTCTCAGTGAAAAGGTATATACATACAAAAAGACTATAAATATGTGTAATTATACCAAAATAGTGTCTACATTCACCTCCATTTTAATCTAGTAATGCAATAAAAATTGAAATTACTAATTTAAAGGAAAATAAAATGCATACTGTGGTACACACACCTTGTGCTCACTTGAGTTTTTATTTAATATGTTGTTTGAAAATTACCTGAAACCAATAATATGACACAAAGTAAATCAATCTGTATAATAAATATGTAATCAATAATAAAAATTATCATAAAAAAAGAACATGGATAAAATACACCTCTGTATGTGTTGTGTAACAAATGGTTTTGGAGTGATGGACCCTGTGTATGTGTTGTGATGCAAATGGTTTTGGAGTGCCATATTACATGTATGGAATACAATATATAATTATCTACAATATCACTTAAAATCTAGGTTTACGTCAAGAAGAGATACACTAACATTGACATTCAAACTACTATTTGCTACATAAGCTTCAACACCACAAAAAACCAATTCAATCACTACTCTTACGAAGTAAAGCAAAAAATATTAAGGATATATATATATATATAATACACCAATAACCTCTTCACTATGCAATTTTTGAAGGAAAGAGGAAATGAGTAAGATGAACCCTCAATCGATGGCCCTTAACACCCCAACAATCAGTCTGAATAAGAAGTAGTCTCTCGTGTAGATAAATTATTGCAATAAAATACTATGCAAGTTTAAGGGAATAATATATAAATGTATTTTATGATTCCATTAATAAATAAGAAAATCAAGGTTTTCAACAGATGAAATAGGGATTAAAAACACAGACAATAGTGAGCTCATGATAGTCCAGGGCATTAAGCCTGCCATTAGTGGCAGCCATCTGAGGGAAATAAGTAATTTTTTTGTTGCCATGTTAGGGAATCATGTAAACAAATAACCATTCATATAATCAAGTACTTGAGGGAGAAGCAAACATAAAAAAGGTTTAATTCTCTTCAACCACTAAACATACCTAACTAAGGGAAACAAATCAACAACAAAATAAGAAAAAAATAAGGTAGGTTGCTAGGGTTGTAAATACATAGTGAGTATTACCTGATGAAAAAAATAAGGTGGAGGGTTATGAAAGAGCATTGTGTGCCCTACCAGAACTTCCATATTTTGGATTATACCAATATAATGATATTACTTCACCAAATGAGAATAATAACAATAATAGATCACAATTATATGGAAATATAGCAAAAAAATGCCACTTCAAGGGGGCAACCTCCTAAATGCTTGCAATATGAAATGAATACTCTGATATGATGATGAACAACTAAACCTACCTCCTATTTAGAGTCTACCAATGCAATGGAAAACCCATAGGCTGACCTACTAAGCATATGAGTGCATAGAGAAATGTAAAATAATATGCAAATGGGTTATGCAAGACATAAGTTAGCTACATATATCCCTAGACATGCCAACAGTTAAGCATGTAACATGCCCATCCCCTTCAAAATAATGTTTTCCTCAATGTTGAAGAAATTATTGATGTTTTTTCATGAAGGCTTCATCCTCTTAAGTATCATATTCAGAAGGTAGATTCTTCCATTTGATCAGATATTCTATAATCACTCTAGACTGTAATTGCTTAGTGCATGTTTGAAGGATAGTTTTGGGATCAAGAATAGCCAAATATTCATACAATATTTGTTGTAGATCAGGATGGGTAGACTCCTTAGTTTGTTAAACATGAATAGAAAATAAGTGTGCCTCAAATCCTTTGGCACCCTTTTTTAGCATCTCAGTCATCTAATGTGAACTAACCACTTGTGGAGATTTAAATCTTAATCCCTATAGTTCCATTGGCTTGCCTTTAGAATGAAACTACATGAACAATTATTGGAAATTCATATCAATAGTGTGTAATATGGTGAGCCATTTTACTCCCAAAATAATGTTAGTTTTTCCCATAAGATTAACAAACATAGGAAAAACTAGTAGATAGTCTCCCATTGCTAACTTAATACTGTGGCATTTTCTAGAATAATTAATTGTACCGCCATCTGTAATTATGACCTAAAATTCTAGGGATAGGTAGATGAAATAATTCAACTGAGCAACCAAATTACTATTGATGAAATTGTGTGTACTTCTTACTTCAATAAACTCTGTGACATTTTGTTTCTTAAGGAAACCCAACACCTTAAGAGTCTGAGGAGTAGAAATACCTACAAGGGCATGGGAGGAGATAGTAGGTTGAGAATCTATAAATTCTTCCTTAGGTCCTTCAAAACCATCACCAGATGCCTCCTCATATTCTTTATCCTCTTTTGCCCCTTTGATTTAAAATGACTTTTTTTATCACATCGATGACCTTTATTCCATTTGTTGTCGCAACCATAACACAACCCTTTAACATGCTTCTCCTCAATTTATTGCAGTGTCAATCTAGTAGGTTGAGGCAATGATGGAGTTGGGGAGGTGTGTTACCAGATAGTAGTGAAAGGGTGATGTTTTCTCATTTATTTTTCTTGTGCTAAGCGTACCCTTGGTATAAATTTAGATATAGTTATGGGGTCAAACATGCGAATTTTCAATTGAATTCTATCTTTTAGTCCACCCAGAAAAAGGTTGGTTAAATTTGACTTAGTGATATCCTCTACACATAAGGATATATTATAAAACTAATGAATATAATCCTTCACCTATCCCTATTTGTCATAGTTTAGTTAATTGGCTAAAGTAGTTTTTAGAAATATTATCTCAATAGTGAGACATCAGTTTATCAGTGAATACTAACCATGTAACATGAGAACCAGTCTTCTTATTTTGAGCACACAACCAATGATACCAAATGAATGGATCTAGTTCTAGATATAAAGATTCCATAACCACCTTTTGAGATCTAAGATTTTGGTGCAGATCAAATAAATTTTCAATTTGAGTGATCCAAGTGAGTGGATCCTTATACTCAAACTTATGCAAGTCCAATTTTGGCAACAACAATTTCACCTCCGTTTTGGTGATGTTAGTGTTGAGAGGACTAGAATAAAAAAGTGGATGGTTGTTGAGTGGAAAATGAGATGAAATGGTAGCCAATTATGCCGTGATCTGTTACAATTGATTGTTCATGCCATTAAGCTCCCCTTATATTATTGACATTTGAGTTTGGACTTGCATGTCCTTCTACATTAGGCCATGTAGATTCGAGTGATTTTGAGAAATCATCTCTAAAGACATTATATCAGGGGCTATATACTCCATGTCATCCCTTAAAAGAATTTTATGAGTTTTTTCACTTTCCCCCACCTAGATAAGCCATTTCACAGGGCAACCTCCCAAATGCTTGTAATAAGAAATGAATACTCTGATATGATGATGAATAATTAACCCTACCTCCTATTTATAGTCTACCAAGGCCATGTACAACCCATAAGCTGACCTACTAAGCATATGAGTGCATAGATAAATTTGAAATAATATGCAAATGGGTTATGTAAGCCATAAGTTGGCTACATATATCCCTAGACACACCAAAAATTAAGGGCATATCAACCAACTAGTCCTCCATACACACCTAATAAATGCACATGAGTGTCCTTGTTATATAACTCCATTATTAAACAAATACAACTATGAGCAAATAAGAAATAATGAAGATGAAAAAACTTACATCTTTCCTCAAGCTCAAAATATATGTCTAAATGTTTCCAAAAATTGAGTTCCTTGCCTTTTTTTTTTCCTTTTTTTGTTATCTTTTCTCTATGTGTGTCTCCTCCAACTTTCCAAATTCAGCATATAAGTCCATCCAAACTTCCCAAAATAACTCTATTGAGAAAAATCAAGTTCATGGAGGATAATTTTGGCAACTTTACCATTACTCCACCATATTCCCATTCTCTCCTTATTCTCGGACTATGCAATAGGGTTTTAACCTAAACTATTTATTCATTCTCTATTTTATTTTCTTTCTTTTTTCATCTTTTTTTCCATTATTCTATTTTCTTCCTTCTAGCTTGATGTCAATGCCATTTATGGAAAACAAATATTTTATTTATTATTTTCCTTTTTAATCACTTAAAAAAAATTATATGGACTTGTAAATAATCATTTTCCACAACCATGTCAATGAGATCATGTGACCCCAAAGATAATACTTAGCACTATATGTGATTTATTATAAAGTGAAACATATTAAGTGGTAAAACCTTAGCACCAAATGGTTCCCTTCAATCAAGAAGTGTATAAAACCAAACCAACACCTTAAATATACTAACACTACAAAGTGTGAACAAAACATTTAAAATATTTAGGCCACAACAAGCAGTAAGTGCTGATAAAGACTACTTGCCATGGACGCAAGACATGTCCATCACTTATAACCAATCTTACGACCCTTAATGCATAGGATGTGCATCCGTATTTGATTTCCTTACTCAAAATCACAAGTGGCATCATGCCAATACCAATAATCTAACCAATCAATAATCAAATGAAACCACCCTAATATAGAGCCATGATAAAAGTAAACAAATAAGAATATATGCATGACAAGGGTATAACACAACAAAATGACCATAAAGCTAATTATGGAAAAATATTTCTTTCCCATTCCTCTATAACTATATATACTTATATTTTGTTGTGCCATTCACTCATCAAAATTATTCACCACCATATATAGTTCATCCCCATTGGACAATACTATTTGAAAATAGACAAATAAGCATTAGTAATAACTGAATGAAAAAGATGAAATATAAACTATAGTGCTATATAATTAACTAAAAGTAACACTTGTAAAAAAATCACTAAATCTAAATCACTGAAACCAATTAAATATAAATAATAAGCTATAAAAAAGTAATAAAAACATCAAGTCCAACCTAGAAAACAAGAAGTAGGTCTTTTTAAAATTGTGTTTAATGCACCTTATTTAGAGGCTTAAAATTGGGACATGAAATTTAAGACAAATTATATGAGGCAATAGGGGATAAAATTAATACTTCCTATTATAATTTTTATGCTTACCCATGGTGTTTTCTAGAAAATTATCTTAGAATTTTTGTTATTTATTAGGTGATATGAAGCATTTTTTAAGTTTATCTTGGAGTTCATATTAGTCCACATAAGCATGATAAAACTAATTAGGAAAGTGTTTTGAGTAGTTTAATGTAGAAATTAAATATATGGACCCATCATTGGTTATCATTGGTTAAATTTAGTTAGGAGAGTTTTTTTGATTAAATTTGTTGTAACCTCTATTCCTCTTTATTTGTTGTCTTCCATCCATGATCATTTTGGCATCATCAATAATTTTGAAAAAATTATCCACTATTTCTTGTGGAAAGGTGTTTGAGAATAAGAGAAGAAGAAATTCCACCTTATAAAGTGCTATGTTGTTTTTATTTGGGGTGGGGTGGGGTGGACTCAAAATGAGGCATATTTCACTTTTCAACAAAATTTATGGGGCCAAATTGATTTGGATGTGATCTATGAGAGTAATTCATTGCAAAGCAAAATTATGGTGAACATATATCTTAGAGGAAGTTCTCCCAAAAAATTCTAATGGCTTTGTTTTTTTGGATGATTATGTGCTCTACAATTTCTATTTTTAAAAGGGGGTTATCTTTATTTATGGGTGATGGTAAAAAAGTAGATAAGTGGATTGGTGATTCTAGAAATATGGGTGTGTGTAAAGTTATGATTTAAAAAGAAGAGTAAATCTCCATGGAAATCATACATTTAAAGAGTGGGGAGGATTATGATATTGGTGTAGAGGAGGAGATGAGATTATCTTTAAGTGTTTTAAAGCTGCTTAAAGAGAGAAACATCAAGCAAAGAGGTGTTCATTATTTGATTATGTGGGAAGCCTTTGAGAAATATGGAAAGTATCATGTGCAATAGGGTTACAACATGATTTTGTATATAAATTAAAACCAAATATTCAACAAGGAGAGTGTTTTGGGGAGGCTTTGGAGGGATAGATTAATTCAAAAAATTGATATGTCCATGTGGATCCTTTCTCAAAAGAAAATTTTGACTATTGAAAATTTGATCTGTTGGGGCATCCATGAACCTTCTATGTGTGTTTGTGTAAAAAGAATGGTGAATATAGGAAACATCTCTTCATTCAATGGGTATTTAATTTCCATTTATAGAACCATATCTAGCAAGTGATGGGATTTAGAATTGACATCACTAAGATAATATATTATTATTTCATGTTTATAACTAATTGATTAAAAAAGTATCCTTATAGTTTTAAAAGGAAGTTGGTGCTCCAATATTTATGGAAAATATTACCAAGAGTTATTTCTTGGCATATCTAAATAGCCAAAAATCTTGCTAATTCCAAAAAACTGTCAATCCTTTAAGCTCTTATGCCCATATTAAAATTTAGATAAAGACATTAATGAAAGTAAATAGAAGATTATCTTTAAAATAAATACTAATTTAGGTGATGGGTGTGCCAATATATGACCCAAAAATAGTGTAGAAAGGAAAACTGCCTAAATTGAATATTGGTTTTTATCATTTTGGCTTTGATGGATCTCCTAAGAACAACCTAAATGTTACGTGAGCTACTGTATTTATTTTTGATGAAAATCAAAAAGCTATATTGAAGTATGATGAAGGGCTAGGTAAAAATCAAATAATGTTGTTGAGTTTTTAGTTCTTTATAGAGGTCAAAAAATTGAAATTTCATAAGGAATAAAAATTATAAAATTTTATGGTGATCTTTTGTTGGTCATCAAGTCCATGAAAGGAATTTGGAAGGAAGTTTTTTTTTTTCTAGATACTATATTATAGGAAATTAAAAATTTATGAAACAAATTCCAAATCATTAGGTTTAAACATATTAGAAGAAAGCATATTCATGTAAAGTTAAATTAGAGGTTACTCATAATCAAGGGCCTTGAGTTTTAGTGTAGGGATAATTTGTATGTTATCTTGTAGACACTAAAATTTAATAAATAATTGATTGACAATGCTTGTGTTTGACATATTTACCTTGTTTATCCAACTGGCCATTTTGATAACCATTTATCTATATGAAAATCTTTAAATTATTGCAATTAATGAGAGCATTTTTCATACTTTATTTATTTATTTTTATTCATCTCTAATCAGTAGATAATTCACTATCACTCCACTTTGATAAGCTTTTGTCTGTTCTAGACAAGTGCATACTAGGTATACAAGGACACACTACACATATCCACTAATGCAGACTTATCTCCCATACTCTAATGGCTAGTTTTTCAAAATGACATGCTTCTTAATGACTTTCTTACACTTGATAGTAGGTTGATTATCGAAAATAATTCAAATATTCTCATATAATATCACATCAAGTGTCTCACTTGAAACCATTGGTTACTCTATTTAGAAATCTATTGAAAAAGAAATTTCAAAAGCATTTACCTATTTAGAAAAGAACCCTACTGTAATTCTACTATAATAATAAAATCATTGGCCAAGTTAACATTATTTTCTTACAAGTTAAAGACACCCTTTATCAATCATTGTAATCAAAATTTATAGTTATATCTATATGATATCCCCTAAAAGGATAACTACATTGGATTGAGGTCCACTTAGAATACATACTTAACACTCAATAAATAATTTTCTAAGGATAGTTCGACCATATCCCACATCCCTAATTTTTCCCCCTAAAAATATTATCTTGTTTATGTACTTGTGGAGGATAGAGTTTTAATTTTATAGGGGATCCATGCATTCAAATAGGCTCAACATAGAATTACACAGTTTTCATAAAGAGGTAAACCAACTCATATTTTTAGATCCAATGGATAATCAAAACCTACAAGGTTGCACTAGTGGACAATAACACACTACAACCTTGTCTGGATATTGTACACTTATCCCAGAATACAACAAAGCACTATTCTAAATCACACTACATTTTTAGATTTTTTGAAGTAGTTTCAGACAATCACAGTTAGCAAGTGAATAATGTAGTTTGAAGAAATCGGTTTTCAAGGACATCTCTCTAACCCTAACAAATATCTCTCTAACCCTAATCCTAGTTGTTATTTTTTAGTAATTTAAAACTTCTATAAATTCTCTATATCATTATATTTTTATAATAGGCTATATTATTTATCTTTTTAGATCATATTTCAAGTTTACATTGCTATAGATTTTAATTTATTTTCATAATTAATTCTAAGGGTAAACATTTTAGTGAACCCAATTTTAGAATAAAACATTACTTGTACTGTATGTTGCTTGTTGATTTTTGGAATAGGGTTTTAGTTTAATTTTTTAAATTCTTGACATTGAAAAATTACAGTCCTCAACCTTAGACATTATTCATAATATAATGATTCAATTTTTTTGACTTTGGAGTAATCCAACACTGAATTTTTTTGTCTTGTCAACTCAAATAAATATCAACACAAAGGCTCTTTCTTTTGAATTTGGGTTGAATTCTTTTGTATCCTATACATAAAAATATTTTACTTTGTCTTTTCCCTTTATTTTTACTTTTCTTTGCTTGAATTTGTTTTTTACCCATTAAAAATCTTTACTTACTTTCTTCATTCTATTATTACATTGTGTGCCTCTAAGGCATAGTGCTAGATTAAGTGGTACTCGTTTTTCATTTATGGAGCTCCATTGGTTTCTTTTAAAATAAAAAGTCTTGAAGAAAATGAATTTTACATTGAAACTAATAATGATATCACTAATGAGGAGCATGATAATGAGCAAGAAACACATCTTAATACAAGTGAGTTTAATGAAGTAGATCAATAGCAAATGAAAGAGTTATCTAATTTTTTTGAATGTATCCAAACATACCTCATAAGGTGAATAATATAATTCACATACTTATTGAATCTAAATCTGAGCATTAATATAATTTAGCCTCCTCATCCTCTCAACATTTCCATTTTGTGTTATAATGAACCCTACACTCAATGTTAGTACTTCTACCATTGAGCCTATTCATATTTTAGTACCTTTAGTCATTTCTACCCATTTCGATCTAGTATCATCTCATGATTTCCCTTAATTATCCATGCCTATTCCTACTCATGATAATTTCTCCCCTCGCATCACTACAACCAATACTTACCTTGAGAAAGCCCTCATCCTCTTGCAATCCAAGCTAGATAATATGAAGCAAAATGTTTCCCATGTTAGTCCTTCCTTAGATTCTAGTACCTTATTACATAACCCTGTGGCTCCTCAAATTGCATCCTACCCTCTCCCAGTTGGCTTGAAGGCTCCCAAGCTTCCTCTTTATGAAGGAAAAGGTGATCCTAAATAAATTTTGCTTGCTTTACATGTAGCTTATCTAGATTATGTAGATAATTATATATTGTTAACTAAGCTTTTTACACACAACATCAAAGATTAAGCTCTTAGATGGTTTTATGATATTCCTCTCTAATAAATTATAGATTTCAACCCTTTTGAAAATCAATTTTTGGCACATTTTTCTATCAATATTGGGGATAAATTATCCTATCCTCAAATTGCAAAGATCAAACAAGGTCCAAATGAGATACTTAGTGAGCATGTCTTAAGATACAAGACTATGCTTACCAAAACGTCAAATAAAATGGTAGATAGTGAGCTTCAAGACATTTTCACTCAAATCTTACTTACTCCACTTCAAGAGTCTATCATTTTTGATAAGTTTAAATCATTTGATGAGCTATATCATATAGTTAAGGAATGTGAGGTAAATTTGATTACATAAAACAAGCTTAAGTATAGCTATAATGTTCTTTCTACATCTATTATCAAGTTTCAAGGCAAACCCAATTACAAGAGCAAACCTAAGGAAAGAAAAAATGAGGCTAAATCTACATTTAATGTTATATCTCAACCACCACAAAAGCTACAATTACAAGCTCCACCAAGAAGTTAATTTTAAATGTTACTTCACTTCCTCATGTGATACTACAAAAGCTCATTGAATGTAATCTTATTATACTTCCTCCACCACTGAAAGTAGATTTATCTAGACCTCAATCTAGAATATTTAGTGGAAATGTATTTTGTGGTTATCATATATGTTTGGGACATTCCACTAATAGATGTATGAATCTTAATCACAAAATTTAACATATCATTGATGAGAACAAGAAAATGGGAACTCAAAGCTAAAAATGTAACAAGATCCTTTTCCTAATCATGGGACACAAGAAAATAAGAAAATTATGGAGTACATTATGTATATAATGTTCATCCTCCTCCTTCTTCATATGGACATCCCATTGATAACATTATTGGTATAACTACAAGCAAGTAAGCATCTCAACTATCTATTATATTTGATGACTATGAAATTATTTATGATGATTATGATAGACACAAATTATTCATGTACCTATTCATAGTGTTATGCTAGACAATGGATCAAATGAAAATGTATGCACTATAAAACTTTTACATTCTGTTGGATATACAAAAAAGGATATCCATCATACATCTAGAGTTGTGAAGGTATTTAATGGACATACCAAATACACTCTTAGACACATTATTTTGGCTTTGTAAGTGGGACATCTCATATTTACCACTTCTTTATTAGTGTTATCAAGCATGTGTATATGATATGTTATTATGAGGACCTTGGTTACAAAAAACTAGAGTAGTTTATTCTATAGTTCATATGTATTTAAAGTATAGTCATGATAATCAAATGGTTAAAATTTTAGGCCTTCAATATGAATATCCAATATAACCTATCATACTTCTATTCCACATTAGTTAGTTGGTACCATTATTGAACAAATTGGTAATGAACTAGTTTATACTACTATTAAAGATAATGATTCACATTCAAAGAGGTATACTCCAAATCAATTTTTACATTTATTCATGAACATGAGCATATTTCAGTTTCTTTACCTACTAATGAGAATGACAATAGTTTATTTTTTACATCCATTATTGAGCATAACATGATTTCACATGAACATGAACATTTGGAAAAGAAATGCAATATATATACTTTCACTTAGGGATACATTGTTAAAACGTATCCTCTCATGCATGAGGATACATGTTTAGATAGGTATATGAATAATGACTCAGAAGGTTACTCTAAAATATATGGTTCTTCTTTAGATTCAAAAACTTCTATAATTGGCACTACTTCTATAACACAAAAGATTACTCCTTATTATCAAGAGGCTGGATACACATATGAGCGTATTATTGATGAGATCATTGGTTGGACACATTATAACATTCCTTCCCATGCTCCTAGTTGGGAAGAGGACTTTTATTAGATTCTTTGCTTAGTAACTCTTGTACATAGGTTCTTTGTTAATCGTATTTTATTGCTTATTATTCTTCCCTCAATCCACACTTCTTCTAACCCTTGGATTTGTGTTTTCATTTTGGGTTACTTGCTCTCTTGTTTGCTTCAACCCCATTTAAACAACCATCTTACTAAGCTTTCAATATACATATATTTCATGGAAAATCATTTGTTTATTATTTCACATCTATGCATGCTGTAAGCTATCATATGTACTTTCATGCTCACATCTAAGTAATTTTCCATAAATTTACATGGCCATGCTTTCTATATTTATAACACTACATTTACATTGGGGGTATCTCACATGCTTTCCTCCTTACCATGCTTTGCTTCAGCACCTTATTGAGGGTTGTTCAAATCTTCCCCTCACTTCTACTTTTGAAACCATGTTTATTGATTATTTTTACTTTATCAATTTTTAAATTATGCATGCTTCTATTTTCAAATATGCAAAAATACAAAAACATTCATATATTCTAAAAACACCAAAAAATTGAGAATATTTGCAAAATATAAAAAATAATACCCATAGGCATCTTTTGATGTCTCTAGATATGTATTTTATTATGTAATCTATCTTTATATTTTAGTACATGTCATATTTTAAATACATAATGCTTCTTATAAGGTATATGATTATGCAACATGATAATTTTCACAGTGAAAAATAGTCTTCATACACTAAAAAAAAATTTCTAACCAAATTTTTTTATTTACAATCAATCTAGAAAAAGTCATAGTAGGAAGATAATGATGCACTATGCACCTATCCCCTATTGTGAATCTGTCCCTGTGTATCTTTGCTCTCTATTTTTGACTACAATAGAGTCATAAGGACTTCTTACATAGTTATTACACACAAAATAAAATTTACACTTATATATCAGTCAAGTTTTAAGTTAAGGCATACTTTTATAGGATTGTGATGCCAATCAAACCTTTCACCCAATAACTTTTCTTAGTTTTGGGCATCACATTGTTATATAAAAATCCCTTATAAGCTGTATTATACACAACCTATTTTCATTAATAAGGTATATATGAAAATACATGATTTAATCTTTTTCTCTATCTTCATATATATCCTAAAAAATATGCTACTTTATAAAATGAAACATAGAAACATATACTTAACCTATTCTAGCTTCATTTGTTGTATGTTATTGTCATATGCTTATTTTAGTTGCATAATATGATTCAAAATTTTTTGCTTATTGTATGCATCCCTTGGCCTTTTTTATGTTCAAAATACACCTTATTTGTATGACACAATCATGCCCTGTGTGTGTGGCCTTTGGACCTTCTATAATTTTATGACATTTTCATGTTTCTTATTTTAAGCCTTTGAGATCAATGTGTGACATTTATGCAAATTTTTACATTATTTGCGTCATCTTATATGTCCCTTGTATGTGGCCTCTAGGCCTTCTTGCATTACAATTGTGTGACTTTGCTTATATGTTTGTTATTTGGATACTATGATGCCATGATTATTATCATGTAGTACTATGTATCTATTTATCTATCTATGATGCCATGATACACATCATGCACATAATGCATATGTACTTCAATGCTTCAACTTTTGAACATATTATTTTTATAATACATATGTAATGATCAAAAGTTTTACATGCTTCACTTATTACTACAATGCTATATCAAAACTTACATGATGTAAATTAAATATATAAAATTTTCAAGTGCTTAAATATTACATATATAATATTTCAATATAAATTCATTATATGTAAATGTTATTCCATGCTTATCTATCTTTCAAAAATGCTCTCAATTTTTATTGTAAGACAAGTGATTTGTAGGCAATTCCCATCATCTCAAAAGTGGGCCATCAAAATGAGATTTTAAAAGCAATACATTTTTAGATATGACAATTTACAATGTGCAAAAAATAGAATTTTCAGATTATGTGGCATTGGATTGCTTATGTACTATACTCTTATGGCTGCTTGAGCACATACACACTTGTGTGAATATGGTTACAAGGCTTCAAATAGTTTTTAAAATATCCCATTTGAAACTTTATATAATATAGGGTACATGATAGGCATTCATGAATAAGCCATTACCTTTCAAAAATTATATTTTTATCTTTTTCAAAAATCAAGTTTCAAGTTTCAATTATTTACAGTTCAAATTTAGATCTGTCTATAGCAGTGCAGTTCATATTTTACAAGTGAACCACATTTAAGCTTAGTGATGCTCCATGTATTGGTTGTAATTTAACAAACCATATACTAGTTCCCACCTCTTTTCTTGTTCAATAAGTGGGTTTCATGAGAGCTTAGTGATGCTCAGTGTTTTGGTTGTACTTTAGTGAACCAATTTGTTACTTCCCATATCTTCACACATTACAAAGTACTCTATGAAGGTTGGATCATATATATTTTAAACTCAAACATCTACACTGATTCTTCAAATTGAGACTTGATCACTCTCAATTCAATACTTTTGTACATTCCTCAATAAGGAGACAAGCACATCTCCATTATAAAGATAAAGTGTGTATACACACTCATGTATCACAATTCCTTTACTTTAGTACTTTATACATTACTAGAATAAAATGGGGAAAATGTAGATACTAAAATTTAATCAATAAATGCTTGATAATTACTATGTTTATTGATCTTATAAAACTATTTGAGCAACTAGACTATCGATCATCAAAAAATAGACAATTGCCAATTATCATTCCAAAACTACCAGAGGTTTACCATCCCAACTTGCACATAGAATTTTATTGTCAAGTATTTATTTTGTTGGTGTGAATGGAAGTGCCTGAGATTGAGCCAAAACTTGCATGCCACCCAAAGACACCCCCTACATTGCACTCTACCCTTCCCCTTCAAGCTACCCAATGCCAAACACTAGACTAACTAGACTAGAAGATTCAGCTACCCACTACTCCCATTTACAAACCAAAGGAGGGCCATAAATTTACCTTTGTTGAAGCCCCAAAGGAGATATTTTAATACTTAAATATGCATTGGTAAACACCAAGCTGCTATCTAAACCTAAAAGTTTGGTAGTGGGTATTTGAGCAATGACAGCTCAGGGAGAGCCACCTTTTTCTTAGAGTCACCATCTTACTCAGTTGAACAAAAACCATCTAATTTTTCATTAACGCTAAGAACCTTAGCAAAACACTCTTCCAAGTTCTTAAAAATAATGATAGGATGAAATCAAGGCCATGCTTTCTATAAAAGGGCAATTCCTTAAATGGTCCAGAGTCAACCAATAACATCTCAGCAAGGAGGTTTAACCTATATTCTGGTCTAACAAAAAATTTAACTAGCTCTTTCACCATACCTTTGTTGGAAACTAGCATTAGAAGATTACTGGTGAAGAGAGCAGCCAATTTTGAATTAAATATCCAAAGTGTATTGATACTTATCTCTTCTACCCCAAATACTCACTCCACATATTTCAAATTGTCAAGCGAAGGTGCCCAAAAGATGTGCTATAGTCTACAAGTCGAGACCAACCCCATGAAACCCATATCTCTTTGAGGGATACTACCAAAAATAATTGGACATACTATGAATTTTTCCATGGATTTATCCATTTTCTTGGCTTCCACCTTTTTCCCACAAGATTTGAACCAAGAGATGCTTAAAACATGTTAACACCATAATCTTTCACCACGAATAGGTACCATGAAAGATATAGGTAGATCTCCCACACTACAAAAAAAGTGAGTTGATTCCCACACTATGAAATAAATGCCTTCATCATTAGATAGATCCCCTCCAATGTACCTACCATCCACAAACTATGTCAATAATTATAGATCAATATGAGCTATCCCATCTATGTCAAGCCACATTTCTTTATAATTGTCAATTCAAATGCCTTCTACTTGGTCAATCCCTAAATTGGCTAGAAAATCGGCTACCTCATTCACCTCAAGAAATCAATGCTCGCCTTTCCAATCCTTAAGGTGGTGAAGAAGATACCAAACTTTGACTAAGATATTATTAATGTTCCATACTTTGGTCTTATGATTCAAAAGAGCTTGAATCACCAATTGAGAATCCCCTTCAATTATCAAGAAATTTATGTCCCATTCCAATGCTAATTCCAAACCAACAATCAAAGCTTGAACCTTTGCTTCATTATTGGTACTATCCAAAAGCTTGACCGAGGTAACTCTGATCAAATAGCCACTACAATTTTTTAGCATGCATCTTGCCCCAAAAGCCCCAAGATTGCCTCTACAAGTGCCATCAAAATTGAATTTAAAAAAACTTGGAGGAGGAGGATCCAAACAAGTATCTAATCTAATTTTTATATTATTATACTTACATACTATCAAACTATTAATAGGGGAAAATTTAATCTACATATGAAGCTTAATGAGAGTGGGCCTCAGTCTATAATGTCCATTGAATGACCCATAGCCAAATCGCTCCAGTGTGATCTACATAGAACACATGCAAAAGTTTGACCCTTACCTCAAAGTGTCCCCATGGACACTTAAAAGTGTAGGTGATGTGCAAATTCCCCACTCCACACACCATAGGTAAGTCAAGGATTGAACTTGAGACCTAGGTGACCTAGGTTATTACTCCCATTCACTCAAGTTAAGCCTTGGGGGTGAAAAATTTAATCTACATTTTAAGCTTAACGAGGGTGGGCCTAGGTTCATAGTGTCTATCAAATTATACACAACTAAACTACCCCACTGTGATCCACATGTAACACATGGATAAGTTCAACCCCTACCTTAAGGTTCCCCCATGGCCAATTTAGAGTGTAGATGATGTGCAAATGCCCCACTTCACACACCATGAGTAAGTCAAGGATTGAACCTAAGACCTGGGTGACCTAGGCCATTTCTTGCATCCACTCAAGCTAACCTTTGGGGGCTAATCAAAAGATACTTTACTATCACTCTAGTTTCATAAATTATTATCTATTCTGTACAAGTGTGTACTAGGTAGATAGGGATGCACTCCATACCTGTCCACTAGTGCAAGCTTATCCCCCATGATCTAATAACATTTTTTTCAAAATGACATGCTTCTTAGTGAATTTATCACATGATAAAATTGGTTGGTGTTCATAAAAATTTCAAATATTCTATTATAAGAGTGTTGTTCCCAAAATTTGTCAATCATTTTTGGGACAACATATGAACTATTTTGGTCTTGCAGGCCAAAATTCTCTTTTCCCTTCTCAAAAATTGTTCTAAGTATTCAAATTCTCCATTATTCAAGCTTTTTCAGATTTCTACAGACTCTATAGGCTTATTTCTATGGACTCTGTAGGCTTATTTCTACAGACTCTGTAGATATCTTCTACGAACTCTTTAGGCTGGATTCTACAGCCTCTTTCAAAGCTCGAGAGATTTAGAGAAAAATATGGACTCTGTAGGTTGGTTTCTTGTTTCTATAGACTAGTTTCTATGGACTCCGCAGGTTCATTTCTACAGACTCTGTGAGTTCGTTTCTATGGACTTTGTAGAAAAGAAATAAGTTCTCAACACTTGGGCAATTTCAAGATTGGTTCAACGCCAAGGTTCAACCAAAAATAGCTTCGACATCAGCAATCTTCAAACAAAGGAATGAACCATTAAACCTTTAAACCTTGAACCAAAATGGTTCAATAGGTTTAAAGGTTCAACGGGTTCAAAGGTTTAATGTCATTAGCAAGCTTAATGAGTTAAGCGCTTCAGCAAGATTTCAAAGTTCAACCACTTCAGCAAGTTCAACGGCTTCAAAACACTTAACAAAAATAAGAAGGCTTGAACCGTTTAACCATTGAACCTTGAACCAAAATAGTTCAAAGGTTCAAAGGGTCCGACAGTTCAAAGGTTCAATGAGCGGTTGGTTCAACGCAGTCAATTGAATGAGCGAAACACAAGATTGAACCGTTAAACCAAAGTTGGTTCAATCGGTCGGTTCAAAGGAGTGCCCCAAAGCTCAAAGGACAAGTGCCCTTACGGAGGGCACTTAGGCAACAAAAGGACCTTTGCTTCTTTTTTGAAAGGCAATTTTAGAGGCTAAATAGCCCTTGCAGAGGGTAGGAAAGCACTTGGAAAGAAGGCTGAAAGGGTAAGTTTTCCTTCAGATTTGTTCAAGGCAAAAAGATACCCTTCGAAAAGATTTTCCATGTAAAAATGTTAAGGCAATTCCTTCAGACAAAAAGTCTGAAGGAATTCCTTTAGACTTTTGTCCGAAGGAATTTTCCCGAAGGGCAAGCCAACCGAAAGTAAGTAGGAAGATTTCCTTCAAACAAAATGTGTGAAGGAATTCCTTCAGACATTTTGTTCGAAGGAATTGAAGCTGAAAGACCCCAAAGACCACTTGAAGGCCACTTGAAGAACCTCGAAGGGCAGGTACCCTTGCGGGGGGCTTTCACCGACCGAAAAATGGGACTTTCTCAAGACCCTAAAGGGATTCCTACCCTTCGAGAAGGATCGAACAAGAAAACTGAAGGAATTTCCAAGGAGGGTGATGGGCCTGAAGATGTCAAGATCAAGCACCATGAACAAGCCGTTAGGATCCAGACATCCGGTGATGTCCCCGTAGCCATCAAATTTAGGGCAATAAACTAGCCATTAGCTTTCAAATGGTGATGGATGTGCGAACGTCAAATTTACAACAATGAAATAGCCATTGATCTTTAAAGGCTTGAGTGTAGACCCGAATGCATTTGAAGGCCTTACGGCCAAAAGGAAGAACCATTGAGAGAAGAACGCAAGGAGCCAACAGAAAGGGAAAAGATAGCCCCAGAGCTCAAATTGTAGTAGGAAAGAGGGAAAGACTAGAAATATCTATAGGAGTTATTTCCAGTAGGTGGAATAGTCCACCAAGTAGATATTTGAGCTTGTAAACATTAAAAGCACAGCCTAGTTTTCTCCCTTGGAGTAAAGGTGAAGTGGACAGCTACACAAACATTAGGAAAAGGACCAAATGACCCCAGCCTAGGAGAAGACATTTGAGATGAATTGACATGCCATAGTTAAGACAACTACCCTGTTCCAGCATGGCCCTCTTTAACAAAACTGAAAATGCATTGAAGGCATTGAATGCAACATGGGCTACTCCATGGAAAAAAGTGCTAAGCCTTTCTTGGCTACTATATATTGTATTCTCTTACTTTATGCAAAGGAGATATTTTTGGTTATAGAAGTAAAACTCCACCAAAATTGAAAGATGATTACTGAGACTTTGAGCTCAGATTGTTGATCATATTTCTTTGTTTGAATGAGAAAGTAGGTTAATTTTAGACTTTGTGCTGTTATAGCTTGTGTCATTTAGGGGGTTGTTCTTATGTCTATTTCCTAAATGTGTTCTTGACCATTTTAATGAAATAAGTAGAACTAGTGGAAGTAATCAGGAAGGTGTCCTGAAGCCAACTGTGGGAGACTTTGTGTTATTAAAATTGCCTTTAGTGTGTTTGTCTATTTTTTGTTTTTGTGTAAAGGACCTTGGGATGACTTTGTGCCCTCATTGTCCTTTTTATTTCACTCTTGGGTAGTTGAGGTGGAGACTTTGTGTTACATCTCAATCTGTTGGTTACTACGCCCCTAGTTACCAGTTACTTGTTACCTATCTAAAAGGATTCTTGTTATTAGCTGTAGGCCACTTCTGAAAGAAGAGAAGTGCCTCTTGTCATTTCACCAAGATTTCTCCTTTGTCTGTGAACATCATCTCTTAAAAAAGAGAGATGGATGGTGTTGTCCTACCCCTGAGTGTTATTTTTTGCATATATATATATAGTATATAGCTCCTCATATTTACAAGGAACCTCCCCTTGATGAGAGGAGAGATTTGTCCCCTTTTGATGTGGTAAACCTGCACACTTGGCTGACTAATCTCCCTATGATATGGTTGAAGAGACCTATTTTTCCCATCAGTTAGATGGTGACAAAATATTCATCCAATAGTTTTTGGTGACTCTGCTGGGGATGTTACATGCAATCTAAAGCCTTAAGTTTCAGATTGAAGCAGTTCCTAGCCTTATCCATTTTCATTTTCTATGTTAGGGACACAACCATTTTGTGTAATTTGAAGCATCAAGCTTTAGATTGAAACATCCCCTGTGTCTTATCTATTATCATTATAGCCTTATCCATTTCCATTATATACTTTGAGCTATAAAACTAGGGACATTGGAGATCGAGAGTTTCATTTCAAAAGTCATTTATCTGTTGGCTCCATGCCAACAATTTTTGGTGACTCCGCTGGGGAAGAACACGTAGTTTGTAGTTTCAAGCTTCAAGCTGAAGTAGGGCCAGTTCTTTCCCATTTTTATTCTACAATCTGGCAACTCCATGTTATACTAGAAGCCAGAGAGCCCAAGGTGTTATTGACCCTATTTTTGAGTTGGTGCAACAGGGCAATCTTGATTCGTTTCCTCCACAACTTCAAGCTCAATGAACTAGGAGTCTTCCTCCTACCAATACCAAGTCACCACTACAAGGCAAAGCTTCTTTTTTTGCTATTAGCAGAGCTTTGCCTATATATACTCCACCTAGATTTGTTATCCCTCTTTTTCATAATCAAATAATGGCAGCTCAAGGCCCCTAGGGTAACTCTTTTGGTCCACTCAATCTTACTCCACCTCTACATGAGCTACCACGTAGTTCAAGGAAGAATTTGCCTAAATTATTTGTTGATGGGAGAGTTCATCCTAATCAACACATTATAGCTTTCAACATAGCCTATGGTGTGATAGGCGTGGAGTATGAGGACGTGGTAGTCAGGCTATTTGTGGAGACATTGCAAGGTGCTGCTGCAGACTGGTTCTACCATCTACATGCTTGATCAGTGATTGACTAGGACAGTCTCAAAGCCAAGTTCAAAGTAAGGTTCAAGCTTGTAGAAGATGCACATGCCCTACTGGCCTAACTCACATAGATGAAGAAAGAACCTCATGACCCTATGAGGGATTTCATAGCAAAGTTTGACAAGATGAGGAACCAAATTCCTATAATTGCTTAGCCAACCTCTGAGAACCTTAAATGTTTCTTCATCAACTCATAGCTTTAAGAAGTGAGTTTTTTGCTGAGATGTGCTGGTCACATAAACCTTACTGCTACTTAGGACTTGGCTACTGAGGTGAAAGAAGACCTTATCTTGGTAGGAAAGATAAGGAGAGATCCTAACAGAGGAAAATCTTCTTCATCTTTTGAATATCCATCTACAAGCACCACAAATCAAATGGTGCAAAAGCTGGCAAATGAACTGCTAGCCTTGAAAAGACAAATGGCCCAAGGTATGTATGCTCCTCCTAATCAGGATATGCTAAAGAGGACATTTCAAAATCAATCATATCAAGGCAATGTTACCAAGAATCAAGGGCAAGCAAATTGTCTTCCCCCCATAGAGGAACCTTGCCCTCGAAGCACCTCCAACCAATTCAGTAGTTGAATATCTTGGAGAAAAATTAGATTTCTCCTTCTAACCTAAGTTGAACCTAAAAGATGATGATAATCTCTTCATAGAGGGAGAAGAAGAATTAGCTGGCGACTCCAACATTGGTTTCCTAAATTACCAGGATGAACCTAGAAGTGAAGGTAAAGTAGTTGATGGATCATACACTGTGTTCACCTGGTCTAAGAATCAGTCAGCCCAACAAGCTGATAAATAAAAAATAGAGGAGCAAGCTTAGCCTGTAATTTCAATTGCCAAGCAAGGAACTTCTCTACCTTTCTAGCCAAAGGACCCAGTGATTGCTAAAAAAGTAGGTACCCCAAACATTTTTGCACCTTCAACTTCAACTTCACAAATTAGTCCTCCCCCCTAAAAACCAAAAGGATTAACTCCCTTCCTCCGTTCCTAGTCCATTTCAGTCATTTGACATAATTGACTATACTAAGAAGACCATAATTCAAATGACTGAGTTTGAATATTTGCAATCCAACCCTGAGTAGTTGGATAGGTTGGTTGAGTGTGTGAAGAATAAAGTCGTCCCTGTATGACAAAATGTTAAGAAGGTAACTCATGATCCCCCAAGGAACATGCCCATCCCAAACAATCTTGTCATTACTCCTCCTACTACCCCTAGGAAAATAGAGCCTTTCTATGTTTCCCTATTGATAAACTGTCACAAGCTGAGCAACTACATCATAGATTTTGGTGCATCTGACAATGTCATGCTTGCCAAAGTGGTAGAATCCCTTGGTCTCACACTGACTAAAACATTTGAGAGATGTTTCTCTATGGAAAACAAACAAGTGCCGCTACTGGGACAAATCAAGGATGCCCAATTTACATTTATAGCATTCCCAGAAAAGAGAATCAAGATGACAGTCCCGGTGGCCGACGTCTTAGCATCATACGACATTCCTCTTGGGAAATTTTTTTGCAAGGATGTTGGAGGAGAATTAAGTATGGATCTGTCTGAGGCAAGGATCCTTGTCAAAGGCATCATGAAGAGGCTGCTCCCTTAAAAGGAGGGAAAATTTGTTGTCACTTAGATATCAATGCCTGAAGCCCAAATTCTATTTAAGTCTTTAGGCGGGGGTAATTATTTTTTGTCCACAGAGGATGTTCATGTTTTTGCAGATGAAAGTCCTGTAGTTGACAATCTAGGAATTGATTCAAATAAGACATCAAAAGAATTGGTAGGGAACAATATAGATGAAAAGAAATCTTCCCTCTTTAATGAAGAAAAATTTGATAGAAGATCAATTTTTGATGATGTTTGGATCCTAGAATTCGATGGCAGCAAATCTTCCAGCGGTGCTGAAGCCAAGATTGTGTTGATATCTCCTCAAAGAGATATTTTTTCTTCTTCCTACAAGTTGTAGTTTAGTGACACCAACAACACTACTGAGTATGAATCTTTGTTACTCAGGTTGAAGGCCGCTCAAGACAGAGGTGTTAAACTCCATGCCAAAGGAGATGCTAAATTGATGGTTTATCAGATGAGGTACCTATGTCAAACCAAGATCAAAAGATTGCGTCATTACCAAAATCTAGTATGGGATCAAATTGAAAGTTTTAAAGCTTTCAATATTTTTTTAGTGCCCAAAGAGCCTCATAATCATGCCAATTCATTAGCTGGTCCTGCAACCTTCATGGTTCCTCGCCTTGATTTCAAAGATAATAGGCACACTATCAAACTGGTCTTTTGACCAAGTGTGCCTGATAAAGCTAACCATTGGCAAGTGTTTGATGTTGATAATCAAATCATGTGCTAGACTGAACCAGAAGAATAACAAACTATGGTAGTGGACCATACTGTTACGCGCCAAAGTCAAAAAAAGGAACTCTTCACCAAGAGAGCAAAGATTTATGGTTTTTAGGTTGGAGACCACGTCTTTTCATGGGGCAAGAAGAGAGTACCAAAAGGAGTGCACGAAAAATGTGATTCCTAGTGGAGATTTCCATTCGTCCATCACCGATTCTAGGGACAAAATGGTTTCTTACTGGTTTATCAGGATGGAATGCCATTTTCATTGTCTCACAATGGGCAGCATCTGAAGCACTTCAATCCTTAAAGTATCAGATAAGATCATCTGTACATATGTATATTTGTATAGTCTTTAGTTCTATTTTGTGCTTTTCATTTTCATTTTTGTCACCTTTCTTTTTTGGGTAGCATGACTCCGTAGACCAATGGCATACTTGAAGGCACTGGAGATTCTAGTTTCTACTCCCCTCATCTGTTTCAAAATTTTAACTGAAGGAAGTTCCCCAACTGGAGCCAGCTGTTGTTCCCAAAATTTGTCACTCATTTTTGGGACAACATATGAACTATTTTGGTCCTATAGGCCAAAATTATCTTTTCCCTTCTCAAAAATTGTTTTGAGTATTCAAATTCTCCATTATTCAAGATTTTTTAGATTTCTATGGACTCTGAAGGCTTATTTCTATGGACTCTGCAGGCTTGTTTCTACGGACTCATTTCTACGGACTCTACAGGCTCATTTCTACAGACTCTACAAATATGTTTCTATGGATTCTGCAGGCTGGATTCTATGGGCTCTTTCAAAGCTTGAGAGACTTAGATAAAAATATGGACTCTACAAGTTGGTTTCTTATTTCTATGGAATAGTTACTACAGACTCCACAGGTTCATTTCTATGGACTCCGCAGGTTCATTTCTACAGAATTTGTAGGAAAGAAACAAGTTATAAACACTTAGGCAATTTCAAGATTGGTTCAACGCCAAAGGTTCAACCAAAAATAGCTTTGACATCGACAAGCTTCAAACAAAGGAATGAACCATTGAACCATTGAACCTTGAACCAAAATGGTTCAATGGGTTCAAAGGTTCAATGGCATTGACAAGCTTAATGAGTTAAGTGCTTCGGTAAGAGTTCAAAGTTCAATCGCTTCAGTAAGTTCAATGACTTCAAAACACTTCACGAAAATAAGAAGGCTTAAACCATTAAACCTTAAACCAAAATGGTTCAAAGGTTCAAAGGGTTCAACGGTTCAACCAGCGGTTGGTTCAATGCGGTCAATTGAATGAGTGGAACACAAGATTGAACCATTAAACCAAAGTTGGTTCAATTGGTCGATTCAATTGGTCAGTTTAAAGGAGTGCCCCAAATCTTGAAGGATAAGTGCCCTTGTGGAGGGCACTTAGGTGACAAAAATACCTTTGTGACTTTTTTGAAAGGCAATTTTAGAGGCCAAACAACCCTTGTGAAGGGCATGAAAGCACTTGGAAAGAAGGCCGAAAGGGTAAGTTTTCCTTCAAATTTGTTTAAGGCAAAAAGATACCCTTCAGAAAGATTTTTTATGGTAAAATGTTAAGGCAATTCCTTCAGACAAAAAGTTTGAAGGAATTCCTTCGAACTTTTGTCTGAAGGAATTCGCCCAAAGGGAAAGTCGACTGAAAGCAAGCGGGAAGATTTCCTTCGGACAAAATGTCTGAAGGAATTCCTTCAAACATTTTGTCTAAAGGAATTAAAGTTAAAGGACCTTGAATACCGCCTGAAGGCCACCTGAAGAACCCTGAAGGGTAGGTACCCTTGCGGGGGGCTCTCGCCAATTGAAAAATGGACCTTTCTCAAGACCCCAAAGGGATTCCTCCCCTTCGAGAAGGATCAAACAAGAAAGCCAAAGGAATTACCAAAGAGGGTGATGGGCCTAAAGACATCAAGATCAAGCACCATGAACTAGCCATTGGGATCTAGATGTCTCGTGATGTCCCCACAACCATCAAATTTAGGGCAATAAACTAGCCGTTGGCTTTCAAATAGCGATGGATGCACGAATGTCAACTTTACAGTAATGAAATAGCTATTGATCTTTAAAGGATTGAGCACGAACCTGAATGCATTTGAAGGCCTTAAGGCCAAAAGGAAGAACCACTGAGAGAAGAACTAAAGGAGCCAGCAGAAAGGGAAAAGATAGCTTGAGAGCTCAAATTGCAGCAGGAAAGACCAGAAATATTTGTAGGAGTTATTTCCAGTAGGTCGAATAGTCCACCAAGTAGATATTTGAGCTTGCAAACATTAAAAGTGTGGCCTATTTTTCTCCCTTGGAGTAAAGGTGAAGTAGATAGCTGTGCAGACATCAGGAAAAGGACCAGATGACCCAGGCCCAGGAGAAGACATTTGAGATGAATTGACATGCCATAGTTAAGGTAGCCGCCTTGTTCTAGCATGACCCTCTTTGAAAAAATTGAAAATGCATTGAAGGCATTGAATGCAACATGGGCCGCTCCATGGAACAAAGCACCAAGCCTTTCTTGGCTACTATATATTGTACTCTCTTACTTTATACAAAGGAGATCTTTTTGGTTATAAAAGCAAAACTCTGCCAAAATTGAAAGGTGATTACTGAGACTTTGAGCTCAGATTGTTGATCATATTTCTTTATTTGAATGAGAAAGCAGGTTACTTTTAGACTTTGTGCTGTTATAGCTTGTGTCATTTAGGAGATTTTTCTTATGTCTATTTCCTGAATGTGTTCTTGTCCATTTTAATGAAATAAGCAGAACTAGTGGAAGTAATCAGGAAGGTGTCCTAAGCCAACTGTGGGAGACTTTGTGCTGTTACAATTTCCTTTAGTATGTTTGTCTATTTTTTGTTTCTATGTAAAGGACCTTGGGATGACTTTATGCCCTCATTGTCCTTCGTATTTCACTCTTGGGTAGTCGAGGTGGAGACTTTATGCTACATCTCAATTTGCTGGTTATTATGCCCCGTGTTACCAGTTACTTGTTACCTATCTGAAAAGATTCTTGCTGTTAGCTATAGGCCACTTCTGAAAGAAGAGAAGTGCCTCCTGTCATTTCACTAAGATTTCTCTTTTGTCTGTGAACATCATCTCTTAAAAAAGAGAGATGGATGGTGTTGTCCTACCCCTGAGTGTTATTTTCTGCATAGTATATATATATATATATATATATATATATATATATATATACATATATATATATATATAGCTTCTCATATTTACAGGGAACCTCCCCTTGATGAGAGGAGAGATTTGTCCCCTTTTGATGTGGTAAACCTGCACACTTGGCCAACCAATCTCCCTATGTTGTGGTTGAAGAGACCTATTTTGCCAATCAGTTAGCTGGTGAAAATATATTCACCCAACAAAGAGCACACAAAGTGTCTCAGTTGATTATCCTAGTTACTCTATCTTGCACTCTCTTGCAAAAATAATTTTAAAAACATCTATATATTGAGCAAAGATCCTTAATACAATTTTTATGCATTAATCCAATCATTTTACAAATTAACACTATTTTATTTTAGGTTGAATACATATTTTATCAATCATTCTAATCAAATTTGCTAGTGATCTTCATATGATCTTCCCTAAAGGGAGAAATACACTGGCCTAAGGTCCATTTAGACTATGTAGGCAAAACTTAATCAACAAGGAGTTTTCTGAGGATATATTATCCATATCACATGTCAACATAGATAAAGTCATACTTATGGACAATTGGGACCCTATCTAGCTACTATGCACTTGTCCTAGAATACAATGAAGCACTATTCTAAATTAACACTGTGTTTTCATGTTTTTGTAAATAGTTTCAAACAATCATAGTTAGAAAATGAATAATCCAGTTTGAATAAATAAATTTACAAGAACATCTCTCTAATCCTAACCCTAGTTTCTATTTTTAGTAATTTAAAACTTTTGTAAATTCTATATACCACTATATTTTTATAGTACACTATCTTATTTATCTTCTTAGATTAGATTTCAAGTTTACATTGCTTCAACGCTAATTTCATTTCACAATTAATTCAAAGGGTAAACATATATTTATTTGTAACGGTAAAGTTGTAAATAATTTTCTAAGGTAATGTATTCATACAATTAGAAGGTTCAACTAATAAATAAACCATAACTTAATAAATAAATTCTTTATGTGGTGGGGGTTTAATCTATATTGAATTCAATTAATTAAACTATTGAAATTGAAATGTAGGAATATAGATATTTGATATTAAAATATAATATACTACATAAATTTACAAAATTATAAATTAGATAAAAATAGTAAATAGGCATATAGATATGCAAATCTCCCTAAAATAGATTTTATGATGACTATAACTAGCAACTACTTGGAAGGATCTATGTACTATGTCATAATCGAATGCATAAAGTTAAAATTGAGCTGGGACAAGTTTGTAGGAGGAGGTTGGGGCCACACTACAACCTTATCTACTGATTTTATCCATGTAGTAGTTGAATATGCACCCAATTTTTTAATATGGGTTTGTGCAACTATCTGCAAGGGTTTGTTGATGAATTATGTGTGAAAATATGCTATGTAGAAGATCTATAAAACATAAACCATTATTCTTACACAAAAAATAAATAAAAAATCAAATGCACAGGGGGGAAATAGTTAAGGGGAATAGTTGAGATATATTCAGAAAACCTTGTGTAATCTAAATGTTACCTACAAAGGCCAAATGGGCCTCAGGCCGATATAATTCTCCTTCTTAGGGTGATTGTGTGATATGTGATTATGTAACTATATAATTATAGCTATAATATTGATTGAAATTTTTGATAATGAATGCCATTGACCTATAATACAATATATTCAAACTTGGTCTATGACTATTATCATGTTTTTGAATTAAAATGAGAAGAAATAGTGTTCTTTTGCTCAATATGGAATAGAATTCACCAAGTGATTTCTAGATGTATTTGGAGAAACCTTGATGTATTTATATAGGGGAATATTTAGAATATTTTTTCTAACCAAATTTATAAAAGACATGTAAGAGATGTTGTGAAATCTCTTAATTTAAAAATGTAACCATTAGAGCACAAGGGACAAGGCCTTGATAATGGACAAGTTATAGGGTGGCCTTGTCTGACCTAGCACAAACTTGTCCTAGAAAGATAAAGACTATTGAAAAAGGTTTGATAGGAACATGCGGGTTGAATATGATGAATGGATTTGAAATATGAATGCTTGTATGATATTTTATATGTTTTCAAGATAATATTGACATGGTAAACAGACCAAGTAAGATAAGGATGACAATATTAAATATTATCAAGCATTTAATGATTAATTTTATGTGTCTACATTTAATTTCACTTTATTCTAGTGATGCAACAAGGTGAAATTACTAGAGTAAAATAGATGCCAATCTGAGTGAGTGTACACAATTTATCTCTTGATGTGAATCTTGATCATGCAAGATGCCTTCAAGAAAAACCTAAAACAATGACACTAAAAGTAATTATTTTCCATAATTGAAAGTGTAAAATATAAAACTTCAAATTTTAATTTTAAAAATAGAGAAAGGGAAGTATGCACATAAAATAATATGCAATATAATTACCATGTAACTTGAAATTGGGGAAGTGTTTTCCCCCTTGTTGAGGCATTTAAAAAAATGTTAAGCCTTCGGTGAATTGAGAGTGATTAAATCTCAATTTGAAAACCTTTGAATGCTCTTGAAATGGAAATATTTTATAATCTAACTCTCATTTGATTTTGTAGAGTACTATGTAAAATATTTGAAGGGGGGAACCACCAACTTGACTCATTACATATAAAAATACAACCATAGATGTTGAGTGTCACTAGACTCTAATGTGGCCCACTTGAAACATGAAGACAAATCACACTACTGTAGATGGATCTAAATTATATGTGAAACTTTTACACTTGAGAAATTTTGAAATTTCCATCTAGTAACTTGAACATGAATGAATATCATGCCTTTTGTACTATATTGAATTGATATTGAATACCACTTGAATTTTTTAACTATTGAAACCTATAATTATTTTAAAATTTTCACTTGTAATTATAAGAATGAGTGAAATGCATGCCACATGCTCTCATAATCTAAATTTTTTAGATCATGTTGTAATTTTGAAAATGTATAGTGCCATAAATCTAATTTTTTTTTATGAGACTTAAATTCTCAAGACAAGCCCATTGTGATTCCCTTTTGAGATGAGGGATGTAGCCTACAAGTCATTTAGATCAAAATAAGAGTTATATAATATGTAAAATATGTAATCATGCAGTAAAAATTGAAATTTTGAATGTATTGCATCATAATATTTGAATATAAAATTGAATTGGTATATGAACATGTATTAAATGGATATATCATTGAAGCACATAATCACCATGTGAATGTATTCTATCCCAAAAATAAGATTAAAGAGTAGGAATAATGCATGATATGAATCATGGCACCATAGTAACAATAAAGTAACATACAAGGAATGCAATACAATGTCATGTAATATGCATATAATGACACACATGGGGTCTAAAGGCCACATATGAGGGATGTGTGAATGTCACATAAACACACAAGGGCAAGGGTCACATGAAAATGACATAAGGATTCCATACAAGCAAGAATTTACACATACAAGACCAAGGGCCGCACAAAATAAGCAAGCAATTTGTAGCCTATCATGCATCAAAGTAAGAAAGAAGCATAGAACAAATGAAACTAGTTTACATCCATCATATAGATACATGTCATTGTTAGCAAGTAACATATTCATGTAACACATGTAAAGTATGAGTGATTAGAAAATATTTTTAGGATATGTAGCTCAACATGGTATTAAGGTTGTGGATAAATATAATCTATTAAACTGTTCATAATGAATGAAGAGATGCCTCCAATTTAGCAAGGTTATTGGGTAGTAAAGGAATCCCAACATCAAAACTATCTAAAAATATGTCCTGTATCACATTCAAATACTTCATGAAAAGCAATGTGTTTTGAAAGTAAAATACACTATCTATCTAACATATAATAAATAACATATGGAAATAAGTAAGCTAGTAACAATTGAAAATGCTTTTTAGGTCTTGATTTTGAAATTTTGACATATTTGAGTTTATTTAGAATTTACAAATATAAGGCTAAGGGAAACACAAAATAATAAATAAAGTTGTAACCTATCATGCAATAAATTAAGAAAGAAACATAAAACAAATGAAACTAGTCTAGATCCATTATATTTTTCCATGTCATTATTAGCAAGTAGCATATTCATGTAACACATGTAAAGTATGAGTGATTATAAAAATATTTATATGATATGTAGCTTAACATGGTATGAAGGTTTTGGATAAATATATCCTATTAAATTATTCATAGATAATGAAAATATGCCCCCAACTTAGTAGGGTGGTTGGGTAATAAAAGAAGCTCAACATCAAAACTATCTAAAAGTATGTCCTATATCACACTCAAATACCTCATGCAAAGTAATGTGCATTTAAAATCAAAATACATTATATATATAACATATAATAAATAACATATGGAAATATATAAGCTAGTAACAATTGAAAATACTTCTTAGGTCCTAATTTTGATTTTTTTAAAATATTTTGACTGTTTTTGAATTTTTGCCATATTTGAATTTCTTCAAATTTTTTGAAATATTATAAATTTAAAAGATATTGAGCTAAGAAAAATGTTGACGTAATACATAATGTTCATGGGATTATTAATAGATATGCCTTCGAGTATGGTGAGGTGGTAATATATTGTGCTACCTTTTAGTTATTACAATTGAACCCAACCAATTTGGTTTAAATTTTCCTTTGTTTTCTTTATCAACATTGGTATTATTTATTTATTTTGACTATTAAATCATCAATTTGGATTCATGATTACAAATTTTATTTTCATATGCTTGTTTGATATGTGATTGATAAAATTTTAGATTTTTGAGAACTTGTGTGCATTTTTCATCAAATATTTCCAATTAATGTAGACATTTTTATTGATACTCATTATCTTTGATTATGTCCCTTAATGAGAATCATAGAGAGGGTATTTATATCTCAAGGGGAAGTACAACATCTGTTACATAAATAAAAGAGTAGGGCGTAGCCTTCGTTGGTATGTATGTTTGTGGGATATGCCCAAAGAATGTAAATTATTTGATTATGTCAATCTATTGTGTGATTTGTAATAGTCTTACTTAATATATTATTGAATATTTTATTAGTTTATTCTACCTTACTGTTTCCCTATGGGTAGTACAAGGTGGAGAAATTCTAATAGATTTTAAGCTTACAAAAAATATTCTAACTATTTCATTCTTTAAAGATGAACCATTATTTGTTATGATTGTAGAAAGTAGGCTGAATCATGAGATAATGTGTTAGTAATAAATTTAAACTATCCTCACCTATTGTAGATTGTAAGGGTATTACTTCCACCCATTTTGTAAAATATTTGATATTTATAATAATAAAATAATGCACGACTGAAGATTATGGATTGATTTTTCCAATTAAATCAATGCCCCAAAGAGAGAAAGGTCATAAAGAGACAATATGTTGTAGCGAATATGATGGAACATGATTGAGATTACTATGATTTGACATTAAGAACATAATTTAACATATTAATGACATTATTTTTCCATTTTTGACAAATAATATCCTTGATGTAGGAGCTTGGAAAACATGGTTTTACCACTAAAGTGGCCTCCTCATTCGCTATCATGAAATTTAATTATAGAAGATTTAGCTTAATATTTATTTAAAAATCGTAACAATTATCCATCAAAAGAGAGTTTAAAACTGAATCCATCAATGAGTGCATAATGAATGACTTGGCATTATGATTGTTTTTAATCCTCTGGTGTAGCATTTTATAAAAAAATATATTTATATAGGTAATCATATATATCGATGTACCACCTAGTATTATCTACACTTTGTGTGACTGCTAAAGCTTCTAATGCATTGATAATATCCATATAAACTAAAGGATTGCATAATTTTTGGATATTAAATATTGAATGATCTTCATTAATGTCATTTTGGATTAAATATGCTACACTAGCCTCGAATCAACATGTCAATTATCTTTATGAGGGATGCTCTCAATGGTAAAAAAAGAGAAGTGTAGTAATAGACATTGGTCCATGTATTTATAAGGGATTAAATTATATTATTTATATTGATAAACATTTAGAACTTGGTTTATGCCAAGCTATGAATCATCAAAGACAAATAAATATTTGATGTGTAACTTTATGTTGTTAACAGTCCAAGCATTAGATCCTCATATTCCATTATATTATTTGTGCATGAAAATCCCTAAAAAATGTGAAAGTAATGTGTTTAACTTATGGTTTAATAAACACAATCCCAACACTAGCACTCATAACACATTTAGATGCATCAAAATGCATGATCCATAAATCAGTGTTGATGTTATAACAAGTAAATTGTCTCAAAATTTGATAGTAACAGGTAGTGTATCATGTAATGGGGTAACAACTAATTGATCTATGATAACTTGTCCTTTAATATATATTTTTGAGATAAAATTTAAATCAAACTCAGTGAGAAGCATTACCCACTTTGTTCTGTGTCTTGATAGATGGGGCTTGTAAATAAGATATTTAAGTGGATCAACTTTAGTGACGATATGATCTCATTATGGTGTAAATAATGTCACAATTTTTGCATGGTAAAAACAAAAGATAAAAACAAATTTTATATAGTAGTATAATTTTTATCATAATCAATAGGTGTGTGACTAATGTAATAAATGGAAAGTTCATAGTTATCATCATTGTATGGTGTGAGTAAAGCACCCAAAGCATGATAAGTGTCATAAATGTATAATAAGAGGGGTAAATTTGGGATGGGAGGCATAAGAAAAGGTGGGTTTATAATATATTATTTAATTTCACCAAAAATTTCTTAACAAGAGTCATCCCATTAAAATTTGGTGTCTTTCTTAAGTAGCCTTGTAAAAATTTGTGTTTTGTTTGCTAGTTGAGACAAAAAATGTTGTCTAGCTTGAATGCAACCTTATAAGCATTGGATTTGATTTATATTAGTTGGTGGTGGCATATCAAGTATATATATGAATTTTTAGTGTAAAATTTAATGCCTCTTTAATAAATGATAAAGCTTAACAATTTTCGTGAAGATACTCCAAAAATACACTTTTTTTCAGATTTAAAGGTATTTTATGTTTCCTCATTCTTTCAAATATTTGTCATAAATAAATAGCATGGTCTTGTTGATGATTGGATTTGAATAATAAATCATCAACATAATCTTTAAATGTTTTATGTATGTAATCATGAATAATATGTGTCATGGCTCATTGATAAGTTTTTCCTTCATTTTTCTTCCAAAAGGCATGACTATATAAAAAAATGTCTCCCATGGTGTACTAAATGATGTATTTTCCAAAATTAAAGGATTAATCTTGATTTGGTTATATCCCAAAAAACCATCCATGAATGATAACATCTCATATCCTACTATAGAATCCACAATCATATCTATGTTTGGTAATGAAAAATCATCTTTAAAATAACCTTTATTTAATTTATTATAATATGTACAAAATTGAATATCTATATTAATATTTTTTAGTGGTAAAATAATATAAACCCATTTAGGATGATCAACAATTCAAATAAAAATAACATCCAAAAGCCTCTTAACTTCACATTTGACTAACAAAGCAAAAATTTAATGCATTTTCCTTATTTTCTAATGTAGGGCTATAATACCACTTGATGCCTAAACTTACCTCATGCATATACATATCTCTGATATATACCTTTATATCCCTTCTCTGATCTCTTATTTTCTTGTCTCTAACATGTACTCTACTTATCTCTTGTTACCCTTGATCACTCTTACCTTTTCTAGGCACCTAAGCCTCTTTGCATACATAGTTTTCTTCTCTTTTTTGAAGACATATCACCACTTATTCATCCTCTACACTCTCTCCTCTTAGAGAAAACACCATTGTCTCATGAACAAATTTCAATACCTCGCTCTCCATTCTTGCTTGAAACTTGCTCATTCTCATGTAGATTCATGGGCCTAAAAGATTAATGCATGATTCCATTGTACTTGTCTCCATACTAGGGATAATATGGCCATTAACCTGCCTATTTTAGTTCCCAAACACATACAATAATAATCCTCAATCTCAAGGTTATAATTCTCAAAGAAACCACTCTTTCTTCTTTTGAAGCCTAGTTCCTTTTAGCCCTTGTTTTATACAAATATAGGAGTTTTTAATAATACACATAGTTTATAGACCAAATAAACACATTTTTAGATACCTTTTATCCCCTTACAACTTCACCTAAAGTATTATGATATAACTCTCAAGGGATACCTACTAACTCAACACACCTCCCTAGCAATTAGGTCTCTTTAGGACTATTCTAGTGACACATACCTGTATATCGTAATGTATGGTTAGGTACCAAATTAAAAACTCAAAAATATTTTAAAGTATTTAAAATAATGTTAAAATCCGAAGTTTCATTAAATTTAAAGGGTGTAAAGTCAAGTTATTCAATTTTCAAGTTGAAAACCCTAGTGTTGTTTTCACAAAGTTGTGTAAGGCCGAAAGCTTACAAAATGGGCTCAATTGATTTTTAAACAAATTAAATCACTTATAAAATTTGGATTATGTATAACTAAAATTACCTCAGCTTCCACAATGTCTATATGTGCATAAACAATCATCAAAAGTCTCCAACATGCAATGTTATAGAATTTTAAGTGTAAAATATGATTGCGTATGAAGGTTTTCTTCATATCTTGCACTTATAAAAGATGTCTAAGCCTAAAAATGACTTAATATCATTAGTTAAAAAATTTTTACTATTTTTTATATTTAAACAATTCAATAATTATTGAAATAACCATAATAAATTCATCACTTGACATTCTTGACTGTATTAACACAAAATTGCTCCTAAATAGACTGTGTTGTAGATGAACCCATTTTATCTTGAAAATGATTAAAGGAACCCACTCTATGTAAATAAACCAACAATATTATATTTCTCACATGACATTAGTCTCATGGAAGCACACAAAATACTCTCTAAAACCTTCTTTCATTCCTTTATCTCATTGTTCGTACAACCATCAATACACATTATTTTACAAAGGTAGGCAAAGTTATTATTCAAATATTGATATTTCTTGTTTTATATTTCTCTCCAACTCTATATTATCAAATTTATACTCTCCTAATACTCTATTAACACTCTTTCTTACACCTACATGTATTTCCATTCTTTTATCACACAAAACATGCAAAACAACTCCTTATTTTGGCCAACTCTATGTAAAAAGTTAGTTACAAATCAAGTTTATTATCTTAAATTTCCTTTTCATGACATACACATTTAAAAAAAATTTAAACACACTTCTATGAACTACTAGGACCCATTAAAAACATTCATTAACATTTGGATATCACACAAAACCTCAAAACACCACTCAAAGCTCAATCACAAATTCAAAATTTTAAATTCTCCTATTTTGGTGGGAAAGTCCAAATGGGAAAACAGCACATAATAAAAATAATCTTAATGAATTAAACACACATTATAGGACATTTTAAGACCTCTCACACTCACACAAGACCAAAAATGGTCATTATGAAACTTCCATACATATTACATCCTTTATTACCTTGTGATACTCTACATCAAGCTCTGTAAGTGGGAAAATTTGAGCTCCTACTTAAATGTACCTTGTCTAAATTATTCTTTGCTTTCCAATTATTCCTCCTCTAATTTTATGAGCTCCTATTACTACTAATCCTCTTGTATTTATAATTTATTCTTAGTTGGTTCTTTTTTCTTTGTTTTCTTGCCTTGTCTTGCCTCTTTTCCAATTCATCCTCTACCTCAATGAAGTACATTATCTGCTGCAACTCTTTGTCCACTTAATATTCCATCTCCTCCATCTCTAGTTTCTCTTCATCATGATATACCTCAAATGGTTGGTTCTTATTTTTCACTCCTACTTTTATTCCATAGCTTCCTTATACATTTGTCAAGATTGGTTCATGCACTCCTTGCTGGTCTATCTTCTTAATAATGCCTTATCTTTTGTCCTCATGCTCTAATGTATTTTTATGCATCTGTTATCTCTTTATCCTTTTCATACTCTCATTTATATTCTCTTTGGATGAATCTTCATGATAATCCACCTTATCATGGTAAGTATTCTTATAGCCTTCTTGCTCATCTTGAAACGATATCTCCTTGACCAATTTAAGTTCATCATAACTCAACACTTCTTGGAAACCTTTTCTATTACTATCATCATGAATAAATCCAACCAACTCAACTTTAACATTAATAATTAAATATATTGATTTATTACCTTAGTCTTTCTTCATTTTTTGTTCTCTTGCTCACTTGTTTATAACTCTCCTTCCATGAGTCTTTGCTATTCATCTTTTGGCATACTACTTAGACTGGTTCTTGGGCTAAGACTGAACTCTCTTTTCTCACTCAATGTTAACCTACTCTTACTCCTTCCTTGGATCACATTTAGAATTATCTTGTCCTCCTCCAAACATGCATTCTTCATCCAATAATCTCCTTTGTGAGGAACATGGCCGTCTTCCTCTTTCCTTTACTCTATCATGAGCTCTTGTGTCTCATTACTTATTTTATCCACATGATCATGGAGTGACTCCTTCTCTTTCATCTCCATACCTGCATGATCATACTTAGACATATAAAATTGCATTCATGATACTTGAAGTCTCTTCAAGGATCTCATGGTCCTTCCCATCCTCTCTTGCTCTTGTATTCTTATTCTAAGCCTCTATAGTCATCCATTTTATCTTATTAAGGTTATTATCTTATTTTATTAACATTTTCTCTTTATTTTCATCATTGGATATCAATACTTGCTCCTCACATGATTCTATGCTCAACTTGTTCATAGTTTTTGGCTTACCTTAGGTTGCAACTTGGTTTGATTCACCTTGTACCAATACTTGCCCATATTCTTGCCTGCAACTCATTGCTTTAATCTGATTTTCTGCCCTTCTGTGACCTGTAATTTTTATCATATTTTTTGTGCTTGTCTTCATGCCTTTTGAGCCAAGTTATCTCAAACTTAACCCCATCTTCTTGATTGAAGTCTATGAAAAAGACTCCATTTCCTTGCTTGAAATGTATTCAACACCTAATATATCATTTTATTGATTCAAAATTTTTATTAGCTCTAACTCAGGTACTAGGATAACTTCTTCATCTCCTATGGGTCTAAGCAATCTGATTCTTGCATAATCTGATATCAAATCCTTTCTTATTCCTCTATATAGTCTTTTATTTGCTATTTTCTAGCTTCAACTTCTTCTACAAATTGTACAATAAATTATTTTTGGGCTTCATCCTTAATTAGTATAAAATTAGACTCCTTTTATTGTATATTAAGTTCTTCAAGCACTTTATGAGGTGTTTAAACTTCATTCTTGCTTTTCATGAGCCTATCCAATAATTCAATTATTTACTCATACAAAACATCTTCATCAATTGACATGTTAGTACATTCATCATCAAAAATAGTATTAAAAACAAAACCCTGAGACCATTTAGCCTCTTCAACTTCTCCTTAATTTAATTTTGTTTCTTTTATGCCTTTAATGAGACATACTTCTTCTTAAATATCTCCTTATCCAAGCATCTCTCCTCTTTTAGGGTAACAAATCACTTTATCTCTATATATTTCTGCCCAATCAAATTCTTCTTCAACATAAGCATGTTGTTCATGTTTGCTCTCTTTCATACTTTCAAGTTTTGTGTCTTCAAAGTGGACTTCCTCTTTCTCCAGTTTTATACCTACATACACAGATGATAAGAAATCATTAAATTAAAAATCTCCAGGCTTGTTTGCCTCCATCTTATCCTTATTAGATTGATTTGATAATGTCCTTATCTATTTCCTCTAATCATCCTCTATGACTATGTTATTATTTTCAAGGTGTTTCTCACCTTCTTCTTGTCTACTAACCTATTCATCCATCATGAACTTCTTCATCTCCTGCTTGAGCTGCTTACATAACAACCTCTTTTGATTCTCATTGTCTCTCTTAAAAATATTTCTTATTCTCCCCATGAGTAGCCTTATAGGACACTTGACTCTCTTATTCTTCATTACCCAACCATACCATTGTATTTTTTCTTCTTGTATGAGCTTCACCAAGAGCATTATCCTCTCTATCATTTGATTCATTTCACTTATCTCCCCTTCAACAACCAACCCTTTTATCTTTTGGTTATTCTTCCTCTTTCTCTCATTGTGACTTAGCTAAGCCCTTCCTCAATTTTACCTTCACTATCTTCATCTTCTCTTAAGCATGTCTTTTTCACCTTAATTTATCAAGTCTCTTTCACCTTGTCTTGGTGTATCACCCTAGGTTCTCTCCTCTACCTAGTCTATTGACATTCTTTTACAAGTATTTTCCACCTTGGAACTATTCCTCTTCTTAGAGTCTTTATTATTTATTCTTAGGGCTGCTCTTCTACCATAAAATCTTACCTTATAGGTTTCACAAACCTTTCTTTACCTCTCTTACTATATTTTTACAACCTCAATTAGCAATCATTACTACTTAAAATCATCAAATTTTCCAAGAGCTTACTTAATATAATACCAATCAATGTAGGTTATGATACCATTTGATATAGGGCTCTGATACCACTTGATCTTAACACTTAGTCTCATGCTTATACCTGGATCTGATATCTACCTTTATATCCCTTCTCTAATATCTGATTTACTTATTTATAATAGGTACTCTACTTGTCTCTTGCTACCCTTGATCACTCTTACCTTTTCTAGGCACCTAAGCCTCTTTGAATAAATAGTTATCTTCTCTCTCTTGAAGATATATCACAATTCCTCATCCTCTACACTCTCTCCTCTTATGAAAAACACCATCCTCTCATGCACAATTTTCAATACCTAACTCTCCATTCTTGCTTCAAATTTGCTCATTCTCATGTAGATTTATGGGCCTAAAATATTAATACATGATTCCATTATTCTTATCTCCAAACTAGGGATCATATGTCCATTCACCTACCTATTTCATCTCCCATACACATCCAATAATAATTCTCAGTCTCAAGGTTAGAATTCTCAAATAAACCACTCTTTCTTCTTTTGAAGCTTAATTCCTTGTAGCCCTACTTTACACAAATATAGAAGGTTTAAAAAATACACAAAGTTTATAGACCAAATAAACACATTTTCAGATACCTTTTGTCCCCTTAAAACTTCATGTAAATTTTTAGGACACAAATTTCAAGGGAGACCTACTAACTCAACACACCTCCCTAGTAATTAGGTCTCTTTAGACCTATTCTAATGACATAGACCTAGATATTGTACTGTACAATTAGCTATTGAATTAAAACCTATATAATATTGTAGAGCATGTTAAATAATGTTAGGATCCAAAGTTTCATTAAATTTAAAGGGTATAAACTCAAGTTATTCAATTTTTAAGTTAAAAACCCTAATCTTAGTTTGATAGGCCTATGTAAGGCTGAGATCTTAAAATATGGGCTCAATTGATTTATATGCAACTTTGATCACTTATAACACTTGGATTATGTCTTCCATGTTAGGGTGTGGAGCTAAAAGCTTCAACTATTTGCAGACACAAAGAAGAGGATGCTAAAGAACCAGAAGAATCAGCGTCGGCAGCATGACCGACGTCGGTCACAGACAGTGGAGAAGGAAACTGGCGACGGCAGAGAGTCGGCAGCACTAGTTAAGCAGGGACCGGCATCGATCGCCTGTGCGTTCTAGAACTGTTCGTTGCATGAATAGTTAGTTAGTTGAATTGAGTGTTTGCATGTTAAGGGGCTAATTTAAGTCATGAGCTGCGTGTCTAATTATAGTAGTTAGATTTCTATTTTTGTAACCATGGGATTCTATTTAAAGACCCATAAGGCATGTGTTGTAATTATCAAGTAAAAGCATTGAAGCAAGCAAGGTCAAGGAGATCTACAGGTGTAAGGTCAAGGAGATCAGCTGAAGCATTCAAGGAGGGATAGCAACTCAAGTTGTAGAGTTGGTTTTGTGTTGAGCAAGAGAGAGAGGGAAGAAGGTCTTGAGGTGTGGCAAGCCTTTGAGGTGGAGGAAGAAGTGGCATCTTCCTTATTGTATTTTCTTCTAGTAATATCTAATACAAGAGTGTGTATTGTCTCTCAAATTCTTTGCTGTCTCATGTTTCTAGTTACTTTATCATTCTGGTATAATTCCGTGTTTAATTGCTTATAAATAAGTAATCAATTGTGCTTCCATTGGATAAGGGGTCACCTAACAGTAGGTATCAGAGCTACGGTTTGCAGGAAGCAGGTTATTTTTTTTTATTATAGGTCATTCACAGGGTTTTTTGATTGAGTGGGAGTTCAGCAATGGCAGAAGAAAGTAAGCTATGAATGGAGAAGTTTAATGGCAAGAATTATCATCACTAGAGGATGCAGATTGAGGATTATCTGTATCAAAAGGATCTGTACTTACCGTTGGGTGGGGTTGCATGCAAGCCCACAGATATGAAGGATGAAGAATGGAACGTTCTTTATCGGAAGGCTCTCGGTTCCATAAGGTTGAGCCTTGCATCGTCTGTGATTTCTAGCTTATCACAGTGCAAGACAATGGAAGAGTTGATAAAGTCCTTGGTGAATTTATACGAAAAGCCCTCGGCTTCTAATAAGGTATATCTTATGAAGCAGCTATTTACTTTGCAAATGCAGGAAGGTGGATCAGTACATACTCATCTCAGTGATTTCCATGGTTTGGTAAACCAATTAGCTTCAGTCAATATTGTTTTTGATGATGAGGTAAAGGCTCTCTTGATTTTATGTTCTTTGCCTGAAAGTTGGGACAGTTTGGTTATGGCAGTAAGTAATTCTGCATCTGTTTCTAAAATCTTAAAAGTTGATGATGTTGTGAGTGTGATCTTGAATGAGGAAATACGCAGGAGAAGCACAGGTGAATCATCAAGGAATGCTCTAAGTGCAGAAAGCAGGGGAAGGCAGAGGGAGAAGATTGAGCAAGGGAAATCAAGGTTGGGAAGGAGATTCGAGTCCAAAGGTATTACCTACTGGTTTTATGGAAAGAAAGGACATACAAAGGAGTGTTGGTTACGAGATAAAGAGAATCAACCTGAAGGTAAAGAAGAAGCAAAAGATGCAAATATCATGGTACAGGATGCTCTCATACTTTCTTTGGATAGTCAGGTAGGATCATGGATTTTAGATTCTGGTTCATCTTTTCATGCATCCCCAAACAAAGATTTGTTTCATGAGTATGAACAGGGAGACTTTGGAGTGCTCTATTTAGGGGATGGTACGCCTTGTCAGATAGTTGGCAAAGGGAAAGTGCAGCTGAGATTGCAGATTGACAACACATGGGTGTTGAAGGAGGTCATGCATGTTCCAATTCTGAAGCAGAGTTTAATTTCTATAGGAAGGTTGGATGATGAGGGATGCACAATAACCCTCACAGTGGACTCTTGGAAGGTTACCAAGGGAGCACTTGTTTTAGCAAGAGGTAAGAAAGTAGGTACTCTTTATCTATCTACTTGTATTACTGATTCTACTTCTGGTGTAGATTCAAAGATGTGGTCTAATACGCTGGGTCACATGAATAGAAGGGAATGGAAGTTCTTGATTCAAAAGGTATGTGTTCAGATTCAGAAAGCATAGATAGAGTTCATTGCAGGAAAAGGAAATTTGATGCTTTTGACAAGAACAGGGAAGTCTTGGTGTTTTTGGAGGAGATGAAGGCCAGAGAACAGTTACAGGCATTGAATAAATCTGAGTAGGGTAGTATAGACAGAGATCTGATCCAAGATGAGCTTGCGGATGAAGAATTCGTCACTCACAGGAACACACAGATACCAACGTCGGTCACTTGGAACCGACATCGGTCAGTCAGACACCGACATCAGTCATGTGCAGACCAGTAGGGTCAGTAGGTCGGGCAGGAGAAGTTTGACTTCGGTCATAGGACCGACGTCGGCAGGGGGGACACCGGCGTCGGCCAGGGGTAACGACGTCGACAGTCAGGGTCAGTGCAGGGAACCAACATCGATCGGGAGTAGACTGGGAGATGGCTGAGATCGGTCACTGGAACGGGTGATGGGTGGACAATTAGTTGTCAAGGAGTCTCAAACACCCATATAGAGGTCAGAAAAGGTATGTGAACCTCATATTCATTGTTCACCTTCTTTATATTGCTTACTGATAAGTCAAGAACTAGGAAGACAAAGGAAGCAATGCAGGTAGAATCCAGAAACAGTGGGAGCTTGACATGGATGAGGAGTGTGAGTCCTTGGAGTAGAGCCAAACATGTATTTGTTGGTAGAGTTGTCAGCTAGAAGAAAGCACTGGATAGAGGGATGGATTCCCATTTTAGAGAAGAGAGTGGATGGACATCTGAGACAGAAGGCTATGGTATATGGTCTTGAGTTAGGCTACAGACAATGGAGGTTTGACCATTGTATTTTATCTTTACCAGGTTGGATAATATTAGCTACATTATCCTGTTATTGTATTTTGTTACTTTTTGTAGGGTTTCATATACAGGGAGTTTTCTGAGCTAAGGGTAGAGTTTGTTCAGAAGTATGTCATGAAGAATTTGGGAGCAACAAAATTCTTGTGGCATAAGTGACAGGTATAGCATCACAGGTTTACGTGGTAGTTGGTCTTCAAGAATGACTTTGAAGAGGGATACAGAGCCAAAGGAACAAAATAGATGGTGTACAGGTACAGGTACAATAGCAACTATTTATCTCCAAGTGGGAGATTGTTAGGGTGTGGAGCTAAAAGCTTCAACTGTTTGCAGACACAAAGAAGAGGATGCAACCAGAAGAACCGGCATCAGTAGCATGACCGACATCGGTCACAGATAGTGGAGAAGGAAATTGGCGATGGCAGAGAGTCGGCCGACGTCAGCAGCACCAGTTAAGCAGGGACCGGCGTTGGTCGCCTGTGCGTTCCAGAACTATTCGTTACACAAACATTTAGTTATTTGAACTGAGTGTTTGCATGTTAAGGGGCTAATTTAAGTCACAAGCTGCGTGTCTAATTATAGTAGTTAGATTTATATTTTTGTAACCATGGGATTCTATTTAAAGACCCATAAGCATGTGTTGTAATTATCAAGTAAAAGCATTGAAGCAAGCAAGGTCAAGGAGATCTATAGGTGTAAGGTCAAGGAGATCAGCTGAAGCATTCAAGGAGGGATAGCAACTCAGGTTGTAGAGTTGGTTTTGTGTTGAGCAAGAGAGAGAGGGAAGAAGGTCTTGAGGTGTGGCAAGCCTTTGAGGTGGAGGAAGAAGTGGCATCTTCCTTATTGTATTTTCTTCTAGTAATATCTCATACAAGAGTGTGTATTGTCTCTCAAATTCTTTGCTGTCTCATGTTTCTAGTTACTTTATCATTCTGGTATAATTCCATGTTTAATTGCTTATAAATAAGTAATCAATTGTGCTTCCATTGGATAAGGGGTCACCTAACATTCCAAACCTTACCTCAAATTCTATAATACTTATATGTTCATAAACAATCATCAAAAGGCTCCAACATGCAATGTTATAGAATTCTGAGTGTAAAATAGGACTATGTATGAAGTTTTTCTTCATATATTACACTTATAAAGGATGTATGAGCCTCAAAATGACTTATTATCATCAATTAAAAAATATATACTATTTATGAGACTCAAAACATTCAATAAATATTGAAACAACCATCATAAATTCATCACTTGACATTCTTAACTGTATTAACACCTAATTGTTCCTAAATGGACCATATCATAGATGAACCCATTTTATCTTGAAAATGCTTAAAGGAACCCACTATATGTAAATAAATCAACAATATGATATTACTCACATTCCTTTAATCTCATGGAAGCACACAAAATACTCTCTAAAACCTTCTTTCATTCCTTTATCTCATTGTTCATACAACCATCAAAACATAAAATTTATAAAGGCATGCAAAGTTATTATTCAAGTATTGATCTTTATTATTTTCAAATTTTCTCCAACTCTATCTCCTTTAAGTTCTCCTCTCCTACTATATTACTACAACTCTATCTTCCACCTACATGCATTTCCATTCTTTTATCATGCTAAACATGCAAAACAACTCCTTCTTTTGGCCAACTCCACGTAGAGTGGTAGCTACAAATTAATTTTCTTGGCTTAAATGACATACACATTGAAAACACCTTTACACACACTTATATTACCTACTAGGAACCATTACAATTATTCACAAACATTTAGATTTCACACAAAACCTCAAAATACTACTCAAAGCCCAATCACAAATTTAAAATTTAAAATTCTCCTATTTTGGAGGGTAACTACAAATGGGATAAAAACACAAAATATAAAGACTCTTAATGACTCAAACACACCCTAGAGGACCATGTAATACCTCTCACACTCACACAAGAACAAAAATGGTCATTATGAAATTTTCAAACATATTATATCCTTTATTACCTTGTGATGCTCTCCATCATTTTTTGCTTGGTTGGTTTGGCATTTGGATATAACACAATATTATGCATAGCTAATTATAGGTCAATTATAGGAATGTATTTATATGCCCATGTAAATCTTTTTGAAGAGATTTGCCTTCATTTTTTAACATGGTGGCTAGAGTATTGGTCGTGGATCCTGTAGCTCCTATAATCTAAATGAGCCACTAGGGTTTAGTGGAGGGGGAATAAGAATGCACCTAATGGGATGAAATATTCAAGAATACAATAAATATTTTTTTTATCTATCTAGTTTGTTGGTTTGCACTAGACCAAAGATGGACTTATAATACTAGGTTAGGGCTAGCATGATCAAGCACACAAAGGAGCAAGTATCTCTAAGTGGTCTAACCATAATAATACAAGTAGATGAAGTTAAGAAACATTAAATTATGAGCATGAAATTAAATTTATGTAAACAAGTAATCTCTTATAAGAAATGAAAATTATTTAAAAGCATAGAACTCTAGGAAATGAAAGATAATTTTGAAAGAATGATGTTTTCAAAGGGATAATGCACGAACCATTCAAAATATATGTTAAATGATTGTTTAAAATAAATATAACCATAAAATATAATCTATAATGTTATAAATAAATCTATAATAATCTAATAAAATGATTTTACCTTGAAAAAAAGGTACCCTCAAATCATGCTCTACAATTATGCAAGATACTATCAACTGAGAGTCTAAGTTTGATCTTGATTGGATGAATACCAAGATAAAATGTAGATCTATATCCAATCCAATGCTAAAAATATAGGAGACAAGGTGAGGTAGGATCAATTAGGAGGTATGAGGGTTAATCCAAGTGCATAAATTAGGTGTAATGCCAACTGATGGAGCATAAGAGTAAGCGATAATGAGAGCAAGAATAACTAAGTAACAAGTGAGTCAACCTAGGATAAATCAACTAGTAAATATGTGAATTTCCAAGGGATAAAGTTAAATATAACTGAAGAACCATGTAGTGTGTAGTATAATATCTCAAGAGAGGTGAAGAGCTACCAAGAGATCAAAAAAATCTCAATAGAAATAAAGAGCTATCAAGATGTCAAGAGGATCAAGGCGTACAATTCAAGAGAGATGAAGAGATATCAAACCAATAAGATCAAGAAGGTGCAAAAGTAAAAGTTGAGAGGTATGTTTTGAATTCATATAGGGCTTCCCAAAGGTAGAATCACCAAAATTTTATTGTTTATAGTAATTTGGGAATGATCAAGAGTGAAACATGCACATTCTAGGTAAGTTATAGTTTGGGTTACAAGTAAGTAGGAAAATAGGTGGCTTGAATCAAATAAAGGCCATGGGTTAGGATATGAACTAATGTAATAGGCTATAAATATGAAAACATTTCCAAACAAGCCTTATAAAGGTCCACACAGAGTGTGGAAAGGCCTAGAAGGCCTTAGGAAGTGTAAGAAGGTTCAATGGAGTGTGGGGAGTCTCGATAGGGTACACAAATGATAGAGTAATCTCTGAATGATTGAGCAGGATAAAAAATGTCAATTAGTATTTGGTATTATACATGATAAGAAGATGTGTAATCATCAAGAAGAATATGGTTAAAAGAATCATGATTATAGATATTTTTTGATGCCAAAATTAAACTCAATAGTTTCCTCATTAAATAATGTTGATTGATCTTCCAAATATGGAGTGGTAGGAATACTATTGGGAAAAATATAATTACATTTGTAGATAGAATAATAAATTTCACCATAATATGCATGTGCATTTATTTTATGAGGAAAATATAATGGAAATAAGGAAGGTCCTTATTATAGACACCAAAAATCTGCTCATGCAATTTCGAATGTTGTAATCCCCTGGACCCCCTCTAGACCATTTACCTATGCCTAAAGCATTTTTTTATAAGTTTAACCTAAATAACTTAAACTAGCCCTTTTTACTTATTTTTGTCTTTTTTCCTTGACCATCGATGATCAGGATAACTATCGATGATTAGCCTAACCATTCGACGGTCAGGCTCTACCACTTGGACCTTAACATACAATCACCATGTAAACTATCACTCAACTTTTCTAAATATAAGTCATCCAAATACTTTCATGAGACATTGCATGGATGAGTTATAATTAGAATCCCTAGTTATACTCACACTTTAACCTCTTACCCTTGCTTATAAGAAGAGAAGAGTTACAAGGGAAAATCCATCTAGAATTATTATCAAGAGCTCTAGTATCCAGAATCTCTTTTGTAGGTCAATCATAATTAGGAGCTTTAGTAATCAAAAAATCCCAACTTACCATCACCACTCCAAGCACTGTCACTCTTTCAAAATTATGATTGGATTCTACATCAAGTAATCTGCCTCAACTATCCATCCAATCCACCTTCCTAGTAAGATAATCATCTATTTTCCATATTTATTTGTCATATTTCCACTTTGAAATTAGTATAGACCTCACCCACCTCTTAGGATTAATACCTAGAATATTGGCCTTAATTCACCTATATAAAACCACCGATGGTTAACCCAACTGATGATGGTTACCTAACTATCGATGGTTACCCTTAACTATCGACAATTATCTTGACTATCGATGGTTCACTATTATAATTAAAACCAACAAGCTCCCTTTTACCACCTACACCTAATTAGACCCTATTTTATATACTTTTACCTCACCATATAATTCTACATGATTTTATGAACCATACCCCGACCCGTTAGTACTAGCACTAATTAGTTTATCACTAATTAGATCATTTCTAACACATATCTTTATCAAACAATTATTGTTATGAGTTTTAGTAACTTTTGATTATTAATGCAAGTAATTTATTTGTATTTTATCAACTTAATTGTTTTAAAATGGTGGATTGACATCCCCTAAAGAATCTCATGCTTCCAAGATCTAGCTGCAACTAGGCAATCCACCTAGCTACTTGTCTAACCAACAAAATTGCTTTAGTGCATTCTTATTTGCAGGTCTTCCTCCTAAGACAAAGAGGATCTATTCACAATATTATGATAAAATGCACACACTTTTATTAGGTATTTTTACCATAACCTATATTTCCAATTTTATTACCTTATTTTGAATAATAGCAAAATTTGAGTGAAACATTTTGGCATGCCCGGTGGGACCTAGAGTTTTTACTCATGTTGTCTTTACATTTATATGTTCTTCTCTCTATCTATGCTCATAATTAAAAATTCCTCATCTATAGGGTATGTCTCTGAGGTAGAATATTCACCTCATCCATTGGAAAGCCCTACTTCCCCTTAGGTATTTTCCCAAGGAGACATGGATTTTACCACCTTTTTAGACAATAATTCGGTGGCCCTTTAGCACTATCTTAACACCTCTTCTCACCATATCCTAGTTTCAAATCCAAATCAAGAGCCTCCTTATGGCATGCCATCCCACCTTATAGAGGGTATCCCTATTACTATGATCACCACCCAACCTTTGACCACCCAAGCATATTTGTCTACTAACCCCTTTGATGTTATGGCTGAGAACCAACCTATCTAACCAACCATTACCCTTACAACTTCCACCCCTACTAATGAATCCTCTACCTTTGGGATAACCTAATCGTTAACCCATCATGTCCCACTTGTAGTTGGGGCACCCACCATCAACATCTCTAACCTCCCATCTATCAAACCTAGCCCATTAATTAATACCTCTTTACCAAGCTTAGGGGTACCTATCCCTTCTACCTCACAACCCATTAGCATGAAGGTCACTACCCCACCTCTTGTCACCAATCTAACTACCAACCATAGCCAATCCATAGGTAATTCTCAATAGTTACCCATTGCACCCAACCCAGGATACATTCGTAACCCATAAGGGTATATACCCACTACCCAATCACTATCATCCACCTACCCTACCTAGCCTCTAGCATCCACATTCCAATATGTGGTGGCCTCTCCACTGCTAAGTAATTATCAATATGTTGACCAACCTCAACCAAAATATCAACCTTACAATCCTTTTGGTGTACCACCTCAAACTGACCTAATGAAAATGCTCATGTAAAAAATGACTGACCTTGAGTCATCTATTTCAGGAGCTCATAACATCCTCTCCTATGATCGTATTTGTAATGAACCTATTTTTCCTTATGTTCCTATTAGACCTTACCCTCCTCAATGGGAGATTCTAAAATTTACCAAATTTTAAAATAAGGAGGACCCCTAACAACACCTTAGGGCTTTTAGACATGCATGCTACATGATTGCTTATGATGATGCCCTTCTCCTCCGAACCATCCCCATGTTTTTATTTGGTCTAGAACTTGACTAGTATAGTGACCTTACAAAGCATTCCTTATTTTATTTCACCCAATGAACACAAGTCTTCTTGGATCAATTTTCCATTACCATTTCCAATCAGGTCTCTATCATAGACCTCTATTCTATCAAAAAATTTGATGATGCGTCCCTTGCCAATTTTTTCACCCATTGGAGAAGCTTGATTAATCAGCTTTAATTTTCTTTGCCTCAACCTGAACTTATATAACTTTTTGATCAAGCTTGTGCCAAACATATATATTCTAATATGTATGTCCAGAGATTTAGGAGCTTTGACGAGGCTTTTACCATGACATGTAAGCTAGAAAAGTCGGCCATAAATGAGGGTAAATTGAAGTTACAAAACAAGAACTATACCTTCAAGACAAATGAGACCTCTTTGTCTAAACTAGAAAACAAAGATAATACCAAAAGCAAGACCAGGGGAATCACAAATGCCATCATCCTTAAAATTTCCCCTCCACCCAATGTCAACCAAAAAAATTCTCCCATTACATCCAATCCAAATGCAAGAAACCCAAATCGAAATAACCAAAAATAATTCACTCCACTTGGAGAATCTTACACCTTAGTTTTGGAGAAGCTACTAAAAGCTAATCTTATACAACTTCCACCTGTTAAACCTCTCCAACAATTTGATTCTTCTCATCCAACACCTGCTTGGTATAATAGGAATGATCGATGTGATTTTCATCAGCTAATTTGACATGATGTTAGCCGATGTAATACTTTCAAGAATATTATTTAGAGCCTTATCAACAAAGGGGAACTCATGTTGTATAATCCTAATGCCCCTCAAAATCAATCTTTTGACATCTTTAGGAAACCTTTTCCCAACCATGCCCCTATCAAAGCTAAGGACACACAAATTGAGTGCTTTCATAATGCCCACATGGTTAACACAATTCACAACACACCTACCCATAAGGACCCAATTAACCAATCTACCCATTCCTCCCTTGATTCACTTATCGAGGTTATGGAATCACCTTACCCTCCTTTGGATAGCCAAACCAAATAAGTTCCTTTCTCCCTAGCTACCCTCATAAAAGTTTTAGAATCATCATGTACTACCTTAACTAATACATCTGGGCAAATTAACATTCTTGATTCACCAACTCTACCAACTACCCAACAAACCGCTACTCCTATGGATATTTTCCCTAAAGGAGAAACATTATTACCCATGCCTCTTAGGGATGAGCCATTTATCTTAGCCTTGCTTCCCTCACCTCAAGAGATCAACCAACCATCTAAGAGTCCCACCCAACCTACAAGTCTATCTGTTGCATCCACTACCCATGGATCAAGACCAGTGCACAAACCTTTTTCCACATTAGTACATAAATTGGAATTTGCCTTAAAACTAGACATGGATCAAGCCACTTTTTGGAAATAGTTAGGGCTTACCTCCATGAAAAAACTTAAACCATGTAGAACACCTCTAAAAAACCAATCCATCATCTCCCCATCACCTCTTAAACCAATCCAAACCTCTAACAACCCTTCAGCTTCTTAGTCAACAAAAAAAGCCACAACTTCACCAAAAAAACCTTTCAAAACTCTTGGTGCCTTCCCTACTCAGATTTTGGTTTACCCATCTTTAAAAGTACACTTAACTTCACCCAAGCTTATATCCATATCTCGACCCACACCAACCAAAAGGATGAAGGCATTGATAGAACACATCACTAAGCCTTTACCTCCATCTACCTTTCCCTCTATCCTAGGCCCCCACCCTTCCACTTTACTCAAAAATAAACCCCGTTTAAACATATGCCACCTAATACCATTGATTACACTATCACATTTATTATTTGATGCACCAATCCTTCCTAGATCACAACTAGTTAGACCACGAAATTTGGCCACCTCAACAACCAATATGCCTAGGCCAAAACCATCTGCCCAAACAAACTTACCCAAGTCATCTCTCACCCAACCTATTACCACCCACACACCCACCTTACCAACCAAAAATACAAGCCCAAAACCATCCTTACCTTTGGCATAATCATATATATCCATTCTTTATAGGTTAGTATAAACCTCCTGCCTCACATTACCTCCCATCAGATCTTTTGATATTTTTGTTTTGAAGCTGACCTGGTACAATGACCATCAAATCTGATCTTATCATAGGACACCTAAGCATGACACAGAGAATTACAAAAATCTCCAAGAAATTATCCACCAACTTTATGAAGAGGATGACATTTTGGTAGATGACCTTCCATCCATTCCTCCACCATTACACCCAACAACCAGCCACCTGCACATTCTTAATCCCCCACTCTCACCTTAGAGTGATGGAGAATGTACCCAATCCCCCTTCACACCTTTCCCCTCTATCTATATAATTAATGTGGTTAAATGATCACAAAAAAAATATAAAGATAAGGCCAAAGTGTCCATTCCATGGACATACCCACCAATTCACCCTATACCCAACTAGACCCAAACCTCCACACTTGCCGTTAAGCCCAAAGTTACTATCTTGGGCACATCAAAGCTTAACCCCTCTAAATCCATTAGGAGGGTCATCCTTAAACAACTCTAATAGACCCATACCAAAATGAGCCTTTATGAGCTCATTTCAACCTCACCCCATCATCGTTAGGCCATGATCAAGGCTATGAAATCCATTGAAGTTGGACCAAGGGATTCCCAACCCATAGAAGATTTTGTTGGTGCTCTCCAGATCTCCACCCTTGTCACCTTCAAGGACATAGATATACCTTCTATCCACATTTAAGACCCAAATCCCCCTCTTTCTATGACAACCCACATCAACCAAAGCCACATCAAATGGGTTATGATCCATGGGGGAGCTAGTATCAACATCATCTCTTCCCATGCCTGAGAACAACTTAAGCTTTTGGGTAATGTCATGTCCAAAAATTCAACCATATTTTTATATTTTAATGACACTATGACCACTACCTTAGGAATCATCATCCTCCACATTTGGATAGGACCTCACATGTTCTCTAAACTCTTCTATGTAGTTAAAGGTAAATTCTAGTACAATCTTTTACTTGAGATACCTTAGATTCCTACCCTTGGATGTGTACCTTATACCCTCCACCATTGCATCAAGTTTGAACATGAAGGTCAAGTTGTTACCATACAAGCTAATCCTATCCCTTTTGCAACATGTAATATGACCTACTGATCTAATGACATTCTTTTTCCACCATCCAAAGCACTTCAAACAACCACCATCAAACCCTCACCCACAAAAGCAAAATTCATTACTTCTTCCCCTTCCATTGAGGCCTCTACTAACTTATCTATCCCCACATAACATATATCCATCACTAATCCTTTGGAACCTACCTTCCAATGCCACACCCTTGGGTAATACCATCTCCTCACCCTTGATGCCTTCCTTACTCCCAAATAATATTGGAAACTCAACCACTGATCAGGTTATGACCTTAATATTGGAGCCATTACCCCCTTAGGGCCTCTAAACTGTCAAACCCACTTTATCTATGGGGGTATTGACAAGCCACTTAACAATGCCATCATTTCTTATTCACATTAAACATTCACCTCCACCTTCTCTTAGTTGGATAACCCTAACTTTGCCAAGTTATACCTTCATAGGTGTGCCTAGAAAGGATTTAGTTTGGGATGATATGAGCATGGAACACACACATTAACCTTGATTGAGACTCAAAAAACACATGAGAAGCATGGCCTCAGCTTCATTTTACCCAACAATACAAAGGCCAAACAAACCACCCTTACCATTATCGAGGAAGAAACCCCTTCCTCACCAATACCCCCTCCACCTATGGGTGAGGATGAGGACATCATTTCACCCAATTTTTTTTATTTTTCTATCAACATGATTACCCTCAACTCCATGACTTATCAAAAGGAAAGGGATTCCATATCCATCCTGAACTCATGGGAGAAGAATCTTCTACCATTAACATTGTTTAGTGTCAAGATGATGATGATATTCTCACCTACCTTGGTGCATTAGATTCCTCCACCCATAAATATTTACCTCTTAAAACCTCAACCATGTTGAATTAATCCACCACAAATGTTGACATAGGCACTCCAGACAACCCCCATATCATCAAACTTGGCCAAACTCTCACCTTTGAAGAACTACAAGACTTCTCTACCTTATTCCAAGACCATAATATTGCATTCACTTGGTCATATGCTGATATGCCTAATATTGAACTGACCATTGCCACTCACAACATCATAACCAATCTTGATGCCAAACTTATCAACCAAAAACTTTTCCAAATTCACCCTTGCATAGCCCTCCTTTTCAAAGAAGAGCTTTAACACCTCCTTTCTATCAACTTTATTCAACCTATTGATTATCCCCAATGGGTTTCAAACTTCATACCTATCACTAAAGCCATATAGGGACTATGTACCTATGTGGACTTTCATGACCTCAACCTTGCTTTCCTAAAGGATGACTTTCTTCTACCTAACATTGACCAACTTATTGATCTTATAACAGGCCATGAGATGTTATCACTCATCGATGGATTCTTAAGTTATAATCAGATTTTGATTTCCCCTGTAGATCAACACAAAACTACCTTTATCACCCCATGGGGGACTTTCTACTATAGAGTCATGCCCTTTAGTCTTAAGAATGCTGGTACAACCTACTAATGTGTCATGACCTATATTTTGCATGACCTTATCCATACAATCATCAAAGACTATGTGGATGACCTTCTTGGGAAGTCCAAGCTTTGCAAAGACCATTTAGTCATTCTCAAGATTATCTTTGAGTGACTTATCCATTATCACATCTGCCTTAATCCCAAGAAATGTATATTTGGGGTCTTATTAGGCAAACTTATTGGCTTTGTTATTTCCCTTTGAGGAATCAAAGTTGATCTGGCCAAAATCAAAGCCATCCTTGAGATGCTACCTCTGACCAATCATAAATAACTCCATAACTTGTAGGGGAAACTTCAATCCATTCATCACTTCATCTCCCATCTCTCTGATTGGTGTCAGCCCTTCCACCACCTCTTGAAAAAGGAAGCATATTTTAAGTGGAATGTTGATTATCAAAAGGCCTTTGATACACTAAAATAATACCTAGTATCTCCACCTATCCTTATACCTCTTAAAGATGACACACCTTTCTACCTCTATATCTCTACCACAAACCATTTTTTAGGGGTTATGCTTGCCTATCGAGATGAAAAACACAAAGAGCAAGCTATTTATTACATTAGCCATACACTTGTCAAATATGAGACTCGATACATGCATGTTGAGAAACTATGTCTAGCCCTAGTCTTCATGGCCACCAAACTTTGCCACTACCTTCTTAATTTGTCATAACTAATACTGACCCCCTCAAATACATGCACTCCAAACCATACCAAAACTAGTGTATGGCTAAATGGCTCATGATTTTAGCTTAGTTTGACCTTGAATTCCTCTAATAGAAGTCAATCAAGGGGTAAGTAATTATCGACCAACTAGATGAGGCACACTTAATGAACATTCAACCTTCCCCTCTTGCATTTCCAAATGAGTCTATCACAAGCCTATCTCAAGTAGATTTCACTAATCATGTAACCATTATTTTTTATGGTTTTAAATGTCAGCATGGTGGGGGAGCTAATATTGTCCTTGTCCCCCTTATCAGTGAACCACTTCCCTTATACTTTAAACTTGACTTTGAATGCACCAAAAATGTGTCCTAGTATGAAGCCCTAGTAATAGGTCTCCAAACTATCCTAGCCCTAGGAGTCATAACAATCTATATCTTTAGGGACTCCTAGCTTGTGGTTAACAAAGTGAATGACATTTAACAGTGTAAGAATGAAACAATGTAATTGTATAGATAACTCATCATAGAAATTTAGCTTCATTTGAACACTACCATATCCAAACCACCCCTCAGTCTACCAACAAGTTTGATGCTACTATGGCTTCTCTTGCCTCTCAAATCCCATCATCACCCTTAGGTTCAAAACTATCCATCATTATCTATCACCTCATCAAACCTTCCTACACCAAATTAGACATTCCAACCATATTTAGTGTGGAGGAAACTCTGCCTAATCTTTGGTACTGACAAACCTTTGACTAACTTCACTTTAGCATAGTTTACTCTGGCCTCTCTATGAATTCCCTTCGAGCATTTGTTCAAAGCAGATCTCATTATACCATTATGGGAGGAATCCTCTATAAATGAGGCTTAGATGGCCTCTTAATTCATTACCTCTATGGTCCAAAAACATCTCAGACCATCAAAGAGACACATAATGGTATCTATTGGGGTCACTTTAGTGGCTTCATTGTGGCCAAGTGTATCTTTTTCTTGGGATATTACTTACCTACCCTTAACCAAAATTATTGTGATTATGTGAAAAAGTGTGTCAAATGTCAACAACACACTAATTTACATCATGCACCTAGCAATATTCTTCATGTTTTTGTAGACTTTTGGCCCTTTTCATAATGGGGTCGAGACCTTATTGGTGAAAGCAACCCCTACTCTTCACAACGACATCATTCTATCATTACGAAAACTAAATATTTTACCAAATGAGTAGAGGCTATTTTCATTGTCTTGATGAAAGCTAAAAAGATTGTTGAATTCATCACCCATCATATCATCTACCATTTCGGTGTTCACCATATGATCATCACCAACAATGGAAAATATTTTAAAAACAAATATGTTTAAGGCCTTTGTGACGTATTTGGTATTAAACTTATATTTTCATTGCCTTATCTCCTAGAAGAAAATGGACAAGTTGAAGCCTCTAACAAAACCCTTAATAACATGCTTACCAAAATGGTCAATGCCTCAGGTCTAAGATGGCACTTGCATATCCCCTTTACCCTATGGGAATATGGTAATAGCATCCAAACCCCCATTGGTGCTATAAATTTTTCTCTCATCTTTGGAGCTAAGGCCATCTTACCTCTTGAAATCCAAATACCTTCTCTTTGCATATCTTTGTGTGACCTCATTTTTGAAGATGATTATCATCAAGAATGTTTAGCCCAACTTGAGCTACTTGGTGAACATAGTTTAGTCACTCTTTCCCCTCTTCATGTCTATCAAGAGAAAATTAAGTGATCATATAATAAACACCTAAAAGTCTAAGAATTCAACATTGGAGATCTTGTCCTTAAAGAAAAACAACATGTCACTAATACTGAGAAAATCAAAATGGGCAAGTTTGCTTTCAAGTAGCTTGGAACCTACATCATTACCCATAAGTATGGATCAAGGGCATATCATTTGTTCTCTCTTGAAGGTAAACTAGAACCTAAGCCTCTCAATGCTTTGTATTTACATCCCTTTTATTGTGAGATAGGGATCACAATAATCATTTATCTAACTTAAGCTCATCCCTTGCATACCATATTTCATTTGCCTCTTTTAGAGGCAACCAACTAAAACTAAATCATGTGATTATCCATCATAAGCATAGCCTAGTATTAAACTTTGGGTACCAAGACTCTACCCAAGGCATGATTATCATAGTACTTCCCCTCTCTTTGAGAAGGGGTTCCTATGGTTATTGTCAACTATATCCTTTTCATCTCTTAAACTTTTATGTCAACTTAGTTTTACCTTCATAAAGGTCATCCATTGATCATAAATATACATGTCTATGTTAATTAAAATAAATCAAAAGCAAGATCAATATCAAGAGTCAAAAAATAATCATGGGTCACCCCTAACATCCATAAATTGCTCCCTTAAAGGACATCTATGGGAAATCATTTGAAATTACAAAAATGTAAGGTGGACTGCTCCCTAGAAGGACATCTATTAAAAGCATTTTGAAATATAATTTTGACCACTCCCTTGAAGGATGTCTAAGAAAAATATTTGTCAAATGCTAGCAATTTTTGGAAGCTTCCTGCATCGATCAACTTACCCAACCCTAAAGCAAAATAGCAAAAGACCCTCAAGAAAAATCAAAAGACCCTCAAGTAAAAGCAAAAGAATTTTAAAAGCCGCAATTGCTCTCATATTAGCAATAATATTGGAAAAGCTACAATAAACTCTCCTTAATAGACTTCCCAAATTGATTAGTCTACACTTTATATATAGACATAATTTTTTTTATACTACCTCTTTTGACACCTATAGAAAAGGTATACTAGTCTCGCTAATGGTTCCAGTTTCATCCATTCTCCCTCCACATCTCATATGTATAGGACTATGAGTCTACTTGACATAATGTTATTAGGATCCCTATCTATCAACCTGGGCATGCTAATGCAAAACATTTAAAAGGCTTATTTTCACTAAGCCAATCCAATTTTGGGTTTCATGTTAGTATTTTCCAATGAAATGGCATTGTTTCCTTTTTTTATCTTTTATTAGTCTATGTAAGCCTATAAACATGAAAAAAAAACATCATACTAAAAACATGAACATAATGAACTATGTCAACAAGTAACACCATCTATCCATCAATGGGACAAGCATAATGTAAACATATAGTAGCCAACCACAAAAATTCACCTATCTGATACATTGTGTAAGCCTCTAAACGTGTTATTACACCATTAAAAAAATCAATGAGTAAACCATCATAGCATATACCATTTACCATTCAATCCACATAACCATAAACATGACCCATAAACTATATCCATCCATAACATATCCTATCATAACCATGAGAAGAATTAAAACATCATAATTTAACTTTCTAAACATCACATGCCTAAACTACTAAGTCAAATAACCATAACCATAAACATCCATGACCATAAATCATAAATATGGACATCACATAAACTATAAACATACATCATATATGAAGCATCAAACGTCATAACATCATATACATCAAGTCATAAAAAAAAAAAATCCATGTGACAATGTGTCACCTCTCTCTCAAAATGTACATGTCGCATCATCAACACACATGCTAGAATAAAAAAGCATATACATATCATATATCATACATCAATCAAGCCCTTGAAGCACTTAGACCACCTGCACTACTATCACTGGCCCCATCTAGTCCTATACATATACTTATTGGTGGTCACCTTGGGACCCTTATAAACCCAACTGTATCAACCCACTACCTTAGAGTAGCTAGTATGACCCCATCACCCAAACTAGCTCTATAATCTACAAATCTCATGACATGGAGAAACTGATCAAGTACCATCACCTCATAATATCTAAGCTCCTGCATAGTCACTAGATACCATGCCCATAGCACTAAATTTAGTGGCCCTCCTACTGCTACACTTACCATCCCAACCCTAATCTACCCCTATAAAGAGCCAATCTAGCCCTACAAAGTGGCCACTTACCCCTATAAATCTATGACTTGGGCCTCTACCCGGTCCTTCTTTGCCATCACTGCCCCCACTTGGCCCTTGTAGTGTCGTGATTTAGCCTTGAAAAGTGGCCACCTGTCCCTATAAGGAAATTATCTATGCCTAAGCTACTTCTACTACCTGTGTATTACCCTATGCCTGTGCCACCACTAGATAAAAATTTGTGGCCCAAGGATCACCATCCCCCATCCAAAATCCACTACAACATACCCACCCTAGTATTAGGATATGTAACTATCAATGATACCTACATCATCGACCTAGCCTCCCAGTGGTAACTCCTCGAAGTCACACATGATGTCTTGTGGCTGTGGTTTAAGTAGTAGGAACTCAACCTACTCTCTCTGATACCTCGATGTGTCAGGTGGAATCCCATGTACTAAGCTAAAATATATCCATACTTGATTGAATGAGATCAACTCCATCTCTATCTCTCTCCTCCCATACACCCACCTTTAGCTCTGTATACCTGAATCCTACTTGTTGTGTCCACCCAACATATGGTCACCATATGACATCCCCTAACACTAGACCCTCCAATGCATCATGAAACCACTTGATGTCCCTAGCTCCACCACCTACTATTATATAGGCCATTGCTCTCCTCCACTACATGAAGTTAGTAACATAATCAATTAGTGTATGAGTATCCTTTGGTAGTCCTAAGCGTCTCAATACTTGAATGTGCTTGAAAGCCTAATAATGTAGCACAAATCAAACTCTAATCCTGTATCACCTATGCACTCAGAAGGCCCATAACTCTATAAATTTTCATAAGAAAGACTTGTGCCCACCCAAAAATGGTCCTCCCTAAGAACATCTCCATTAAAATGCCAAGAAATAAGTATAGAAATTATCCACCCATATATTTTGGTAGCACAAAACTCATCAAAGCCATCATCATCATCATCATCATCATCAAGCACCTATCCCCAAGATCCCTCTAATACAATGGACAATACCTAAATCCACTAGCATGGAACTATGTGTGAACTCAGTCTACACCATATAAGAGGTCTATGTGGTAATCTAACTAATCACTCTCTATATGGTACATGGGATCTCCTCAGATAGGAAACGTAGTGATCCTAGTCACATCCTCTAGTAGGATGGTGATCTCCCTGATAGGCAACCAAAAGGTGTTTATCGTAGGATCCCATCTCTTGATGAGTATGATAACCATAGTTGGGTCTTATGGTATGTGCTGATAGTGGCATATAATGCCTTATTCCATAGCCTCCATATGTCTCCACTCATCAACATTCATCATATCACAAACCTCTATGAAGAGTGTGGGAAGTTAGTCCCTCATCTAAATCTGGTCGTGAGCCTACAAAACCAACCATCTTAGTATGAACAATAAGCTAAACCAACCTATACCTATATTTTATAAGCACACCCTCAACCACTGATAGTTCTTTGAACCATTGATAGTCCCTATAAGCCTTTTTTCCCCTAGGTTTGATCATTGATGGTTGGGTCTAAACACCAATGGTCACTATGTATGACCATTGGTAGCGTGAACCTCAAACCCTAGTCCTCTCAAAGTCCTAACACTCATAGTCAATTCTAAGACTAACCTACTTACCAACAATCGACACCCATTCCCAACCCAACACACCTTCCACCTCTCAATTTCACCCAAAACATTTACCTAATTAAACAAAAACCTAAAACTAGGGCATTATTTTCCTACACAACAAACTAGTTTTAAACACTACCCACATTACCCACATTCTCTACAATGCACCTTTAACATAACCAATTGCACTATCCTATCAATTTTAGGGTACCTCCTACCTCATTTTATGATCATTGACATGGTTGAAGCCCATGTCCCTCTTTTTAGTCATGCCCTTATCCACCCTCCATCTTGGTCAATATTGAATCAACTCAACCAATCACCACTGCGCACCTCATAGTCAACTCGGTCAAACCTCCATACAAAATGCCACACTATAAAATCAACACATCAAAAAGCATGGAGGTAAAATGTTAAAAGGTTAAAATGGCTTTTCACTTTCACTTTTTATGTTTCATCTTTTAAGGTTTCCCCTTGATCGTCGATGGTCGACCCTTCAAAACCCAGGCCATCAACGGTCAGGGTCCCACATCTTTCCTTTAAATTTTTCACTAGCATCCTCTTAGGTGCTACTTTATCTCCACTTAAACCCACTAGCATTTGACCTTTCCAAGAGTACCCTTCTCTAACTGACCCATTTGACCACATCGACCTTGATGTTGGCTATTCTAATCAAGACTATCATACTTAGTCACATTTTGTACACAACCTTAGCAATCTACTTACCTCACTTTATGCACTTTCACTTACCTTATCACCTAAGCATTTACCTCATCACTACCCTTCCAACAAGAACTACATATAGACTAAAGTTATCATGGGATATTGCATCTCTTAAACTATGTAGGCAATGCCTACTTGCTTAGTGCATATGGATTCAAATTAACCACACCCCAACCCACCAATTTACCCATGTCAACCTTGACATCGATCATTTTTACCAAACTATTTGCATGTTTTTTGATGACTTTTCATGGGTCATTTTGATTGCACCAATTGACCTTGTCATGTTCACTATTTTTATACCACCTAGTGTAACGACCAGATCATTTGTGTCATTTTGAGTGCACTTCCTACCTTAGATACCCATCACACATTGACCCATTTAGTGTTTTCTCAAGAGTACTTCCTACCTTGGATACCCATCAAAACACTAAATCTTCCTCAGAGACTAATAGGTGTATCCAACTGCCATGCCTATAGTAGTCACATGATACATTGGTCACTTGTCTTCTTTGCACAAGCCTTATTTTAATTAAGAATTGAAACCTTAGTGTTTGTGCGATCTAAACTATTGCACTTAATCACTTTTATGTGTAGGTTTTGCATCTCACTTGCTAGTTCCACCTACCACTTTTCAAATCGTAACCTGATTTCATTTTGCCTCATCACTTCCCAGTTTGAAGGAGAACACCTCCTCCCATTCTCAGTACAACCTTTACCATACCCAACTTTCATTTTTTGTTTTGTAGCTTGTTGACTCAAGCCACACAACAAAAAGGGGAAAATGTAGACACCAAAAATTTGCTCATGTAATTCTAAATGTCACAAACCCCTAGACCCCCTCTAGACCATTTACCCATACCTAAAGCCATTTTTATCAGTTTAACCTATCTTAAACTAGCCCTTTTTACCTATTTTGGCCTTTTTGCCTCAACCGTCAATGGTCAAGATAACCATCGATGATTAGCTTAACCACCAATGGTCAGGCTTTACCATCTGGACCTTAACATGTAATCATCACAGAAACTATCACTTAGCTTTTCTAAATATAAGTCATTCAAATCATTTCATGAGGCATTACATGGATGAGTTATAATTAGAAGCCCTAGTTACACTCCCACTTCAACTTCTTGCCTTTACCTATAAGAAGAGGAGAGCTGCAAGGGAAAATCCATTTGCAATTATTATCAATAGCTATAGTATCCAAAATCTCTTTTGCAGGTGAATCATCATTAGGCACTTCAACAATCTATCAAGCCCAACTTGCCATCACCACTCTAAGCACTGTCACTATGTCAGAATTATGATCAGATTCTACATCAAGCAATCCTCCTCAACTATCCATCCAATCCACCTTCTCAATAAGACAATCATCTATTTTTTGTATTTATTTATCATATTTCCATTTTAAAATTAATACATAACTCACCCACCTCTCAAGATTTATACCTAGAATATTGGCCTTAATTCACCTACAAACAACCACTGATGGTTATCCCAACCACCGATGATTAACCCAACTATTTACGATTACCTAATTGTCTATGGTTACCCTTAACCACCGATGGTTACCATTAACCACTGACGATCATCTTGACCACTGATGATTCAATGTCATACCTAAAACCAACAAGATCCATTTTAACACCTATACCCAATCATACCATATTTTCTATGCTTTTACCTCACCATAAACTTCTTCTTGATTTTTTGAACCATACCTCAGCCTGTTAGCACTAGCACTAATTATTCTATCACTAATTAGATCATTTCTAGCACATCTCTTTATCAAGAAATTCTTGTTATTAGTTTTAGTACCTTTTGATTATTGATACAAGTAATTTCTTCCTATTTTATCAACTTAATTATTTTAAAATGGTGGATTGATAGCCCCTAAGGAAGCTCATGCTTTCAGGATCTAGCCATAGCTAGGCAATCCATCTAGCTACTTGTCTAACCAACACATTTTCTTTAGTCAATTCTTATTTGTAGGTCTTCCTTCCAAGCCAAAGAGGAGCTCTTCACAATATTTTGATACAATGCACACACTTTTATTAGGTATTTATACCACAACCCGTATTTCTAATTTTACTACCTTCTTCTGAATAATATCAAAATTTGAGTGAAACACTCATATACACCTAGGTACTCCATAAGAGAGTCATCATTTGAAAATTCATACAATGTTATCAATGAGTTCAAGATACATTAATGATAATCAAGAAACATGATTGCATTGATTATTATTATAAAAATGCATATGCACAACACATATGAACTTGGGAGGTTGATTAGCTTTATTAAGTCCATGAAAAGTGGACTTAACATTATATCCAAGTCCTATTTGCCCTTCATTGATAGAAGTAGTGTTAGAACAGGGGTTTATTATTTTCCCATATTTATTTATTATGGGATTTTTTCACACACTTTGATTTTTCCTACTTTCATAGAGAATCTTTCTTAGGTGTACATGTTGATCGGATTACTCATAAGTAATTCTCTTGACTGATTATTCTAGGTATGGGAGTTACTCCTCTATTATTGGCTCTATTGACCACCTTTTGTGGAGGAGTTACTATTCTATTATGGGGGTCTGTTTACCACATTTTATGGAGGATTTATTCAACACTCTCTTATTTATACTTTGCACATTTTTGAGCTTTGTTAATGTAAGTTTGGTTTTGGATCCAATCTCTTTGTTAATCACATATTGGTTTCATTTTATTTTAGTTGTATTTGTGGTGTGAACCTACTTGGTTTATGTGATCACTCTACTCAGGCATTCAATTTCTCTGGACCCTAGGCTCAATTGTAAAATGGTATCAAATCCACTCCAATAATTATGTGGCTAGTTATTTACTGAAAGCTTGATTTTTAAATCTTGTGCTTTTTTTAGTGTGTTATGAGGCAGTTTTTAGAGAGTTTACAAAAAAAACTGGGTGTTTTTGAAATCTCAAAAACCTTGGGACTTGTTAAAAATTATAGGGTTAATTTTTTATTAAAAATATGTTTGTTAAATATATAAGGAATGTTTTTATAGAACAAGGTTCTAACATACTTTAGTCAAGATGGGGACATGACATTCCATTTCATTAATCAACTTCCCAAACTGCTTAATATATGCATGCTGTTCAATCAACAAGTTTTAAAATATAAGTATGTGTGGAGGGCATAAGGAGGTTGGTTTTGATAGTGGATTGCCTTTTTTTCATGCCATAGACCTCAAAGCCTCTACCAACTGTGGCTCTCTTGCTAACAACTTTGAAGCTCCTATTCAAACTAAGATAGATTGAGATTGGTATCATATGGCAGTTTATCTAGGTCATCCAAGTTTCCATATTTTTCCAACTCACCAAGCTCATAAAGATACTCTATTTACAAGATAAACACCCTCTATTTACATTCTGATCACTACCTCTCCATCTACCTTCTTAAGCTCGCTACATTCCCAAACCCATCACCATGCAAATAAGGTATTCATGTTACTAAATTCACCTCATTTCAATTTTAAGAGATATTCTACTCAAACACTATATTGTGACATATTAAAAACTTTATATTCAATATTTTCAATGGCCCCTTGAACTGGTCAAACAACTAAACCATTTTTCTTTGAAACTCCTAGTTTTCTCAAAACCACCATTGGCTGAATTTATGGTTTTTTGAAATAACTGCTCCTATAAATTCATGGTTTTATGCATTTTTTAAAGTGATTTTGGTGAATTATGTGTTATTTGGTCATCAAAATATGTTTTAATGGCTTTTTAAATTAAATTAAAATTCAAAAGTTTGATTTTTTTAAAAGTCTATGTCAAATCTTTAATCACTAAAGTTTTTTCAAATGACTATTATTGATTTAATATTGTAAAGCTTTTGTTTTAAAGCATTTTAGTAAAAATTTTAAAGGTGGAATATTTATTTGGTGGGATTTTATTATTTTTTAATTTAAAAATATATATAGTTAGCTTTTTTAAAGACATGAAAGTTGATTATTTTTGGGCATGCTTCATATTTTTGCTCTACGGAGACTATAGGGTGAGGTCTGATTTGACAAGTGGTCAAACCCACTCATAATCAAACAAACACTTATATTTATCTTGATCAATTTGTGTAATTTATTTTCTTTGGATGTAATATTAGCTAAGCTTGATGTCCATTTGCTTTACAGATTTTGTCTTTTTTGACACTTGCACTAATTGCTCAAAACACACTCTCAGTTGTGCCTAACATATTTTGAGCGTTATTGCAAAATTCATGGGAGGTTCAATATTGATAGTTTAGGGGGATATATTTTGTTTTTTTAGTCACTTTCCATTCTAATTTCACTTTCATTTTTGAAATAATAACTATAACCACTGCACTTAATTTTTGCACAAAATGGATACAAGTTCAATTAACCCTCTAACGCCATTTAATTATCATGAGTGAAAAATTCAATTTCAAATTATTCTAAGGAGAAAATATTTTCATTACATTAAAATGGGGTTAAAAACTCAACCAATTAAAAATACATAAAAATTGAAGTGGTATAATTGTAGTGATGAAGCCTATGTTTTGCTATGTCTCCTGATCTCCTCTTTCATATAGAACATGCCGAATCACCCAATGAAGTGTGGACCATTTTGGAAAATATATTTGGGAAGAAATATGTGATGAGAGGTCATGAACCAAAAAATTAACTTAGTAGCCTAATTCCTAGTAACTTAGACACCCTTCAGGATTTCTTCACCAAGTTCAAGTCTTTGAGATTGTAGTTGAAATAATGTGGAATAGAGAAGAAAGATGACCAAATTATTATTTTTATACTCTCTAAGATAGATCCTGATTAATTAGTATTTTTCTCTACTTTCCATGCCACTAAAAGTGTTTTAGGCAATACATGGAAAATGCCCTCTTTAGATGCTTTCATTACAAAATTGACTAGGGAGAAAGAAAAATTGATACAAATAGGCACATTGAAGTCCTCAAAACCTCAAGCTCTAATTGATGGGAATGAAAAATCAAAGACTTAAAATAAAGAGAAAAATAAAAATAAAAAAGGAGTAATATAAAAATAAAGAATCAACCTTTGATAAAATGACCATTAAAACCTCTTCTTCCAATGATAAGCCTAAGAAAGAGAAGGTTAAGTGTGCATATTGTAAGAAAAATGGGCATGGTGAATGCAAGTTTATGAAGAAACAAATTGATCACCTAATTCATATTCTATAAAAGAATAACATAGGTGTTCCTGAGTCTATCATGCAAAATTAATCAAATCAAGATACTTCTAAGGCAAAAGGCAAAGGTAAAGAGAAAGAAAAGGGTAAGGCTCTTGTAGAAGTTACAACTCTATCATATTCATGGGTTATTAACTCGGGCATTTCCCACCACATGGGCTCTTAACAAGTTGAATTTTCTACCTTAGATCTTTGTGGCATGTCTTCTATCACATTGGGTGATGACACTTCAAAAGAAGTTGTAGGGAGAGGGCCAGTTAAAATGGATGGAGGAACATTCAATAATGTTTTAAGTGTTCCATCACTTTTAACTAATCTCCTACCTATTTATTAAATCATTCACATCAGTAAGGACATGAGGGTAGAGTTTCCATCAGATTTAGTCATAATTAGAGAGTTGAATAATGATTCTACAGTGGAAATGGGTAGGGAAAATCACTAAGTTAGGTTATATACCTTCTCACATTTTGCACCTAATTCTTCTCTGACTGCATTATCAACTCATTTAGATGGAGTTAGTAAACTTTAGCAAGAGTAGTTTGACCACCTCAACTACTTCTACCTAGAACAACTCAACAAGAATGATATGTTCATATGATTACCTTGTGTACATTTATATAAGGGCCTTTGTGAGGGTTGAACCCTTGGAAAACATCCTAAAGATAAATTTGACAAAGGAAAAGCTTAGAGGGTTTCACATGCATTGGAGTTAGTATAAAATGATGTATCTAGGTCTTTTCCTAGTCTATCTTTCACAAGGGCTAAGTATGTCCTTACCTGAATTGATGATTTATTGAGATACACATGGGTTCACTTCTTTAAGCATAAATATAAAGTTTTCAACAAGTTTTGAGACTTCAAAGTTCTTACAAAAAAATAATTAGAGAAATCCATCAAGGTTATTTAAACAGATAATGGGGGTGATATGTCAATAATAGGCTTGAATAGTTTTGCACTATAGAGGGGATTAATTTTTAACAGATAGTTCCTTATAGTCCTCAACCAAATAAAGTTATAGAATACAAGAATAGGTCCTAAAAAAGATGGAAAAATGTATGATTCAATCTAAGTCACTTTCACCATAGTATTTGGATGACATAATCAATTATGCTTACTACATTTAGAATAAGGTCCCCCATAAAGCTTTAAAGGGCATACATTTCTTTGAATCTTGGTATAATATGAAACCTGTAGTTGAGAATTTTAGAGTCTTAAGATCTCTAGCTATGGTCTGTACACATAATAAGAAACATAAGGTGATGGAACCCCATAATAAGCCTTGCATATTTGTAGGTTATCTATATGGTATCAAGGGGTACTACCTTCTTCATCTGAACACACATGAGTTGTTAATTAAGAGAAGTGTTCACTTTGAAGAGAGTCCCACAAACTCAACACTTGACACTTATCCCACCTCATTAGACTCATTTAGATCAATTCAAATGATTTAGATCAACCTAAGCACATTCTATAGGTTGAGGACACTTCTTATAGTTCTAATAGTGAGAGTAGTGATGGGGACTCATCTTCATCCATATCTAGCCATACATTAAGGGATAATATTTCTCTAACCGACTCATCTAATTCTGGTCCTCTTTGGGCTAGGTAGACATTATAGAGTGTAGGTACATGGGTTAGGGATAATTCAAATGAAATGCAAAGAAATTTAGGGTTTTTGAGTGGGCCACATGCTTTCTATGCCTCTACCTTAATTCCTTATAATTTTTGGAAGGCATCTGGTATTTCTATGTGGGATTATTCCATGCATGAAGAATTTAACTCCTTATTTAAGAATCACACTTATTCCTAAAGGAAGAAAGATGGTTTGATGTAAATGGATATATAGGACCGAGTATGCAATAGATGGGTCCATTGATAATTTCAATTTTTAGTTGGTCATAAAGGGTTTCTCATAGGTGCATGACATTGTCTACATAGAAACCTTTACATCAATCATCAAAATGATCTCCATTAGACTCACACTTGCTATTGTTACAACTAATCATTGAGATATTTATCAGATGGATGTGAAGAGTGCCTTTCTTCACTATGATATTGAGGAGGAAATTTACATGGACAAACCACCAAGATTTTTTGAGGATCCCTCCTTTCCATGAAGACTTCATGAATCCATCTATGGCCTAAAATAAGCCCCTCAAGCTTGGTATGCCAAGATGGATTCCTTTATTATTTCAACAGGTTTTAAAAGATGTTATTCATATCCAAATGTCTATCTCTCATAGTAGGATGATTCAATTTTGATTCTAGTTCTATATGTTAATGATCTTTTGGTCACTAGAAGCTCTTCTTATTCTATTTCAATAGTGAAATAATCTCTTCATGACATATTTGGGCTTGTTACATTACTTCCTTAGGATACATATTTATCATTCTAACTTGGGGATCATTCTTTCAAAATCCATGTATGCTCTCAACTTACTTACTCAATTTCACATGGCTGATTGTAGACTCCATTTCTATCTGTAGTCAAGTTTTAGTTAGATTATACTTCACTTTTGGTCAATGCTACCTTGCATAGACAACTTATGGGTAACCTTATCTACTTGACATATACCAAACCTGACATATCATATGTAGTGGGCCTAATATCCAAATTCATGTAAGAATCCAATGATTTACATTGGAAGACAACTAAGAAGACATTGCACTAAATTTAGGGCACACATTGTTATCACATAGATTTTGCACCTATTTCTTGATGTAGTAGCTCATTGTGTAAAAACTAATGATATAATGGGGAAACCTCCAAGCTATAGGACCTTGATGAATGGAGGTTAACCTACAAAGAAGGTTGGATTCCTTTCACTAAATTTGGTGTAACTAATATAATACTAGTTTTATAAAAACTCCACTCCTTTAGTGTTTTTGTTCCTAAATTAGGGTTTGAGTGGGGAAAAGAGTTTGAGAATGAACTTCATAAAAATGAAAATGGTGATTGCACCAAATATTTTTATAGTGGATTTTAATGCCTCCTTGAATGAACACAATAGAATATAAAATATATTGAAATTGTTTGAGCACAAACTCATGCAAATGGGAAATCTGAGGTAATATTTTGTTATTTTTCATTGAAGGGAAAAGATTCTTTTATTTTAATCTAACAATATTTTAGAAGGGTATAAAATACCAAAAATGAATTCTAGTGATTTAAATAAGAATTAAAACTTCCACAAATATTCAAATAACTTGCATACATAAGGATTTCTCAAACAGGAAAGGCAAAATATTCAATTTATTTCATTCTCTAGGTTACAACTTGTAAAAAATACATTCAAAATGCAGAAATATATTACTAACAACAAAAAGATAGATTGGGATATGGGGTTCTACCTATCTTTATACAAAATATCTCATAGATGAGATGTAGTTATCAAAAACTTCAATTCCTAGTAGAAAAAACATGCAAATTTGGAACATCATGTAAAAGAGGCATGATCTCTTATTTGTGGGATCCTTTGAATTTACAAAATGGTTTGGAAAATAACATGTAAGAGTTGGGCATGATCTTGAGCTTGGTGTGGCATGGATAGACTTGAGGAATCTTCATGCAACACCTCTCTTTCTCCTCCATTGCAACTGCAATGACTCTTCATGCAAAAAATGGAGTGCCAAAATGGAATTCAATGTTCAATCAAAAGATAGATTAGAAATAACTTAAGTGACTTTTATTCAAAGCCCTAAGTTTAAATTTACAATTGAGACTTTTACAACTTGCAAGTCATACCACTTTATCAAAACTGTATTTACAGTTTTCAATATGTGCTTTTACAACTTTAGCAATTATAACTTGTCAAAATAGAAAGTGTAATTTGCAATTGGGATTTTTACAACTTCTAACTAGTCAAAATATAAAGTGAAAAATACATGTCTCTTTCTCAAAAGAGCTATAACATATATTTGCAATTTTAAAATATATATATGTACAATGTCTTAACAATAATGAAAGTACAATACATGTGAATAGTTCAGTAGAAATAACTAATCAATTTCCAAAAATTCCTCTACCTCTTTGTCTTTCTCAGCTTATAGCTTCTAGACATATGCATCAAATGCTTTGAAAATCTTCTAGATTCTATCTTCATCTACACCAAAAGAGTAGAGGTTAGTGATCTCACAATCTATTGATGTGTTAAAAAGTTACCACCTCAAAGCCTTAATTTCCTACATTTCTTTACCCATCTTATCTAATGTATTATGATACCTAATGTAGTAATGGATAGAGCTCAAGGTAAAGACTATAGTTTTAGTAGATTATCTTTCTACCATTTCTTTGAATTTAATCTGAACCTCTTCTAATGGAATGAGGTTATCTTCATAATCTATTGGCCTACATGACAACTTATTCAACAAATCTTCTATGTCATATAGCTTATCAATGGCCTTATCATGACCAACCTTGGCCTTATGTGCAACTTTTGCCAACAAATTTATTATGAATTATGTATCTCTATCTAATTCCTCCTTCTCTCCATTTTTAGTATCCTTTTGGCAAGGAAGATGCCAATATCAATAGAGTTTACAACTATAAATTTCAGTTAATAGAGATTCAAAGTTACTATTTCTCCCTCATATTTATTGACCAGTTCTCTCAAGGTAATCCTTCTTTCCCTCAACACTATATAATGGTCCATGATCATATCAATAATATTATTTCCCTTGGAAATGAGTTATTTTGACCATTCCTTAGTATCACTTCTCATGCTTGAAATTTTATTCACCACATCAATTGTCACCTGATCTAGGATCTGGTTGGTTGGTTGCTCTGACTCAGGTTGTACTAATAAACCAATGGGCTCTATGAACTTATTCAATGTATTTGTGAGTTAATCAACCTTGTTTTTCAACTCATCTTTAGTGACCTTATCACTATCTATTCTCTCAAACAACGAGTTGATACCAAATTGAACATCATGCTTTAATCCCTCTTTTATTGGACATCTAAGGTGAATATTTAAAAATTGATGTCCCCCACCACTAGATCTTCTTTTGGTTTGTCTAGTGGGCGGGGACTGCAATCTCCACATATCTCTCCTCTATTGAGTCAAATAGTATTTTTGAGAAGGTCTAAGGAATAGACTTGGATTTATTCTTCATCTCTGAAACATCAAAGTCTAGTGTACTCGGGGAAATCATTTACTTTCACTTTTTTTGCACTATTTGTGTTAGCCAATTAGGGGTATCATTTTAATGTGTATACACTATCACCTGAGAATTTGTAGCTGATGCTACTACAATTGTAGGTACTGTGACAAGTGTTGAATCTTGTGTTGATGTTGTCTTTGATTGATTAGAATATACTTGTAGAATTTCATCTCCATCAATAGGTTACAAATCCACATTTTCATCAAGGACTTGTTTTTTACCTATCTCCATTGAAGGTGATTGGGAAATTGTAGAAGTGGAAGAGTTTAGGATAATGGAAACAATTATGTCTACTGGGGGTGTACGAGGTGAAAGTGATACTAATGGGGGAGTAGACATAGGGACTTTAAACTTGGGAACTGGTGGAAGGGTGGAAGCCAAAACATTAAATGAATCAATTAAATGAGTTCAGCCAATCAGGGTTGGTAAGGTAGGGAAGCTGAAAGGGGATGAAGATGAAGTTGTACTTATCCTAAGAGTTGGGATGACCAACATAATTGAAGTTAGGATCACTGAGTTCATGGCTATATACTACTAAGTTGTGTTATAAATCAATAGAGATGGAATGGAAGGAATTGTAAATGGAATGGAAAGATGGAGTAAAATGGAAGGACAGAGTGAAATTGTGGGAAGGGAAAGTGGAAACTTGAGTATCCATTGATGGGAGACCCTAAGTATCCACTTGAATTGACTACACTAGTTATAATTTAATTATTATTATAGGTAAGGTGGTAGGAATTAAGGGTGGAATGGAAACCTAAGATGCAGGGGGAGTGGAGATAGTAAGTGGAGGTGTTAGAGATGAAGGAAAAATGTACATAGGTGGAGGGTGAACAATAGAGATGGGGGTTATCACTATGACATATATTGGGGTTGAAGCTATAGAGGCTCCAACTACAACTATGTCTTTGGATGAGATGATGATTGGTTGGTTCGCTTCTACCCCATCCTTGCTGGATTACCCCTTTTTGGCCTTATATTTATTATTTTTCTTGTGGGAAATCATTGACCCCTCTAATCGTTCTCATCTTTTCCCTCTGGGATCCTCTACTGATGGAGGACCCTATTCCTTGAGCTTTAATAATTTATCTCTAATACTCACTATATATTTGATCACTTGGACCCCTTTTCTTTTGAGCCAATTAATTATTTTAATAATCACATGTGTTGTTATATCTATGAAAGAAAAGGATTCAGGGACTGACCACCTTATTAGTGGAAGGGGTTAAGTGATAATCTAATTGTAGTAGTTTGGGCCCATAGGGGACTCATCATCCACTAAGTCCTCAGGGACTAGTGCCAAGTCAAATGCTTTGACCTATTATAAGGTCATCCTAGAATGGTCCTTAAATTTGACCTTATCTTCATCTTTTAAGTCCTCCAAATAATCCTTAAAATATGGAACATGAGAATAAGTAAAAATTCCTAGTGTGCTAGTGATATTGCCATAAACATCATAATATGGCCCAGATTCCAAAGTCTTCAATGTCATTTATGTAAATTATTTGTCAGCACACTTTTATTTGAGGAGGGAGGGGCATGTGTATCTACCAATACTAATTGGGAAATAAATTCCTGACTTGTGCTTGTTAGAAAGGAGCTTATGATTCTCAAAAAGTTGTCTTACCAGCTCCATTAGTACCCACTTATCACTGACATATCTAGGGAGTGTGTAGGGGTAGCCACTAAATTTGCTTACCATAATATATGAATAGGTGGGGAACTAAATGAATTAAGAGCCCCATTGGATGATTTATGTAACTATTGCATCTAAGAATCTTATTCTCCCAAGCTCTTTATCAAACATGATGATGATGTAAAAATTAAATGCATCATTGACTCTCCTGAAATGTTACTTACTAGCCTCTAATGTGAGGTCAAGGTAATAGTGATATACTCTACTTTTTTCACTAGGTATTGTGTTGAGGCCTAGGAAAGCTCTCCCCTTGGCCAATATGTATACAAAGAAGGAATTCATACAGAACTTTCCAATGGTTTGCACCTCCATCTATTACTTGTGGAGGGAATCATTAATGAGTTAGGCTCAATGCATTATTATGTATTTTGATATATGACCCAAATGTACTAGTACATCCACTCTTGGAAGATATTGGAAATAGGACTACCATTAATCTTGTGCAAAAATATTATTATATCCCCCACCTCATCTTTGAAGTCAATTATTGATAATGTCTTTGGTAATCTGGTGGAGGCAGCCATGGGAGCCTTAAGCCATTATTTGTTTATCATTCTATGGCATCCTTATCTATTATCTTAGAATAATTATTGGGATGTCTTTGGAGTTATGTTAAGATAACTCTCAAAATATGGTATTAGAAACACTAAATTGATGAAATCAAGGTTTAGATTCAAAATATTTTCCCCTTTGTCATTCATAACCTCTCTTTTGTCAGCATCATAATGTTGGGCTAGTGTCAACACCAACTTAGGGCTTTGGAACATTAGTGGAAAGGCTACTTATTATGAAAATCTAGAGTCATATATACCCTAGATCTAGTCATTCTTAAATTTTGCATTAATATGGGCCCAAAAGTCCCCTAAATCAATGTGAACTAGGTTTATATTAATGATCTCAACAGTGTTGGAATCTAGGTTGAGAGTCACCCAAAGGCCTTTTGATTTGAACTTCATCTCCTTTTGAGATGAACTCTGGAGAGAATGCTTGTTGAAAACTAACTATAAGAGCTGGCAGGGTTTGTAGGTGTTTAAAACAAGTAGAATATTTGGTAGAGATTGGAGGTGCTTTAAGAAAGTGAAAAGTTTGGTGGAACTTAGAGTTGTTTCAAGCAAGTGAGAAATACAAAGAAATGGGAAGTGTTATGAGCAATGGTAATTTTTGGTGGAACTTGGGACTGCTATGAGTAGGTTGAAATCCCATAGAGATGGGAGGTGCTATAAGCAATAATAATTTTCCCAGAGATTATAGGTGTTTAAATCATGTCCAATGTTTGTAGGGACTTGGAGGAATCTCTCAAGGAATATGATCTATTTGTGCAAATCTACGTAGGTATATTTTCCTAGATGTGGGTTATGAAAACCCTAGATTCAACTATAAACCCTTTGGGGAAGAATGTTTAGGTTTCATAATAAAAATTGGAAAATAATCCCTAGAAAAACCTAGATATCAATTACTTAGAAACTTTTGGGAAAATGACAACTTCATAGACAACCTAAACTATTCAATCGCTTAATTATCATAGAGAAGCCCTAACACTAAGTGTCTAAGAAAAAAAATGATAACCCTAAGAAACATAATTAAAAATCTTCATAGGAAATGGAAAAAATATTAATAAGCTTCAATTTACAAGAATAACGATAAAAAATGCAAGGGCTAATGAATACCATGCAAGGATGAAAACAATGTTGTGGCTTAAGGCTTGAAGTCATTTCTTGGCACTTAGATCGAGGTATAAGACATGGTCAAAGGTCATGTTAGAGCTCAAAAAATGAAATTATTAGATTAAGTAAATAATTAAAAATCCCCAAATTGCATGTTTAAGTAGAAAAATATTGTAATTAATACTCTAATGGAGGTAGTTGGTGATATAAATCTAGAGTCCTCATGAAATTTTAAAATTTTGCAAATTATATGTTAACCTATGAATTCCATAGAAGTGAAAGGTTGAATTTCTCGAGAATGAGAAGGTATAACTCCACATGTAATTTGTAATTTTTCAAAATTACAAATTGTATTTAGATTTTTGGATTCCATGGCTTAGTTGTTGGTGGGATTGGGAACCTGGATTTTAATTTACAATTTTTGAAATTACATATTGCTCTCCAAGTTTTGAATTTCTGATGAAGTGTTTTATGGGAAGTGAAACTCTAAATGAAATTTGTAAAATTTCAAATTATAGTTTGAGTTTTGGATTCCACACGGGTGTTTATTTTATGGGATCCAAAACTCTACTTGCAATTTGCAATTTTTCAAAAGTGCAAATTACAAACGGTTTTCTGGATTCCACCAATTAGTTCATTATGGGATCCATAACTCAGGCTACAATTTGTAATTTGAAAAAGTAAAGACTTTAGTCAAGGTTCCAAATTCTTCCAATTAGTGTATTGTGGGATCCAGGGCTGGGGAACCAATTTGCAATTTTGTAATTACAAATTGCATCCAAAGTTCTAGATTATATAATACAAATGGAAAGTGGGTTTTTTTTGTCAATTCAGGGGATTTTATCAAAAAAAATAGGGGGTATCTCTTAGGGTACTTGATGTTATGATATTTTTGGGACATTTTTAACAACCTCTATGGGATGATTACCTGCTAATCAGTTTCTTTCCAATATACTTCTAGTTCATTAGGTTTGGAGTTATTTTAAGCTTAACACACTATAACCTGGTGAAGAACAATTTAAGATTTGCCTAAAAAAGAACAAAATAAGAAAAAATAAAACAAACTACCAAAAAAAAATCCTAATAGGTTGACATGTACAAAATCACTTATCGAAAAACACAACTAACCCTATTATATATAAAATTTTATTTTTTGGAATGAATTCCTACGTCAAAATCAAGTTTTGAGGTATATCCCATTAACTAAGATAGGTAGTTTTGATCCATTGAGCTTGGATAACTAGAATGCATTAGCTCTTTTATACTTAACTATAATGTATGGAACACTCCATATTGCATCAAACTTGGTGTGCTTGCCTTGTTTAGCCTTATCTTTATCCCATTTGAGAATCATGTCTCCTTCATTGAAGATTTTTTTAGATGCCTTTTTGTCAAAAATTCCTCTTTGTTTGAGCTTAATTTTCTTCCAGTACTTTCATTGATTTGTTTATGATTTCTTCTAGTTCCATGAGTTTATCCAAGCTTAATGCCATTTCATCATTATCGATCAAATCCATTTGGTGATTGAGATTTAGAGATGGTAACTCAATTGATAGTGGGAATTAGGTTTCCATTCCATATACCAACATGAACGAGGAGTTGCCAATGGCTCTCTTAGGAGTGATCTTATTATCCCATAGTGATGATTTTAATTTTATGTGCCATGTCCTCTGGTTATCCTCCATTATTTTTTTGATAATTCTTATGAGGTTCTTGTTGGTAGTCTCAACCAAGTCATTAACCTGAGGGTAATAATTAGAAGAATTACTTAGGTATACATTATGATTTATGGCCCATTCACTCACTTGAGTGCCCATAAATGCTTTAGCATTATCTGAGATAATGGTGTGAGGAATACCAAATATTGAGACTATGCCATCTATGAATTCTAGGATAGATGCCTCTATGGAATATTTTAGTGCAATTGATTCAATCCATCATGTGAAACAGTCCATTACTGTGAGGACCCATTTGTGACTTGCACTTGATGGTGGATTGATCATACCAATGAAATTCAAGCCCCATTGAGCAAATAATTGATCTACTTGAATTGGTTTGAGAGGGAAAGTTGATGATATTTACTTATCAGTGAAGTAAGGATACTTTTCACAGTTCCTTACCCATTGATGGGAATTTTTGAATAATTCAGGCTGGTAATATCCCCCTCTTGATGGTTATGGTTTTTGCAGAGAAATTTCTCCTAACTGGCCATTATGAAATTCATTGAGCACCTTGGGGACTTGATTATACTCAAAACATCTTAACATGATTCCATTCATATCTTTTCTAAATAATATTCCATCAACAAGAACATAGGGAATGGATTGGAGTCAAAAATACCTTTTCTTTGACTACTGAAAGTCATACGAGTACTCAATAGTCTACAAGAAAATGGTCATGTCACAGATCTAACTATTAAAAAGAGGTGAATTGGCTATCTAAGGTGCACTTTGAGTATATACAGTTTTAAATTTTGCTTCAACAATCTTGATATCAAAATCTAGTTGTTCACATAATCCCTTTCCTCTTACAAACATTGTGATTTTTATGTCCACATCATATTCCATGACCTTAGTGATTCAACTTGCTCTTTTTTCATTTATCTCCTAGATTATCAGGAACTCTTTGACACTTTGATGACTCACCATCAAATGAATTTTATTGTTGGAGAGAATATGCCTGGATTTCTTTAGATTTTTAATCACATCACATATACCTGCTTCTCCATGAAACTATAATTTTCTTCATAGTATTTTAGGGATTGACTGAAGAAAGATATTGGTTGTTCTAATTGTTCTTGAATGTGTTGAGTTAGAATAGTTGAGAAATTTCCTTCCCCTCTAAAGGAGAATGAAATCTTTCTTGTAGTTTGGGTTGACTAGGGTAGGAGCCTGGGAAATAGCTTATTTGATGGATTCAAAGCTATATTTCCCCCCTATGTTCAGTTAAAGATGATACCCTTCTTTAGAATTATATAAAGGGGGTTTGCCATAGAGGTAGAATTTGGAACAAATCTTCTTACAAATTTTATTTTTCTGAGAAAGCTCTATAATCCTTTCTTATGGCTTGGTAGTGCTAATGTAGATATAACACTTATTATTTATAGGTCTATTACAAGAGCCTAATTTGACACAATGTGTCTTAATAGTTTCCCTTCATGAACTTTGAAAATGCACTTCTTGGGATTAAGGGAAACCTCAAATTCTATGTACCTTCTAAATTTTTTCTAAGGTGATCTAGGTGTGCATCAACATGCTTTGAGTAGAAAATGATATCATCTAAATATATTAGGATCATTTCATTTATCAAATCTCTAAACACCATATCCATGGCTCTTTGAAATGTTACACCAGCATTATTCAAACCAGATGACATCTTTTTGTATGCATACATACCCCATTTTATGGTGAAAGTAGTTTTGAATTGGTCTGATTCTTGCACAACCATGTAGAAGAGAAAACCTTTCAGATCTTGATACTATTTGTAGAATTTGTTCCATGGGGGGAAGAGGATAATTATCCTTTATAGATGCTTTGTTCATGTCTCTAAAATCTACACACAACCTGATTTCACCATTTTTATTTCTTATAGGGACCAAATTTGTAACCCTATTGGAGTGTTTGATAGGAAAAATAATATTAGCCTCTATTAGTTTAGATATCTCACTCTTCATTAGTGGTTCTATTTTTGGATTAATAGGTCTCTACTTCTATCTAGCAGGCTTGGTATTTAGATCCAATTCTATTGTATGTTGGGCTAAGCTAGGATCAAATCTTCTTAGATCATGATAACTCCAAGTGAAGTTATCATCAAACTCTTGACATAACTCAACAAAATCTTGATTTTCAGAATCATTACATACCTTTCCTATTTTTAGTGATTTTCCTTCTAAGATGACCACTAGCTCACAATCTTCTTCATTTACCATGATGTTCTTCTTCTTGCCTATTAGCTGATCATTTGAGTTGAAGATGTTCTCCAGTGTAATAAGACCTATATGTAGTTTGTTTTTATTCAAATGGATAATTTGGTCTCCATACTAATCTTGGAATCTTGGCTAGTTCTTATATGAGAATTCAGCTTCTTCTCTCAGAAAGTTGATAATTTGATTATCACTATTGAAGACTTTCCAATTAATTTTATTTTTAGAAATAGATGGCCTTATTATCAACCTCACATGTTGGCTATTTTTCTTCTTTATGCCTTTTGGTAGGTTATATTGGGAGCCTATAGAGGCCATATGCTCAACATCTTTGTTCTGTGCTCTTGGTATCACTTGAATGTTCAAAGTAGTAAAGTCTTCTAATAGGTCCCAAACCCTATGTTTTTAAGATCTTAGCAAATTATTCTTAGTCATGATTTTATATCTCACTTTGTGAATAATCAATTCACTATCACCAAATATTTGTAGAGATTTTATCCCTCTCTCTTTAGCTAATTGCAGGCCTCAAATCAAATCTCCATATTCAACTACATTATTTGTGTAGCTGAACTAAAGTCTAAAAGAATAGAAATAGATCTTATATGGAGAGATCAAGATAATACTTGCACCTACACCATTTATACTTCTCAAACCATCAAACAACAATTGTCACATCCTTTGAATATCTTCAACTAACTTTACTAAGTTTGGGATAATTGTATCATTTTCATGAATGCAATATGTACATAACCCTATTTCCTATACATAATCATAAGGAAAAAATTGAAGGGCTGATCCCCATTCATCTAGATGAGTGTCTATAATATCTTCTACATGTGTTATAACTTCATGACCCTCTTCTTCTTCCTGATCTTGTAGTGTGCAGTTCATCTCTATTAGGTAGGATTGTATGACTCAATATGATCTTTTGTGATTGGCTCATCTCTTATTATTACTCTTGTTCCATATCTCATCCTAAGCAACATGTGAGACCAATCCATAGATAGATATCCTCCCATCTTTTTAGTGAAATATCATGAAAGACAAATGACAAAGTAAGGGGGAAGTCTCTAAGTAAGATGTCTTAAGAGATTGAAAAGCTTGGACAAGCATGAATACTGATATTTTGTCCATTTTATTGTTATTAATTTATAAACACTAGTCCCATACAATTGAATAATTCCTTTATTGATAGGTGTATATTTTATACCAAAGGTATCAACTATTTGCTTGAGCATCACTGAACTGCTAGCACCTAAATCTACCATGCAATTGTGAATGAGGTGCTTCCCTACTATAAGTGAAAGATAGAAAGGGGGAAACTTACCATTTTTGCTAATGTTAGTATCATCTTGTGGTTGACACAGATTAATTACAACATTAGGCCCTTGGGTGGAACCTTGTTTGTTATCTAGAAATTCTTCAAAGCCTCTTGTAGCAAATCCCTTTGTACAGGAATAGATAGTGCTTCCCACATGGTAACATTCAGATTAGTCTTCTTCATTTACTTGACAATGCTGAAAGGAATGTTACCAACATTTTTTAGTGCCCTTATAAGAGCCATGTCTTCTTTTACAAGATTTGGAGTTGGTACTTTTGTTTTGGGCTGACCTATAGGTACAAAGGGTGGCCTTTGCAATGTATTATTCTCTACAAGTTTTGGTACAAATTTAGAAGTTATAGCTTATTCCACCCTAGTGAAATGATAACTCTCTATTACTTTTTTCTTTTAATGCATGTTGGATTCCACTAGACCTCCACCATTAAATAGTTCTTCCTCCTAATTTACACCACAATAGTCACCCTCTTGCTAGTTTAAAAGAGTTGCCTCACCTTGAGTAGGTTCTTGTGTATCTGCTTGTTGGGAAGTGGATTCTTCCTATTGTCTTTGTGTACTTGATATGCCTTACACCATTAAGGCTTGATTGATAACACCATTAGGACAAGTATTCTAAATATGTGGATATGAATAAGGATGATACCACGTGTACTCTTGAGCCAATATGTTATGAATATGTATAATAGGTTTAAAAGCACTTGGTACAAGTAGAGCATATATGTTTGGAGGTTTTACTTGTATACCTTGACCTTGTGGCTAAGAATTGCCCTGGTATGGCTAAAAACCACCTTGGTATGGTTGCCTATTTGGTTGGTATGCTATATTAGCCTACTGATAAGGCTTCTAATTTTGGGATTGATACCTTTTCACTTCTACTAACTCATTACCAAGACTCTTAAGTAGTGACTTAACCTCATATAAAGCATCTGTGGGCATAGGATTTAAAGTTGGTTCTTTACTTGTGGTGGGAATTAAAGTAATTGTAGGTGGTGGAATAGGAGGTATTTCTAGAAATAGAGGCATTGGTGGTCTTGGGGAAATTTTACTTGATTGAATTTAACAATTTTATACCCTTATTGCAATTTCATAGGCATTAAAAAGTGTGGTGCCACCTATTGATTGTATCATAATAGCTATATCACTATTCAAGAATCTTAAATAATATAAGAAAGCATTATTTAGAGTTGGCTTGACCAATACTATAATTCTATTCCATGTCTTCTAGAAATGGAAATTGAAATCAATCATGTATTCATGAGGAGCTTGTTAAATAGTAGTTAACTGTTCAACCAGGGAAAGGTGGTCACTCTTGTCTTCAAATTGGGTACATAATGCACTGTCTAGCTCATCCCAAACTCAAATGGAGTTGGGAGCAAGACCTCTGCATCATTGTAAGGCTTTACCTTTGAAAGAGGAGACTAAGAGTTTTATTGCAACATTGTCTAGTACCACATTGTGGACTAAATATAGATTAGAAATATCTTGTATGTGTTCTATAGGATTGGTGGAAGTTTCATCAATAAAATATGGTAGGTTTTTCAAATTTGAAGTAGGTATATCATCATACTGGGCCAACTGGAGTGGGTTGCCTCCTTTAAAAATAATGAAATTCAAATTTTTAGCCATTACGAGAGTTATGAAACTAATGGGAGTAATTAGTGGAGATGAAAATAAAATTCTAAGATATACTCTAGGGCTAGGGATGACTGATTTTGATCTATTTTTAGAAGGAAATGATAATTCTAAAAAATTAGCTCTCTTACCTTTAGTAGATGATCTTGTTTATTTGTTTGGCATACGTAAACCTTGAAATTTTGAATCCATAGGCTAGTAGGGTTGTCGAGTGGTTTTGAGATTTATACAAATCTCGTATAATGCTCATTGAGAATAACACCAATCTCTTTGTAATTTTTGTGGTCCCATTGAGCATGCTAAAAAATTGTTATCACATAGATTTTACACCCATTCCTTGATGTAGTAGCTCACTGTATAAAAACTAATGATATAATGGGAAAACCTCTAAACTGTAGGACCTTGGTGAATTATGGTTAACCTCTAGAGAAGGCTGTCTTCCTTTCACTAAATCTGGTGCAAGTGATATAATACCAGTTTTATAGAAATTCCACTCCTTCAGTGTTCTTGCTCCTAAACCAGGGTTTGACTGGGGAAAAGAGTTTGAGAAAAAAAATTTCAAAACTAAAAATGGTGATTTAACCAAATATTTTTATATTTTATTTTAATGCTTGCTTGAATGAACAAAATAGTCTAGAAAATAGATTGAAATTTGTTTGAGCACAAACTCATGCAAATGGGAAATCAGAGGCAATATTTTTTTTTTCATAGAAGGGAAAAGATTCTTTTATTTTAATCTAAAAATATTTCATAAGGGTAGAAAATACCACAAATGAATTCTTGTGACTGAAATAAGAATTAAAACTTTCATAAATATTCAAATAACTTGCATACATGAGGATTTCTTAGACAAGAAAGGCAAAATCTTCAATTTATTTCATTCTCTAGGTTATAGCTTGTAGAAAATATATTAAAAATGTAGAAATATATTACTAAAAACAAAAATATAGATTGGACTATGGGGTTCTTCCCATATTTATACAAAATATCTCATAGATGATATGTAGTTATCAAAAACTTCAATGCTAAGTAGAAAAATCATGCAAATCTGGAACTTCATGTAAAAGAGGTGTGATCTCTTGTTTGTGGCATCATTTGAATTTGAAAAATGGTTTGAAAATAGCATGCAAGAGTTGGGAATGATATTGAGCTTGGTGTGGCATGGATAGACTTGAGGAATCTTCATGCAACGCCTCTCTTTCTCCTCCATGTAACTATAATGACTCTTCATGCAAAAAATGGAGCACCAAAATGGAATTTAATGTTCAATCAAAAGATAACTTATAAATGACTTAAGTTACTTTTATGCAAAACCATAAGTTAAAATTTACAAGTGATACTTTTACAACTTACAAATCAAACCACTTTGTCAAAACTATATTTGCAATTTTCAATATGTGCTTTTACAACTTTAGCACTTATAACTTGTCAAAATAGAAAGTGTAATTTATAATTGTGTTTTTTACAACTTCCAACCAGTTAAAATATAAAGTGTAAAATACACATCTCTTTCTAAAAAGATCTATAAAAGATAGTTGTAATTTTACAATATATAACTTTACAATGTCTTTACAATAATGAAAGTACAACACATGTGAATATTACAATAGAAAGAACTAATAAATTTATAAAACTTCCTCTGCCTCTTTGTCATTCTTAGCTTGTAGCTTTTGGACATATGCATCAAAGTCCTTGAAAGTCTCCTAAATTCTATCTTCATCTACACCAAAAGAGTAGAGTTTGGTGATCTTACAATCTACTGATGTGGCAAAAATTTCCTGCCTCAAATCCTTGATTTCCTACACTTATTTATAGATGTTATCCAACATATTATGATACCTGATAGAATGATGGATAGAGCTCAAGGTAAAGACTATAGTTTTAGTAGATTCTCTTTCTACCACTTCTTTAAATTGTCTCTAAACCTATTCTACTATAAGGAGGCTATCTTCATAATCTATTGGCCTGCATGACAACTTATTCAACAAATTTTCTATGTCATACAACATATAAATGGCCTTCTCATGGTCAACTTTGGCCTTATGTGTAGCTTTTGTTAGTAACTTTATTCTGAATCATGTAGGTCTGTCCAATTCCTCTTGATATCCATCATTTTTTAGTATCCCTTTGGCAAGTAAGATGTCAATATCAATATAGTCTACTGCTATTAATTTAGGATAATAGAGATTTAAAGTTAATAGTTCTCCCTCATATTTATTGACCAGTTCTCTCAAAGTAATCCTTATTTCCCTCAAAATTATATAATGGTCCACGATCATATCAATAATCTTATTTCCCTTAGAAATGAGTTCTTATGACCATTCCTTATTATCCCTTCTCATGCTTGCAATTTTAGTCACTGCATTAATTATCACCTAATTTGGGATCTAGTTGACTAGTTGTGCTAACTCAAGTTGTATCGATGAACCATTGGGCTCTATGAAATTATTTAGTGAAACTATGAGTTGATCAACCTTATTTTTAACTCATCTTTAGTGACTTTATCACTATTTATTCTCTCAAAGAGGGAGTTGATTCCAGATTGAATATCATGCTTTTACCCCTCCCTTGTTGGATATCCAAAGTGAATCTTTGAAATTTGATAGTCCCCCACCACTATATCTTCTTTTGGTTTGTTTGGTGGGGGATTGAAATCTCCGCATATCTCTCCCCTATTGAGTCACATAGTATTCTGGAGAAAGTTTGAAGAATAGACTTAGATTTGTTCTTCATCTCTAAAAGGCCAAAGTCTAGTGTACTTAAGGAAATCATTTGCTTTTGATTCTTTCCCACTATTGGTGCTAGTCAACTAGGGATAACATCCTAATGTGTAGAGACTATCACCTAAGAATATGTAACTGATGCTATTGCACTAGTAGGCACTGTGATAAGTGTTAAATATTATGTTGATGTTACCATTAATTGCTTGGTAGATCCCTATGGAATTTCATCTCCATCAATAGGTTGTAAATCCACATTTGCATCAAGGACTTATTTTTCACCTATTTCCATTGAAGATGATTTGGAAATTTTAAAAGTGGAAGAGGTAGGGATAATGGAAACAACTATGTCTATCGGGGGTGTAGGAGGTAAAAATGATACTAATGGGGGAGTAGACATAGGGACTCTAAACTTGGGAATTGGTAGAAGGGTGGAAGCCAAAGCATTAAATGAATTAATTAAATGAGTTTGGCCACATAGGGTTGGTAAGGTAGGGAAGATGAAAGGGGATGAAAATGAAGCTATACTTATCCAAGGAGTTGCGAGGACCCATAGAATTGAAGTCAAGATGAGTGAGTTTGTGGATATATACTATTGATTTGTGTTGGAAATCAATGGGGATGTAATGGAAGGAATTGTAAATGGAATAGAAGGAGGGAGTGAAATGAAAGGAGGGAGTGAAATTGTGGGAAAGGAAAGTGGAGTGGGAACTTGAGTATCCATTGATTAGGGACCCTGAGTGTCTATTTGACTTGATTGCACTGGTTGAAATGGACTTATTATTGCAGGTAAGGTGGTAGAAATGAAGGGTGAAATGGAAACTTGAGATGCAGGGAAAGTGGAAATAGGAGGTGGAGGTGTTGGAGCTATAGGAAAAATGTACATAGGTGGAGGGTGAGTTATAGAGATGGGGGTTATCACTATGACAAATATTGGTGTTGAAGCTATAGAGGCTCCAACTACAACTATGTCCTCAGATGGGATGATGATTGGTTGGTTTGATACTACCCCATCCTTGTTGGATTTCCCTTTCTTGGCCTTATATTTCTTCTTTTTCTTGTGGGAGATCATTGGCCCCTCGATTGTTCTCCTACTATCCTGCTGGGACCCTCTGTTGATGGAGTACCCTCTTCCTTGAGATTTAGAAATTTCTCTCTGATACTCACTATATCTTTGGTCACTTGGAGCCCTTTAATTTAGAGCCAATTAATCATTTTATCTGTCACATGTGTTATTCTATCTATCAAAGAAAATATCTAGGGATTAACCACCTTATTGGTGGAAGGGGTTGAGTGATAATCTGATTGTAGTAGTTTGGGTCCATAGGGGACTCATCATCCACCAAATCCTCAGGGTACTGGTGCCAAATCAAATGCTTTAAACTATTATAAGGTCATCATAGAATGGTCCTTAAATATAACCTTCTCTTCATCTTCTAAGTCCTCCTAATAATCCTTAAAATATGAAATGTGGGAATAAGTAAAAATACCTAGTGTACTAGTGATGTTGTCATAAACATCATAGTATGGCCTAGATTCCAAAGCCCTCAGTGTCATTTATGTCATTTATCCATCAACACACTTTGATTTGATGAGGGAGGGGAATGTGTATCTACCAATACTAATTGGGAAATGAATTCTTGACTTGTGCTTCCTAGAAAGGAGCTTATGAGTCTGAACAAGTTATCTTACCAGATCCATTAGTGCCTACTTATCACTAATATATCTGGTGAGTGTGTAGGGACAACCACTAAATACACTTACCCTAATGTATGAACATGTGGGGAACTTAATGAAGTAAGAGCCCCATCAAGTGATTTCTATAACTATTGCATCTAATAATCTTGTTCTCCCAAGCTCTTTATCAAACATGATGATGTTGCAATAGATAAGTGCATCATTGACTCTCTTGAAATTTACTTGCTAGATTTGAATGTGAGGTTAGGATAATAGTTATATGCTCTACTTATTTTACTAGGTACTATGTTGAGGCTTAGGAAATCTCTCCCCTTGGACAATATGTATACAAGGAAGGAATTTATGAACTTCCCAGTGGTTTGCACCTCCATCAATTACTTGTGGAGGGAATCACTAATGAGCTAGGCCTAATGGATGTATTGTGTGTTCTAACAGATGAATTAAATATACTAGTACATCCACTCTTGGAAGCTATTTGCATTAGGACTACTAGTAATCATGTGCAATACTATTATTATATCCCCCACCTCATCTTTTAATTTAATTCATGCCAATGTCTTTGGCAATCTAGTGGAGGTAGCTTCAGGAGCCTTAAGCCATTGTTTGTTTATCATTATATGGCATCCCTCTTTTTTATATTATAATAATTATTGGGATGTCTTTGGAGTTATGCCAAGATAATTCTCAAACTGTGATATTACAAACATTGAATTAATAAAATTGGGGTCTGGTTTCAAAATATTTCCCCCTTTATCATTTAGGACCTCTCTTTTTTTAGCATCATAATGTTAGGCTAGTGTTAGCACCAACTTAGGGATTTAGACTATTAGTGTAAAGGCTTTTGCTTTTGGAAATCTAGATTCATAGATACCTTAGATCCAGTTGTTCTTAAATTCTGCATTAATCTAGGTCTAAAAGTCCTCTAGGTCAATGTGACCTAGGTATGTATTAGTGATCTCAACAATGTTAGACTCTAGGTTGAGAGTCACCCCAGGGCCTTTTGATTTGAAATTCATCTCCTTTTGAGACATGATCTTTGGAGAGAATGATTGTTGAAAACCAACTACAAGAGCTAGCGGGGTTTGCAAGTGTTTGCAATAGGTAGAATCTCTAATAGAGATTAGAGGTGCTTTGAGTAGGTGAAAAGTTTGGTAAAACTTAGAGTTGTTCTGAGTAAGTGAGAAATCCATAGAAACAGGAAGTGTTTTGAGAAATGCCAAATTTTTTTAGAACTTGGGACTATTGTGAGCAGGTTGAAATCCTGTAGAGATGGGAGGTACTATAAGTAATGACAATTTTTGTAGAGATGGAGGGTGTAAATTTGAAGTGGTATTCCCATGAAACTAGGAGGTTTTTGGATCAATAGAAATTTATATAGAGATTATAAGTGTTTAAAATAAGTCCAATATCTTCAAGGACTTAAAACTTCTTACATGGATTCTAGGTGTTTGAAATAGGTCCAACATCCATAAAGACTTAGAGGAATCTCTCAAGGAATATGCTATGTTTGTGTGAATCTACACAGGTATATTCACCTAGTTGTGGGTTATGCAAACCCTAGAATTGACTATAAATCATTTGGGGGAGAGTGCTTATGTTTTCATAATGAAAATTAGAAAATAATCCCTAGAAAAACCTAGATATCAATTACTTTGAAACTTTGCAGAAAATGACAACTTCACAGTCAACCTAAACTCTTCAATCACCTAATTAACACAGAGAAACCCTAACACTAAGTGTCTAAGTAAAATAATGATAACCCTAAGAAACATAATTGAATATTTTCACAAGAAATGGAAAAAATCTTAACAAGCTTCAATTTACAAGATTAACAATAAAAATTACAAGGAGGACCAAGGAACACCGTGTAGGGATGAAAATGGTGTCACGGCTTGAGGCTTGAGGTCAATGCTTGGTGCTTATATCAAGGTCAAAAACATGGTCAAAGGTCATTGTCAAAACTCAAAAATACAATTAGAAAATTAAACAAATGACTAAATATCCCCAAAATGCATGTTTAAATAGAAAGTTCCTATAGTTAATGCTCTAATGGAGGTAGTTGGTGGTGGAAATCTAGAGTCCTCATATAATTTTATAATTTTGAAAATTACATGTTGACCTCTATATTCTATGGGATGTGGAGGGTTGAATTGCTTGAGAATGGGAAGGCAGAACTCCATGTGTAATTTGTAATTTTGAAAAATTACAAATTGCATTTAGAGTTTGTGATTCCATAGCTTAGGTTGTTGGTGGGATCCAAAACCTGGATTGCAATTTACAATTTTGCAAATTGTAAATTACTCTTCAAGTTTTAGATTTTGAGTGAAGTGTTTCATGAGAAGTGGAAATATGAATGCAATTTGAAAAATTGTAAATTGTAGTTTGAGTTTTAGATTCCATAGGGGTGTTTGGTTTGTAGGATCTAAAACTCTGCTTGCAATTTACAATTTTGCAAAAGTGCAAATTAAAAATGGGTTTCCAGATTTCATCAGTTAGTTCATTACAGGATTTGAACTTGGGCTACAATTTGTAATTTGAAAAAGTACAAATTGTAGTCAGGGTTATGGATTTTACTAGTTAGTGTATTGCAGGATCCAAGGCTCTAGAAGTAATTTGCAATTTTGTAATTGTAAATTTCATCTAGAGTTCTAGATTTCACAATACAAAGGGAAAGTGGATTCTACTGGTTATGTATTGCAGGATTCAAGGGGTTTTCTTAAAAAAATAGGGGGTCTACCTTAGGTTACTTTATGTTATGATATTTTTGAGATAAATATATCAACACACATAGAATTAAGATTCATTATAGAGTTGGCACCAATATCAACTTGATTGGCTAATATAGACTTAGACTAGCGTGATAATATTTAAAATCGTTAGTCCACTTTAGGTTACAATTTCTCCATTGGTTTAGGTCCAATTAGCTGGTTAAGCAAGAAGCAAAATGTTATTGCTTTATCATATATTGAGGTAGAGTACAGGGGGATGTTAATGTTACCACTGAGTCTATTTGGATTCAGGGTATTCTCATAGAGTTCATTATCCACTTCAGATAACCTAATATCATCTATTGTGATAACTGAAGTAATATTAATATTTGTAAAAATCTAGTCTAACATCAATAGACCAAACACATAGAGATTCACATACACTTAATTAGAGATCTCATTCATGGGGATATTATTGATCTAATATATTTACAAATGATATAACAAACAATAAACATATTCACCAAACCTTTTTACAAAGAGTTAGTATCTTCACTTGCAGGCTCTTCTTAAGGTTTGGGATAGCGCATCATCATGTTTTGAAGGGGCCTTCTAGCCTCTTCTTTTTATGTCGCTCTTTTAGGGGTGATTTTTTTCCTTCTGATTTTCTCCCTTTCTCTACTTTATGAGAGATTGCTTTGTATATGGATACCTCATTAGGACTAGTTTTTGAGACCCATTTTTTTACACTACCCACCTAAGCTATGCTTATGGGGGGTGTTAGAGAAGGGGTTTATTATTTTCTCATATTTATTTATTATGGAATTTTACCCCTCACTTGGATTTTTCTTACTTTCATGGAGAATATTTCTTAGGTGTACAAATTGACCAAATGACTAGGAAATAACATCCTTGAAAAACTATTATGGGTATGGGAATTATTCCTCTATTCTTGGCTCTATTGACTACCTTTTGTGGAGGAGTTAATATTCTATTCCAAGGGTATATTTACCACCTTTTATGGAAGAATTAATCATCACTCTCCTATTTTTAATTCTTACATTTAAGAGCTTTGTTAATGCAAGTTAAGTTTTGGCTCCAATCTCTTTGTGTAATATTCTCACATATTGGTTTCATTTGATTTCAATTGCATTTGTGTTGTGCATCTACTTGGTTTGTGTGATCAATTTACTTGTGTATTAGACCTATTTGGACCTTGAAATCAACCCTGATAAGTAGTATCATGATAAAAATACCTTGAGCATGTTTTTCCAACCGTTGTCCAATAATATACTTATATTTTTATAAGTATTTAAATCCAAAACCATATTGATTAAAGTTGATCTATGAGTCATATGAATGTGGTACATGTGAGGGTGAATTGATAGGTGAATTAGATGGTGATATTTGGATGGAAGAAGGTTACATATATGGAACATAAGTATCCATGGGATGGACCATTGCACAATATTTGAAAGGATAAATATTGATTAATAATATGCTTTAAGAGAAGATCCTCTTTTTCAAAATAAATATTTTCTTTTATCCATCAGATAGTATTAATAATAAAATCTACATAAGGGGGTTCAACATTATTAGGTAAAATTATATTACTTAATGCCTCATATAGTATATATTTATATATTGGAATTATATACAAGAGTTATAACAATGAAAATTTGGCATTAGTATTCTTTAATTAATTTAGGATGCCAAATTACATAGATTGAGGGGTTTGCCTTGATAAAGGGAGAAAGGAACATGAGATATTTTACCTCATCGAGTATTAACAACTTAAATTTTTTAAATCTTATTAAAATATTGCATACATGCTCTTTGGTTTTTATTAGTTATGGGAAGCAATTACAATTGAATGTTGTAAAAATATGAAGTACAATATAATGGAGATTACTCTAAGATAGTTTTAAAATATTAACCATGTATAAACAAAATTAATAACATCTTGGAAATTAAGGGATTATTTTAAAAGAAATTGCATAACTATACGTAACTGTGCACCAAATTTGGGATTCAAACAAAATATTGTCAAAGAGTTAATGAAAACCCAAAGATAATGACACCAATAGGAAGGGATAGAAAAGGTAAATCAGAATGTAGTATGCATGCTTACCATCATTTTTACCTTCTCATAGCTTCGATCCAAGATTTGTATGCTTATGATTTTTGAATTGCTTGGAGATGCTTAAAAATGGCTTGGATAGGCTTGATAGATGACTTGCTTGTGTTATGCTTCCACTTCTTTATTCATTCATTCATTCATTCCTTCATTAGCTTGATCAAGTGAGGTTGTGTTGGTTTTATAGATTCATGGAAGGAGATCTTATGGTCCAAATTTGAATTTTGGGCCATCAAGATCTAGGGTGGAGGATTTTCCATAGAATTTTTAATTCCATGGAATCCTCTAGAATAGAGAATTCTAGAGGATGAGGGATAGAATAGAGAGATTTCTACAACTCTCTAATTCTAGAGATCTCTTCATAGGGTTTTAGGGGTTTAGGAAAGGCTAGTGTAGGGTGGTGGGTGGGTAGGTAGATTGTTTTGAAATTTTTAATTGGAAAGTGGGATTAGGGGTAGGTTTAGTGGATAATAGGTTATGTTTAGGGTTTTGAATAATAGGATTAGGATTCCTAGGGATGTAGGAATACCGAGGGGATAGGCTAGTAAGTGGTTAGGTGGGGTTATGGGAATTAAAAATTCCCATAAAATAGATAATTAGGATTGGATTAGGATAATGGTAGATTAGAGGGAATTAATGGAGTAATGGAATGGGCTAAGGTTAGTGAAATGTAGATTAATGGAATGGGACATTAGATTTATGGCTAGGAAGGGGAATTAGTGTCAACTAATAGGAATATTAGTCAGCTATAATGGAGTCAGCAATTTTAGGTGTATACATTAACATGTGAAGGCAACATTCATTCATTGATCCCACTATGAATATAATACAATATGAATAAAAAAACACTAATGACTATGAATACAATACAAGAAAAAATAAGGTATAAGGGTGATCTATGTAAGGGTTTTAATGATTGTGTGGGCTTCCAAATATACTTGCTTGTTCATTGATTAGTGTCAGGCCAATGTTTTAGAGCACTAATTACAAAGGAAAAACCATTCTTGTATCCCATTAACCATGTTTTTGAGGGTAAAATGAGATTAAATTCTCTAGGTGATACACTTTTCTCAGGTGCACCACAAATCAAACGGTTAAAAAGGCTTCCTATGGTATAAAACAAAGAATCCTAGTCATTTTTGATATACTATGAGGTATGTGAAAACTAAATTACATGTTTGGTGCTATATAATGGATATGAGTATTGGGGTAAACCTCTCACGCCATGATGTCTATAAAACATGACAACATGTATCCCTTCATGATAGCCACTAAATAATTTTAAAACTACCAAAACATAGTTTCTAAACCAAGTACAAATAAAATATAAAATAAAGATTAAATAAAAGCGAAACATTTTTTTTTTATAAATATTAAAAAAATTAAAATTGAGGCCAAAAGAAAGAGCTTATGTGTCATATTTATCTAAGGTGTCAAGACAACCTCTTTAGTGTTGCATTACTTCAAGATCGAAGAGGATTGACTTATTATATGTCAGATTTATATCCAAATTTTAAGATTGCTTTCTTTTAGTGTCAAGAATTTTTAAAAACATGTATGAAATCTTAGGATAAAAATCAAACAAACAACAAGCAATGTTCTAAAAATAGTGAATTTACCAAAATGTTTGATATATTTTTAGTTTAATCAATTAAACTAATATAATTACACTATTGAAATTGAAATGCAAGAATATACAGATATGATAGTGAAATATAATATCTATAAAAATTTATAGAATTAAAAATTAGCTAAGAATAATAAATAGGTTTATAGATATGAAAACCTCCCTAAAACAAATTTCATGTTGACTGTACAAGATAAGTGTAACTAGAAACTAATTATAAGGACATGTGTATGGCATCATGATCAAATGCAAGAATTTAAACTACATTGGGAATAGTCTACAGGAGGAGGATGGGGTTGAACTATGACCTTATCTACTAACTATAACTGCATCCTAGTTGAAAGTGTGCTTGATTTTTTGATATGGGTCTATGTGACTGTCTGCAATGGTTTTTTGATTGATTCTATGTGTTGATATGCCAAGTAAAAGACTTGCAAAACACAAACCTTTGTTCTTATGCAAAAACTAAATAGGAGATAACATACAAAGGGTGGAAATGAGTAAGGGAAATAGCCAAGCTATCCTTAGAAAACCCCACATAATACAATGTTTCATACATAGCCAAAATGGGCCTCAGACCAATGTAGTTCTCCCTTCTATTATGATTATGTGATTCGTGTTTGTGCAACTATATGATTGTAGCTAGAATATTGATTGAAATTATGGATAATGGATACCCTTGACCTAAAATAAAATATATTTAGACGTGGTGTATGAGTGTTAGAATGTTTCATAATTAGAATTGGAAGAAATAGTTTTCTTTTACTTGTGTTCAATAGAATTTTCCAAGTGATTTATGGATGTGTTTAGATAAGTTTTGATGTGCTTATATAAGAGAATATTTGGAATATTTTTTCTATAAACTTCACAAAAGGCCTAGGAGAACCATTGTAAAATGTATTGATTAAAAAAGTAACCATTAGAGTGTGAGGGACAAGGTCATGCTAGTGAACGAGGACGTAATGCAACCCTAGATGACCCAGTGTAGACTTGTCCTAGAAGGAAAAAGACTACTAGAAAAGGTTTGACAAGAACCTGTGGATTAGATAGGGATGAATGGGGTTGAAATAGGAATGTGTATAATATAATTTTTATATTTTCAAGATAATATAGCCTCTCTTATAGATTATGAGTTAAATACATGGAGAACAGATAAATCAAGGTAAAGATGTCAAGATTAAACATTCTCAAGCACTTAATGATTAATTTTGTGTCTAAAGTGGGTGTCATTTTTCCTTTCTTCCTCCCATTTTTTGGGTTGATGTTTTATTTACACTAGATATTTATTAATGTGATGCACTCTTTATTTTTTTTTAAAAGATGATTATTGGAATGGACATGACAAATATTATGATTATGAGACCAAATTAGAAGACCAACACAAATATAAACTCATTAATTATATTAAAAAATATGTTTTGACCAATCTTACTAATATCTATAAAATTTTATATGTATTAAAATAAATTGCTTGTCAAAAAGATCCCTTCTTATGGTGTTACTTTAGAAGTTCCTCTTAACCCCACTCATGTTTCTCTTTCTTATACTATTCCTTCTTTTGAAAATGCTAGGAGGGTGCCTAATATTTAAAATATTTTTATTTCCTATCGTCCTCAACCCTTCATTCCTCTAAGTGTTTAAAATTTTGTTTTGGTTCCTAATTTTTTTCAAACTTCTCAACTTATCTCTACTATTCCTTCGATCCAACCACCTATGACTTCTCAAATTCCCCCTAAAGCACCAATCCTTATTTTATTTCTTCTATTCCCATTTATGCTACCACTTCTATTCCATACCAAATTTCCAAAATAGTCATATCATGCAAGTATTGCTTGATGTATAACAATAAGTAAATGGATTTCTCAAGGGTTTCAAAAGATAAGTGATAGGATCACTTTCCATGATTTAATTTTACCCCTTTGAATAGTGATGTAACTACTTATCCATTTCCAATTGGTTTGTCTGGTCCTAATTTTGCATTGTATAATGAAAATAAGACCCTTATCACTATATCAAAACATTTTATATATCTTTCTTTAAAATTTCTCATGATGAAAAATTGTTAACTAAAATATTGCCAAAAAGCTTAATGGACTATGTGCTTGATGTGTTCCATAATTTACCATGTGGTTCTGTAAATTATTTTTCACTTATACTTGATGATTTTATAGATCATTTTTTAATCAATATTTCTTAGATGGTGTTTTAATAAATAGTGGTAATATTGATAATTTTCATTATGATATGGTTAAAAGATGCCTCATAAAAGGAGTGAGGAAGCAACAAAGGTAGAAAGGACATACAAAAGGAAGATAGTCAAAATTGATGGATTTGTGTTTGTGATCCAATCAGAATCACTAAAGTGGTGATTATGTCTTGTTTAGAGAAAATATTAAAATAGAGATCAAGTTAAATAAAAGATGGTTGTTTAGGATGTTGATGCTACAAATAATAGATTTGAGGTATTTATGAGGTAATTTGGATGACTGAAGGCTGTGAAAGATCCAACATGGATGGAGAGTGTCTGAAAAGATCCAAATGTACATAAATAGAACGTGTGATAAAGCATGAAAAAGATGTAATGGAAAAGGGTCTTGTACCAAAATTAGGTGTCTGCATAAGGTTACATTTGTAAAATTAGTTCAACTTAGATAAGCATTTAATGCATCTTATAGATATTTCATGATTTGATTCAAAACCATGTTAATTAAGATGACTTATCAACTATTAGATAGTGAGATTTAAAGAATTTTTATTAATATTCTAATATTAATTATCAAATAAAGATTATCTTTAAACAATGCACTTGAGTTGGCATAATGATGAAGAACATGTGCTCCCAAAAAGGGAGGTCATAGGTTCTACTCTAATAGGGATAAGGTATGCACACATTCATAAAAGTATCTACATGTAATGGGCTAACTGGCTTGATGTTCAATGCAGCAGGGGTTAACAAGTGGGTTGAAACCTGTGTTTAATGCAATGAGGCAGTCCATAGTCCATGGCTAGGGATACTATTTACCATTGGTTTGTGCATTTTGGTTATAAAAATGCCTTTACCTAAGAATTTATCCTAATGGGTTTACCCTAGTGGTTAAGAGTTGAGCACTATAAGGAGGAGGTCTTAGGATCCATTCCTAGGGTTGAACATATTGATAGAATTCATTCCCTATTAAATGTCTATTAGGTCAGTTACTTTAGTGGTAAAGGTGGTCTTCAGATGTAGCCTCAAGCTGATCAAGTGTTTAATGTGATGTTGGTTGGGGTTAGGCAAGAAACCTATGCTTAATACAATGAGGCATGTTTTGGGGCTGTGGCATGAAAGGTATCCATAACCACTTTTAGCTTAATGGATTTACCCTAGTGGTTGAAAACTAAGCACTACAAGGGGGAGGTCTTAAGATATATTCTCAGGGCTGACCATATTAGTATAACTCATTCCCTGTTAGATGTCTAGTGGGTTAGCTATTTTGGTGGTGGAGGTTTTTTTTTTGATGTAGCCTTAAGTTGATCGAGTGTTTAATGCAACATTGGTCAGGGTCAGACGTGAAACCTATATTTAATGCAATGAGGCATGTTCCAAGGCTATGACATAAAAGGTATCCATAACCACTTTTTATCCAAATGGGTTTACCCTAGTGGTTGAGAGCTGAGCACTACAAGGGGGAGGTCTCAAGATCCATTCCTAGGGCTGACCATATTGGTATAACTCATTCCCCGTTAGATGTTTGATAATTCAACTACTTCAGTGGTGGAGGTGGTCTTCTGACGTAGCCTCAAGTTGATCGAGTGTTCAATATAATGTTGGTTAGGGTTAGACATGAAATATGTGTTCAATGTGATGAGACATGTTTTGGGGCTATGACATGGAATGTATCGATAACCACTTTTGCCAATGAGATGTAGAAGGATTGGTAAAGTGGAATTGTTGTGCCTAGCTCCACCTAAGTTTGAATCTTAGAGGGTGTTTATAGGCTAGTTGTGGCTATATTCTTAATGGTTTCAATGTGATCAAGTGTTAATGGATCTATAGTTCTCTTGGGGACTAGGTCCCCAGTTTGTGCCCTAGAACTGGTTATAGCTCTGGCCAAAAGCTAAGCATCAATCTAAAAAAAGATTAGATTTAAACACTTCATTATGATGAAATTTTTCATGTAATTAAATACTTTTAAGTTAATATTTTAGAGGTTAACATGCTTAAATATGAGTCCAATGCTTTACCTAATTTAAAATTTTAAAATTGGCCAAGTTTCAAGATTGTTAGACAAAATTGGCCACCATGAGTGGGGACAATTCAAACTTTATGTCTAGACTTGTCTAACCTTGTTGGTATCTTGTTGAGAGTTTTGGTCTTGGTCTATTGGTCAAACCTTGTCATAAAAGGATGTCTTGTCAAAATTTGGATCATATTAAGGTCTATTTCATGATTTAGAAGAGTGAGTCATACCCCTAGTCTTATCATTATTTCCTTCATGAAGGTCTTGTTTAGGTGTTTGGAAAAGTTAATGTATCTTAGTAAAGTTTAAGGTTACTTTGAAAATATTAAGATATGTTGAACCATGGTGAGATATTGGTATATTGATCTCCAAGGTGACATGATTTTACCTTTGCTAAGTAGAGGGATAAAGTGCATTTTTGGGGCCTCTATTATGTTTCAAATCCATGTAAAGATTATTTATTCCTCACACATGTTCACCGAGGTTAGTTCAATGTGCAAGGAGTGGTGGGACCCTCCAAAGATCAGGAATATGAGATATAATGTAGAAATACACTTGTCAAGGGATTATGAAGCTACATTTCAACATGGAGATGGTCATTTCACTATCAAAAATGGATGTTTTCAAGTCTCACATAATTTTTTAGGGTCAAATCAGGCTTGTGGCAGCATTGTCATGTTAAAAGAAGCCCAAAAATGTAGCATATCCTACATCAACCTCTTTATAAGCTAGTGAAGACCATTTTCAAGTTCTCAATGCATGAAAAGGAAGGAGAGTTGGATCTATTTATCTTGGGGGTGTATATGGGCCCTTATGCCCTTGAAATTTTAGGTATTATTTTTAGGATTGAAGGGCTATGCTTTATGAACAATCATTAACAAATTAAGTAACCCAAAACCCTCCTACAACACCACATGCAATTTTTTTATTGTCCTAGAGAGTTTTTATAATAATGTATGCACATGGATGGTTTTTAGAGTTCCTCAAGGGTCTAAATATCCATCTCACTTCATCTTCTACCATCAATGGCATGTGTGAGTAGCCAAAATGACTAAATACCATGTTTTTGTTGTTTTTAGAAGGTGGCATAGACCTAATCCATGTCTTGGATTAGCTTTAAGTGACCTAAAATCAAATTTTACCCTTTTCCTTGCTCTTAGCCTCCTCAAGCCTATGTTTTTGTAACATAGGGCTAAAAATTTGCATTTTGGCATAACTTGAGTTTTAGCCTATGAAACTACATGAAACTTTGCCATCTCACCTTATTTAGTATTCCAAAAAATATTTTGGAGGTTTTTAAGCTATAATGTATGGTATTTATTGTTTCCAATACTATAGCCTTGCTTTAGGCCTAATTGGGAAAGATGGGTGCTAAAAAAGTGGGACTACATTGGGAGTTGAGCCCTAAAATTTTGGTTTAAGATGGAAAGGGATAAAGGGTACTAAAATATGTTTTCATTTTCATTAGAAGTGATATGAAGCTTCAAAATCAAGGAGACTTGTACCAAAATAGGGTTACAAGGAATATGCCTCCTTAAGGGTGCAATTTTTGTGGGTAATAGTCTTGACATGCCTAGTGGGATAAGAATTATCTTCCATTAAATAGTTATTGATGTTGTTCTTCAATACATTAGTCTTTAGAGGCATTAATACAAGCATCAATGATAAATCCAAGTGAATCTTAGATGGTATAAGTAGTCAAAGTGTCTAAAAAGTTATAAATTAGTATGTATTCTCATCATTATTTTGGTCAAAATGCATACTTTATGCCTTTACATTCTTCATATCAAGTTGATGGAATTCATGGATTCACCCCTAGTGGCTCTTATAAAATAACATGTCAACCTCACCAAGGTTATTAGTAGACGTGTATGCCCCCTCCCAATCCAACTCATCCTCTTTGGTAACCTACTTGTCCCTCTAGTCATCCTTGTCAAAGTCATATTGCTCCTAATCCAACTTTCTTAAGCTTAAAATAAACCCTTTTAGACATTGAAATGAAAATGAGAGAGATTAATATAGAATAAGAACCTAATTTAATTATTCCTAATCCTTCTATTTAGAGTGAATTCATTCAAATGATGAGGGACTTAGTGGATTTGATCCAGTCTCAGTGGGTAGCTATTTGGAGTAAAAATTAATATATATCAATAGATGATGTGATGGAGATAAGAAGTTTGATTCAATATATGTAAAGTAGGTTATGGCTCATAAAATATGGTTAGTGACCTATGAAAGGAAGCAAATTCAATATATTTAGCCTTATATGCATCCTTCTACTCCATATCAACCTTATTTTGCTCCAAATCTAGCCCAAATTATAATATGCCATCAAAAAAATGCCCATGATAATACAACCTTCACTCACTCTTCCTCAATAATCTCAAACTATTCCATCATGGAGACTTTCTTTAACTAAGACCCCTAATTATATCATGTCAACCCTTGAAAAAGAGCCTTCTCCTATGCCTATCCAAAGTCAAGAAAATAAAAAGTATATGGAGGTCAAGTCAAGAGAGCTTTCAAGTCTATTAAGTACTTCTCTTAATCTTCAAGTTGCATCTATTCATGAAGTTCAGGATACATCAAAGTTTGATAGAGTGATTGACGAGTGGAAGGAGAATAATACAACACAATTAGCAAAATTCCCTTCTCCATCTCTCTAAGAATACTATAATTAGACCATCCTTCCCAAAATACTAAGTTGGAAGGACACTCTATCAAATTTCAAGAAAAATAATGAGGTATTTTTCCTTACCACCCTCTCTTTTTGTGAAGGAGAACCTATTGCATTGAGGTAAAAAGATGAATTTTCAATTAGAAAAGATATATTGTCAAGAAAAGAAGGTGAGGTGATAGTCTTTGAAAGGCTTGAGGAGGTTACAATAGCAAGTGGATCTCAAGAAGGTCATGATGAAGATGTGGTAAGTGAGTATGATGAAGAAATTTCCATTAGCATCCCCCTTAATAGAGAAGTAGGCAAATCAATTTTTAGAGATGAGGAGAGACCTATGATTCCTAGACAAAAGTTGGATAGCCTTCAAGATGTCATAAATTATCAAGTGGATCAGTCTGGTTGGTATAGATTTGATTTTAATAAAGAAGAAGATGAATCAGGTTTGATACAAAAGAAACATGATGAATTAGACCTTGGATAGGTAGATGAGCTTTCATTATTCATGGAGGAGGAAGAATACCAATGTATTTATCATAGATCAAGTATTGATGAAGGAAAGGATGACCATGTAGAAGTTGATTAGGTTACATCTAAACATGAGCTTGTTATCCCTCAAGATAATGACAAGAATGAATTTGAACTTGGCATGCTCTCAAGAGATCAAGAAGAAGAAACCTTTTGGGATGAGATAGAATTTTTTTTCTCAAGTTGGATAGTACACATACAACCCATGAGGATAATGCTAAGATGGTTTTATTGGCTAATGAACATGGTAAATAGATGAAAGAGAAAGAGCAAAATAATGTCATGGTAGATGATCTCATTGATTCTCATAAATAAGCTCAAGGATGTCTTGATAGCATGGGGCAGTCTTATTTGGAAATGTTTAAGGAATTTGAAGTGCTTGATAGGTTAACACTTGTAGAAGTGTAAAATGAAGTTGTTGATGAGAAGTATAAGGCTCTTATCAAGCCAACAAGTCCTATAAACCATCACCAAAAGGTTCAAATACATGATGTAACAAGCTATGATGAATATGACACTCTTCAAGATGAGTAAGAGATGAAGCTTAAAGAGAAAATAGAAGCGAAAGCTACTACTAACCTTACAAATCAAAGTGTGATCAACTTGGAAAATGTTTCCAAGGATTGACAAAAGTATGAGGTAAGTTTTAAAGTTCAAGATGAGGTTGTGTTCATTGGGGACATGTTTACTATTGTTGTTCCATTTTAGGTTAAGTCAAAGATGGTGGTGATCAAGAAAGGATCTGATAAAGAAAGAACAAAGCCTGACAAATAACTTGCACACCATCCTTATTCATCACATGAAGAAGACTCAAGAAGTTTTACTTTTGATCTAGGAGGATCAAACCTCAAAGGTTAATTATACATAATAGTTTCTTATTTTGTCTTCCCTAAGTGATTCTTAGCATAAAGTGTGTATTATTTGTTTTAGTGTATTTCTTTTGTATGTTTTGTTCTTGTCTTGTTGTGTGTATTTAAGGTAGTTAATTATTTCATCCTTCTTAGGAGGTTTGTAGGTCAGTTCTCAAGGTCTATTTTAGTTTGTGTTGATGAGCGGGTGACTCCATAACCTAATGGAGGTAAGAAGGCAACTGGTCTAGATGCATAACAAGCATGCAATACAAAGAGGTTGCTAAAGATGTTAGCCAAAATCAGCCACCATAAGTGAAGACAATTCAAAACTTTATTTCTAGACATGTCTAACATTGTTGGTGTCTTGCTGAGAGTTTTGGTCTTGGTATATTGCTCAAAACTTGTCATTAAAGGATGTTTTGTCAAATGTTGGATCATCTTAAGGTCTATTTCATGGTCTATAAGAGTGAGTCATACCCCTAGTATTGTCATTATCTCCTTCATAAAGGTCTTGTTTAAGTGTTTGGAAAAGTTTAGGTGTCTTAGCAAAGTTTAATGTTACTTTGAAAATATTAAGATATGTTGACCCATGGTGAAATATGGGTATATTGATCTCCAAGGTGACATGATGTCCTATGTTGAAATTTATCTTTTAGAGACATGATATGGTAAGGTGAAAACATTATTATTTCATGTTTATCAAAATCTATGGTAAATTTAGAAAAATTAAGGCAATGTTTACCTTTGCTAACCAGAGGGATCAAGTGCATTTTTGAGGCCTCTAATGTGTTTCAAATCTATGTCAAAGTTATTTCTTCCTCACAAATGTTCACCTAGGTTAATTCAATGTGCAAGGAGTGGTGAGAGTTTCCAAATATTAATAAGATGAGATATAATAAAGAAACACACTTTCCAAGGGCTTATGAAGCTAATTTTCAATGTGGAGATAGTCAGTTTATGTTATAAATGGATGTTGTCAGGTTTCTTAGAGGTTTGTAGGGTTAAATCAATATTATGGCAATGTTGTCAGGTCTAAAGAAGCCCAAAATTGTTTCATCTCCTCCATCGACCTCTTTGCAAACTAGAGAAGACCGTTTTCAAGTGTTTAGGTCATGAAGAGGAAGGAGAGTTGGATTTAGTGCTCTTGGGGGTGGATAGGGGCCCTTATGCCCTTGAAATTCCAAATATTAGTTTGAGGATTTAAGGGATATGATTTATTAACTATTATTAACAAGTTAAGAAACCCAAAACCCTCCTAAAAGCTCATAGGTAGGGTTTTTCTTGTCCTAGTGAGTTTGCAAGCTAATGGATGTACATGGATGGTTTTTGGAGCTCATTAGGGATCTAAATATCTCTCTCACATCATCTTATACCATTAATGACATGTGTGAGAAAATGACAAAATTCAATGTTTTAATTGTTTTTGAAAGGTGGGATAGACCTTAATCTAGGTCTTGGATTATCTTGAAGTGACCTAAAACTCAAATTTCACCATTTTTCATGCTCTCAGCTTCCTCAAGGATGTGTCTTTTCAATCTAGAGCTAGAAAGTTGCATATTGGCATAAATTGAGTTATAGCATATGAAAATACATGAAAATTTACCATATTACCTTATTTGGTGTGCCCAACAATATTTTAGAGGTTTTAGAGCTATATTGTACGGTCTTTTATGCTTTCTAGTACTATAGGCATGCTTTAGGCCTAATTAGTAAAGATGGGTGCTAAGAAAGTGGGTTTGCATTGGGATTTGAGCTCTAAAATTTGGGTGAAGATGTAAGGGGATAAAGGGTACTCAAATATGTTTTCAATTTCCATATAAGTGTTGTGAATATTCTAAACCAAGGAGATTTGCACCAAAATAGTGTTACAAAGAATAGGACTCCTCAAGGGTGCAACTTTTGTTGATAACAAAGGATACAAGAAATAATAATGAGTTTCAACATAATAATGATGATAAAAAGACATAAAATTCTATATAACAACCATATAAATAATTTTATGTCACCTCAACTAAAGACACATATGAAATTTACAATATTAAGTGAAAGTACATAAAATGTCTTAATAAATTTACTTGAGTGCAAAATGATGAATTTAACACTAGTAAGGGAATTTGATATTTTAGGACTATTACAAGAATATTTTGATTTGACAATGCATATTATGATTTTCATAAACTTCAAGGGAATTGTACAAATAGATATATCAATATTTAATTGATAATGGTCAATTCTAAGTGGATGATATAAATACGAGTCCAAGTGAAATAATATAAATAACTACTCAAAAGGAAGAATAAACTAATACTAGTATTGTCATTTTGTTGGATAAACCAAAGTATAATAATGTTTCCATAAAATACAAACAAAATTCACTTGACAGTTTTACTAGAGAAATTGATTCAACTAATAAGAAATTTGTAGATACCTAAATTTGGGCATAGGCACTTGAGAATGTTAATTCTTGACATGTATTAAACCACTTGACTTAAGATCAATAACATGAATCTTATTCTCTATTCCTCTAGTAATTTATCTATATTCAAGCTTGATTGTTATGTTTGATGTAGCCACTTCAAAGGAATTTCCAAGTCAATAATCAAATTATTTTATATCACTCTCAGACTGCTCCTAGCCTTAGGCCATTTATTCATGTTTTTTAGGGATAGGTATGCACTATGTAGATAGGTTTACTATAATAAACCTATCCACTTAGTACAACATTACCTCATGACATTTATTAGGTAGTTTCTAAAATTCAAAATATCCATATGGGTCATCCTACAAGGAAATTAATCAAAAGGATCACTATCTAAAAAAATCAAACATCATTTTAAAAGGATTGGATATCTATTTGGCATTTATCTATCACACTACTTCACATTGAGATAAACTACCCTATTCTTCCCAAATTGAATATCAATCACTGGGAGTAGTAAAAAATCAAGTCTAAAACATTTCAAATCAAGTCAAGAGCTAACATTTTCAAGAATCAAATCCAAAATACTAGTTTCATGCATATAATGAAGGAAAAAAGTTATACAATCACATTAGATGAGATAAATACATGTGGTTTGATTCCCTCCTCTAAATATCTATATTCATAAGTAGAGGTCAAACATCAATTGGGGTGAGATCAACCCATTACACTTCCCCTTATTTATTGTAAATTTTTAGCTATCACAAGTAAACTTAGGGTTTCTAAGGAAACAAGAAGGAAAATAGAGGTTTATGTGTGGTATTAATAAAATCAAAATATCTCAACCCTCTTAGTAAACACAAGCATAAGTGACAGAGAAATCATAGTTTTCTAATCTTCACAACAGATAGATCTATAGTCAATGGATAAGGTTGCACTATGTAGCTATATAGAAAGCATAAACCTATCCATACATAGTCCTAGATGATGTTTCTATCCTTGAGCTATCACAATCCTATTTTTTATCTTGGTTCTCACTATCAGCCACCCACTACTGTTAACCATAAGCTAGAAAAAACTAAGTATTTGACTCTTGGTTGTATGTACTATATTTAACATATGCCACTTGTTACAAATTTTAATCAATTCTAATTTACATTCAAATTTATTCTTAAATGTCATATATTACAATATAAATAATATTTCAATGTTATATACCTACTAAACATTATTAAATAAACAAAGGGTAAAACATAGTGGTGAACTTGATGTGAATCAATTCCTAAGGTTTGTGTTTGTGAATAAATTATATATCAAATGAATTTTTAAGGGAGTTCATAAAAGAATTAAAAAATTTAATGAATTAAAATATTACATTATTTAAAGAAAAGATAGCCTAGACCAAAAATCCCAAGGATGCTAGTGTCAATTGTATTTATAACCCTACATTCATGAATATCATGCCTTAAAATATAGGGTTAAAAATAAAAATAAATATAGAACTAATGGTTCATTGATCCTTCATGATAAATTAAGTGAAAATTTAAGAGATATGCTTCAAAACATGTTCACTAATTTACCTCCTACTCATGCTACAAGGGAATCAAAATACTATTTTGCTTATCATATAGAATGCATGGAATCATACAAATAATTCTTGGGCGTTGACAAAAAAAATACAAACTATAATTGATAGTGGTGATCATATATTAAATTAATATATAAAACCACAACCTTCCATAGTTAATGTTGCACTTTTAAGGAACAAGTGTAAGCAGATCAAAAGGCAAAATTAGAATGAGAAAGATTGCAATAGGAAAAATTAGAGAAAGAAAGGTTTCAAAAGGAATTTTTTTAAAAAGATAGGTTATAAAAGGAACACAATGAAAAATAAAGGTTACATAAAGAATAATTATAAATGGAACAAATTTAAAAGCTAAGTTACTAAAAGAGTAGTCACTCAAAGAGAAGCTACAAAAATAAGCTCAAACTATACAAGAAAGTATCTTTACAAAAATGTTACTAATAAAAGAGGTTAAAAAAAAAACAATATATACCTATAAAGCTAATATTATAAGTATGGCTTCAAAGGAGAAAAATACAAATAATTACTCATAAATAGAGCCTTTGATTCTTAGTCCTTACATCAATAGAAATAAATGTACTAATCTTGAGATTGCATATTTTCATGAAGCTAATATACGTAGCATGACATTTCTCCAATATCTTGGGTATGATAGCCAACATTTGATTAATATTACCAGGCCTCAGTGTTTCACTATATCCATTGATTTATCATTAATACTTGGAATCAAAACATGTTCTATTATATTTCACATCAACTCTACCTTGGATCAATAGAATGCAAAACTAGGAAAATCATGGCTTAGAGCAATGATGGAAACATTGGGTAAAGATCATGATAACATTACATTTTTTCATGAAGGAAAGATCATTTCCATTTAAAAATATACAATTTTTTTAAAGCAAGATAAAAAAGGAAAATATATATTCAAATAATATTCAAACAAAGACCACTATTATAATCACAATAGAGGTAAATGATACAACACATATATCAAAGTAAAATAAATCAAAAAAGTTCAATAAGACAATATGGTGCAATTGGTTTTACATATACATATGAAAAATATGATAAGAGTGGCATATCACAAATTTATGACAGAGAATGGTTATGATTATGATTATGTATAATATTGCTAAGATACTCCTGATTATACATCATGTACATATCAACATTCCATCTCAATGGGTGGATTAACATATAATTCAATAGGTGATTATAGATAATGAATCTAAGAGGGGTTAGTCAAATTTTAGTGAATAAATATAAAAAAAATTGAAGACATAAATACTCAATCCCGATCCCTAGGGTGAGCTATAATAATTAAAAAAGAAATGCAAATTAGAAGGATAAAAACAACACTTTTACTTCCCTTGAAGATATGCTTAAAGATTAGTCTAAAATGGTTTGAGATCGACTTGTATATGTAGGATTATTCTTATATGCTTGAATCCTTGTGTTGGGAGAACCTCTCCTTATATATACTTGGATTTGTCTTTGGATTGGCATGAGAGAAGAAAGTTGATGAAGCTTATTGAAATAATCCAACAAAGTAAGTTTACATTGGGAAGCTTGACAAGATGAGAGGTGAGAGGGTTCTATTTATATATTCCCTGAACTGATATGGACCATTCATCACATTATAAGATGGATGGTTGAGCATCAATCCTCAAATCCATAATTACACCTTTGGAGTGTGTAATATATGCCATTTAAGTCCTTTTGGAGTATGAAAGGCAAATTGGAAGAAAATGTAGTCATTTATCCTCTTGAGTGTGTAAGTGGTGTAAGAGTGTGTTTAAGTGGTGTTGTCATAAGCCACCTTACCCACACTCCATTCCACTCCATTGACTTACCCCTATGACATCACCTATGTGAGGCCACAATTCAATTTTTTATTTTAGGAAAATAGGTTAATCAAAATACATGTAATTTCCTATTAGAATAAGGATTAGGAAAATTAATCAAGGTAATTAATTTGAAATTAGATGAAAGGTAAAGTTTGAAATGTTTATTTGTCAATTAAGTATTCACTTAATTAGCCTGTGAAGACACTTGCAAAGGGATGACTAGAATTAGGATGAATTAAATAAGATTAATGATACAAGATGATCCATTACCCAAATTTGGGATGTATCATTATGATTTTGGTTTAAAATGGTAGTTGTGTGAGTAAATTAGGTCCAATTAGAAATTTATAGTTATATTTGAATGCAATTGCATAAAATCATTCTAAATGTAGTTTAGACACAGAAGTGGCTAAAATGAAGTTTCTTCATTTTCCCCCTATTTAAGAAGGCATTATGAGACACTAGTCATAGTAACATCTTTTCAAAAATTGAAAAAGTTGTCAAGTAGAAATTTGATGATGCTTGAAGAATGATGTCTTCACTCTTCTCTTTTTGAAAATTTATGAGTTAGTAAACTTAACTTAATACCCTAAAGGGCACTTTAGTTAGCCCTAGATGCCCCCTCGAGGGGATAATTGGGGAAGAAGTTGAAATATATGGGCCTTAAAAAATAGAGAGGAAGAGATAAGAATTTGATCACAATTATGTGCCCCAATCGGGTAGGTTTGATCATTGATTCAAGGAGTTGACCTAATAGGGTGAATTTGATGATTGATCAATCTAAATGGTTTTCCCTAGTAGGGCATATTTTTACTTTGAGAAATGAGGATTAGGCATTTGATGAATTGGTTGAGGGATAGTAGACAAAGAGAGTTCTTAATTCATCATTTCCAATTAGACTTCCAACCTCTTGATTTTTGATATAGCACAAAATGGTATGCATCATGATATAAACACCATGACAACTAGGCTATAATGTCGATATAAACACCATGACAACTAGGCTATAATGTGCATAAGGACCGACCCCTAATCCAATAGACAAGTGAAAATAATGCACTGGTGATAAAAATCATGATGAAAATGTTGTCAAATGCCAATGGATGGACTTAGATATTACTACATAATAAATAACACCATGATGATGACCCCAAAAATACAATGAATTGAGTTGAGGTGATAATATAAAAAGGAAATAAACAAATATCTATCACAAATTGAAAGAAAAGTAATAGAAAGCATATAGTTGCTCACAAAAATGCACCAAAAATATTCAAAGATAAGCATGATGAACCATAAAACAAACACAACATAAGTAGTTATGTGAATCATTTGTGTGTGTGTGTGTGTGAATGTAAGGTGTTACTCTTGGGTATTTTTCACCTAAGCTCTAAAGGACAATTGGTAGGACAAAATAATAATTGGAATGGAAGGGGGAATAGAAGAAGAAGGAAGGGGTGGCTGAGATAACTCCAAATGCTCCATTAAAATTGGCTACCTACATATTCCTTAGGCTCTACTTCATGCCAAATATAGTTATTTGAGGGATATAGGATAGAATTAAAATAATGACAAGCAAGAGATATAATTATAGAGGAAATAAGAAAGGCAAACTTGTAAAACATTGAGAACATTATGAGGTAAATCAGTAACAAGGAATGGTCAATGAAACTGGTTGAGCCGACATGAGATGCTTCATGCATCTAAGTGTTGCCTACATAGTTCATGTTTGACTTAGGCTGATGAAGGTTTCCCGTAAATGGGAGGGAACATTATCAGGAAATGGATAAAAGCAAATAAAAATGGTCATAGTTGGATAAGAGGTTCCCACATAGAAAATGTGGTAAACCATGCCATCCATAATAGAGGTAAAGATTGCAGAGAGGATTACAAAGTAAATTATTAAATCATTAGTCCATAAATAATAAAACATGCATAAAGAACTAACTGACCAAGCCTCTCTATTCCTATGGGAATTACAAAGGATAGCAAGAAATAAATGAAAGAAAGTAACACTATATTACCTTCCCAAATGGATTCACCATACCCATGTGGCCCAAAAACATGTTCTCCCTTGATCAAGCATCCTTGTTTTTGTATAAAATGGTGGTAATCTCCTCCAATGCCTCAAGAACACTCCATAAAACCTAGGCTCTTGATTCCAAATCATTAAACTAGCCTATCAATGAAGTTTGCAAGAAAAATCTATGATCAAATACAAAGCCTTGTAGAAATAATTTAACATTATAACTTTGAAATATTTAATATTTTTGAAGATATTTAAGCACAATAAATTTGCACCAAAATAACTTAAAATTCACATCCATGGCCTCTCTATTTATAGATTTTTGAGATTGGTTAGGATCAACCATGACCATCCATCTCAAGATTGAGATGTGTGGCCATGGATAATCCTAATATTTAGAATTAAATCCATAATTATCTTCATCATGACCTTGGAAGAAGGGGAATTGAAGAGGCATGTGAGGCATTAACTAGGCATGGGTGATCCATAATCCTGATATTTGTGGCATTTATGGCCTTGGAATGTCTTCCCAAGAAATGATGTCACCTGATGATGCAGTTAATATGAATCAATTTTAAAAAAGAAATATTCAACAACTCTCATGGAAAATCCACTTAAGCTCTTGATTTGTATTAATTAGCCTTAAATAAGGTTAATCAAAATTTGTGTAATTATTTGAAAATTGGCCCTTAATTAATCAAAATGTTAAAAAAGTCATATTACTGGGTTGTAATTTGACCAAAGAGGAACTAGAAGGTGTGTTAGATGCGTTAGAGTTTTATTCTCTTTTAGGATGTTACCAATACCAACTGACAAAGGTACATGATGTGTACCAATGAATTAGATGAAAAGAGTGATCTAGAGCACAAAAGGCAAAATCATCATTTTGACTCGAAATGTTCTAATCAAAGTTAGCTAGCCCATAAAATGCATTGACCTATTTAGGGATGCTTTGACCTGAACTGGCACTTGTAAGTGACAAGTTCAAACCATTTAGGATTTTTTATAGATTTTGACCTAAAATGTGCATTTGAATGCAATTTGAGTAAGATTGACAATTTCAACACAAATGGTGTTAGGAATTAGATGTCTACATTTTGCCCCTATTTGAGAAGGCATAGTAAGACATTCAGGTGAGGAAATGTCTTTTCAAAGAAAAGCGTTGTCAAGAATAAATTGGAATAGACCCATGATGCCCCCTCAAGAGGACATACTACGATGAAAGAAAAGGACAGACTCTTGAGAAGAGAGAGAAAGTGAGAGATTAACCCATGGAATAAATCACATCCAGTTGAGCTAATACTTATATAAATGATTACCATCAATGATCAAAATCTAATTAGAGGTATAATAGGCCCTAAAGATGGGGGTAATGGGAAAGATACAATCCATAAATGTATAGGACACACTGTAAATGTACCCAATTTGAGAGTACAAGCTACGTGCTTATGACATTGGTCAATCCTGAGATAAGTTACACATTAAAATATTGCCATCATGGGATTTAATGTGGAGAGTTTATAATTAGACGAAAAGGGAGAACATTCTACTTTAATAAGGGAAGCACCACTGAAATGGGGTCTCCAAAGAGAATATAATAAGAAGTACTCTAGTAGAGTAGATTTGATCATGATAAAATAGTTTTACCCCAATAGGGTGAGTCTTGATCATTGATAAAGAATAAACAATGACTTTTCCCCTATAGATCTGATTTGATTGAACATGGTTGAGATGTTGTGCCCCAATATGGGCAATTGGCAAGTAAAATAGCTCAAGGAGATAACTGAAAAGAGAGGTTAAAGTAAGCAGGTGCAACCGTACATGCAATGGTGTAATGGCTTAGAAAGCCATATAAAACCAAGCATATGAGAATTCACAAAGTGATGATATAGATGAAAATAAGAGTAGAGATAGACAAGATGACCTCAATAAAAATTGTGTGCCACATACATAGTTCTATGGACTCATGTTCCAACATGAACTTCAGGGCAATGTAGTTCACCCAAGTTTGGGAGATAATGGAATGAGGAATGATGAAAAATGACTAAGAATTAATTAGACTTATAATGTATGAAAAGAGATGTACATTAAAGCATAGACAAAGAAGCCTTAAATGCATGTTACCTAGATGCCTAATTCTCTATCATGAGCCTAGGTTTTGTAGAGTGTTCTTGAGAATCATTTATCAGAGTTGATGTTGACGTTAAGATGTTGAGACCTGAGCATAAATTGCTTGCTATAGAAAAATAAATTAGGCATCATAAGTATGAATAACTTAAAATGAAAATATTCTAATTACGTTGAGCTAGTTCAAATGTGAATATCTATAACTAAGGATAATGGTGAAACAATGACCAAAAGACAAAGAAAAAGTTAAACATAAATGATCCTAACTTGAAATCAAGATATGATCTATTAAGACTTGAGTAGGAATAAAAATGTGTTAAAAAAACAAAAGGCAAAAACATCTTAATGACATGAGACCAAGATATGAATAATCAAGATCCATGTGGATCATCAAGGCATTCGTGATCATAAAAGAGAAAAGCAAAACCAAACAAAAAAAAAGACACCAACAACAATCAAATAAACAAAAGAGAAAAGGAGATAAGGAGAAGAAATAAAAGGAGAGGTGTGAAAGCATAACAAAACATTGAGAAAACTCAAATAAACACACACAAACAAAAACCCAAGCTAGTGTAGTTTAAAGATAAATGTTCATGCATGTGTAGTAGAGGTGTCATTTTCCACCACATCATAACAAAAAATAATGACACAACAATTTTTCCCTAATTAAAGAGGAGCAATGACAAAAGAAATAGGGGAAGATAAGAAAAGGAAGGGGTTGGTCGAGCTAACTCCAAATGTATAAGACAAGTGGATGTTGCCTACATAGTTCTATGGATGTATGTTTCAACATGAACTTTAGGCCAAATGAAGTTCTCCTAGGAAATGGGATAGAAGAAAAATGATGATCAGACCATCATGATTAATTGTTATAGAAGAAATGGAAGATGCTGATGGGACAAGAAAGAATGATCTTGAAAAATGGTAAGTGCATGGGATAAGGTGAAATAAACTAGTATTTCTATACTTAAAAAATGATAGGAAAATTCAAACTTAATAGTTGCTCATAAAATGATGAGAGCGTTCAAACTTAATATTTGCTCAAAAAATGATGAGAGTGTGGGATGGTGAAATGAGAATGTATAAATGTAAAGAAGCATAAGACAATGTTTTTGTTCTTTTATGGATCATGTTCTGATGTTTTTAGTATTTTCAAATTATTTCTAATGTTTCTGGTGTTTTTGGGATAAAATATGCACAAGATGGGACCATCTAGTCAAGGAGATGCACATCCTGAGAGTAGAGGTTCCAATAAGATAGCCAAGCTGATTGTAATGGCCCATGCTTGAAAATTTATGAGAGTCAGGTTCTTGATATAAAAAGAAAGAGTATAAAATACTTGAATTGAGAAGATGTAGCTATTCACTTGTCTAAAGTTGTACAAGACTACCCTAGTTGAACTAATTTATAGAACTGTTGCTAAAGATGTTCAGAATGTTTATGAGACATAATTGAGATCATAAGAGGTCAAGGGACAAAAAGTTTTCAAGCTTATAACATGCCTTAGACATAACAAATTATATGCATCTTGAAGAGAACAATCCAGAATGGGATGAAAAATGTGTTCAAAGTACCAAGGGTTCAAAGCCATTACTGTCAAGAATCATGAAAAGTTGACCAGGGTAGTATAAAATGTGTTCAAGGTAAGATAAAAGGGTGGGATAAAATTATGATAGCATGAGTTACCCCCAAGTTAGGGGTCTTATAGATAATGGTTCAAATTTTTTCATGCATATAACCTCTTAAGGTGTATGATGTTCATGGGATCTGAAAGTTTTTCACCATTAGGTTTAGCCAGTCAGCATGCTCCTGATCCATAGTCCACTATGACAATATATGGTCCTAACCAATTAGGCTGAAAATTTCCTTTGTTTTTGGGTTCAACATTCATGTTATTCTTGTTCTCTTTAAAAACTAAGTCACCAATCTCAAAATTTCAAGGGAGAATGAGTTTTTTTTTGCTTCTCTATAATCTATTTTGGTAGGCCTATAAGTTCTCTAGGGCAGCCAAATGCTTACCATCATAAAGTTCTAGTTCTTGCAGCCATGAGGCTATATACTATTCATCATCTTCAATGTGCTCTAGTGATATTCTTAATGATGGGATATCAATCTTGATTAGGATGATATCTTCAATGCTAAAAACAAGGGAGTATAGAGTATCTCTAGTTAGGGTGTGATGATTGGTTCTATAAGCCTAGAGGGCAAGAAAAGGTTGCAAGTGCCAATTATGGAAAACATTATTGATAATCTTTTTTAAGATGGCTAGAATGGTTTTATTTAATGCCTCAACTTGTCTGTTGCCTTGCGAGCTACATGGAATGGATTTTTTGTGCTTGATTTTGAATTTTGCACAAAGAGATTTCACATCTTAGTTTACAAAGGATCAACCATTATCAAATATAATACAAGCTGGGATGCCATATTGATAGATGATATGGTAATGAATGAATTTGGTTATTTGTTTCTTGATAACATAAGTGAGAGGAATGGCCTCAATCCACTTGGTAAAGTACTCAATTATAGTCAAAATGTGCTTATGGTCATCTGAAGATGTTAGATTAATTTTTCCAATGAGATTAAGACCCCATGTTGAGAACGACCATGGTGTTGTAATCAGATGTAATGGTAAGGAAGGTGCATGTATCAATTTACCATGCTACTGACAAGGAACACACTTATTTACATAATTATAAGCATCTATCTCCATTTTGGGCCAATAATAACCTATTTTGAGAAATTTCTTTGCTAGGACTACACCATTGGTATGGGCCCTACACATTCCTTCATGAACCTTTTAGTGCCAGCTTGGATTCTCCCAAATATAGATAATGAATAAGCATTCCATCATATCCTTTTCAATAAAGTGTGTTTCCAAGGAGGATATAATGTGTTAAGTGATGAAGGAAAAGTTTTTATTGGTTATTGGAAAGGTTGGCAAGAAATACATGACTATGGAAATAGTTATAAAAATATTGGTACCATGGTAGCTCAGGTGAGAGACTATGATCAGAAATGGTGTATATCCTCTCTAAATATAATAGAATATGTGCCAATTAAAGAATATTTTCAATCAAAAACTAATACTCTTTAACATTGTCATGTATTTGAATCATGAAACCAATTGTTGCCATGGTGTCAGTAGATCTGTTGTTGACTCATAGAACTTGCTCAAACTACAAAGATTTAAAATGTGTTTTGAGGTCATCAACAACTTTCTTGCAAGGAACAAGCTTATCATGTCTTGTTTAATACTGATTAGTTGTCTAATTTATGATTAGTTATGAATCACCATAGACCTTTAAGCTTTGAATATCCCATTGTATGGCAAGATGGAGCCCTACAACCAATGCCTCATATTTGGCAATATTTTTTGTACATTGAAATTGTATATGGAAGGATTTGGGGATCAAATTCCCCTATGACATGATCAATAATATGCCAGCTCAAAATCCTTGGGATGTGAAGGATCTATCAAAATAGAGCATCCACTATTTAGGTTTTTGTGATGCTTGTTCTATCATCATGATAGAATCATCTAGAAGGTCAAAGTTGAGAGGTTGAGTGGCTGTAATAGGAGCTTCCACAAGTTGATATATAATAACCTATCTTTTGATTACCTTATAATTATGGTATTCAATATCAAACTCACTGAGGAGCATAATCCATTTAGCCATGCATCCTTGAAGATCTGCTTTAGATAAGAGGAACTTGAGAGGATCTACCTTGGTGATAACAATAGTTTTATTATTTATCATTTAATGTCACAATTTGTTAGTGGCAAACACCATCGCTAAACATGTCTTCTCAATAGGCATATAATTAATTTCATATGCTACCAATGTGAGACTTAAATAATAAACTATGTGTTCCTTACCATGATCATCATGTTGAGCCAAAAGTGCCCCTAGTGCATGTTCCATGGTTGATATATAAAGAAGTAGTGGCTTTCCTTGTGTTGGAGGTCCCAAGACTGGTGGATTGGCCAAGTATGTTTTAAACTTTGAAAATGCTATTTGACAATCTTCATCCCACTAAAATGTTACCCCTTTCTTTAAGAGATGGGTAAATGGGTGGCACTTATCTATCAGTTGAGAAATAAACTTGCATATAGGCTAGATCTTACCTTGTAGACCTTGCAACTATTTAAGATTATTTGGTAGAGGCATTTCCATAATAGCGATGACCTTTGTAGGGTCAACTTAAATTCCTCATTGTGATATAATGAACCCTAGAAATTTTCCTGATGTGACTCATGTTGTCCCCAAAAAATGTCACTCATTTTTTTTGGGACAACATATGGACTATTTTGGTCCCACAAGACCAAAATTGTCTCTTCTCTTTTCAAAAATTGTTCTGTGCCTTCAAATCCTTCATTTTTCAAGATTTTTCAAAAAAATACGGACTCCACAAGTGGGATTCTATGGAATCTTTTAAGGTTTGAGAGAAAACTATGGACTCAGTTTTGCGGACTTCACATGTTAGTTTTTATGGACTCTGCAGGGGAGAAACAGGTTCAACACTTAGCCATTTTTTCTATCGGGAAGTTCAAAAGACCATCTTTCAAGGCCCCGAAGGGCAAGTTCCCTCTAAAAAAGACCAAACCTCAAAGAGCAGTGGAAGCTTCCACTTGTCCCATTATAACTCTGTGGAATCTAACAAGTGTCAACAACCATGGCTTCTTCCTTTTGTTACGTAAGGACTATGGTGGGTCCTGAGTGAGTTGCTAAACCCAAGCAAAACATGACAAGTGTCATCATCTATATGAATCCAAATGAGTCCCAAATGTTTCTACAATGTTTCCAAGAGCTGGTGGATACCACCACGTGTCATCTTCTGCAAGACTCATAAAAGGTATCTCAAGCTTCGCAGAACATGCCACGTGTCTCGTTAAAACTCAACAGAGCATGACACATGCCTACATCCACATTTCAAAGCTTCAAAGCTTCTTTTAATAAGTCTCTCTCAGAGTTATATGGAGAATGAAAAGTGGCACTTACAGAAGGTTTCAATATGTTTTTCTAAGAGCAGTGGAATGCGCCACGTGTCCCTTGCAAAGCTCTGTGGAAGCTGACAAGTGTCAACATCTACAGCTTCTTTTTGTGATGTAATGACTACGGTGGGCCTCAGGTGAGTTACTATAAGTCAAGTGGAAGCTGTCAGGTGTCATCTACTGAGACACATTATGATTTGTTTCTCAAAGAAGTAGAACTTGCCGTGTTTCCCTTGTAAACTAAATAGATCGCGCCAAGTGTCAACATCCGCATGAATCCAAGTGAGTCCTAATATTTCTATATTATTTCTAAAGCTAAGTGGAAGCCACCAAGTGTCATCTTCTATAGGACTCTCAAAGGGTGTCTAAAGTTGTTATAAGTTAAGTGGATGTTGCCACGTGTCCTCACTTGTTTCACAGTGAAACACGCCATGTGTCACTTATTGAGATTAGCTGAAAGCAACGAGAGCAAGCGAGAAAGACATAAAGGAATTACTAAAAGAGGATGATGGGCCCACAACTATCAAATTTGGAGCAACCAACTAGCTATTGGCTTTCAAATGATGACGAACCCGAAGATGTCAAATTTGTGGTGATGAAATAGCTGTTGATCATTGCAGGCTTAAGCATGGACCTGAATGCTTTCAAAGGCATTTAAAGACCTTTAGGGCAAAAAGAAGAACTAAAAGAACCAAAAAGGGGAAAAGATAGCCTAAGGGCTCAAATTGTAGTGAAAAAAGGGAAAGGCCAAAATATATGTAGAAGTTATTTCCAGTTGGTGGAACAGTCCACTAGGTAGATATTTGAGCCTACAAACATTGAAGGCATAGCCTATTTCTGTACAGATAGCAGGTGACAAAATAGATGACTCAGGCTTAGGAGAAGACATTTGAGATGAATCAACACACCACAATTAAGGCAGCCACCCTATTCTAGCATGCCCTCTTTGACAAAACTAAAAATGCATTTAATGCATTAAGTGCAGCATGGGCTATTCCATGGAACAAAGTGCCAAGCCTTTCTTGGCTGCTATATATTGTAGTCTCTTGTGTCATTTTAAGGGAGATCTTCCCATTACCAGAAGCAAAACTCTACCCAAATTGAAAGGCAAATACTGAGACTTTGAGCTCAGATTGTTGTTCATATCATTTTATCTGAATGAGAAAGCAAGTTATTTGCAGACTTTTCGCTATCATAGTTTGTATCATTTTGGGAGATTGTTCTTATGTGTATCTTCTGAATGTATTCTTGTTTATTTAATTTGGCAAGTAGAACTAGTGAAGTAATCAAGAAGGTGTCCTGAAGCCAACTGTGGAGAGACTTTGTGCCCCCATAATTGCCTTTAGAGTGTTTTCTTTCTATTCTTGTGTAAAGGATCTTGAGATGACTTTGTGCCCTCATTATCCTTCGTATTCTATTTCTATGTAAAGGACCTTGGGATGACTTTGTGCCCTCATTATACTTTGTATCTCACTCTTGGGCAGTCAAAGTGGAGACTTTGTGCTACATCTCAGTCTATTGGTTACTACGCCTTTGGTTATCAGTTACTTGTCACTACCTGAAAGAATTCTTGTTGTTCCCTATAAGAACACTTTTGAAAGAAGAGAAGTGCCTTCAATGTTTTCATTATGATTTTCTCCTTTGTTTGTGAACATCATCTCTAAAAGAAGAGAGATGGATGGTGTATCCTACCCCTGAGTGTTATTTTCTACACACACACACACACACACACACACACACACACACACACACACACACACACACACACACACACACACACACATATAGCTCCTGCATATTCATAGGGAGCCTCCCCTTGATGAGAGGAGAGATTTGTCCCCTATTGATGTAGTAAACTTGCATACCTAGTTGACCAATCTCCCTATGCTTTGGTTGAAGAGACCTATTTTGCTCACCAGTTAGCTGGTCGACAAAATATTCACCCAACAACTCCAAAGACACATTTCTTAGGATTTAAGTGGACTTTATATGTATGAAGCCTCTCAAATATTCTTCATAGAATGTCAGGGTGTGTAGCTCTTATTCATGATTTTTCTAGTATATCATCAACATAATCCTCAAAAATGTTATGCATCATGTCATGGAAGACGATAGTCATTACACGCTGATATGTGGCTATAGCATTCTTCAAACTGAATGGCATGACTTGGTAATAGAATGTCCCCCACAGGAGTGGTGAACATGATCTTATGCTTATCTTTAGGGGCTATCTTGATCTGATTGTAATAAAAAAACCCATCCATTAAGGATAACATCTCATGCTCAGTAGTTGAGTTGACAATCATGTCAATGTTGGGCAGAAGAAAATCATGTTTGGGACATGCTTTATTGATATCATGAAAATTAGTACAAACACATATGCCTGGGGTCTTTTTACTTAAGGCACTATGTTAGAAATCCATTCAGAGTAGTCTAGTGGTCTGATAAAATTATCTCCTAAAAAAATTTCCAACTCAGCCTTAACCAAAAGTGTGATGCATGGATGCATCTTTCTCAACTTATGCTTGACTAGTTTAACATCAAGGTGAACAACAAGATGATGCACAACTAAATCTAGATCTAGGCCAGACATGTAAGAATATGCCCATGAAAAGATATATATATATATATATATTTTAACATCAAGGTAACAACAAGATGATGCACAACTAAATCTAGATCTAGGCTTGACATGTCAGAATATGCCCATGAAAAGATATATATATATATATATATATATATAATCCTTAAGAATGGATATAATATGTTCACATTTCATTTTAGTAAGGGAAGCTCCAAGATAAACATTTTTGGGATCCTCATGGGTTCTCAAATTCACTTCTATTATACTCTCCATAAGGAATGTGGATCCATCTTTTAGAATCATAGGCAATGTATGGTCATGATCTTCTTCTATATCTTCTTGTTGTTCCTCCCAAAGAACTAGATAATATGAAGAATTAATATTTGCCTTCTCAGGTAAAGGCCAATTGGCAAAGACCTTTGGAAACTCAAGAGCAAGATGCTCAAATATTTGATGTTATTCTGAAGAAATGCTTGTACTAGTTATGGAGCTTGGGCTGGATGGATATTCTATGTCCTGAGGGGATGAGCAAACTTTCCCACTTGGGAGCACTTGAAACAGGTTTTCACTCAAAGGCTTGTCTTTTTCTTTACTTTTTCCCTAATCAACAAGTGCCTCAAAGAAGTTTTCATCTAAAGATCTTGATGTTTATTCTTTATTATGACCAAGAAAGTTTTCCTGCTCTCCAAAGTAGGTAGAATAATTCAATGAAAAATCAAAACCTTGCTTAAAATCACCAATGGGGAATGCATCTCGTAGGCCCATGTATTATACAATTGATTCTTCATTTTGAAACTCACTGAGGCATATGATTGAATTTTATTGAGCCCAATCTATGAGTTCAGATGGTAAAGGCATAGTTTATAGTGAGGGTTTGCTTCAGGATGGGAAGTGCCAATGGTAAAGATATAATGTCCTTCTTCAAGAAGGGAAGCACCACTAGGATGGGTTTTTACTTCAGGATGGGAAGCTCTAATAGGATGGATTTTTTCTTTAAGACAAGAAGCTCTAATAGGTGTTATGGTCAATATGGCATTTAAATCAAATAAATTTAAATCAGCAAGCTCATCAAAAAGGCTATAATGGGACATTGTGTTACTATTATGATTCTCATCACTAGTCACTACTAAATGTTATAAGGTCATCCTCTGGTGGTTTAAATCTGAGACCATGATTCTAGTTGATTATTCCAGCTGATAAGGGCTCTAAAATTCCTTGTGCGTGTGGGCCAAGGCCTTTCCCTATATAGTCAAGATGATCCATTATCCTATTAGGGATAGGATACTTTAGATTCTAAAATAATCTACAAGGCCCTCAGAATATAACTAGTCTCCCTTGAAAAAAGCATCTCGATCTTTCTTTGGTGCAATTGTAGATACAAAAACCATCGGAGGTTTTGGTTGCTTCTTCTTTCGTTTCCAAATTTGATCGGGTTTGTTAGGAGTTTAGGAAATTTTAGGCTTACCAAATATTTTAGGGAATTTTGGTAATTTTTCAATATGGAGGACGTCCTTTAGATGGCATGTGGAAATGCCTACATCTTTAATAATAACCTATTTGGCCAGAGCTATAGGAAATGGATCAGTTGAAGTGGAGGCTAGATCACTAGGATCTATATAATTAGATGGAGATGGATGGAAAATGATGGCTTTATTCTTCTTTGTAATGAATTTTTGAGAACCTGAGCAATAGTTATAATTATGAAACTCTACTTCAAGATGTTTGTAGTATTGGTATGGTTTCTGATAAATGAGAATAGTAACTTTAATCCCATCATGGGGAAACTTAAGGCATTGTTAAAGAGTAGATGGAACTGCTTATGCTTCATGGATCCAAGAATGACCAAGAAGTATGTTATAAGGAAGCTTAATATTCATAATATGGAATAATGTGTGATGAGAAATATACCCAACTATGACTAGTAACCAAATTATTCCAGATGACACCCTCTCGACATTGTTAATTACATACCTTAGTTAGAGAAGGAGAGCACAAAGGGATTCATCTTGATCTTTTTGGGGTTGATATTCATTGTAATCATCTTCAAATCCTACTGTTATAGGGATATCATAAAAAACAACAAGGTTATCTTGACCATCATAAAAAATTTCATCCTCGTAACTAAGGCTATAAGAGGCCCCACTACGAGTGAACCTTTGAGTTATGTCTAAAAAAAATCTATTCTATGTATTGACTAACTTGGGACTAATGTTCAGCAACCAATCAAAGTATGCTTTAGCTCTCTTTTAAATAAATAACTAAGGTACCAATGAGACTATAAGTGAAGGTGGTTTGAAACCATTCACAATTTAAAATATTTAGTTCACAAGTTTACTCAACCTTTGGTAAAGTTGAAATTGTATATATCAGAAGAGAGTAAGGTTACTCAAAGACCCAAGGTGAAAACTAGTACACCAAAGCCTAGATCTTTGTGATATACCCACACTGTAAAAGCTAGCTTTAAATTTGACAAGTTAACCCTATAATTTTAGAGTAAAGTTCTCTAGATGAAGAAGAAAAAATGAACTAAGCAACTCAAGATGTAAAAACATACACAAATCACTAAGTATAAAGCTAGGACTAAATAGGTAGCACATCATCACTACATGATTCTAGTAGGATAAAATATGTTCTAGGACCTAAAATGTCAGTGATACACAAGATGACTTGAGTCCACCAAGATGACAACATGATTTTGAGTCTTAATAAATGACCTTCAATCCAAATAGAAAATTGAACCCAAGTTAAAACAAACTTAGTGCACAAATGGCAAACCCACTTTGACTCACCAACCCTTAGAACTCAAAAAGGTTCAATTTTGAATGTGGATTATAAATGAAGGATTTAAACAAATTGGGTAAAAGATATAGACTCAATTGGGTAGCATGACTACACCAAAGTGGATGGCATGACACAAAGCTTTTGATAACAAATTGAACAAGGAAAGATGAATTTTCCATTTGGACAAGATAACGCCTCCCTTGCTCAAGAAAATTGAGGACAATGTGTTTTGGTTAAGTTCATTAAGTTAACAAGTAGTTTTAGACACAAATAAAGACCAAGTAAGCTAATGACAAAAAACAAACATCTTAAGTCTAAACTGACAAGGTACGGTAAAGTGGGGTCTACTAAACTAGCAAGGTTTTGATCATTCTAGGGGAATCAATTACATAATAACTTTCACATCAAATGATGCAAAAGATAAGCATGAAAATTAGGTGACTATAGCATTGGCTAGTTGTAAAAAAGTCTAGTCATTCTTACAACCACTACATCTTACTATTCACTCAGTGTAGTGTGATGTCCAAATGAAGATACATCCCATGTGCAACTCTAAAGGATTCAAATGAAGTCAATACTGGGAGGTGAAACCCTAGGTCAAAGCTTCCCTAAAAAACTCATGAGAGGTAATGGCATCCCCCTCGCAAGCCAAGTTTACATGAAAATAAAGAAAGCATAAAATAGAAAGACTTTAGGGTCATTTTCAAGACCACCCAAACTTTGGTGAGTTTTTGGGGAGTGCTTTAGGTGACATTCTTTCTAAGCCTTGGACTAGGCTATTTATAATAGGAATGGCACTTTTGATTCTAAGGGTTCCCTATAGGAGACAAATGGAAGAACATACACGTAACATTCCTATTTTTTCCAAACAAAAATTTGATTAAACAACTATTGCAAACAAGAATTGACAACTGTGTTCAATTTTAAATCCAAAATAAAATATTTGGTGGTGTTCATTTGATCCCTTGGTCTTAGTTGCAAATTTTGAAAACATTCACCAAAAACATCTAAATTCTTTGTTAAACACCAAAACAAGGTTCCTAATTGATTTTTAAGCATGCAAAGGTGATTTAAACATGTTTTGAAAAAAAATCAAGCTTGGTCCTGTAGCAAAATTCTTAGCATGTCTTTTAGATTTGAAGCTCTTTTTAGCTTGGAATGATGAAGTTTGAAAAAATAGCTATCGGGTCTATGTTTTTGGAAAAAAACATAGTGATCAACTTCAGTTATTACCACCAATGTTGGTTAAGATAGATAACTAATGTTAGTATTTCTTGCCGATGTCAGTTATTGTGTAAAAGTATGGCAACCAAAAATGGCAAAATAAAGTTATAAAATCAATTTGTAAGAGTTTTAAAGATCTAAATGGATATTTTAGAGTTGCAAAGTGATCTTCTTTAGGTGTGAGATGCGTCTTGTCCCACTAGATATGCCAATATGTAGAGAGGATTACAAAGCAAGTTAGTTAAGAATTAGTCCATAAATAATGAAACATGCATAAATAACTAACTGACCAAGCCTATCTATTCCTGTGGGAATTACAAAGAATAGCAAGAAATAAATGAAAGAAAGCAACACCGTATTACCTTCCCAAATGGATTCACCATACCCATGTGGCTCAAAAAACATGTTATCCCTTGATCAAGCATCCTTGTCTTTGTCAACAATGGTGGTAAGCTCCTCCAATGCCTCAAGAACACTCCATAAAACCTAGGCTCTTGATTCCAAATCACTAAACTAACCTATCAATGAAGTTTGCAAGTAAAATCTACGATCAAATGCAAAACCTTGTGGAAATAATTTAGCATTTTAACTTTGCAATATTCAAGCTTTTTGAAGATATTTAAGCATAACAACTTTGCACCAAAATAACTTAAAATTCACATCCATGGCCTATCTATTTATATATTTTTGAGATTGGTCAAGATTAACCATGATTGTCCATTTCAAGATTGAGATGTGTAGCCATAGATAATCCTAATATTTAGAATTAAATCCATAATTATCTTCATCATGACCTTTGAATAAGGGGCATGAAAGAGGCATGATAGGCATTAACTAGGCATGGGTGATCCATAATCTTGATATTTGTGGGATTTATGGCCTAGGGGTATCTTCTCAAAAAATGATGTCACTTGATGATGTACTTAATATGAATCAATTTTCAAAAAGAAATATTCAACAACTCTCATGGAAAATCCACTTAAGCTCTTGATTTGGATTAATTAGCCTTAAACAAGGTTAATCAACATTTGTGCAATTATTTGAAAATTGGCCCTCAATTAATTATAATGGTCAAAAAGTCATATTACGGGGTCATAATTTGACTAGAGAGGAACTGGAAGGTGATGTTAGATGCATTAGAGTTGTATTCCCATTTAGGATGTTGCCAACACCAATTAACAAAGGTACGTGACGTGCACCAATGAATTAGAAGAAAGGAGTGATCTAGAGCACAAAAAGTGAAATTATCATTTTGACTCGAAATGATCTGATCAAAGTTAGATGGCCCATAAAATGCATTGCCCTATTACTTTGACCTAAACTGGCACTTGTAAGTGACAAGTTTAAACCATTTAAGACATTTTGTAGATTTTGACCTAAAATGTGCATTTGAGTAAGATTGACAATTTCAACATAAATGGTGTTAGGAATTGGATGTATACAAAGATGACTAACAAATAAGATAACAAAGCAAGAAGAAATTTTGTGGATTAATATATCTCATAGAGTTTTTAAGCCCTATTTTGAATTTTTTTTGATGTTTATGATTGTAATGTACCTAGAGGGGTATAATAGTATACTAGTGAATAATCCCATATGCATTAAAATGAGGAGTGAGGTAGGTAAGAAATAGTATAAATAAAGGGGGTATATGATGTTATAGATCATTGAAGAGTTATTTATGATTAGATATTTCTCTAATAGGAGGTTTCCTCTCGAAGAGGCTTGCAATATGGAGTTGTTCCTTTCATAAAAGGAATTGGTATTATTTATAATAAGTATTTTGAGATTAATATATGCGCATTGGATTGATATTATGTTAGTTGTAAGAAGTAGGTTATTATCATTAGTATCAAAGCACTTTTACAGGCCAATTTTTTTTCTAATTCAATCATTTATAGTATTTGGATCCACAACCAATTAGTTATTCTAAAGTTTATAGTACTTTGCAATATTCTAGTTTTGTATATTATGCAGTTGTAGTCTTATTACAGATCTAATAGAACCATTTCTATTGTGGACCATCCCATCATCTCAGTTTATAGATTACTTCATTTTATCGCTACCTGAGTTTTTGATGATAAAGTAGCACAACATCGATCTCCATGGCACTTAGCTTGATGTTAGATCTCAATCACTAGATCTACATCTCTCCCATGCATAATGCTATACATGTTATTTTATGTAGTGTTTTAGTTTTAAGATTATAGAAAGTTGGAAAGTCTGGTCACCTACAGTACATAACCTTTTATTATATACAAATTTAGTTATGTGTTAATTTGTTATAAAATTCTATGTGATTTGCATTCCTTATTCATTGTGACAGTTTATTACTCTAAATTGGCATCAGGGTCATTTGTACCATTGTCATCTCACATTAGTGGTGTTTAAAGGGTACACACTACATTGGTATCAAGTTCAAACCTACTTGATTGGATATAACACACATCTGAGACCCACACATCTATCATTTTCATCCACAACTTTATCCTCTATGTACTTCATCCTTGACATCGAGATTTGCACCAATCTCCCACTCATCATTTAAGCTAGCTTTGATATCCACATGATAAGATCTCATCAACCTTTTCATTTCCTATATAGTCCCTTCACAACTATCTTTGCTTTGACCTTAGCTCCAAACAAGTCTTCTCTCTAGCTCCTTATCTCTAGGCTCCCTCCATGAATTTTACTTCCACAACTTGATCTAGATTAAACTACCCACTTGCATCGAGCTCCCCACAATATTTAGGCCCCCTCCATAGATTAAATTAGCACTAAGATTGAGCACCACCTACAAGGATGACACTAGATCGATTGTCTTTCCATCGATGGATCAAAGTGTCTTTACATCAACAGATTTGCCTCTAGTTTCACTTCTAAATTGTTGTCCCTACCATCAATTTTATCTAGATCTAACTCATTTCACACTCAAATTCCTTGCTTTGAATTTCCACTACATCTCCTTTGCTAACATCCAATCTTAAGTTTTTCACACCCAGTTAAAACTACACTTCCCATACATTCCATAGTTTTCTCCATCACATTCTTGGTTTTTGATTTGTTATGTGGTATTTAGATTTTAGGTTTAGGTTGGTATTCTAGGTTTATATTCCATTATTATTTTTTATTAGTGCTTAGATTATGATTTAAGTAATTTGGTTTTATTTATTAAGTGGTAAATGGATCAAATTCTTAGGTGTGATCATCATATTTAATCTTTCATTATATGATGTTATGATCCTAATGGGTGAATTTTATTATGCCTCAAGGTTTTGGTGTAATGGTTCATTACATTTGGTATCAAAGCCTCCACCTAGGTTCATGTCATGGATCAGGTGGCTAAGCTGGCATGGAAGTGTTCATTTAGGGCTTAAACATGTAGGGCATCTTAGTGTAGGGGAAAAAATCTAGCCTAGAGTCTGGGCTTCAGAAGTATGGTGGGATGTTATGATCTTGATGGGAAGATTTCACTAACACCTTAAGGTTTTGGTGTAACATTTTGTTACAATGATTCTTTTAAGATTTTCAAGATTTTAGGGTTTTTAGCATCTTAACTCAATGGAGGATTATGAGATACATAATTGGTTAACTCATAAAACGGTAAAAGTGTGGCATGGGTTACTTGCAAAATGGTAAGGACATGGCTTAGATTGTTTGTAAAATGGTGAGAGCATGGATTAGATTACACATAAAATGGTGAGAGTAAACTAATCATTCTTTCCATGATCATTGGAAAGGTACATGCCATCGGTGTGGGACCCAAAAATCCCTTTGTGTACTTATTTAAGTGATAATCTAGACTTCACTAAAGCAAAAAACTGAAGTAGAATTCCATCATATCCTCTATCGTAAAGAGTGGCAATGAGAAGTGGAATAGATGAAAGCTTTTTGTTTTTTATGAGAAACATTAGAAAGAATAATGTTGCCAAGAAGGTAGACATATATATCAGAGTACCAAGGTGAGTTGGAACAAATAATTTTGCACTGCACTTCAAATTTTGAATGTTCATAAGTTGGATTTTAAAGATTTTCAATAAGAAACTGGTAATCAATAACGTGATCTTAAATTTCCATTAGGGAACTAATGGTTGCCATTGCATCAAAAATTCTATTACTGGCTCTTGGAATCTATTCAAATTGAATATGATAAAAAAATTATGTTTTAGATTGTCCACCATTTTCTTGTATGGAATGGGATTGTTGTCTTTGGTTTGGTACTATTATATCACCTGGTTGATTATTAATTGAGAATCTCCATGAATATGCAAATGCTTGATGTTTTATTGTACTAAAAGATGAATCCCTGAAATGAGTGTTTCATACTCTAAAATATTATTTGTACAAGTGAAACCAATATGAAATGCCTTGGGAATGAGATCACTGTGTAGTGTAATGAAGAGAATACTAGCTCCTGATCCATGAGAAGTGTAAGAACTATCAAAATAAAGGGTCCAGAATTAAGATATAGAAGAAGTGTTATCTAGAGTCATGATTGAATCATTAGGAAAGTTGAAAATAAGTGGCTTAGTGTCTGATAAGGGTGCTTCAACAAGATGATCTACAAGTGCCTACCCCTTTATAGCCTTTTAATGAACATGTTCAATTTCAATTTTGATCAATAACATGATCCACTTAGCCATACAACTAGTCAAGGCTATCCTGTAAAGTAGATATTTAAGTGGGTCCACTTTGGTGATGATAATGGTCTTGTTGTTGAGTATATAATGACATAATTTTTGAGTTGTAAATACCATGGCTAAATAAGCTTTCTCAACTAAGCTATAATTATGTTAATAAGTAACTAATGTGTGACTCAAATAGTATATTGCTCATTCTTTCCATGATCATTGTGTTATGCTAAGAGGGCCCCCAAGGCATAGTTGGTTGCTAAGATATAAATAAGTAATGACTTTCCAATATAAGGTAGAGCTAGAACAGGTGGATTGGCTAAATATTCTTTTAGTTGTTCAAAGGATTATTTAAAATCTACATTCCATGAGAAGGTGGTGACTTTATTTATAAGATGAGTGAAGGGATGGCATTTGTCTACCAACTAAGAAATAAATCATCTAATAGACTAGATTTTGCCTTGTAGACTACAGAGTTGCTTGAGATTTGAAGGTGGAGGCATTTTAGTAGTGGCCTTGGACTTTCTTGGATCGACTTCAATGCCTTAGTGGGAGAAAATGAAATATATCAATTTGCCTAAAGTGATGCCAAAGACATAACTTTTAATGTTAAGCCTAACTTTGTATTCACAAACCCTTTTAAAGATTTTTTGTAATGCATCTATATGTCCTGTTCTAGTATTATATTTTCCCAATATATCATTCACGTAGTCTTCAACAATTCCATGCATCATGTCATGAAAAATGATAGTCATGGTAGCTGATATTTTAGCATCAACATTCTTGAGGACAAATGGCATCACTTGATAACAAAATGTTACCCATAGAGTGGTGAATGTTGTCTTATGTTAATATTCTCATATAATTTTAATCTTGTTATATCTTGAGAAACCATCCATGGGAGATAACATCTCATACCCAATTGTAGAATCTAAAATCATATCAATATTTGGAAAAGGAAAATCATCCTTTAGGTATGCTTTATTGATATCTTTGAAGTCAGTACATAATCTAATTCCTTGTGGCTTCTTATTGACTAGGACTATATTAGATATCCACTTTAAATAATCAATAAGATGAATACACCCTACCTCCAATGATTTCTCTAATTATTTCTTGACAAGAATGGCTATGCGAGGATACATTGTTATCAACTTTTTTTTATCTACTTGGCATCAAGATGTATAATAAGGTGATGTACAACCAAGGTAGGGTCCAATCCTGGCATATCTAAATAACACCATGCAAAAATTTCAATAAACTCCTAAAGGAGGGTAGTAAGGACCTTTCATTCCTCTTCAATAAGGGATGCTCCAAGTTTTATCCATTTAGGATCATTAGGTGTTCCAATATTAAATTTAGTGTGTCCTTTACAAGTAGTTTGGAACCATCATATTAAATAATCAACAGAGTGGTACACTAATCTTCATCTTCATCTAGTGAGTTGATTAGCTCGTCGAGTTCTCCCAAGAAATAAAATTTTGAATCCCCAGTATTTGGAAAAGGCCATTTAACAAAGGCATGTGGATGATCTTGTACTAATTGATCAAATGTTTATTTTTATTCTGAACTGATTATAGAATGTAATGAAGTTTTTAAGCTGGAAGAGGCCTAACCTTCATTTGAGAGAGGGTGAATTTCCTAATGCAATGGCACCTTAAATAGGTTTTCACAATGGGACTTTATTTATCATTATTTTTACCTTGGTCAAAAAGTGCCTTGAAGAAGTTTCACTTTGGGACCTCAATGTTTGATTTTCTCTTTTTTTTTGTTTATGACCAAAGAAGTTCACCTGCTCTCTAAAATAGGTAATATGGTCTAGTTTAATGGCATATCCATATTTATGATCACCAAGTGACACATTATCTTAAAGGCCCATGAATTCATAGATTGCCTCATCATTCTAAAAATTATCCAGCAATATGTAAGACTCTTGTTGGTCCCATCCATTTAGTTGAGGGTGATGAAAGAAAAGAGGAGGATAAGATGGCACAATGAAAATGGTATAAATGGAATTTAGGTCAAAAAAATTAGCATCAACTAACTCATCATAGATGTTATAGTAGGAATATGCATTGTTATTGACATTATTTATGCTAGTTGATAAATTAAAAACACTCTTGAGATTAATGGGGTCATCCTCAGGTGGTTTATATTCAATGCCTCAAGTTCCTATGTGTTTGATAACTGATACTAGTTTAACAACTCCTTGTTTTTTTGCCCCCAGTCCTTTATCCTTGTAGGCTTAGTTATCCATTATCTGATTCATAATGGGATACTTTATATTTTAGTACAAGTATAAAAATCATTAGTGTATAGCCATGAGTCATCATCAATCATGATTTCTTCTTGATCCTAAGAATTAGTCTTGTTAAAAACTAATGGTCCTATCTAAGGATAATTGTCCTTTTTGCACCATTCTATTTTAGGAGTTTGATTTTTAGGATTTTCATATGCTTTAGCAATCTTATAAAAATTGGCTATATGAAATGTATTACCAATTTTATATTCCTCAAGGCCATTATAACTAAACAATGAAGTGATTGTCTATTTTTTTAGGTGATGTAGTTGGAGTGGAATCTAGTGTGCTTGGATCCACATAATTAGATTCTAGTGATTGATAAACTACCTCTTTACAATTTTTAGGAATATTTTCTACATCAAAGCAATAGTTGTATCTTTTATATTCTACTTCTAAATGTTTTCAAAATTAATACAACTATAAGTCACCAGGAATTATAACTTCTAGTCAAGAATGAGGAAATTTGATGCACTGATGAAGGGTGGAAGGCATAACACACACTTTGTGGATCCATGGAAACTCAAGAATAAAATTATATGATAATTATAGATTAAGGATGTGGCATATAATAGCATGGGTTAGAGGCCCAATGATAACATGTAAGCATATGGTTCCTTGATTTTCTCTTTCCTCATTATCATAAGATTTGATGGGAATGGTATCTGACTATAGATCTATTGATGTGTAGCCCAAATGCCTGAATAACTTAAAATTTAAAATATTGAGCCCCAAACCACTATCTATGAGGTCTATTTTGACCTTGTTCCTATAAATAATCATTTCTATGTAAAGTGGGTTATTGTGTAAATCTCCAAGGGATGACATGTTTATTTGATCAAAAGTGAGTTTCTGGCATGGAGCCAAATGGCTAATAAGATTTTGAAATTTTTTTAGGTGCAATGTCACTTAGACCTTTAGATTGGCTTAAAAGATCATTCAATATGTTTTTGTGGATATTTGACATATTCAAAAGATCTAAGATATAGATTTGTGTTGGAGTCTTTTGTAATTATTCCACAATATCATAAGGCTTATTCTTGATTGGAGCAATTGGCTTGGAATTTTGAGGTGGAGGACCTTGAATGGTATTTTTGGGTGGAGGAGGTGGAGGGAATTGAATGTTAACATTTGAACATCAAGTTTTGATTGTGTAACCTCGAGTTAACAGAGGGTTACTATAATTAGAAGAAGGGGAATAATGACTTGAAATGGTGACTCTTGGTTGTTGATTAGTGTTTGGGCCATTACAGACCAAATGAGGATTACTAACATATAGAGGTGGAGGTCCTAAAATGGATGAGGAAGGCCTTCAAGTATTTTTGGGATTAATTTTAAGATTGATATTAATTGTGTAAATGTGTTCATTCGTAGTGTGTGTTTACAAGTTTGACCTCCTAGGTCAAACTGTCATCTCTACAATTTGAAACTTTAGTCATCATGTTTGTTTACCATATTTATCATTGTGTTGGTCTTGTTATTTTCATGTAATGGTCACTTTGAACCTTGTTTAGTAGAATTTAAGGTTGATTTGATAAGTTTAAGGTTTTGTTCATCATAACTATGTGCATGTCTAGTCACTTCTTGACCTATTATAGTGAGTTTAAAGTGATGAAAGGAGTCTAGGGTGTCTTGATATAGCTCATAGCATGTGTGAATTTCATCTCACTATACAAGTGATCAAACATGTTGGTGATATTCTTGGCTAACATCATAACCCATTTGGTTGCATTTTGGATCATTTTATGGCTTCTAGAGAAGGTTTTGTAAGGTATAGGAAGTCTAGTACCATAATAAGGGAATTTTACATATGTTTAGACATGAAAATGTCTAATTAACACATTTTTTAGTAGTTTCCATCAGGTTCCTTAAGTGATCATGGTAGTTTTAGTGTTAAAAAGGCTCTTTTGAGATTGTCCATACATTTTTCAAGGTGAGATTGACTTTAAAGTACCTTAAGGACTTCATCAATCCTCCTCAAGGTCAAATCCATGGTTTATGGGAAGTTCCAAATGCAAAAATGGTAAAAAAACTACTCATTTCTTCTATCAAATTTCTTGGCAGCCAAAAAAGGGTCATTGATTTTCACTTATTGTGCAAAGTAGAGAGAGAGTTAAATGGAATGAATTTAATGTATGTTAGGGGTCCTTTGAATTTAATATTTTTAGAATTATTTATTATATTAATATTATCTCCTCTATAAACCATTGTTAATAAGTCCAGATAGTCAAAATGCCTATTCATTCCCCACATTCAATGGTTTTCAGTGGTTTCAAAGCATGAGTGAGATAATGTGTTAGGTGGATGATTTGATCAACCCATATTTCATTCTACCATCTCTATAATACTATATCTAAGCATTATATGAGTCATGAACTTCAAGTAGAGAGAACATTATGCCTTCCAAGAATAGTTGTAGTTATTTGGCTTATACTGTGTGAGCATCAATGATGGAGTTTTCACTATTCAGTGGTTTAAAGAGATACTATAACAATAATAGAAAATTTAATATGGTTATACATTTGGTTAAACATTCCACACTCCAAATCTCAAACATTTCATATTATTTTAATTGTTAGCTTAACTTATTTTCAAGTGACTGTGAAGGAGTGTTAAGGAAGACTGTGAGGACTCTCACTATATGTCTAACAAAATTTTAGATCCAATCAGGAAGAAAGTTTCATATAAAATATGATACAATATTACACATGCCTATATCATGGTTCAATTGGGCCTAATAGAGGATAAGATAGTGGCATGGTGTTCATATGTGTTGTCATGAAGTTGATATGTAGACCTATAGGTCTACCATAGGCCTAACTGAATCTATCTACATTCATCTTGTGCCATTTGATATATGTTCTAAAGGTGTTCACGGTTAAAGTGAACAAAGATGAGGCTATGTGATATAATTTAGATTCATTTCATTGAATTTTATAGTCAATATACCACATAACAACACCTATTGGTCTATAAAACCCGTAGCTAAGGTAGAATAGTTAGGTCTTGGTTATAATAACACCTAAAAATAAAGAATAAGGTGATTAAAAAAATTAATTGGGGTATTTTATAGATTATGAGAATGATCTTAAACAAATGCATGTAGGTTCAAGAACTTTAAAACTCAAAAATGGATAAAAGACTTTTCTTAGTTTAAACACTCAGTCAACTTATCCGAGCAACCATCTTTAGAAGCTCGATACTCACCTAAGGAGAGATTAATGGAGCATGTAAATTTGGAGGTGATTATGTGGGTACTATACCCCCAATATCTATCATTATTTCTTGTTTTTAGTGTCATACTTGTATAAACAATCATTAAGATAGAGCAGAACTCTAAACCCTATTTTCTACCTCAAGAATAGTTTGAGAGAACATAAAGTTTGCTTATAACTATGCTAAAATTTTGCATGGGTTAGTTTGATATTTGGTGATGGTGTAGGGGTATATATAACTTCATTATGTGGTATTAAGAAAGATAATGGGGGTCTATTCTTTATGAAGTATCCCTAAGAACTCCAAACACTATAAACCCTTGCAAACCTATTATTAGAGCTTGATGGTTATCAATGACCCAATCTCACTTTTTTGGCATAAAAAATATCTGGGATACATATTGAAACTTAAAAATATTTAATAAACTATAAATTAAGATACGTGTGAGAGATTAAGCATGAGAATGACCTAGTTTTCAAATTGCATAGGCCTAAGTGAATTATAGTGACTAAACCATGGATATATGGAAGCAAGAGTGTATGGTAAGGGAATTTTAACACTATGAATGAAATAATATAAGGTTTAATGAGTCATAATTAATTAAATATGGAGGATATATGTGATATATTTTATAAATTTTCCTTGTATACTAACTTATAGGTTTACTTGAGAGGCTAAGTTTACTTTCATATACAACATGCAAAATAGGATTGAGTGTTGCGATTAAATGTATATGAGAAGGTTTGAATATGTTATAAAATAATTATGAGACAATTTTTATTAATGTAAATTACATAAAACACATCCTAAATGGTTCATACAAAAGAGTATGTAGACCTGTAGGTCCTTGATTTTGACCACAAAAAGGAGGATCAAAATATTACCTTGATGAAGTGTTTATGGGAATATTAAATCATTCCTTACCTACTTAAAACTTGGTGAGAGTAACATTTATAGGAAATACTCAAATAATAATGAATGCCTTCAACATGAGTGAATTATTATGAAGACAATTGAGTAGAAGCTAGCTAGACCTAAGAAGAGCTAGTAGCTTACTTCTTTGAATAGGGATATGATGTGTGTTTATTATATTAAAAATTAAGGTTTTATATTTATGGTAGATAATTATGAACCTAAGATAAATATTACTAATGAAAACAAGCCTTAAACCAGGGTGAAATGGTCTTGAGGTCTAATATTACCAACAGGGCTACTAAGGCATAGATGAAGGAGGAGAAATACTTATGGTAAATGGATGAGAGTCAATAAGACTTTTATAAGATAAAGAGAGAGTATGAATAAGTTATTTATAATATTTTTAATAACCTCAAAATTCAAAGAATATTGATGAAAAATGTATACTTCCATACTTATAGTTAAGCATCTATTGAAGCATACATGCCTATTTAGGGTTCAAATCACTTTAAGCATGATCAGATTGGTGTGATTTGAATTTAGAGTCATGATATTATGAGGAGGGATTGAGTCTAAGTTTTAATGTGATTTTAGTGAGTTTAAAATTCTATCAAGAGGATAATGTTCTAGTTAAAGAGACTAGTTTTCAAGCTTAACGTTTTAAGAGCCATTCAACCCTCAAGCCTATTACAGGCAGAGTGGTCTAAACTAAGTAAGATGAAATCATATCAAGACATATGGAGATATTATATAAGTATCATGAATAAAATAATTATCAACTCCCTTAGTAAACAAGTTGAGGATAAAAGTGTCTGACATTGTATTAAGCTCTCTTTGATCTTGGCAAGTCTGAATGAGTATTTATAGGCATAATTGAGGACTATGTGAGTGAAGAGTGGCATAAAATTGAAGGTTATGGAGATATATTAATTATTGAAAGATATTAAGAGGATTAATAAGGTTTTTAAATGTGATTATATAGGTTTTAAAGTCATTGATATGGATAAATCACTTCAAAATTGTAGAATAGGCCTAGTACACATACAAGACATGTATGCCTTCTTGAAGAAAAGGTCTCATTTTGGTACAAGGTATGAAACCATGAATATAAGTAAGTTATGTAAAATTATGTATAGGATCATGGATATAATCCTTCAATACTTTTTTGGATCACTGAGGTGATGAAATACTTGTTGATGAGGATCTTTTCAAAGTTACAGTCAAATGGGCCTAGTAATCACTTACAACCAAGGGCATTCTTGGTACAATAAGGTAAACATTAGTGCAAACCATGTTTTAAATTTATAATATGGAGTTTATGTAGGATTTAAGGGATACTAAAGAAGGTTTAGAATATTATTCATGTCCTTGGTAAGGTAAAAAGAGGTCAAAAAGGGACTGTTAGGGTCAAAATGACCAACTTGCTCATAAACCCTGAGTCTCAACCAATGGATGATATAACAACCTTGAGGGAAAAGATGAAAATGGGAATAATTTCATAATTATATGAATTATTTTTAAGACTTACCTAAGGTAGTATCAATCATATTCAATCTCAAAAAGTTGCACTTTCAGGCATGTTTCTTCCTCAGCCTCACATAATGCATACTTTGACAGCCAAAGGCCGGGTTCTAATGCTCAGATATTTCATGAAATTTTTCATGGGAACTCAATAACATAGGGGTTTTTATAGGGTTACCTCTAATAAAAATTCCTATCATTATTTTTTGATCTACCCCACTATGCTTTATGAACCATTATTAAGATGGTAAATTGCTTAAACCCCTCCTAAACCCTCTTAAAAGATATGATTGAGGAAATATATGGTTTAAGTGACTAAAATGGAATAATTTTAACTCAAAATTACTTTTATAACCTCTTAAATTCCCATAATAATCTAGATATGTTATTTGATAGTAAATTTGTAGGTATAGGTGTATGTAATATGCTGTAAAACATGGTTATAAGTGTTTTCTTGAATGAATAAGGTGTGAAATGGATTAAAAATCATTATAAAAGTTATATTGAGACTGAGTAAACATTATTAAATATTAAAAACACCTCTTTAGGATTCATAAGGAGTTTTACCAACTCTACAAGTTGGCAACTTGTCGAAAATATGAAGAAAGCTCAATTATGCAAGCTAAAAGGAGAGGTTACCGACCTATGAATTTATTTAAAAGGATTAATACAATGATATTTAATTATAAAATTGTGTTTAATACCTAAAAAAACCTATTTAAATCATCAAAACCTATAAATTTCATGAAAAATGCGTCATATGCCTCTCAAGCATGCACAAGTGCCTAGACTAGAGTTTTTGGCCATTTCATGGTTCACCCATCCATACAAGGTATAAAAACTTTAAATTTGAAATTTATAATGGTATTTTAATGTGGAAAATTAATAAAACACTTCCTAGGAGTTTCACATGTGTGGGAATATTTTGGATCAAAATATCAGTTTCTAGGTAAGGAGGCCTAATTGGAGAGAGAAAATGAGCTAAAAAAGACACTTCCACTCAGAGTTAGGTATTGAAACTTGAAATGGATATGTATGGGGATATTGGGTCTTAAATATGGATTTATTTCTCAAATATAATTTTTAATTTATTATACATAAGGAGGTTACCTATTTTGAGGGCTGCAAGGAATGAGGCCTACTGAGACTTTTTGGAGTAAAATCACATATTTTGAACTATTTTATTGATCCAATTATATTTTTTTAGGTATGTTATGATATTTATATGACATAAATGTAGGTAAATTTATTTCTTAAAGGAAAATCCAAATTTCTCCTTTCTACGCCATGATGTAAGAGGAGAAATTCAAGTTATGAAACCACCAAGTCAATACATTGGAGTTATTCAACATGATTTTCAAGGTTGGTTTCCACCTTATACACCACTTGGAAAAAAATAAATATTCAATATGTTGGTTTTAAGAAACATTCTAATATTTGAAGGAGTCTTCAATAAATTTAAGGAGACCTTTCCTCTTTCCTATGCCAAACCAAGGAGACAAAGTCAAAGATGCATTAAGAGACTTATAACATCCAAAGTAAGGTGGATATACCTCCTAAATTAATGAGGAGAAATATTAAATGGAGGAATTGATGAAGACCTGAATACCTATTTTTATTGAGGAGGACTTATTCATCAAGGAGGACATGCAAACAAGGATACAGAGAATGTGAGCAAAGATTTGCACATTTCAAAGGGTCAAACTTGACCTATCAATGATCAAGACTTCTTCAAGTTTCCCAAGCAAGTTCAAGGATACCTTCTATGCTATTATTATAAGGAAAGAGTAAAGATAATTTAGGAAATAATATGTAGGGTTTAAAGGGTGTGAGGACAAAGTGAGCCATCCCTATTTTGGGGTTATTTTGTCTCCCCTCTCTTATTATTTTCTATTTGTACTTTCTTTTAAAAAATTATCATATCAATTTTCTATTTTAGCTATGCTGAAAGGCTATAAATTTTTGTACTACACCTTTTGAAGAAATAAGAAGTTAATTTCATCCATTTTTAGGTTGTTGTGTGAAGTGTATGTGTGATTTCCAATGATATAACATTGTGAATCAGTAGTTTTTCTATGTTAATGTATAATTATTGTACCTTATTACAACATATTTGAGTTTTTATAGGTCATACTAAGTATCTAGGTTCAATCTTAGTCTAAGTTTGGATGTGACTTCAATAAATTTTCATCCCTTTCATGCTAAAAGTGAGTGTTGTTAAGTACTTTATGTGAAACATTATTGTAGAATCCATTGACCTAAAGTGAAGTGAATGTGTGCATGATCCTTTGCTTCCTAAGAGTGTCAGTTACATGTAAAAGTGGTCATAAATGTTGGTGCATCACCTTTCATTCATGTTTTTCATGTGAATTCTAGAGTAGGCATTATCCCTTCACCCTTTCCCTTAGTCAAAAATCAGTAGTTAGTAGGATTAGATATAAATTTAGTGAGTGCATCAAGGGAACCAACCCTCTATCTAGAGATTCTCTCCATCTCAAAGTCACCCACACTTAGGAGAGATTCCATTGTTTTAACAAGAGTTGGAAGTGGCACACATTCTGACAAGGGTAACACTCATGATTGACAAAAATGTGACCTACAACATTGTAGTTATAAGGGACACTTTTTTAATTGATCTGGTTGAAATGAGAATCTTGAACTTGATTCTAGTTTTGTTGTTGTTTTTACTATCTATGATGTTGATTTGGAGGAGGTTTGTTCTTATTGCTATCATTGTGTTACATAAAAGTGTTATGATAAATACCTAATACTTAATTAGACATTTTAGCAACATTATCCAATGTTATCTCTCCACTTTCAAGAAAATATTGAATGAGATGGTGTAGTTGCACACATCTATAAAAATAATGGCCTTTTACTCGATGATAGTCATAAAAGTCATTTTCATTGTACCAATCTGGATTAGGTTGGTTTTTAGAAAATGGTTTTGGTATCATCCAAACAATCATGTTAGTGACAACTAGTTTTTGGAGGACCATTTCAATAGGCTTACTGAGATTACTGAAAAATATGTTACTATAATGGCATCTTCATAGAGGTGGCCTTTTCAAAGCAAGAAGTTGATTAGGTGGGTCTAGATGAATATTTTATGGTTACACCATTTTTACATGATGTGATTTGATCACCCCACCTCATACATGTATGATTATATTGAATGGATTCAACTTTTTTGAGGTGTTTGCTTGTGCTGTCACAAGAGCTTATGTTGGAGGCTTGATTTGATTTTGATTTTGAGAATAAAGCTTAATTATACCTTCGTTAATAAGATCTTGTTAAATTTTTATCTCCTTGGGGATAAATGATTAAAATGTATTGGTACAAACAAGTTTGAGGTTATGAGAAACATCAAAGTATATATTTGTAGTAAACATTATGATTAATGATCTATCAGGGAGATTGTGTGACATTCAGCTAGGAAAAGAACACCACTATTGCAAGTAATTAGAAAATATTTCTCCCCATATTTATTCAATTTGACATAAGTACACTAAGGTTGGCTCATGTTCTATATTGAAGAAGTGTTGTATAATTTTTTCTAACAAATCATTAAAGTCTTTCATAAAATTCTTGGGTAAACCAAGGAACCATTCTAGAGTGTGTCACATCAAGCTCCATGGGAACACATAAAGTAGGTATATTGGGATATACACCAATTTTTAAAAAACAATGAATAATTATATCAAATTTTCATTAGGGTCACCTTTTCATCTATATTTTTCAAATTTAGGCATTTAAAAGTGATGCAAAAAAGGTATTTGCAAATAGCCCATATCGAAAGGATAGGTACATATGTCATCCAATTTGAACTTATTACTTTGATTTATTACTTGAATAGTATAAAATACATATTTTATCTCTTGTAAATATTTAAAGGTAGGGATGAAATAAGAATAATTTGGCAGATTTTGTTGGGTAGTCAAAGATATAGTACCTTGACCATAATAGAGAGGTGGTACAAAATATTGAGGAATTTACATGTGGCTAGTTCTACCAGGAATATTCACTATTTGTGTAAATTTATATTTATAATAGGGATTTTTTTTGGTTAAATGATTTTTTTTTGAGTGTGGCATTGATTTGGAGGGAACTATTGACTCTTAAAGTCACCTTGATCCCTTGTGAAAGAAGTAGAACTCTTTGTGCAAAATCAACCTACATAGTGCTTTTCAAACACCATTATGCAAGAGCAAATCAAGTCCAATAACCTTAAAATTTAACATGATGGTATCAAAATGTGGGAATAATATGGAGGTAAAAATTAAATATAAAATTCACTACCATTTATGAAATTTGAAGCTATGAAAATTGGCTTCTAAGCTGATTTTTACTTAACCAATTTTTTGTATTTCCAGTTGCTAAATCTGCCTAGTGAGCACTTTTAATTCCCATTTGCATAGGAGAAAATGAAGTATAATTTACATGAAAATTTTCATTATTTTACCTTGATGTCATGAAAATTCAATGCACTTGTTTTCAAAACTACATGAGTCTCTAGTGAAAATTTATGATGGTGCAAAGTAACCTTTTTGGGAAGATTTATCACTCAACCAACTTTTTACCAGAAAATACTTAGAGGGCAAGTCGTAGGGTTTATTTTAATAATTTAAAAAAATAAAAAATATACTTATAAGTTTATTTTCAAGATATTTATATTGATGTAATATATGATGGGTTTTGATCATATCTTATGCTACGATTTTCTATTTTTCCATGTTCTGAAGGTGCTAATGCAACTATGTGTTGGTTTTTTAACCATATCTTTTGATCCATAGATCCATTTTCAATGCCATTTATTTAAATGGAAAGATAAATTATACCTATTTACAATTATACTGATTTAAAATTGTAGAAGTTTATATTTAAATTGGTCAATGTTACAGTTGGAGTGGTGTATTGATTTGACAAGTCTACAGACTTCAATACAAAGATGACTACTGACATCGGGCGTCACTTCCAAAAATGCAAATCATGGACATGAATTCACTTCTCAAAAATATCTCAAGTACTTCCCTAATAATTATTAAATATTTTAACTACCCCAATAGTGGGTGAGATTGAGTAATGACCATGAGCTCTCCAATTGCCTATATAAGCAGGTAGATTTATCATTATAAAAAAAGACTTTTTGAGCACAAAAATATTGCAAAAATTTTCCCTCTAAAATTAGCTATGTTGGCTAAACCTTACATTTTAATGAAAATTGAGTTCATCTCACTTCATTCTTCTTCTGGTCTATGTACTATTTATGTTTTTTAATCTTTATCTGTGGGTAACGTTTGCCCCTCTCATTGTTGTCCATTCTTAGCACCTCTGTGTAGAACTTGGAGCTAACTTGCAGGTTGTATTCTATGTGCACTTAGGTATATGTAGGAATTATATGTGGATAACCTTCATCCCTCTCAATGTTGTATTGTGTTCCCATGCCTTCATATGAAATACTTATGTATTCAGAGTATCCTTGGTGGAGTTTGTGTGATATTGTCTCATTCTTAGAAAATTATAGTGTATTCATTAAGGCAACAGGGGCACTCAATATATTCTTGGAGCATCACCCTTTATTTATTTTAGCACTCTCTTACCTTCTCCTTCCCTTTTCTATCAAAAACTTAGGTTTATATTGGTGGTATATTTACCTTTCTTCTCTTTAGGTCTGTGCATTGGTCTTAAACTAGTATGTTTATAATAGAAGGAAGTCAACCTACTCTAGAGGTTCATCTCAAGGATTTAAAGGGTCCTACAACCTTGGGGAGTTTCTGATTATCTCACTAAATCAATTCTTTTGATACAATAATTACAAGGTTTGAGTGATAATAGTTTTTGGCATGCCTGATGGGACATAGTTTAATGTCCTTACATCATCTATTAAAATATTTTGGTGTGTTCTTCATTACATTTTGTCATTTAAGGTAGCCTATTCAACACTATGGTGAATTTAAAGATTAAATATACTGGTTTAAGTAGTCCAAACACTTAAATATTATCAGAGATCAAGATTTAGGTGATATTCTTGGTCTTTTCCATTTTTTTGAATTAATCTAATCACTTGGTGCTTATACTGGTATGCACTTATTATTGAAAAGGTAGAATTGATTGTTCCTTATTTGAATTCTATAATATGTCAAGCTATCATGGAAAATATTCCTTTTCCTTTCATCCTTGTCAAAATGCATTTTACATGCCTTCATACCATCCATATCAGACTAAAAATACTATTGGTTTTATCCCAAATAGCCCTGTCATAGAAAGATATCTTCATTTTCATAATAATTGCCTCCCTCCCACCTTATTTTAGCCTTCTTGGAAACCTAATAATACTTATAATAAGCCTCAAAAGAGAATTAACGATACACATCTTGATTTTTAGAAACAAATGATGGAGATTGAAAGAGAGAAAGAGTATGGTAGGCAACAAAAAGAGCTTGTTTATCAATCTTACACATGGTAATAAGAGGTGATGGAACAAAAAATATATGAATAAGAGTGATTGGATAGGTATATTTTAGCTAAGGAAGAGCAGATGCATAAGTTATTTGCACATATGTAATAAATTAAATCACAACCAACTAATTCCACTCCTCCCTTTCCTAACTTTAAGCAAGATAAATTCTCTATGATTTTAAGCAAATCCCCTAATTTCAATGTTCTAAGTTTTAGAGGTTTTCATTCCTTGAAAGAGACTAACCTCATCCCTCCTCAAAAACCCCAAGTGTAGTCATTGTAGCATTCTTAGACCATGCATCCCAACTTCATAATGCCTAACCTTGTAAAATCCCTTTCCTCTATGCTAGTTGAAACCTCTTGCCCTCCCACCATCTCCATTTTCAAAGGAGGAAAAATTGTATGGAAGGTAAGTGAGGACCATTTAGATAAAGAGGAGGATATTTCAAGTAAGCATGATGAGGAAATCATCGTTGGTAGCCCTATTTGTGCCACTAAATCATAAATTTTAGAGGTATTGCAAGAAGATGATGAAGATTATTAGCTAGAACAACAATATAGTTCATAGGGGCAAGATGATGAGGTAATATCTTGGATAAATGAATTTTCATTTAGTATGGGAGAAGATAAAGTTAGTCATGAAGCTGTAACAAGGACTCTCATGCAGAAGAGTGAAGAACAATTGGAGGAAGATTTCTTTTGGGATGAGCTAGAGGAATTTTGTTCAAGCATTGGCATTAAACCATCATCTATTAAAAGGGAAAACCATGAGCAACAATAAAAACAAGAAGAAGCAGATGTGTTCCCAACTCAATCACTTGGGCAAGTACATCCCAATCAACATAATGATGGAGAAGCACAATGCATAAGGGAGGGCAATTTTGATTGTTCAAATTTTATCTTAACAAGAGGGTGTCCTATCAAGTATCTAGCCTGGTTAGAATTCTACAAGGAGGAACTATCACATGTTATGATTAATTTAGAGCAAAAAAATTGAACATCAAAAAGAGCAGGATCAACTTTCCTATCCACTTCAAGACAATTTTATGTTTAGCCAATCGAATTAGGTAAGTGAGTTTATTTATATTCTTATTTATGGAGAAGTGTATCACCAATTTGTTGACTATCCATTCCTTATCCATATTTGGTTAGTTTCCCTCAATCATGTAAAGAATGTTAGATTAGTTAGAAAGGGTAGCTATTTTGTACAACCAGTCAATGGTTTTGTTTAGATGGCCTTTTCATTGGTTAGTTTAGGGTAGGTTAGATGTTTTCCTTTCCTCTAAGCACTTGCATGCACATTATAAATAGTTTTATAAATTTATGCCTTCTTCTAAGTTCCTATGACATAGTTTGTGTTTTTTTAATTCCTCATTTGTTGAGGTGTGCTTTCAATGTTAAAATATTGGCTCAGGCGCAAGGCTAGGCATGTTGCAGTTGTCTTGCATTTTCAAAATTTGAAGAGTTTTGAATGCTTCTATGAATCCATGCACAATGGGTTTATTAAGTCTAATAGATCTCTGATTATTAGGTAAGTTTACCATAGAGGTCACCATAATGTTGACTCTTCAAGTCACCTTGATCCCTTGTAAAAGAAGTAGAACTCTCTAGGCAAAATCAACCTACACAGTGCTTTTTAAACACCATTATGCAGGTGCAAATCAAGTCTAATCACCTTGAAATTTAACATGATGATATAAAAATGTGGGAAGAATATGTAGGTGAAAATTAAATATAAAATTCACTCCCACATGTGAAATGCACAGCTGTGAAAATTGGCTTTTGAGCTGATTTTTACTTAGCCAATTTTCTATATTCTAGTCGCTAAATCTACCCAGTGAGCAATTTTGATTCCCATTTGTGTAGGACAAAATGAAGTATAATTTCCATGAAAATTTTCATGATTTTACCCTAATGTCATGATAAGATAATTCACTTGGTTTTGTAGCTGCATGAGTCTCTAGTGAAAAGTTATGATGGTGCAAAGTAACCTTTCTAAGAAGATTTATCACTCATCCAACTTTTTACTAGAAAATACTCAGAGGGTAGGCCATAGGAATTATTTTAATCATTTACAAAAACTAAAAATACAATTTTGAGTGTCTTTTCAATATATTTATGTTAATATAATATATGATGGATTTTTATCATATCTTATGCTATGATTTTCCATGTTTCCATGTTTTGAAGGTGTTGATGTGACTATGCAACTACATGTTGGTTTTTTAACCATATATTTTGATATGTAGATCCATTTTTTATGCCATTTATTTCATTATATAGCTAATTTCTCCCTATTTACAATTATATTGATTTAAAATTAGATAAGTGTATATTTAAATTGGTCAATATTACAATTGGAGTGGTGTATTGATTTGACAAGTCTATAGACTTCAATACAAAGATGGCTACTGACATCGGATGTTGCTTCCAAAAATGTAGAGCATGGACATGCCTTCACTTCTGAAAAATATCTCAGATACTTCCCTAATAATTATTGAATATTTTAATTACCCCAATAGTGGGTGAGATTAAGTAATGATCATGAGCTATCCAATTACCTATATAAGTAGGCTCATTGTAAAAGGGACTTTTTAGCACATAAATGTTGCAAAAATTTGCCCTATAGGAGTACATTTGTTGGCTAAACATTGCATTTTAATGAAAATTTAGTTCACCTCCATTCATTATTCTTGTATTATGTATGATATTTATGTTTATTGATCTTTGTTTGTGGGTAATGTTCACCCCTCTCATTGTTATCCATTCCCAACACCTTTGTGGAGAACTTGGAGCTCATTTGTAGGTCATATTTTGTGCACACTCATGTTTATGTAGGAATTTTATGTGGATAAGCTTCATCCCTCTCAATGTTTCATTGTGTTCCCATGCCTCCATACAAAATATTTATGCATTTAGAGTATCCTTGGTGGAGTTTGTGTGATATTGTCTCATTCTCAAAATATTGTAGTGTGTTCATTAAGGTAGCAAGGGTAATCAATCTATTCTTAGTGAATCACCCTTTATTTATTTTATCATTATCTTACTTTCTCCCTCCCTTTTCAATCAAAAACTTAGGTTTAAATAGGTGGTAGATTTACCTTTCTACTCTTTATGTCTATTTGCTGGTCTTAAACTGATGCACTTAGAATAGAAGGAAGTTGGCCTACTCTAGAGGTTCATCTTAAAAAGTGCAAGGGTCCCAAAACCTTGGGGATGTTACCATTATCTAAACTAATTATTTTGATACAACAGGTGCAAGGTTCAAGTGATAATAGGAACTAAGGTATTAATAGAGGAATGCTTGATTTTGTATTCAATAGAACTTGATTGTATTGAAGGGGAACCTACTATTGATTCCTAGGAATTTAATGTGCAGGAGGAACTTTTTGGTTAATTAGAACATATTGATGTCTTGAAGAGGTTCCTTGTTGAATAGGAATGATAATTGGTTGACTTATATAAACACATTATTGGTTAGACAACATTGGTTGGGGATTGATCGATACTTGTTGCAATAGAAAAAATTTCACCACTTGTTGAGGTGGGGGATTTGTTGCCTCTTGTTGAAGTGTGGGATTAACAACATGTTTTTATAGATCAAATGGATTTAAAATTTGTTTTTGAAATGTATTGGAAGGATTACGTCATGGAGATGAATGAATAACATTTCATTGAACATTGGATGGTATTTAATGTGAATTATAATAATCTATGTGAGATCTATCCACCACATTTTGAGTAGAATCTATAAGGAGACTCAAATCTAGATTAGTTACTAGATTGATTTTGATTAGGGGTGTGTCAAAAACATCTATAACTAAGGTATTGGTAATAAATGGATTTGGACTATAAATGGGATAACCAGATCAATCTAATGGTTGTTCTGTTGGAGGATTGATCTCCACCAAAGATGGATTTTGATATCTAATGTAGCAAGGGAGCTATTGAGACTAGCAAAAAAAAATTAAACTGTTGGATCTAGTTTTCAAGATATTGTCTTTGAGAAGATTGATCAATGAGTTGACCTTTCCTTTTATTTGATAAAACAAGAGCTTGGGTAGAAGATGGTATAAAAAAATGGTCTTAGTTAAAATCACCTTGGTTATTTATCAATGTAGGAGGTTTTTATTTGGGTGATCTAACCATGTAACTCAAATCCCCTATAGGAAAATTGGGGCAAAATTTTTCACCCATCTCAAATATCCTAACAAGATGTTCATATTTATTGTCAAATAATTGGTGATCAAATTGGTCTTGTTTATAGTCATAACTATGTGGTAGATTGATAAGATATGTTAGATTAGATTGATGTTTGGTGTCAAAATGCACATGTTATAATTATGATTGGTATTGTTTGTGGTCTACATTGGGTGAGATAATTGTAATGTATCGATTATGTTGTTCAATTTCAACATTGGATGGTGCATGAGCAAGGTATTGTTGGGTTTATTCATCCTCTATATATGAGTCATTTCAATATGCATTGTAGACCAACTCTTCATCAAATGAAGGCTTTTAAATAACCCCACTACACATGTATCTAGGCATGTCTAGATTGATAATCTTCATCTTTGAAAAGGTATGGAATGTAGGGATTTGTCTTGAATAAGTACATGACTTTCCTTGGGATATCACTTGTCAAATGGTTTAAAGGTATTTATAAAATGATAAATTAATAATTTTGGGCACAATAACTTCTAGTATAAATACTCAATGTTTAGACTAGGAAACATTTTTGAAAATGTCTTAGATTTTGGAAACTTGGTTTTGCAAATAAAGAAAGTAGACTTGGCTTAGTTGAGACACTAGTAATTTTGGAAATGTAGATGTTAGCACAAAAAATGGCCTTGGTTGACAATGGTAAATCTGTTAGGATCCTCCTTAGAGTACAATTGATTACCTTTGTATAAGCAACTAAACACATAGTTAAACTAGAAGTAATAAGTAACTAGAAATCAGAAACAACAAAGAATAGGAGATATGAGAAACAATACAATCTTGTATTACACTCTTCTAGAAGGAAATACAATGAAGAAATCTCACTCTTCTTCCCACACCTCTTGGGTGTACAGTAATTCTCCCTCAAGAGTTCTCTCTCTCTCAATCAATTACAACCAACTCAATACCGAGTTGTTGTTCCCTCCAGTGACAATCAACCCAATGGTTGTTGTTGCCTACCTACCAAGTCTTTGTGACAATCAACCCAATTGTTGTTGCCTCCAATCCTTGCCAGCAGATCTTCTTGATCTTGCACCCTACAGATCTTCTTGATCTTGCACCCTGCAGATCTAATTGATCTTTCTTACATTACAATACAGCCCCATGGGTCTCTTAAATAGATCCCAAACCAAATAATAATTATAAACGTAGACTCAAGACTAAAATTAGTCTTTACATGCAAACTATCTATTTGTCTAAAATTAGAACAGTTATGGAAATGCACAGATGATCGATGTCAGTCTCTATCTATCTGGAGATGACCGATGTCGATCGATGCATAACCGATGTCGGTAGATGCCGATCGACCCCTGATCGATGACGACAGGTTCTGACTGACATCAGTTACTATGTAACCCAACAACGTCGGTTACTATGTAACCCAACAACCTTCACATTTGCATATCAGTGAAGCTTTTAGATCCATAACTCTTCATCAAATGAAGGCTTTTAAATAACCCCACTACACATGTATCTAGGCATGTCTAGATTGATAATCTTCATCTTTGAAAAGGTATGGAATGTAGGGATTTGTCTTGAATAAGTACATGACTTTCCTTGGGATATCACTTGTCAAATGGTTTAAAGGTATTTATAAAATTATAAATTAATAATTTTGGGAACAATAACTTCTAGTATAAATACTCAATGTTTAGACTAGGAAACATTTTTGAAAATGTCTTAGATTTTGGAAACTTGGTTTTGCAAATAAAGAAAGTAGACTTGGCTTAGTTGAGACACTAGTAATTTTGGAAATGTAGATGTTAGCACAACAAATGGCCTTGGTTGACAATGGTAAATCTGTTAGGATCCTCCTTAGAGTACAATTGATTACCTTTGTATAAGCAACTAGACACATAATTAAACTAGAAGTAATAAGTAACTAGAAATCAGAAATAACAAAGAATAGGAGATATGAGAAACAATACAATCTTGTATTACACTCTTCTAGAAGGAAATACAATGAAGAAATCTCACTCTTCTTCCCACACCTCTTGGGTGTACAGTAATTCTCCCTCAAGAGTTCTCTCTCTCTCAATCAATTACAACCAACTCAATACCGAGTTGTTGTTCCCTCCAGTGACAATCAACCCAATGGTTGTTGTTGCCTACCTACCAAGTCCTTGTGACAATAAACCCAATTGTTGTTGCCTCCAATCCTTGCCAGCAGATCTTCTTGATCTTGCACCCTACAGATCTTCTTGATCTTGCACCCTGCAGATCTAATTGATCTTGCTTACATTACAATACAGCCCCATGGGTATCTTAAATAGATCCCAAACCAAATAATAATTATAAACGCAGACTCAAGACTAAAATTAGTCTTTACATGCAAACTAACTATTTGTCTAAAATTAGAACAGTTATGGAAATGCACAGATGATCGATGTCGGTCTCTGTCTGTCTGGAGATGACCGATGTTGGATGATGCATAACCGATGTCAGCAGATGCCGGTCGACCCCTGACCGATGACGGCAGGTTCTGACTGACGTCAGTTACTATGTAACCCAACAACGTTGGTTACTATGTAACCCAACAACGTCGGTTACTATGTAACCCAACAACCTCCACATTTGCATATCAGTGAAGCTTTTAGATCCACAACTCTTCATCAAATGAAGGCTTTTAAATAACCCCACTACACATGTATCTAGGCATGTCTAGATTGATAATCTTCATCTTTGAAAAGGTATGGAATGTAGGGATTTGTCTTGAATAAGTGCATGACTTTCCTTGGGATATCACTTGTCAAATGGTTTAAAGGTATTTATAAAATGATAAATTAATAATTTTGGGCATAATAACTTCTAGTATAAATACTCAATGTTTAGACTAGGAAACATTTTTGAAAATGTCTTAGATTTTGGAAACTTGGTTTTGCAAATAAAGAAAGTAGACTTGGATTAGTTGAGACACTAGTAATTTTGGAAATGTAGATGTTAGCACAATAAATGGCCTTGGTTGACAATGGTAAATCTGTTAGGATCCTCTTTAGAGTATAATTGATTACCTTTGTATAAGTAACTAAACACAGAATTAAACTAGAAGTAATAAGTAACTAGAAATCAGAAACAACAAAGAATAGGAGATATGAGAAACAATACAATCTTGTATTACACTCTTCTAGAAGGAAATACAATGAAGAAATCTCACTCTTCTTCCCACACCTCTTGGGTGTACAGTAATTCTCCCTCAAGAATTCTCTCTCTCTCAATCAATTACAACCAACTCAATACTGAGTTGTTGTTCCCTCCAATGACAATCAACCCAATGGTTGTTGTTGCCTACCTACCAAGTCCTTGTGACAATCAACCCAATTGTTTTTGCCTCCAATCCTTGCCAGCAGATCTTCTTGATCTTGCACCCTACAAATCTTCTTGATCTTGCACCCTGCAGATCTAATTGATCTTGCTTACATTACAATACAGCCCCATGGGTCTCTTAAATAGATCCCAAACCAAATAGTAATTATAAACACAGACTCAAGACTAAAATTAGTCTTTACATGCAAACTAACTATTTGTCTAAAATTAGAACAGTTATGGAAATGCACAGATGATCAATGTCGGTCTCTGTCTGTCTGGAGATGACTGATGTCGGCCGATGCATAACCGATGTCAGCAGATGCCGGTCGACCCTTGACCGATGACAACAGGTTCTGACTGACATCAGTTACTATGTAACCCAGCAACGTCAGTTACTGTGTAACCCAACAACCTCCACATTTTCATATCAGTGAAGCTTTTAGATCCACAACTCTTCATCAAATGAAGGCTTTTAAATAACCCCACTACACATGTATCTAGGCATGTCTAGATTGATAATCTTCATCTTTGAAAAGGTATGGAATGTAGGGATTTGTCTTGAATAAGTACATGACTTTCCTTGGGATATCACTTGTCAAATGGTTTAAAGGTATTTATAAAATGATAAATTAATAATTTTGGGCACAATAACTTCTAGTATAAATACTCAATGTTTAGACTAGGAAACATTTTTGAAAATGTCTTAGATTTTGGAAACATGGTTTTGCAAATAAAGAAAGTAGACTTGGCTTAGTTGAGACACTAGTAATTTTGGAAATGCAGATGTTAGCACAACAAATGGCCTTGGTTGACAATGGTAAATCAAGTTTAAAACTAGAGTCCAAACTTCATATTTATCAAAGGAAATTGAAATTTTCAATTGGACTTAGAATTGGATTTGGTCTAGAAAATGGTATTGGCAATCACATTTGGAATGATCTTGAAAAGAATATTGGCTTAGAATTAACACTTTATTTGAAATTAAATGGCCAATATAACAACATATAATGAACATGATGTTTGGAATTTAGATCAAACTTTACAAATAAAGTTGACTTGGTTTGCAAAAATAATTAGGATTCAAAGGATTCAGATTTTGGTTCAAGTTTGGAAGCCTAACGATGTGGTTTGAACAAGAAAGGAAGATGTTCAAGACCAAGTTCTAACATGCCACTTTGGTTTGACATGGAATTTGGGCAGAGTAAAACCTCATCATGTGTGTATAAAATGTTTTTGGTTTTGGTTGGTTTGATTTGGTCTTAAGTATAAACTTGGTTTTGACACAACAATCAAGCAATAACACACAAGTATTACAATAATATTTAGTAACCGACATAGGTTTAAATCACATCCATTAAGCCTTATGAAACACTTACTTTGAGAGAGAATTAAAAGTTTAAATGTTCATTAAAAAAAACATTTTGATTATTGATAGAGTTTTTGTAGCCCCCCTTCTCTCTCAAGGTTTGTATGATTAAGAATATCTTTGCGGGATAATACCTTTTCAACCCTACATCAATGAATGATCTATGGAAAAAGAGGCATCTACTACGCAATCCAAGATTAGGCCATTCATGATAGGGTCTTGTCCCTTCGAAACCACTTCGATTGTAAGGGTCTCAGTGAAGTGCTACCAGATTTGGGTTTTTTTACTATTTTATAATGGGTTATCTAGATGGTCCCTATATACCTCATGGTATGTGGGTGAAAATCCATCAATGAATAAGTTAAATATTATTTTCAAGATTGATCCTTTTGAGGGTAACACCCATTGACCTTGAATATTGGAAAGAACTCCCTGGGGTTACTTTCATCACATGACTTTGTGCAAGCATAAAGTCATGTCTCCATGATGGCACATTTATTAATTTATATACCCCACTAGATAAGTGGGGCTTGGTATGATGTTAGGATGTCACTTCCTAGGTCAATGCACCCCTAAAGACTTGCGGGAAGGTGATAAAATCCACCTACAAAGTCAAATGAATAATAGGTTAATGGCAGATATAAACTTTTATGTTTTTAAGTCACTCAAAAGGGGAAAACATATGTGCAAAAAGAACCCCACAATATAATCAATCAATCAACTTGTGTAAAATTTTGACTTGAAAAAAATAAGTTTTTAAAACCCAAATTGAAGTGTGGATTATTTTTAGTGGCCAAATTAAAATATAAGATAGGATTGAATTATTTTGACTCAAAACACCAGTCTTTAGCTAAGGACCTATAACATAAAATGATTATAAGTTTGAAACAAGTGGTTTTGAGCCAAAATAAGCTTGAAATTAGGTTTTATTTATGTCTCAACTTTAATACAGAATGTTTTCACTATTATACAGACCAATTTTACTCATAAATGTTGCAATTCCACTATTTAGAACCTGGAAACAAGAAATACAAAACAAAAAAAAATATCACCATTGATTAGGATGATTTTGATGATTTCACTGTTGATTTTGGTAATTTCACCATTATGTTTGGTGATTTCGCTATTGCTTTTAATGATTTCATTATAAATAGGAAAACATATAGAAAACCAATATAATGATTTCATGGTAAGGGTTCACAATTTCACTGAAAAAGTATAAAAATTCACATTTATGTAGGAAACAATCTTAGAATAGAAAACATAAAGGAATAATTTAATTATTTACAAGCAATTTTGCCAATGATTTACATAATTTCATAGTTTGTCCTAATGATTTCATTAAATATGCTTTCAATTTTGCTACTCTATAAGAAAACATCATTAGAATAAGAAAAATAAGGAAATAATTTCATTATTTGGAAGTGATTTTTCTATTGATAATGATAATTTAAATATTATTAAGAGTAATTTCACTAATGAGACATAATTTCACTATTAAGACGTGTTAGGTAGAAAACACAGAAAAACCTATTAAGATAATTTCATCATTTTAAGATGATTTCGCTAGTGTCTCTAATGATTTCACTATTTACCTTGATAATTTCACAGATGACTTCTCTGAATTCATTGATACAAAACCACAAATTCACCATTTGCTCTTGAATGGGTTTTAATGGATTTTTGGATGAAAAAGAGAATTAGCATTTTAGAAGGCCAATTCTAGTAATAAAAAGAATGATAGTGGTCTAAAAAAGTTATGGGATGTGTCAAACCCTTTAAGAGGTCCCATCAAGTGTGTCATTATATTGATCATGAATCCAAGAGGGGTTAGTCAATTGTTCATGAAATAATCCAAAATAAATTGAAGCTATAACTACTCAATCCCAATCCATACAGTGAGCTAGGATAATCAAACAATGAAATGAAATTGGAAAGATAAAAAAACAAATTTACCTTCATTGAGGATTTGTTTGAAAATCATTCTAAAATGATTGATCTCAACTTGTAGATGTATAATTATTCATTTATACTTAAAATCCTTGCATGGGAAATGCCTCTTCATGTCTACACTTGGTCTTGGCTTTGCCTTGGCATGAGATAAAAAGTTGATGAAACTTCCTGGAATAATCCTCTGGAGTAAGTTTACATTAGGAAGTGTGATGAAATGAGAGGTGAAAGGTTTCTATTTATAGATTCTCTAAACTGATATGGACCATTCATCTCATCCTAAGATGGAGGGTTGAGGATCAATCCTCAAATCCATGATTACACCTTTGGAGTGTGTAAGATATGCCATTTAAGGCATTTTTGAGTATGGAAGTTAAATTGGAAGAAATTGCATTAATTTTTACTCTTGAGTGTGTAATACGGGTGTAAGAGGTGTAATAGTGTGTGTAAGTGGCCATGTCATAAACCACATATGTGAGGCCGTAATTCAATTCTGTATTTTAGGAAAATAGGCTATACTAAATCCATGAAATTTCTTATTAGAGGAATGATTAGGATAATTAATAAAGGTGATTAATTAGAAATTATAAGAAATGTAAAGTTTAAAATATATTTTTTTCAATTAAGTGTTCACTTAATTGGCCTACGAAGACACTTGTAAAGGGGTGACTAGAATAAAGGTGAATTAAATAATATTAATGATGTAATATGATCCATTACCCCAATTAGGAATGCATAATTATGATTTTGGCTTAAAATTTTAGTTGTATAAGTAAATTAGGTCGATTTGGATATTTTTGGTTAAACTTGAATGCGATTGTAAAAAATCATTCTGAACGTAGTTTAGACATAAAAGTGGTTAGAATGAAGTATCTACAATGATTATATTAGTTATGTAAGAACTCCATGGGAAATTTTATTGCTAAAATATTTAGTTAAATTTAATATATTATATTTTACATATCTTCTTTATGTTTATTTGATTACTCATCCACTTTATTCTCCTATCTTGGCACACATGTGTTCATATGCTCTTACATAAACCTTTCTTCCTTTTTTCAAGCCCTTGTTTTTTTTTAATTTGGCCCTTGCATTTTGATTATCTATCTATATCCAAACATCTATGACACTTTTATTTTAATAATTCTAATGCACATATTTTCCTTCATGATACTTGATTATTCTTTCATATTGACTATGTACACCTACTTTGGTTTCCATTTTAGCTTACATGATTGCATACTCTTACTTCTAAATATTACATTAGCACACATTGATTCTTGCCCACTGAGGGCATGTCAATTCATATTTCCACATACACTATTGAGATATATTATCTTGATTCATATATATAGTGGGAGGCATATTACTTTGTTTCACTTCCCCCATATTTCTAGGCTATCACATCTAGTGTGCACTATTGATGTAAATAGACCTCTTCAAGGTATCTTACACTATGTCTTCTAGGTCTCCTTAAGTTCAATAGGATTCTAATCATTTAAAATGTAATTTTAAACATAAAACCAAGAATTTATTTTTTTATTTAGGCTTTTCATATTCGCTTTAGTTAATTAAAAGACAAGAAATTGATCTTATTGAACTCACCTTTGCAAGAAATCAGTACATAGATTAACTAGATCTCTTCACTAGGTCTGACAGCCTTTATAGAAAATAAATCAGTAAATATTGAATATTTATTTCCTTATAATAATATAATTTAACTCATTTTAGTTCTTTTTATCTTAATATTTAATTTCAACCTTCCTCCTCTATCATTCTTTCAAAAAGAACATAAAACTCTATCTTTTCAGGCCTTATACATAGACCTATAGGCTGATTAGTTAACTATAAATTAAGGTATAAAGGTCATAATATATTTTAAAAATATTTAAAAATTCATACATATAATATTTTACATCATTAAAATGAATCTAACCTTCTTACTCTTTCAGTTTGAACTTATACTCTATTCTAAAACTCTCAAATAGGGTTTTAGACCTTCTTTAAGATTGCAAGTATGAGTTTTTATCATAAATGATTAAAAAATTAAAAAAAAAATTAAAATAGTTTAAAAATATCATAAACATGTTCTTTTATTAGTCCAAAAAATTTCATACACTTTGGACCATTTGTTTTGGAGTTATGCTTTTTTTAGTATCAAGAAACAAGGGTTTGAACTGTAACCTACAATTTACAGTCTAAGTTTTTGATATATATTGAGATAAAGGAGTAATAAAAAATTTAAATCAATTTAAATTTTTTTAAAACATCCTATTATACCTATTTACCAAGTTTCATGACATTTTGTTTATTCATTTTCAAGTTATGCACTTTTTAGTACATGGTTTTTATATGCCTTCCTATAGGCCTACAAATTATATTTTCTCATTAAATCACTATATATGGATCATAAATAGATTTAAAAAATTATATTAGTTTAAAAATACCTATTATCATGTTTTCACAAAATTTTAGAGCTTTTTTATCAATTATTTTAAAGATATTCCACTTTTTGTAAGCTAAAACCCTCAACAAGGGTTTAAGAACTATATAGACCTTAAGAGGACAAAAATGGAATTTTATCTTGTTTTATGCATGGTGAATCAATATTATAAATTGAATTAGGTTTTTTAAATATTTTAATAACTCTTTAAATTTAAATATAATCTTGAATCACCATAAAAACATACATAAATCACTTTCTTTACTGGACTGTGACATAAAAACTCCTATTTTTAGACCTTTACAACTTGAAGAAAGACATAAAATTAAGAAATAAATTTTGAATAAAGTAAATATTATTCATTAAGATATTTTAAAATATGAAAAAAAATATAAATCATAACAAAATTTTGGTTTATTCATAAGTCTCTTGGAGTGATACACAAACCTGCAATTTATCTTATTGAATTACACCAACATACACCATCCAACCTATACTCAAACCTGGAGACCTACTACCACACCTCTCTATTCGTATTCTTAAAATTTTATTAGGCTGTTTTATTTATTATTTTTATCTTTATCACCTTATAACTAAGTGTCTAAATTTGGTTTATTTTAGATACATACACCATAAACTTCTTAACAACTTGATAACTCATTCAAACATGCCTAACTAGTCTTCCACCTACATTCGATAATTCATAGATGGGGTATATGATAGATATAAATTTATTATAATCTTAAGAGACATTTAAAATATATGTATATACCTTAATAACCTTTTTAAAAAGTACCAATCCCTTTACAACATGCCAAATCGCTCAAAAATCCTTACAATAATTCAAATATTTAAATTCCTAGTTTTGGTAGAAAACTAAGAATAGAGATTTTATGACCTATACAAAAGGTGATGAATCATGACATGACTTAAAACACCTAATGACAACTTTATAATCCTACCTAAGTCCTTTTTCATCAAATTTACAATGACCTTGATAATGCTCCTACATCAACTATGCCTTGACACATGTTGCAGATTCTTCGAATCCCTCACGTTTTTATATTTTTGAAGCCTTTCTACTTTCCCTTGAATATATATCATAAAATAAAATAAAAATTAAAATATATAGATATATATATATACAAAAAAAATACAAAAACACTCAAATATTTTACTAATACAAAAACATTCAAAATATTCTCAAAATAAAAAAGGACTTAAACATGACTTGAGTTTCTAATTTACTTCTTTAAATATATTAGTTTTCACATATTTTGGTAAATATCACATAATTTTTCATATAAAAATGAATTTCATGAGGTATACGAGTGTGATATAGGACATCAATATTATACATGCATTCTTAGAAGTTGGAATCCCTTCTACTTAGTGGCCATCCCTATACTAGGGGCTTCTACAAGTTACATATCAATATCTATCAATGAAATATTTACCATGTTGAGATACAATCTTAAAAATGTCTTTCTAGTTACTCTTATCTTACATTTTTATACATGGATATGCTACTTTGTTATGATATGGCATTGATACATATGAATGGTGTAGACTAGTTATTACATATTTTACACTCTTTTGATGTTATAAAACTAGACATTGGTTCCTTATTGTGTGTAAATACTTGATCTTGTTTATGAAACATCTATATGTCCCATTTTTTATGAAATTTATTATGTCATTTATTTGTGGTCCTTGTCCTTGTGTGTTACAACATGCTCATGTGCCTTCTATGTGGCCCTTGGCCTTATGTGTGATATTGCATGGCATTGTGTGTTGAGCTTTTTATGATTGATTAGTGGTGCCATGATCTATATCATGCAATTTTAATGTGTAGTATTAATAAAATATGGTTAATTTATTTCCTGTCTCATTTTATATATCTATCTAGACATAAAACTTATATGCCTCACATTGCAAATGTTGCCTACATGCCTTCATAACATACACTATACTGTGATAACATATTTTCCACATGTTGATATGATTATAACTTTATCACATGATAAAATTAAATTTTATTTTGAGACAAGTGAATTTTAGGGTACATACTTCATCTTAAAATAGGGAATTATATTGGGATTGTCTTAGAGATTTAAGCCTTCATGAGCAGAAAAAATAGATTTTATAGTAGAATACAGGTTTCAAAGATTCAAAGTAATTCATTAATCATATACATGATAAATATTGGCACATTGATACAAATTATAGGGGCATATGACATGCATATGTACTATATACTTGAGTAAAATTTAATACACACTTGGATACATATGCATGGGCATAGAAAAATAGTTACTAGAACAAAAATTACAAGTTTCACAAACATTTATAGTTGAGCATATAGATGCATGACATTCTATATCATTTAACATAGATCAAGGCAAGTATGATATTGGTTTATGCAAATATATACATTTTAAAAATCTAAAAGGCATGATAATGGTTCATACACATATGCACTAAAATACAATTTACAAATTTAATGATAAATGGTTGTTATTCCACTTCAAATATATTATAATTGTAGTCATGATGGGGACATGAATACTCTTCATTCTCTTTTATTCATGCAAATAGAATCTAGATTTTTTATATGGTGGTGTAATTCATTATATTACAAGTAATGTATGTTTGAGTCTAAAAATAATCAATAGCCTTGAAATTTATTCTAGTGATTCCATTGTGTGGTTCCACCTTCTATTATAAGTGATGTATGTTTGAGTATAGTGACACTTAATAGCCTTGAAATCACTTCTAGTAAACTCATCATGGTTTCATTTTATTTTGGGGTTAGTAAATTAGATACTTATTCCCTTTCATGAGAGTTGGAGTATGCATATTTACATCTCAATAACTTTATTAGTTATTCAAAATTGGGACTTGATCCCTCTCAATTCACTAATGGTATAATATTAAAAACCATTTCTCTAAGGGCTTTAACAAGGTGGCATGCTTCTCCAATGCTTTATCATATTTTAAAAATTATAGAGCAACTTGGTTTCATCTCTCTGCATGTGTACTCATTCCTTAATCTTCTTCCAATTTTAAAGTTTGAAATTGCACATTTTCAAATTTTAAATGTGAATAAATGACTACATCATGTGTTATTACAAGATTGCTAAAATCAGTGCCATGCACAATTGGAATTTCCTATCAAAATATAAATTATGTCGCACACACTCAACTTTATATTTCTATTTTAATCTAAAATTTTCATTACTACAATTAGGTGGGGAATGTGGATATCTAAATATGGTCACATGCACTTGACATTGCTAATTCTAGACATATCTCAAACAACTTAACTTATGCTCAAATGCATGACTCTTATTTATTATTCCTCTATTCATTTATTTATATGTGGGTCATTTTTTTTTCACTATTTAACCCTAAATTATATGTAAATCCTATTATGAGTAGATAGGCTTAAGAATATAGAAATGAATAAGTAAGTTGATTAATTACATAACTTAGATATAACATATGTTAAATTTATTATATTTAGATATGCTAAATATGGAAAGTAAAACTATGATATATATTGAAATGATAATGAAAATAAAATACTTAGTTGGTTTTGATGTTAATACAGATCTAAATATAGAACATGCAAGAAGTAGACTAGAAGAATATTTTGTAATAGTCATCAAATTTTTGGATTAAGTACCTCTATAGCTACAAAATTTTGCATTAGTTTGGGACGGTTGTATTGATGATAGTGTCTAGATTAGACATAGGTGTCTAGTATGGAATAACTACTAAAATAGGATGTAACCACCTATATGCTTTTGGGTTCATCATCACCTTTGATCTGGTGCATTCAAATTTGGGTCATGGATTGTCACTCGTTGTCAAATGAATAAAACTCTATTTTTTTATCTTTATAGTGATTTTGGTAAAAATGGGTTAATATTCACATAATGTTGAGTTACCCCAAATACCCATCTATCAATGAGCACCACCTACATAGCCAATATTTTGAATAGGGCCTCAGATCAATGTAGTTATCCCTTACATATTGGATTGTGTAATTTATAAGCCCAAAAAATGGCTCATTATATCCATGAAATATCTTTTTTCCTTGTATAAGAAGTGAATCTAAATGTACCTTATGAATTTATAGTTTATTTAGAATAAAATAGAAAGTATATATCATAGTTATTTCTTTAGAATTCATTATTATCTCTTTGTTTGTTATTTCTAATGATTATCAGGAAAAATATGTAAATATGTGCATATGTAATCCATACTAAGTTAGAAAATATGGGGTATGAAGAGTAACCATTCAATAATAATGTTGAAATAGTTTCAGAGTGTTTTACAGTAGCTCCTAAAGAAGATTTAATTTTTTGACCAAGCTATAGACTCAATCAATAGCGATAAACTCACCTAATCTATAGATATGGACTCAAATACTAACTACATATTCACCCAATCTGTAGCTATGGACTTATAGAATGAGCTACAAACTTTCACATGTAAACCACAGGCTTTCAAAAGAAAGCTATAAACTTCTATAGGCAAGCTACAGACTTCCACATACAAGCTAAAAATTTCCACAAGTGAGCTATAGACTTCCACATGGGAGCTACAGACTTCCACAAGTGAGTTATGGACTTCCAAAAGACTATTATGGACTTAGACAAGCTTGTTAAAGAATTTGACAAGCTTACTATAGACTATAACATAACCACCATAGACTCATTTGAAAAGCATTTTTAGGCATTCTAATTATTATTGGTCCATTCTAAGATGACCAAGATCATTTATGGTTATCATAAGTATATTTTTTATTTAAAGTATTTCTATATATATATACTTTTCATTTATAAATTGTATCTAAATATAGATTTGTATACTTTCATTCCAATAAATATATCTCTCCATATTTTATGGAGATTGAGATTAAGTTGTATTCTTATAAAAATTATCTCTCCATATTTTGTGAAGATTAAGATAGCCTATAATATCTAAGTTTTTATTCCTAAATCAAGTGTTGGTTGAAAGTATGAGATTAAAAATGCAACCTTTCACACCCAAATTTAATCAATCAATATACTTTTCTCTCCATCATTCTAAGTAATCTATTCTGAAGCTTGTGTTATGAATAAATTCTCTTCCAAGAAATGAGCTGGCCACTTGTTCCAAGGAAGATGAATCAATGTATTTTTTTAATTTCTTTATTCTGTAATTATCATTTTGTTGTAAATTATTATTTTATTTCTTTGTGTCTATAACTATTCTTTTTTATAGTTTATTACGAACCTACAGGTGTTTTATTTGTTTATCATTTCTTTTAAATTCAAAAATTTACTTTCTTGCAAGCATGATTTAATTTCATGTATGTGTGATTTAATTTTTGCAAGAGTGCTTTTCAATTTTTATAAGTGTGGAGTGTGGTAGAAGGGACCATTTACTAGAGATCTCTTTCTCCTATTACATATTTCCTTCGGACACCAACCCTAAATTGAAATTATTAAAAGAAGGGGATAGATGACTTTCATCATTTTTTGGCATCATTACCAAGGAATATGGTGTTCTTAAGAGAGCCAAAATTTTCTAAGAGAATTGTCTAGTGGCAATAGATAAAGAAAGTTCATAGTGAGAAGGAATATCTCTTTACAAATTATGTGATAGGAGATACTTAGTTGATAGTTCTTTTAGAATTTGTTTTCCTACAAATAATAGATTATAATTTATTTTTATGCAATTAAGAATTTATTCCAAAAAAAAAATCTCTAATTCCATACTAATACTAACACTGTTGTGTAGAATAAATATAACCACTAACATCATGAAGGAAGATTTAGTGAATGATGCAAATTAAGAATAAAATTATGAGATGACTAAAATTTATAAAAATATTTTTGAAGTCATAAAGAGATGGCATTGTATTAATTAGACATTGATAACTACTTAATGTTTTTTAAGAAAGAAGAGAAAATCATGTTATTTATCTCTACTAAATTAATAAAAATAGTCTGCAATCGAGTTCACGTAGATACTAAAGTAAAATAATTGAGCTAAAATAATGTTGGGTATTCAATCTCCCAAGTAATAGAGATGTTAAAGATACAATATTATGCATGACATGTTGAAAAAAAAACTATTGATCCAAACAAAGGCACTTGTGATTTTATCTAGTAGTTTTGTCTATAAAATTGACTCCATTCTAAATCTAGTATGTCTCATAGAACTAATTGTTATGCATGATAATGTAGAAATGGTTTTAATGACATTTTAGATATATTTATTCCTTTCACAATTGACATAGGTTTTAGAGAGACTCATGTAGATATTATGCAAAAATAAAGCCTCCCAAAAGATTACATGCAAACATATTGCCATGCATAAAGTTAGTTATTTTGGATGGATTCCATGTAGACCAAAAGCTTTGACAAGTTAAAAATAATAAAATATCACATGAAACCAAATCACAACAGAAGAAGAGATCATATTTTTGGTGAAAAAAATGTAATTGATTTACGAGATAGTCAATGTGAAATGAAAAAATCATGCAATTATTAAAATGGGCTATGCGATAGATTTGACATCACGTCATACACCACAATAGAAATATTGCTCCAAATTTTACATGAAAAAATAATCACATCCCAACATTGACGGTAAGTCTTACATTATCATTGATTTTATTATCACTACTTTTTAACACATGTGATTGTTGAGGTTATTGCTCGTATATTGGAGGATCTAAAGATTTTAATTTCTATTATATTGACTGTTAAGTTTGTGAATTTTTTTTGAGATTATTTCTAAGTTATAACAATGATGTCCAAGAAGAACTAGAAATATAGTTTAATTTCATGCAAAGCACCATTTTTTTTTTTAAGAATAGCTTACAACCCTAGACACTTAGAAAATTTAATTAAACTAGTCTCAATACTAGTTGTTTATTTCATTTTCTATGTTTTAATATTAATTTGCATGGATGATGAAGTCTAAATAAATAATAATGATAGTTTAAAAAAATGATGACATTTTAAAATTAATCAAACTTACATTTTGGATAAGATCAACATACAAGTCATAACACCAAATTTTCATATAGTGATATGGGGCCAAGTATTTAATCATTTTTGAGTGATGTAGATATTGAAAAATAGTAGAAATCACATGTTTTTATCAAGCTTTCTAAAATAACATGAAATCATCAAAATATTTTCAATGATAAATAGATTTGTGGTTATAAAAATGGTAAATTGGACTTGAATTTGAGGGGATTCACCGCTCAACCCCACCCTATATCATGACAAAAAGGGTGTAAAAGGCACTACCCCTTGACCCCGCTGGGGGCTGCTACCCCAAACCCCCACTTTTTGATTTTCTAGTAAAAAAAAGAAGATAGTAAAGATCTTGCGCAGCATGATGAATATCTAAATCAATTTGTCTATGAAGAACACAAAGTTTTTAGCTGTAAGAGGAGCCATGCAAGATCTATCTACAACTCAAAAAAAATAGTGAACTTTAAAATTTAATTATCTAGGTATGTTTTTTAATTGCTATAATTTTAATAAGTTTACATAAATTACTTAGAAATCTAGCTTTATATTCCTTGTATAAATAAAATATTTTTTACATAGTTCATAAATACAAATAATTGATGACATTCCATTCCATATCTTTCCATCTATATTTAAAAATTAGTTGAAACCACATCCACTTGCACAATAAGAGAACTATTCTAAGGGAGTTCTTATTTTTCTACCATAAATTTTATTTTTAAATAATGTTAATTCCTAAACCATTAATCATTTTTAATTATGTTAACATATATTTCTCCATATATATTTAAATGTTCATCTTAAAATTCTTATTGTTGACATTTATAATTCTTTGATATTGTTGATACTACACTTGTATGGAAATGTTTTGTTTGTTTTGGGTTTTACAAGATAATCTCATTATAGGGAGTCATTATAGATATTTTACTACATATATATTTGTTAATGAATTCCTAAAATAGTTGGCACATTATCCTAAGTCACCTTTGATAAAATAAAGTAGTAGAATCAACAATTATCTAGCATCAGTTATTGGTCATCACTATATAGATTAATGATGAAGAAATGTCAACATAAATAAAATTCAATGATGCATTTGAAAAAAATATGAATATGTATACAATCCATGGCTAACATTTTTCATGTCATCAGTTTTTAAAAAAAAACTAACAATGAAAACCTTTGAGTATTGTTGGCAGTCTTGGTTTGAAAACCAGCTTGCTAACAAACCAAGTGCCAAAACAAGATTCTTGATTAGAAAATTGGTTTACTGACTAGTCAAGGGATATATATATATATATATATATATATATATATATATATATATATATATATATATATATATATATATATATATAATGTCAAATGGAGTCTGTGGTGTAGTTTTTTCACTCTAAAAATAAAGTACATTGTTATTTAATTTTGTGCTCTTATTTCTCAATATAACAGTACTATAATTTTATCAACACTTTTCCCAACATTTTCCACTATGAATACCATAGAAGAGGCAACAAATATTGAATTTATGTTGAAGTATCTTACTTTACTATTTTACATTTTAATTTAATTGTAAGTTTTGTTATTACATGAAGATCCATTTTTTCATTCTTTATAAATATTCTCACACTTCATTCCTTTGACATTCATGAGGATATGCATGACATCAAGTGTGGGGGCGAATAGTGTCAGAAGATAAAGAATAGGGATTATTTAAAGTCATATAGTTTTCAAGATTATTTTATAAGAATTATAAGGAAACAAGATTTACTTCATATTTTATGTCATTATGGTCAAAACAAATCTATGTAGGCACAACAGGAGATTCTTAACACAAGAATCTTCTCTCACTTCATTTCAAAAAAAGAGCAATAGAAAATTCACAACACAAGAACCTTATTTCAATTTAAAAAAAAAGAGCAATAAGAGATTCTCAACACAAGTACCTACTCTCCATTCATTTAAAAAAGAAGAAGAGTAGCATGAGAATTCTACACAAGAATCTATGTCAAAAAGAAACTAAGGACAGTATGAAAACCTACACACAAGAACCTATCCTTGAATAATTCATGCTAAAGACCACATTCATTGGCAATTTTTACTTGAATATTCAAGAAGATTTTGCAAGTTAATTTTTATTATACTTATACAAATGAAATCAATTTAGAAAGCCCATTTGAAATATGAGGAAATAAATCTAACTCATTCATATGTATCTCAAAATAATTTTTCAGATAAAAATAGTGGCATGCATGAGGAAAAACATGAGATTAAGTGTGGGGGAGATGATGAGCCCAAAAAATGGCTCATTATATCCATAAAATAACATATTTTTTCTTTACATAAAAAATGGATTTAAATGTAGTTTATGAATTTATAGTTTATTTAGAATAAAATAGAAAGTATATATCATGGTTATTTCTTTACAATTCATTGTTATATCTTTGTTATTTATTTCTAATGATTATTGGGAAAAAAATATAAAAATGTAAGTATGTAGTCCATGCTAAGCTATAAAATATGGAGTATGAAGAGTAACCATTCAAGAATAATGTTGGAGTAGTTTTAGAGTCTTCTATAGTAGCTCCTAAAAAAGATATAGCTTTTCGATCAAGTTATGGACTCGACTAGTAGCTATGGACTTACCTAGTTTGGAGCTATAGACTCAATCAGTAGCTATGAGCACACCTAATCTACAACTATGAACTTCCACAAGTGAGCTATATACTTTCACATGTGAGCCACATACTTCCATAAACAAGTTATAGACTACCACAGGAAAGTTATAGACTTCTATAGTCTAACTATAGACTTCCACAAGAAAGTTAAAAACTTATATAGGTGAGCTACAAAGTTCCACAAGTGAAGTACAAACTTCCACAAATGAGTTACAGACTGCTATAGGATTGATATAGACTTTGATAAGACTGTTACAGACTTTGACAAGATTTATACAGACTATGAAATAACCACCATAAACTCGTTTAGAAAACATTTTTAGGAATTCTAATTATTGTTGGTCAATTCTAAGGTGACCAAGATCATTGCCAATTATCATAAGAATGTTTTCCATTTAGATTCTTTCTATATATAGACTTTTCATTTATAGATTGTATCTAAATATAGATTTATATAATTTCATTCCAATAAATAGCTCTCTTCATATTTTGTGGAGATTGAGATAGCCTATAATATCTAAGTTTTTATCCATAAATAAGGTGTTAGTTGGAAGCATGAGATTATAAATGCAACCTTTCACACCTTAATGTAATCAAATAGTATAATTTTTTCTCCATCATTCTGAGTAATCTATTCTAAAGTTTGTGTTCTGAATAAATATTATTTCAAGGAATGAGCTGACCACTCATTCCAAGGAAGATGTATCAATGCATTTTTATTTATTTATTTGTTATGTAGTCAACATTGTATTGTATATTGTTATTTTATTTTATTGTCTGTAACTATTCTTTTTTAGAATTTATTGTGAACCTATAGGTGTTTTATTTGTTTATCATTTATTTTTAATTTAACAATTTACTTTATTTCAAGTGTGATTTAATTTCATGAATGTGTGATCAAATTTTTGCAAGTGTGGAGTATGGTAGAAGGGACCATTTACCATAGATATCTTTCTCCTATTGCATATTGCCTTCAAACACAAACCCTAGATTGAATTATTGAAAGAAGGGGATTGATGACCCTCATCATGAATCATATAATATGTGATAAATAAGTACAATAATGACATAACTTGTAACTTGGAAAATATATCTCTTGAGCTACTTGTTCAGTACTTGAGACTTATAGATTTGGTGTCCCTATGAATAATATGTAAATAGGATAAAATAGAGAATATTTGCTCAATTGAATTCTCTTTAAATTATCTTTGATATGAATCTAGGTCTGTACTAGGTGAAGAATCAATAAGGGTTGATCTTATATTTATACCAATCTATTTGGATAATTTATCACATAATAACACTTAGGTTGACCATTAGGATACAGTTCATTTGTAAATTAGATGACTTTAGAGCACTATGCACTTATGTCAGGTAAGGACACTTACATCGATGCAGAGATCTATCTTGGACACAAGTATTTAGGAAGCATAAAAATAGGTATAGGTCTAAAACTTGTAGAGGTATAAGATAAACAAGTTTAAATTTTTTTTGTCAAGATATAAGGGTTGGGTCATCAACATAAGATTGATTAGACTAAGAGATAAGCTAAGGGACACAAGAACACAGATGCAAGACTTGTAAAAGTAGGAAAGGTCTAAAATTGAGATGAACAACCAAAGTCTAACTTTTCCAAGTCTACAAGACTTAAGTGATATATAATTCATAAATATCATATACATCATCTCATTTAATTTAGTAATGAAATTTATAGTTTAAAATAAATGAATGTGTACTTGGGTGTGTATAACACACCTTGATTTTACTTGAGTCCAAATTGAATGTTTTGCTATTGACTGACTTGAAACCAAGAGCATATTATAATATATAATCAATTCATATAATATGAAATTGAAAGAATTAAAATGATTGAATTTGAAAGAGAGCAAGGTTTAGGAGTACACTTTTATATTGATGCAACCATCTTTCCTTTTAGTAATTTCATTTAAAAGACATGTCATTTTGAATCACTCAAAATAAGATTAGAAAAATTATAAGTGTATAAAGTGGATATATCTAAGGAGAGAGAGAGAGAGAGAGAGAGAGAGAGAGAGAGAGAGAGAGAGAGAGAGAGAGAGAGAGAGAGAGAGAGAGAGAGAGAGAGAGATGATAGCCCATTCCCTCCAATTGTATAGAAAAGGTGGAATGCCACCTGGTAGTTGAGATTATCTTAATTGTGCTACCCAATCATACATATAATCTAATGGGTGTGATTGAACCAAGTCAACTCACACTATAAAATTTGTGAGGCTATATGATAAAACTAAGTCCAACCTAAAACTTAACAAGATAGAGTGATTTAATTACCTCAACCATACCAAAAAGTGAACCAACTACTATAGTAGATTGGCTCAATATAGTTTGTAAAATTTTAACATGGTGGGTGGTGACAATATTTGAGAGTGTTCTAAATCTAAAATTGATTTGGATTTTGTAATATTAGGCACACATTTCATAGCATATTCACCTTAGATATGTCTCATGCTAAAACTATGTATAACAATGATACCAATGTATATAATTCTATCACAAATGTGTATTTGAATCATATAACTATGTAATTTGGTCAATTTGAAACTATGAAAATGTAGAGAACATGCTTCAAAGTATGCACCCACTATAATTTGGAGATGTTTAATACTTAATAAGTGTGGAGAACATGTTTCTAAAACATGCCTCCACTAAATATGATATTGTGAACATATGGAATCCATGCTTATATGGCATGCCCCCACTAAATCTAAAATTATGAATGTGGGGAAGTCATGCTTATATGACATTCCCCCAATGATATTCCACCCTTAATGTGAGGGAAGAATAGAAATTGGTAGTTACCACACTTCAAAATGATAAGATAACCATATAACTATGAATGAACCATATAGCATATAGAAGGACATGTCTAGGTAAATGTATCATTGAAGCACATGATATGCGATCACATCAAGGCCTATGATGCATGATAAATTTTATGAAAATATATATATAGTAACATTATAATCCCAAAAATAAATTAAACACACACACAAGAGCACTCAAAAGCAAGTTAAAAGATAATGGTACAAGGAAACCACAAATAAGGGGATTGTTCAAATGCCACACAATCAAATGGACATGACTTAGTCAAATGTCCAAAAATGAAATAATAATATATTTAAATATTCATATAATAATAAATGACATATCAAATGTTAAATAATAAAATAAAGGCACAGGGGGCACAAACAATGTATCATATTGAAATGCTCAAACACACATGAAAATAACAAGGCAAGTCATTCAAAGAAGTTCATAAATGAAAGCATAAGCAACCAACATAAACATAACATACTAGTACATGGATCATATGTGTTAGAAAAAAATATCAATTACATAACATATCAAGTACATTTTGTAAGATGTAAGCATGGATAAAGACATGTGTAAGTACATATATGAACTCAAACATGATAATGTAAAGTGACCATAGAATGATATAACCTAAATGTATTATGATCATGTATAGGTAAAAGTGATACTAAAACCCAAATATTTCATCAAAGAGATACTTTTATGAAGGCCCATATCATGTGTGCCATACTCATATGCCGTGTAATCAATATCATTAGGATCATACAATCTTCTATATTATTAGGATCATAGTTATCGATGTAATCATTATTGTAGTATAAATTTAACCTCTTAGGTTGTTCTTTAGCATGTGATATACCATTTAGATTATTTGTATATGAATAAGGAACCATGCCATAGTGTGGTTGTAACCTTTTTGGTATGCCATTATTTTTATTTGTGTGCACTTCAGAATTTAATACCTTATGCACATTCTGAGATATATGGTTTATCTTACCTTTATGTGTATTTGGCTATAGAGTTTCCAAAGATGGATTCAACTGATATGTACCAGGTCCTATAGGTAAATAGATCATTTGGTAACGTATCAAGTGGATCAAAACAAAGTTTTATCAATTGTTTATATGCCATATTGGAATTAGGAATAATATCACCATTATCATAATCATTTGTAATTATGCCCTATTATTGTTCAGTATTGATCAACAAAGGGATCTCACATAGTTTAGTTTCTGTTGGTTTTAGTATCATTGGTTCCTTTGGTAATTTTATATCATTTGGAATTTTTGAAACCCTTGGTAATGGTATTTTCTCTATTTATTTATTTATTCTTAGGACCCTTCTCTTGCTTTGAATTATGTTTTGGTACCTATATTTGTTATTTTGGCATTTGTTCTTTAGGAGAGGTACTCATAGTGTGAGTGATTTTATTGGTTTATGTATCATTGATATGATCACCACTATCTTTGTGATTTTGTCCTTTGTTCTTCAATTCAAAATAGCAATATGTATGATGCCCATGCATTCTATGATACAAACAATAGTATTTGGATCTCCTTATAGGATATGGAGGAGGAAATTTGATCACTTTGTTTTGAAGCATTTCTCTTAGTATTTATTTTGGACTCTTAGTATCCATTTGTCACTTTTTGAATCACTTTTTATATATGTGTTCTATTTTATCTTTTCATTTGGATGTGAAACCTTGTTTGGCACAACATTGGTAGATGAGGATGTAAACACATGATCAACACTGCCATGTGTTGGATTCTATAGGAGTGTAATTTGATTTTGTAACTCTTTTATTAACAGAATCATACTAGTGATTCAAGATCTTAAAGCTTCATAAACAAAAACTATACGTACCTCAAATTGAAGATGCATATATGTACCACCTATCTTACCCCTTGAAAGAGTGATAACATAGACCTGGTTAGAGGGATGGCAACTATCACATCCTTAGAGTTAGGAGGAGGAAGAGGCTCTTTTGTATCCATTTTCAATGTTATAAAATTTGATATGATAATAGGATAAGAAAGCCATAAATGCTAAGGAACAATCAATCATGATACGATAATGATATATAAATTTTAGACTATTGGTTGAGTTTTTTGAAAATATGAGATATTTTTTTGAATTAAATATTATTTTTGATGATACACAAAAATTAATTAAAATATAAGTACACCATCTATTGTGTATTCAATATTTACTAAAAAATAGTAAATTACAAAAAATGAAATATCCATACTAAATGTTGGCAAACAAAAAGAAGTTTTCAGAATACTAACCTGAGTAGAAAAAACCTCTAAGTAATTTTAAAATGAATTTGTTTGGAGGCCAAAATATATTAATAAAGGAAGAATCAAATTGAAATAATATGCACACAAATCCCTTATAAATAGAGGAGGGTACAAAATTAAGGTAAATTTTAAGATCTGAAAATACACCACAACAAACTAAAACCCTGGGAGGCTTAGAAGCCTTAGATTAAAAAAAAAAAAAAAAAAACATTCTCATGAATAGGGTTCACCAAATGTTAACCCTAAATTGAATGAGGATCCTACTATGGGTAGATAGGATTAAGAATATAGAAATCAATAAGTAAAAGGGTGATAAATATATTTATAATAGGCTAATTAATTTCAAAACTTAGATAGAAAATATACTAAATTTATTATGCTAATATATTATAAAAATAGAAAGTAAAAATATTCTATATATTTCAATAATAATGAAAAAAATATACTTAATTGGTCTTGATGCTAATACATATCTAGATTTTAAATAGGTAGGAAGTAGTTTGGAAGAATATTCTACAACAATCCCCAAATTCTAGATTAAGTGCCTCTGTAGCTGTAGATAGTTACATCAGCTTAAGATGGTTGTATTGACATTAGTATCTAGATAAAATTTAGGTGTATACTACATAATAACTACTAAAACATGATGCAACACCTAGATGTTTCTTGGTTGATCATCACTTTCACTTTGGTGCATTCATATCTAGGTCATGAATTGTCACTCCTTGTCAAAAGATCAAAACCCTAGTTTTTCATTTTCATAGTGGCTATGAGAAAAGTGGGTTAGTGGGAACATGGTTTAGAGATATTCCAAAGACCCCTTTGTTAATGAGTGCTTTCGATATAGCCAATACTTTGAAGAGGGCATCAGACTTATGTAATTTTCCCTTATGTGTTGGCTTGTGTGTGAATCATGAAATACATGATAAATAAGTACAATAATGACATAACTTATATCTTAAAAAATATATCTCTTGGGATACTCTTTTAATACTTTAGACCTGTATATGTGTTTTCCTTATGACTAATATGAAAAGAGGAGAAAATAAGGAATATTTTCTCAATTGAATGTTCTTTGATATGAATATAAGTTCATGTTAGGTGAGGAATGAATGAGGGTTGATATTATATTTATATCAATCCCTTTTGAAAATATATTACATAATATCACTTAATCCAACCATTAAAATATGTTTTAATTGAAAACTATATAAATTTAGGGCACTAAACACTTGTGTCAGGTAAGGACACTTGCATCGATGTAGGCACCTAACTGGGATGCAAGTGTCTGATAAACATAAAAGTAAGTATAGGTATAGAACATGTAGAGGCATAATATAAATAGGTATCAAGCATTTTGGGAAAGATAGAAGGCTTGGGTCATCAACATATGACTGGTCATACCAAGAGATAGGCCAAAAGGCACACAAGAGAGCAGATGCAAGACTTGTGAAAGAAGGCAAGGTCTTGAACTAAGAGAAATAAATAAGGTATGAGTTTTTTAAGTGTAAAAGAATGAGGTGATATATAATTCATAAATATCATCTACAATCACTACTACTTAAGCATTTCCAAGGAAATATTCAAACCACTTTATATCACTCTCAAACTACTCTTGGCCTTAGGCTAATTATTCATGTTTTTCTAGGGCAAATTTACACTATGTAAATAAGTCCATTATCACGAACCTATCCACTTAGTGCAGGCTTATCTTTACACCATTTAATGGTTAGTTTATAATGTTTTAAATATTTATATGGATCATACCACACATTTTTAAATTTAACTAAAGAAAATTATTCAAAGGATCATTATATAAATAAATCAAACCCTCATTTCAAATGGATAGGATATCTATTTGACATCTATCTAGTACACTACTATACATTGAGAAAATCAACCCTTTTCTTCCCAAGTTCAATATTTATCACTAGGATCAATCACAGATAAAGCCTAAATGATTTCAAATCAAATCAAGAGCTAACATTGTCAAGTATCAAATTTAAATTAATAGTTGTATGCATATATTGAATGAACATAATTCCATAATCACATTAGGTGGGAGAACTACACATGGCTTAATTACCTCTTTAGAGTATCTAGATAGATAGGCAATGGTCAATCAAAAATGGAGGTGATTGAAGTCATCTCAATCCATTGCAGTTCCCCTTATTTGTTCCAATATTTTAGTTCACACAAGTATACCTAGGGTTTCCAAGGCAAGGAAAAAGAAAACATAGGTTTTTGCATGGCATTAACAAAATTTAAATCTCTCAGTTGTCTCAAAAGACATAGTGTAAGTAGAAAAGGAAACATAATTTATTCATATTCATAGCAAACAAATTTGGAGGAAATAGATAAGGCCACATTATGTAGTTGTTTAGGGAGTGCAGACCTATCTAGACACAAACACACACTATATTTATAGACCTAAGTTACCACAATCCTGTTTTATATTATTTCTCAATGTCATACACTTGCTACAATTAACTAGAAAGTTGTTTTAACAATTTTGAGAATATTGGTGTCTTATTCATAATTTAGTTAAAGGGTCTAGACTAATAAATTAGTAAATAATATGTAGTAAATAAGCTACTAATTTATATAATTTATTTTTAATTAGAAATTTTCTAAAAATAATAATAAGAGGGAGAAAATAAGACTTAGCTTAAATTGTGCTAATCCGATTAAGATAAGGTTTGATATTCACTATGTTGGCCTAAGACACTATCATAAACAAGATTCTAGATTTCATTTTTTGATTGTATAGGAGCACTGAAAGTGGATAGGAGTGGTAGCTATGATATAGTCCTTGTCTGGCAGTGTTGTCCTAAGGATCTAAGCTTTTTGGGTTTTATTCGGTAGGTCTGTGTGATATTGTCTCCAAATTTATGAAGCCTCACTATCAATAGTGCTCCTTTTAGATATAATTTTCTTCATTTTTATGTCTTTATTGTACTTGAATAAAGCTTTGACAAATAGGGAAAAAGGGGTTAGTGTGTGTAAGATGCACTGGACATGCTTCACACCTCGTGTGTGGGCACATTGTCTACATACCAATACTTTGAAGTGGGAGCAAGCCATATGTATTTCTCCCTTTGAAATTTCTTGGTGAAATTATGATATGAGGAAGCAAGAAATGCTAAACTAGATGTGCTTGAGGTGGATAGGGACTGGTACAAATATTTGGATGTGCTTAAGACCATACTAGATGGCTGTATGTAGAGAATAGGGAAGATTGCTTGAGTGGTTTCACTTGTATTCTTGCTTACATGATAATATTTTCCAATAGTTTCCAAATGATCCTTGAATGGGTTTTTATAAGGATCTATTAGTCATGGATTGAATTTGCTCATGTTAGGCCAACAAGGAGAAGGATGGGGAACCAAAATAAATTGACCATTGGGGCCAAAAATGAGCTTGGACAATAGATCCAAAAGTGGATAGGAGTGGCAATTGTGATATTGTCCTAGTGTGGTGTTATTGTACTAGGTAGATGGGACTTGGGGGGATGGATTTTTCATGAAAATAGGGTCCTGACTCAACTAGGGTCAAGTCTGAAAGGCTACAAATGACTGGGAATCAGTGAAAACAAGCCTATAAGGGTCATGAGAGCAAGCAAGAGGGACCTATGGTTTGGGTATCATTAGCCATGCTCAAGTCACCAGTTTTTTCATTTTATATGACTACAAAACTATAAAAAAATGATGTATCTTACTCTTAGTTGCACTAACTATATTTACCCTATGCCACTTATTAATCAATTCTGATTTACATTCATATTTATGGTTAAATGTCATATATTATAATTTGAATAATATTTCAATGTTTTATACCTATGAAATGCTATTAAATTAAAAACAAGGTAAAATAAAAGTAACATATATTCAAATTGTGTTTAGTGAAACACAAATTTCCCATGGTATTTTATATGAAGGAACAATATTTATATGAGTATTTATAGACGGATTAATGGTTGATGATGATTCAAATTTGAATATGTGCATTGGGTAGTTTATTCATAGCCTTAAACTTAGATTTGATGAGTTATCCTATACTTCTACAATGATCATGGGATATGATGGTGATAGAAATTAACCCCTTGGTTGTATTATTTTTCTTAGTAGAGTGTATTAGTGTATATAGAACATATACTTTTGTATAGTCTAAAATACACTTGTATTATATTATATATGGATAGACACAACTTATGTGCACATCATTATCCATATTTATTTATAATACATAAGTTAATTATAGATAAGAATATATTTAATGGTTATTCTCAAAATATGGCTTGTCTATTTTGAGCTAATATCCATAAAGATAGAGATTCCTTCCTATCCTTAATCTCTTTACTTATCTATATAAGAAGATAAAGGATATAGAATAAAGTTAAATCCATTATGACTCAATTGATTTATTTTCTATTTTACTCTTGATGTGAGGAAGGCCTTTAGCCATCTTTCAAATTTGATCTTAATATATTGGTATCCATTCTACCTTGATCATATCAATGTTTATATTGCTTTAATGTTTTAAAGGTATGCACATGCAATTGTAGGTGATAGTCCTGAGGTTAATCCTTTATAGATACTATAATATATAATGTATCTACCCCTCATGGGCCCTCCAACATAAAATAAAATGGTATTAACAAAATATAAAATACTTTATTAACTTTAGAAAGTATTTTATGAAAAAAATAAAAAAAATTGGTTTTGGAGTTACATGACCAATTTTTTGTAGGTTTGGACATTTTTTTGTAGGCTTGGACAATTTTTTTTAGATGACCCCTCAAGATTTTGCTTTGTTTTTGGTACCCTGATTTAGACATGCCATATCTAGGTCATATGATGGCATTTTTAGTGATTTTTTCATTGTGCTTATTTTTTGACAAATTTCTAGCGGTATATCTAGTTTTTAGATATTTATCTTGTTGTTATGGATATTCATAATTATTTAAACACTACCTGGATAGTTCATGATTCAATCTATAATAACTTTCAAATATATAATAATTTATTCCTTTAACTTTTTTTTAAATTTATTTTTTTAGAAGTATTTATTGGTGTAATCATATTTTTTATTTTATGTTGACTGTAATAGGTTTCACTACTATATTTTATTTATACACTTAGTAAGGATTTGCTAATCAGTAAGGATTTGATAATCATTCTATGATACCTCACCTATAAATGGGTACCCATTATGACATATTTTGGGCCCCATTTTGAGGATATTTTTTTCTTGATCACATTCAAATATGGATTAAACATCTATGCTTCGTGAAAACTTTGTGGGTATTTACTAAGTACTTCGTGTCATGGATTCATTCAACTCTTTCCTTGAGAGTATGAGATATACTATTCAATTCTTACATGCATCCCCCAATTTATATTTTTTATTCCCTTTACAATGACACCTTACTATGGGATTGACCTTTGATCTCCCAAAATCATTTGGATTCTAGTATTTGAGAGATGGGATAGGCTCACATAGGCAGTTATTTATCTGAGGGAGATTACAGACATGCTAACAATGAATTTTATGCTTGACTCCAATATTTTTATAAATATATTAGTATCCAACACCATTTCTTTATTTAATTTTTATTTATAGCGGCTTAACACCCATGTATTTTAATAATATGGAATAACATCTATAAGTACCTTCATAGTTTGTGGTCTTATTTGACACATTTAATGAGACTCAAGTTATGACCCATTATCACACACTTGTGTTGTGACTAAGATGCCTCATTTATTTCTAATCAATGGAGACCCACTAGTTCAACTTCAAATCATGAGCCAAATAATAAGGCATAATAAAATAAACTAAAATAGTATCATAAGGTTGTCATTTTGCATTTGAGGCTTAGTCACAATCAATTTTGATCACAATAATTAGTCTCTTAGGAAATTTTGTGACCCCTATAATTATGACCCCTTTAAATAATAATTAGTGGTTTCTTTGAAATATTTATCCTAAGATCCTAAGTCTATAGTTCACTCCTTTATATTACATTTGTTATGAAACTTAACAATCTTGATACCTTTTCATAATGCTAATCTATATATTTCAAGCATCTATGGGGTCAATTTATAGTTTATTTGCACCTTTAAACTTTATGAACCTTTCATTTTAATTGGAAGGCCATGAGTCTTGGTTTTTGGTTTTATTTATTTGGTGATCATATATTATTTTTTTATTTAAAATTAATGATCATGGGTTGGTCTCTTTACTTTATGCTGTGAATGGACATGTGGGATTATCAATGGGAAGTGATAGTGAATAGACTTCATTTTGATCACTCTATGTTATATGACTATGTAAAGACATAATCTTAGGATAAATGCCACATGTTTTATTTTATTTCACTTGTAGTTTCATATATTATATTTTTAAATTATGGGAATAACTATGACTTATTTGTATTTTGTGCTTACGTAATAGAATGGACATGTGAAATTTTATATTATATTTAATAGTCCAATAGATCCACATGGTCACACATGAACATTATGATAATAAAAGGGAATCCCATGGCTCAAATACCTTATGCCTATTCAATTAATGCCACATGTTTAATTTGAGATATGATTCAATATTTCTTATGGAGCTTTTACTACCAATATGAAGATCACTTATACTTTATTTTTCAATTGTAGGCAAATGTGCATAATTTAAACATACATATGCTAATTTAATTATTTAGTGCATATACACACTAATAAAGTGATTAAAAGATACTCATGAACCCTATCCTTCAAAAATAGACAATATATACTTGTCAAGATCACAGTAAAGGGTACGAGCATTAAACAATATTGATTAAACTTATGTCACATAGTGGGATATCAACTTAGAGAATCCATGAGTCTAATCCAAATAGAATTTGATGTTTGTCCCATCTTAATTTGATATGGTAAATTTGAAGGATAATAAATCTATATATTTTACAACACATAAAATAAAATTAATAACATGAAACATCACAATGTATAGTGCATTTTGTTCACTCCATAACTCTAGGTTATCAGGATAATGACACATGGATGACTCAAATTTCTTATTCATGATTAAAGCCACACAATCCCAAGAATAAAATCACAATGAATACAATAAAGGGATAATTAATAAAGGTCATGATTTACTAATGGTTCACAAAATTGAAGGTAATGATATCACAAAATTGTATTTTAAATATTTGATATGCTAATAAAAAACATGTGAAGTTAATAGCAAAAAAAAATCCCAAGTGACCACCATTGATACAAAGCTTCCATGGAGACAAAAACATTTCAAAAATTTAAAGAGAATCAAAATAACATATAAAACTTGAGATAACAATAATAGTTGTATCTTCTTCTTCTTCTTTCCCTTAACAAGAGTTTAGAGACACAAATTTATCACCCAAAGTTATTCCATATGACCATTACAATGCTCTCTTTTGAGTAATACACAATGGTAATTCCATATAAAATGATGAAGGTGCCATATAAGATAAAATTAAATGTCAAGACAATTTGGTTGCTATACAAAAATCTAGTTTACATCAAGTGGTTGCCAAACTGTTAGTATTTCCATGCAATGAACTCTTGCATAATGTCTTCACATAATGTTATCTTAGAGATGATGTGAATTATTCTCATAGCCTAAAGAATAAGGTGGCCTTTATTTTTATGGTTGATTTTGAAAGTTATTATAAATTTATAGAGAAAAAATTCATCTATAACCAAGAAGTTTCCCTAAAATGGTTTGAGGGACATGATCTCATGGAAGTTTTGAAGGATTGTGTAGAAGACCCAAATCATTAGGTAAATAAAAGAGATGTCAATGCATATGATATTAGAAATTTTAGGAAGGGAGTTAGCGTAGACATAACTATAATGAATAACATATATGGGGACTCAAATATCATTCATGTAGATAAAATTTGAGTCCAGTTGCTTTCCATGATCATGAATAAAAGGAAGAAACCAACTTTGAGGGAGATTTTTTCACATAACTTAAAATAATTACTTCAAGGGGTTAAGCAAGGATGATTTTTTTACATTATGTCCAATTTGGTCTATGCTTTCTATACTACAATGAATATAAACAACACTTATTTTATTATAGGACTTATTATTCTAACTCCCCAATTCACATGTTGTACCAAAAAATATATATCTATCATTGTCAAGAATGTATTGAAGAATTTTGTAATTATTTTTATCCCCATATGTATCAAGTAATCAATTAACAACCCATACATAGGATACCTAATGAAATGAGAGATTCAATAAAAGATATTGGAGAATTGGTACTATCAATACTTTATTGTAATAATAATTGAAGGTATATTGGTGTCCCCACTCAAGATTCCATATTACGTACCAGATAGATTGGTTGATTAGGAAATAGCATATCAATATGTCACTATATATAGGAATGGATGTATATAACCATCCCCTCATCTCATTCTTATCAACACACAAATGATCTTTTAGGTTGAATGACCATGATTTGAGAAATTGGGATCCCAAGGGGAATATTTTTTGGCATTTACATGTATTAAGAGGGAAGTTTAATATAACATACCATTAATTCTCACACCCATATGATCAATGTTATCTCAATCCACATAAAAATAAGGAGATAAGAATTAATTTTTAAGCAATATGACTGGCTGCTTCACCATTAAGGCCTCTACCATAAAATATTCAAGGAATTAAAGAGAGGTTGGATGTTCAATTATCATCAATAAAATAGAATCCATAAGGAAATGATATGCATTTTAATAGAAAGGTAATAGAAGGTATACCTTCAATTTGATCATATTCAACATTAACTTTCTTTTCATTAACTATAACTACTCAAGTAATTAGGCATCCTTTTGTTTCATATGCAATTGTGACATCTCTACCTGCTCCCCCTATTTGTATTAATTTGGGGATGGATTAATTTTGCATTATCCTTTTTACAATTGCAAAAAGTTAAGTCACATCCCCTATTTCCACTTGTCTCATGTTTGTACCATGATTCATACATATCTATACTAGATAATCCACAATGTCTCAAACTATCTACAATGCTCAAACTATAATGACTATTCCTCCAACAATGACACAAAAAATTGAGGATACCATTTTATCTTCTACAATTCAATTAGTGCCAATGGTTCCCATAAGTTTTCATGTGACTATTACATTCTATAGTAAAATTATTGACATCCCAACCTCCACTTATTTTCATTTTTTTTACATTTTGTCAATTGTTACAAAGATATTACAATAACACAATCAAAAACACATGATCTCATTACTTCCTCTAATAATCCCATGATAAAATTTGGTCAAGTTTTATTTGTGCCTACTTTCCCTACTCTTATTTTTCCTATTGTGATCCCCATAGAGTTAATCCATGTAAGGCCTATTGTTATTGTTTCAACACCATTGAAGGTCCATGTGCATACTCCATCAAGGTTTTTATCCTCATACCTAAACCTAGTTTAGAACTAGTGGAAACCTCTATTGAAACTTCAACTTAATCTCTTATTCATTCACCCATTATTTACAATCAAATATCGAGAGGGTAGAATGATGGGCTACAGTGTGTGTAGGTTGCAACCGAGCTAGGGCAGCCATGCCCTAGCCTATTTAAAGTGGTGGGTTGGTGTGCACAGGTGTAGTTTGGGGGAGTGAGGGAGTGGTGAAGGGCTAAGGCATTGGGCAGAGGTGTCGCAGGGTCATGCTAGACCAAGAAGGGCAAGATCATGGCTCAATAGGAGCCTTTAAAAACTATGCTTGGCAAAAGTTTTAGTATAGCTGTGGGCATGAACAAGTAGGAGCAACAAGGTAAAATAGTAGGTCAGGAGTTTTCTTCCTAGAATTCAGGAGCAATGGAATGGAGCTTGCCTGAGGGATCCAAGATTATGAAAATTAATGGTTGCCTAGAGAAATGTAAGGAACGACCTAAATTGGTAATTCCTTTCGATATGATTTTAGAGGATGTGGAATATTATTCCAAGCATTCTTTGTATTGCAAGTTTTTGGGTCTGAAAGTTTCCTTTAGTTTTTAGAGGGTTGGGCCAGGCGAGTGTGGGAGCCAGAGGGAGAAATGGAGGTCACGTTATTGGAAAATAACTACTTCATGGTCACATTTGTATGCCTGGCTAATCGTAATAGGGTTTTTGAGGGAGGGCCATACTTTTACAATCAAGTCAAAAATTTTGTTAAACCTTGGCATGCTGGGTTTAATCCTTCTGAGGAATTACCAACTCGAGTTCCAATATGGGCTAGGCTCCCCAGACTTCTTATTGAATGATGTCGCAAGGACATTCTCCTGATGTTAGCTTCGACGCTTGGAAGGCCAGTGGGGTCTTCAAGTCAGACTTTAGGTAAAAAAGTCATGACTTTTTCTTGAATTTGTGTGAAAATTGATTTGAGCAAACCATTGCCTGATGCGCTAGAGATGAGTTTAAGTTCATACTCTTGGGTGTAATAATTGGACTATGAGACCCTTCCCTTTAGGTGTCACTTTTGCCATGAGTATGGACACCTAGTGTGCAGATGTCTGAAGGCTAAGCCAATGGAGCAACATCCCCAACTGCCACCTAGCAGCATTCCCAGTGCCGATAAAGGGAAGAAATTAGGGGTTGGGGAGAGTAGGGATGCTGAAGGTTTTATACAGGTGAAATCTCAAAGCCATAACAGGGGCCAAAAGAAGACCCTTAGGGAGAGGTAGGATGATGACTCTTTCAACATGTTTGAAATCTTAGATGAATTGGGCTAGCAAGAAGTTAATCTAGGATTAATGAGTGTGGAGCAGTTCATGGGAGGTTTAGTATCAGAGATTAATTCAGCCAATCTTCTAATCGTTCTTCAAGAAGAGTCAACCTTACCCATGGCTATTGAGGGGTAGACAGAGGAATTGGGGGGTAGGAAATAGATAGGGACCTGGAACATAATGGAGTGGACCTATACCCTTTGGCAAGGGTTGTGGGGATAAAAGTAGATAAGAAAGGAAAATCTTCTCCTCACCTAGGTATTCTCTAGAGGGAGGGAAAGAAGGGGATGTCAAAAAAAAGTGTTAAAGTGGGGCACAAGGACACAAGCAGGATCAAGATGATTAGGGAGACCTTGGTAGAGTCTGGTGCAGTTAAGACCTTAGAATCACATTTCTTAACTCATCTAAAATGATCATTATCTCGTGGAATGTAAGGGGACTGAACAACGGTCCCAGATAAAAGGCTGTTAGGGAATTAGTTAGATGTCAAGTACCTGATATCCTCTTTCTTCAAGAAATGAAAGTTTATGTGGATGATATGAGGAATATTGCACCTAAGTTATGGAGGTATGGTCCATGGCAGTGCATTAGAGCTCATGGATCTTTGAGGGGGCATGGCTTGTTTCTAGAATCCGTGCAAGATCCAACCTGTGTCCTGGATTTCCTTGAAATCCTCTTTATCTATGGTGGCTTCATGTATTGAGTTGGGTGAATCAGTCCATTTTTCCAATGTTTATGCTCTTACAAATTTCCAAGGTAAACTTCTTGTTTGGAAAAACATCCACTTTCTTCGTCAATTATTTCCCTATTTGCCTTGGATTGTGGTGTGAGACTTTAATGCTATTTTTGATTTAATAGAGAAGAGAGGAGGTAATGCACTAGCTGGAACCTTCTTCTCTCCTGCTCCAAGATAATATTGAGGCACTCAATTTAGTGGATATCAAGCCAGTTAATGGATGCTTTACCTAGAACAATCGAAGAGTGGGGGACAAGTGCATTGTAGAGCGTATAGATAGATTCATGACCTCCTATTACTGGGTGGGGGGTTCATGGTCTTCCTGCCTTGAGATTCTTGATTGGAGGGGCTCAGACCACGGGCTAATAAAATTGGTCATTTCTTCTACTTTTGAGCCTTTGAAGGTGCCTTTCAAGTTTTAGCTTATGTGGTTTAGGGACCCGAACCTATTTGGACGAGTGGTGGATTGGTGTAGGAGGGGCAAGCCTGTTGTTGGAACAACAATGTATACTTTTGTCAAGCTTCTCTAATTCATCAAGTACTAGCTCAAAAAGTGGAACCGACAAAGTTTTGGGAACATTTTCCAAAATAAAAATGAGGTGCAGATGGAGCTGAATGTCATTACCAGAACCATTTGAGATGAGGGAATGACTGAGGTTTTGTTGAGGGAGGAAGCCAGGGCCTTAAAAGATTTAGAGGAATGGGAACTAAGGGAGGAAATCTTTTGGAAACAAAAGGCCCAAATCGAATGGCTTAGAGAAGGGGATAAGAACACAGCCTTCTTCTTCAATTTGGTTTGGGCTAGATAACATGGCATGGGGATTACTTCTTTGGTGTTGGACAGTGGGGAAAATGTTTCTTCTACGCAGGGTATCATTAATGAGGTAGTGCAGTATTTTGTTTTGTTATTCAAGGAGGAAGCGCAGGGGGACTCAGCTAAAGAGGTCCAAATTTTGTCTTGTATTCCCTCTTTGGTGACCAGGGATATGAATGAGCATTTGATGAGGGATATATCCTTGGAGGAGTTAAGGAGGATAGTCTTTATGATGCAGAAAGGAAAGGCACCTAGTCAAGATGGCTTCCTGATTGAGTTCTTCCAGGAATTTTGGGAAATTATTAAATTTGACCTCCTGGCTATTGTTCAAGAATCCTAGAGGAACAAGCAAATACTTTAGGCTTTGAACTCCACCTTCTTGGCTCTCATTCCTAAGGGTGCAGGGGCCGATAGGCTGAGTCTTTTTAGGCCCATTTCTCTCTACAATGTCGCTTATAAAATTATTTCTAAGTTGATCGCTAAGAGGTTAAAAAAGTGGCTACCTGCATTTATCTCAGAGGAGCAAGGTGGCTTTGTGGAGGGTTGATAGATTTTGGATGGGGTGGTGATGGCTACTGAGACTATACATTCCATGACCCAGTCTAATGAGAAGGAAATGTTTATCAAGCTGGATATGTCAAAGGCCTATGATAGAGTTCGATGGTCCTTCCTCCAGAAGGTCTTGGGTGCCTTTAGTTTTGTAGAGGATTGGATTCGTTGGGTTTTGAGTTGTGTGAACTTGACTTTCTTTTTAGTTCTGATTAATGGTGAGCACTCTAATCTCTTTGAGGCTTCTCATGGATTGAGGCAAGGCGACCCTCTTTCTCCTTACTTGTTTCTTCTATTGGCAAAAGGCTTGGGTCAATTGATCAAAAGAAATGTGGGTGATGGTGCTATTCAGGGTTGGCAGTGGGGAGGGGAAATCCCTATACAATCCCATCTCCAGTTTGTGGACAATGTGGCTTTGATGGGCAGGGCTACTATTAGGGAGGTGTCTAACATACGCAAGAGCCTAGATGTTTACCTTGTGGCCTCTGGATAGGTAATTACTGAGGGAAAATCATCTTTTTTTTTCAACACTCCTCTAGCCATACAATAAAGAGTGGCTCTTATCCTCAAGTTCCAAATTGGGAGTTTCCCACTACTTTATCTCAAGATTCCTATCTCTGTTGGCCGGCTGGCTAAGGAGTCATGGTGGGCGATCCTAGACAAATTTTGGGACAAGGTGAATCTTTGGACCCACCGTTGGTTATCCTTTGTGGGTCATATTCAAATGATTCAATCAGTGGTGCAGGCTCTTCCTATCTATAGGTGTATGATCCAAGTGGCACCAATGAGCTTTGTTGAGGACTTGGACTCCTTAACAAGATAGTTTTTATGGGCTGGGAATTTATCTTTGACCAAGTGGAGCCTAATTAAGTGGGAGATAGTTTGCAGCCCAAAGAGGTTTGGCTGGCTAGGATTATAGCAGTCTATGCTATCTGGTACTACTTTGGCTGCCAAACTATACTGGCATTGGTGTATGGAGCAAGATCGGCTGTGGGCTAGAGTGTTGTCCCACAAGTATTTTTTTGGGATTCCCCAAAGGGATATTCCACGATATGATTTGGTTGGTAAAGGCTTAGTGATTTGGGTGACTATCAATAAAGGAGCCACGCTGATTAAGAGGGGTCTTTTTTGGATATGAAAGAGTGGGGTGGAGGTCCAATTTTGGCATGAGTCATGGGACGATTTCCCTCCTATAATTTGCCAATATCCTCAACTGAGTACTCTAGCCCAGAAGTTTTGTGAAGCTGGCTGGAAAAGGGTGTGCGACTTTAAATCCCTTTCCTTTTAGGGGCAGGTGGTGGTTGCCAAATGGAAGTCCCCGAAAGAGTGGCCGATTCTTGGTTTGGAGGCAGAGTGCATAGACCTACAGAATATTCTATCTCGACGTAGTTGTAATGCACTTATGGACAATGATGTGTTAGCCTGGTCCCCAAACCCCAAGGGGAAGTATACGGTGTCTTATGGCTATCAGGAGTTGATTTCCTAGTAGTATGAGGATAAAGGGGAAGTTCAGTGGTGGAAGAAAGTTTGGAATGGTTTCTCATGGCTAAAGTGTAACTATTTTACATGGACTTTAGTGTGGAATAGATGTTTGACATGCGATAATATTCAGAAGTGGGGATTTTTTGGTCCCTCAAGGTGTGTGATCTGTAATAGAGAGGAGGAAGACTCCTCTCACATTTTCTTTTATTGTCCCTTCACTCTTTAATTGTGGCACTTCTGGCGGGATGCGTGGTGGTGCCAGTGCATCCATGATGTCTCTTTGGTAGATTTTTGATCTAGAGTGGGCCGTCCCCCTTCTTCGACTTCCTTCTTGTAGGATGTGTGGTTCCTGGCCCTATTTTCCTACTCTGGCAAGTTTGGCTGGAAAGAAATCAGAGGATTTTTAAGGAGGAAAAACTGGCGACTCAGTAGGTTTGGAGCAGAATTAAGGGAATGATCCAGGAATCTATTAAAGTGAAGAGTGAGGTTATGCTATCAATGAAGAATGGGGACGCTGACGTGATGGACTGATTTGGCATAAGAGAGTTATCTCCAATCTCAGCTTGTGTCAGGCGTGGTACACAGGGGCAGCGAAAAGTTCAATGGTTGGGGAAGTGGATGCCTCTACCTATTAGGCTTTTGAAAATTAATACGGATGGGTCATCTAGGGGCAACCCAAGGGCGGCTAGGATTGGTGGGATTGCTAGGGATTTTTTAAGATCTATGGTTTTTATTTTCTCAGCATATCAGGGAGTGCAAACAGTTAATAAGATGGAAGGTTTGGCTATCCTATATGCTTTAAGGAGAGCTTATGCTTTGGGTTGGAGGAGGGTGATCTACAAAGCTGATTCTCAGGTCCTAATTAACTTGATCTTGGAAAAGAAAATTTCTAATGTGAGCTGGAAGTTGGCCACGATAGTGCAATAGATTTTATAGGTGAGTTCTTGCATGGAGTCGATATCCTATGCCCACATTCCACGTGAGTCGAATAGGGTGGTTGATTACTTGGCAAAATGGGTGTCAGAAGAGGGAGAAGGCTGCAAGGCAGATGAATGGGAGCAGCTACCTAGCAATTTACGTCAAGAACTAGAACCCATTCTTGCTGGAGATATTGGTGGAGTTGAGGTTTGAGGCTGTTGTTTTTGGTTTGCTTGTCTTTTGGGCTATTTGGATGCTTTTGTAATCTAATGTTTTAAGTTTAATAAAGTTTTTACCCCCTTTTTATATTAAAAAAATTCACCCATTATTTCTACTTCACCTATCCTCATTGCCTCTACCACTTCACTTCCATTCATCACTAGTTCTCCTATGATAATTTGTACCCCAACCACATTTTAGTCCTTAATTCCATATTACACAACACTCAAATGAATAGGAAATAATGTGAGAATTCCCAAGAATATCACATTGATAAAATGTAGTGCATAAAAGCCTTGAGATTTGATCTAATCATTCATAATGAAACTGAGGTCCAACTAAATTTTGAAAGGCCACTACAAATTGAAAAGAATAATTACTAGGAAATTCACTCATGATAGATACTTTATTCTGTGTCAAATGGAAGATGAGGTATTCTCCTTGAAAAAATATGAAAAGATAGATTAAAAGTGTAGATATTATTTTAGTTTACTCTAGGAGTGATGAAGAATATTTAGAAGATCTCGAGTCAATTATGAATAAACTAATAAGATTACAAAAAAGATAATCAAAAGGATGCATAATACATTTAGAAGACTAGATGTAGAACTAAAGGCCACAATTCCACAAGGCATAATAGAGAAGGTGGAAAATTCATTAAATTCACTCTCTACCTCACTAAGAGAGATCTCGGAGGCAAAGGTTAAGGATGACCTACTTCTTCAAAACATTAAGAACTATTGGCCAAGATCACTAGGATGGATATAAAGTAGATGTGATTTCTCATGTGGTCAGGAGAGGCATGCTCTCCAATCTTAGAATCATGACTATGTCTAATAAAATTTGTGCCAAACTTTCATTTTTAACACTAGGACTTTATCAGAGGAAGCTTCACTAAAATAGAGTGTTGCAATGTCACCCATAAATACTTTTAGAGAAGATATTTTGGAGATGCTCATAGAGGCTAGTATGCTAGATTTATTCATAATTGATAAAAAATTAATATGTCCCATTTATTTTTAAAGTTTCCTCATTAATTTTATGGTCTCATTCAAGAAAAAATGACTCTATAAAACAAAGTAGGAGGTCAATAAGTAATTAATTTTGTCACCCATGCCATAAAAATGATAGATAAGGCTAATATTTTTCATAGTTTATCTTACAGGCTCCTTACACTATCATGATTTGCTAGTCACTATATCTAAACTACTATTCAGAAAACCTATTACTTCCATCTCTATAATTGATGAGGATTGTCAATTATGTGCACAAGCTTACAAGGGAAAACAAACGACTAGTTAAAGAGTTATTTCACTAGTGAAAATTTTTTATGGACTTGAAAAAGCTAAAGTTTATTTTTAAGATCTATGTTTTAAAAAAAAATCTTTGTTTATAACTTTAGTTTTAAGTTTTAGATTTCATCTTAGTTTAGAGATATAATTTATAATTTCACATGTAGAATAATTTTATAGATGTGGTTGTGCCCATATTTTTTAATAAATATATTCACAAGACATTTTATTAAGGAGGAATAATTTAGAGATTAGGCATGCTTAAGAAATTTGATGGGATGTTTTATGAGTTTTCTATGCTTTCTGCTTTATCAAAATCTAGATCAATGTTGTAGATGTTTTAGCTTATGGTAATCATTGTATGCGATTTATTTTATTTCTTGTGAATTGGTTAGATTGGGTAAATTTTTGGGTCGTATGATCCAATAAATGTATTTGCTTCATGTTTGTATGTTAGTAATAGTGTTAGTACTATTATTAATGTTAGTAAATAATAAATGTAATTTTGGTTAGTTTGGTGGTTGAACCTATTGGGGTCCCAAGTAGACACCTCATGAAAGCTTATTAAAAAAATTCACTATTTGTAAATCAATAATAAATATTTTACCTTTGTATAAAACTCTTTTTTAAAATCATATAATGCAATCTTTAATTTAATTGTGTATTCAATCCTAATAGTGGTATCAAGCCTAATTTATCACATGAATGAGGAAGCCACGTGAAAAATATTTGATGGTGAATAATTTTACATGAAGGTCTATGAAGGAGGAGAGAGAGATGAAGAAATATTTTTTTACAAAAAGATATTGAAGTTATTTTGAGTTTTGATACTCTATTATTTTATGCCCACTGAATTTTGTATGCCTTAAAGATCCATAAAATTCACTTTGTACAATCTCCATTCTCCTGAATTCTTTTTGTATGACCATATAAGTCAAATTCTGATTTGATATGCCAAAGATCATGTTTATTAGTCTTGAAATCCAATTTTAAGCTTCAATTTGTTGATTGTATGATTCAAAATTATTTTTTATGCTTTTGTACACCCTACAAACCCTAACTTCTACTTTGTACGGTCTTTAAGGTCTCAAGTAGCATTTTGATGTAGTAGTTTGATATTGTATGGATTGAAATACATTTCAAACCCCTATTTAATTGATATATATGGATTTGAAACACATGTATGCACCTGTATGACCTGTTTCTACATTTGTATGGCCCAAAGTACAGTAATGGCATCCCATAAATTAAAAATCTCATAGTTTATTTTGTGTTTACTACTAGCATTTGAAACAAAAAATGGCATGATAGATCAACCATGGTGTGATACAAAAGATTAAATATAGCCAAATTTAGTTTTCACCTTTGAAGATTTCATGGATGAATTTTTGGTAATAAGATTTTACATGCAATTATATCTATATATTTTGAACACTCAACAATAAACAATTTAAATACAAAATATTTATTAGTTTTCTCAAGAATGTTTTTAGTGGAGTTGGTCAAGCCTATTAATTAAATCCCTTGTTAAAGAGAGGTCAGGAGCTTAAAACCGCACAAAACTATGCTTTTGGTCCAACATTTTTTGGTCAAAATTAGTTTTGGGAATATTTTTTTAATATTATATTTGTACTTTTTAAGTGGTTGCAAAAGAGAAGGCTGTAAATGTGGTAATTTTTTTGACACTTGTGAATTTTTTTACAACTTTTTCATATAGTCACTATTTTATACGAAGATGGTCATGTGACCAATCAATCTCTAGGTTTGTGGACATTATAGACACATTAGATTGGTCCATTTTATGATTTGGATTATTTATATAATTTTTAAAATAAATGTATTGGAAATAATGTATCAAGATGCATTTTATGTGGAATTCGATAGTTTCAAAATGAAAAAATAATAATGTCATCTCACACTTGTGCTATCTAAGAACATATTATACATTACAAGTCCATATAAATCCTTCTGATTGACAAAGTATAAGTGTCAATAATGGATGTTGGAGGATCTGTCAGAGGCTAGAGGATAATTTTCTAGTTAGCTATTCACTTAGAGTTTGGGTAAAATGCTTAAATAACATTTTTGGCAGTAATAGTGTGATTTTTTTCTAATTTGTTGTTGTTTTCAGTTCAGTTTTGGTTTTCTTTAGTTCATTGATATATCTGATGAGTAGTAGGTAGAGTAGTTTGGATTTAGTTTTTTTTATGTAAGGGCTTATCATTTATCACCTGATATAGGGGAAGATATTGCATGGAATTGATCAGACATCAATGATTAAATGAGTTGGCTAAGGATTTTCTAGCTCCAAGGTGTTGAGCAAAGTGTCATCAGTGTTGTTGGGCATCAATGAGATATGCATACATAGTATTGAATAGTCACTTAGAAAGGTTTTCATATGATACCTTATGTGGATAATTGTGGTTTAATAGGACTTGATTTTGTTCTACCATAATATGATACATAATTGTCAGAGGGGATGAACAGGTCTTGATTATGTTCATCATTTATACCATAATTCATGGGGTAGTGGGATTCTTAGAAGTGACATCAATTGAGTAGTACCATGATGTACAATGCACTAGTTGTAATTGTGGTTGATACTTTTGATGACCTAATAGTCATATCTCTGTATCATCTTCTATACCCATTTTTGGATCAAGGGGATTTTTTGGGTCATATGATCCAATGAATGTATTTGCTTTATGTTTGTGTTAGGAATAGTATTATTACTATTAATAATGTTAATAAATAATAAATGTTAGATTGGTTAGCTGGGTAGTTGAACCCATTAGGGTGTTGAGTAACCACCTTATGAAAGCTTATTTAAATATTTCACTCTTTAAAAATAAATAATAAAAATTTTACGTTTGTATGAAACTCTTTGTTAAAATTATACAATCTAGTCTTTAATTTACCTATGTATTTGGTCCTGACATAAATTAAAAAAATTAGAAGTCTTTGTGGCTAGCTTTGTTTAAATATAATTATTGTGGATGAATGTAATTTATTTTCAATTCACTTGGTTAATTTATATTACAATGTGAAGCTGTGGGAATTTGTTCACAATGATTTGTTCCTTATACTCTCTACCATGTTTATGAAAATTTGTGCAAATGCTAAGCTCAATAAACATTGACTTATTTGTATCAAATATCATCAGGTGTTTATTTTAGAAAAATTATCTCAATTAAAATTTAGGACTTTATTTTTACCCTAAACTTCCTTTGTATTTAATATTTTTCATTTGAATTATATCTTTTAAAATATAAATAATTGTGAATATTCATGCTTGGTTTAGTTTTGATTGTTTGTTAGGTACAGATAACAAGATCTTAGGGAAGAATTTATTAAATAGGTAATAACTACATTAATCTATCCATGTCATTCCATTACTTGGTTATTCATTAAACTACATACTTGCAACTCATTCCCTAGGTTACTTTTGTGATCTTAAAACTAGAGGGATTATCCCATAATCATTGCAACCTATTCTTATACTTGAATCAATATGTTAGTTGACAGTAGAAGGATGACCTAAATTCTAACTCATTATGTTTAATAATTATATTCTCCAAATTGCATTATGGTTATACAATCAGATTTACATAATTACCCTCCTTCACATTGTGTCACATACTCCATTGCGTGCTCAAAATATACATCAATAGGAGATAGTGCTAGAAGTAGGGCCCCAAAAAATAAGTCACCTTGATAATAATATCCACATTATTACGTCACTAAAAAAGGTACTAAATTTTATAAATCTGAACAAATTTGTATTTCCCACCATGTCTAGCTAGATTCACATCTTAATCTGACTTGTTATTACTTCAAATTTTAAATGTACATCGAAGACCCAATTTTGACAAAGGGAGAATAAGATCTTATAATATTTATCCACTTTAACCATTATATCTAAGTTTTAAACCATTTTTAATAGTTTTAGTTCAACTTAAATTCACTTTATATGGTTTAGGTTGCCAAAAAAATGATAGACAAATGCCAAAAAATAATAGATAGTTGGCCCCCCTCTCTATATATGGAGTGGATAGATAAAATATATAAAGAGAGGGGGTTAACACTATATATATATATATATATATATATATATATATATATGGAGATATGGGATACTCTTTAACTCTATATATGGTGTGCCTATTGTACTCAATTGATTGATCACCCAATCCTCTATAGAATCTATATGGGCCCAATTCTGTTGATAGGAATAAGACACTAGCCTAGTTTAATTGATAGGACAGTGAGACAGTGCTCACTCCCAACTCACTATCTACTCCTTGAACTCAGACCATTATCCCTATCTTATACTCTGGCTCTGGGGGCAAAGGGGTGGCCTATCCTATATATCTATATGGTCCTTTTCCATATAAATCTATAGGCCTTAGTCAGCACTTGATCCATTGATCGAGGTCCTATAGTTATATCTAAGGAGAGAAACCCTATATAGTTAGATGGTGATGGCTCTAGATAAATTTATGCCACTAATGAAATAAATAAGTGATTCTTCCTCTTCCCACTCCTATTAAGTGGGCAAGAACTAATTGCATCAATCGACATACCTAATTCAACCTATTCTCTATTCTATATTGGTATGCCTACTGAGATATATATATATATATATATATATATATATATATATATATATATATATATATATATATATATATATATATATATTTTCCAAATATCTTATCTATCTGACAAATTCTATATAGACATATAGGGGTCATATATAATAGAAATATATATTCACACACACACACACATACACACACACACACACACACAGATATATATATATATATATATATATATATATATATATATATATATATATATCACCCAGTGGAATATATATGGAAAGGGAACTAGGGTGTTCTCCCCATTCCTCCCTTTACTATGTAGGGTCTATCAACCAAGCCTAGAGCTAACTATAGGGATTTTGAGTTGTCCAGATATATAATCCATGAGATGGCTCATGTATGTTTGTTGGTCAAGGTAAAAAAAATCAGGTTGGTAGGATAAAAAAAGATTATTTAAGGTTTTTTGATGATATAAAATTCCCTCCCCTCCCTAAATAGGGAGGGAGGATAACATGAGTAAGGTTTGCTCAATGTAACCAATTTGGGATATTATAACAAAGCTAAGGGATAACATGGAGTACATTATTTTAGTAGCTCGTAAGGCTCATAACCTTAAAGCCATGGGTATAAATCCTATCTTCGTAAAGACATAATATCCAAAAAGGATGATTCATTCCATTGAGAATGGCTTGAATAAACTAGGAAAGGATACAACCAAACCAAAAAATATTCCTTTTTATATTTCATCTTCTAGATGGGCGGGTAGTGGGAATTGAACCCACATCTTCTCCTTGTCAAGGAGAAATTTTACCATTCAACCATACCCACATTTGACTCATTATTGGGTATAAATATATACCCATATATTACCAATTACTTCTATGTAAGTATATTTTAATGGAATTATAGCATGATTATTTACTATATCAATAATAAAATAACCCATGCCAAGATCACTTTCATTTAGTTTCTTGGCATTTATAGGAAATGCCATTGCAAACTATAATACCCCTCCAGAGCGGGGGGTGAGTTTCAATTCAAAAGATCTTAGAACATATTTATGAAGCCTCTTTTAAGATATTTTTGAGGGATGTCCATAGTAGATCTTAATAGGTTTTTATTCCATCTATCCAAGAGATAAGATTCATTATTAAAGGTAGAGCTCTAAAAATAGGAAACAATCAAGATATAAGAAAAATTATTGTTGCCACCATAGTAGTGACATGTATAAGAGATGAAACAGGAGTAGCTCCTTCCATAGCATCAGATAACCATACATGAATTTTGAATTGTGCATATTTAGCTACTAGACTTGAAAATAAGAGAAAAGCATATGAAGTAACAAAGAATGAATGAACCCCATCAACAATAATCAATTCATTTAAATTTTCTTATAAATATTGAAATTCAAAACTACCTGTGACCCAATAAAGACCTAAAATTCCTAATAAGATTCCAAAATCCCTAATATGGTTAGTTATAAATGCTTTTTGACAAATAGTAGCCCTACTGAGTTTTGTAAACCATAAACCTATCAATAAATTAGAACACATTCCCACTAATTCCCAAAAAACATATATTTGTATTAAATTAGGACTAATAACTAGTCACAAAAAAGAAGCATTGAAAAAAATGAGATAAGCAAAAAACCTCACATAAGTTTTATCATGAGACATACAATGATCACTTTAGATCATTACCATGGTTCCAACTATTGTAACTAAAACTAACATAATAGAAGTAAGTGGATCAATCAAGTAACCCAACTCTAATGAAAAATTCTTGTTGATGATCTAAGACCAGAAATATCGATGGATGGGACTGGCCTATGGATACTTGGCTAGTTATAAAACCCATCAAAATTTTAAGAGACATCCATGAGCTACCAAGGAGTCCTAAGAGGTATCTCCAAAATTTTAATCAAGATGTGGAATGAACAAGTGAAGAGCATGTCACATCTTTCAAATATACCTTGAGACTAATAAATGTACCACATGAGGCTATTACATATAAGTTATTTTCCTTCACATTTAAAGGCATTGCATATGATTGGTTTCTAAATCTAGCTTTAAATTTCATTACTAGCTAGAATCAATTTGAAACGACATTCTTGGCCTAATTCAATAATGTAATTGAACCTAGTGTCCTATATCAACAATTTTTAGTGTCAATAAAAAACCTAGTGATCCACTTAGGACCTTTAATATAAGATTCCAAATAATATATATCAGGGTTACTCCTTTGTATCAGTTTAATGCTTCATTGGCCCTCGACATGTATAAAAATAATTAGACCCAATGACAAATATGTTCCTTAGGTATGCTATGGTTATAAATTATTTACTATGAGCCTATGTTGAGGCCATAAATATTGATAAATAATTTAATACCCATGGATAAATTATCCCTAACATCAATCAAAACATCCCTCTATTAGACACCATCCAAAATTCAAATCAAAATGTTATCTTACTTAACCTAATTAAGATAAAAAAATATATTACTTCTAAGAAATGCTACTCTTAACTAGTAACTAGGTTTCACAAATAATTAATCCATGTCGACCACCATACAAAACCAAAATTAGTCTATAATCCTAGTTTTCAATAGCGCACAAGCATTACCATAAAATTCAACAAAAAATCAGCTTGATGGCATGCAATGTATGGTTTAGAAACAAAGCAATGTTTTTTTAGCCTAAAAAATAAGTAAAATACTATGGTGGGGAAAGTACAAATAATAATTATGCATATGAAAAATACAATCATCTACCAAACCATCCCAACAATAATTTTGAGTCATCTTTAAACAAGTTATCTCAGATTAAAATTTATGATTTGACTCTACCTATTCACAATACCACCTAACATAGGGATTTGGACTATGTTAATTTCTAAAATGCCTTTGATATCTTCCAAATTGAAATGAAATATTATGAGTGGTTCTCATCCATCAAAATGTGGCCAACACATCTAGTAGTTTGGGTATAGCTAGTTTATCCAACACAACCATGATGTTAGGTATCTCCAATTTTCCTAGCCAAGAGGAAGAAAAAACTAAATAGATGCATGTTTTAAATAGTATCAAAGAAATGATTATGCATTAAAAAATAAAATGTAGAAATAATAACCTTTTATGAATTTCATGCCTCTGAATAATAGTACCACTCCTCCTGATACAAAATCTAATAATGATCCTCCTCCACAAAAATAAAGTGACCAATTTGCTTCAGTCGATTCACACTCAAATTTTAGTAAAGGTGGATATAACATAGTGGAAGATATGAATAAAATCAAGGCAAACATTACATTTCACGAGTTATACCAAATTATAGAGTAGCAAGACCTATTTCTGAAATCACTAACTAAGAAATTGATCTCAAATATTAAAAACAACACATGCAAACATGGTATTTCACAAGAATACGATTGAAGTTCCTAATTTTTAGGAAAAAATTGCATAATTTTTTGGTTGATTCTGGTGCCTCTACTAATGTAATGTTTGTTAGTTTTTTTTTTAAAATTATGGTTGAAACATATTAAATATGACTAAATAGTTTTCCAACTAAACAAGTTAGAATTCAAGGTAATTAGAAAAATCCTAAATGTTCACATGTAGTTATTTCCCTGATGAAAGATCATAGAAGTGGATCTGAAACATGTCGATATTCAACACTTGACACATTTTCTTCTAGAATATTATTTATTATTGTTCACATGTAGTTAGCCTCAGAACACAAAGTCTAAGAATTCATATATATATATATATATATATATATATATATATATATATATATATAATTTGTGGACATTCCCAAGGCACTTGGCATATTCCTCAAATAAGACTAGTCTAAAACCCTTAATGGTTACATGGCTATTGAGTTTTTTCATATGTGGTTACCTTGGAGATTGTGTAAAACTAAATTGTAATCTGCAGGGAACCTAAGATGAAACACATGATTACAAAATATAATGAAAATAATGAAAAGGTGAATGTAGTCTCCATAGACATTATCATTTAAAACTTATAATAAAGCTTATTGTTAGGAACAAACATAATAGAAATGATAACAATCTTGGCCATTGGTCCTTATAATATAATGGAGATTTCTCCAAGCAAGGATGTGGCATAGGGATTCTATTATTAAACCCTTAGGGAAAGTAACACCTTGTTACTTATCACCAACTATTCCCTTGAACTAACAACCTTGCTAAGTATGAATCTATGATTTTAGGCTAGGTCATAAGGTAAGAGAATTTAAAAACTTTAGAGACTCTAAAGTAGTGATCAATTAGGTCAATATAAAATTTTAGTGTAATCTCTCATTCTTAAAGAAATACAAACATATATTTTGAGACTTAATTGAGTCATATGATGCCTTCAACATGACAACGATCCTTAGGAAAAATAATCAAACGACATATTCTTTTACAATGTTAACTACAAATTTCTTCCCCTTGCATGATTCCAAATTATAAAATTCAAAATAAAAAAAACCCATGTCCCTCTTTCCCAAAAAAATGTATAAACTTTGCAAGTATTTAATTATGACCAAAAAATTATTAAATATGTGAATAGTTTAAGTGTAGTCGATGCACATGTCATAGATGAAGAGGAAAAAAATCACTTCATCAACAAAGAAATTGATAATGATGAAATAATGAAGTTGAAAGAAAAATATTTCCCAAGGGGATGGTTTCCCTTGAAACATTATTCAACCTCGACATTTTAACTAAGCAGTGAAAACAAAAATAATCTAGTGACAAAACATTTGTCCTCATGAATTTAGGATCGCTTGAAGATCCCTAAAATGTGAATATTGGCCTTGAATGCATAGAATTAGAGAAAGAAGAACTGAGACAAATTTTCATGTAGTGTAAGGATGTGATCATATGGACATAAGATGACCTTAAAATATTTTACCCACATGTCATATCTCATATTATCTTCTTAAAGAAGATCAAAAACCTTAGGTAAAGATAATGTCTAGTCAATCACAAATTTGAACCCTGCATCTATATGGAAGTTCATAAATTTATCTTAGTGAAAATAATTTTCTCTGTTAGTCATTCCACATGGGTGGCCAACCTAGTACCTGTATGTAAAAAAAATCAGGAAACTAGGGTCTACATTGACTTTATGACCCTTATCAGGGCCTTAGACAAATATAATTATTCAGTGTTATCCCTTGATGAAGTAGTCAAATAGTAAATGGATCTAGGATGATGTCCTTCCTAAACATAATTTCAAGATACAACTAAGTATTGGTCGATAGCGAAGTATAATAAAAATAACTCTCATAAAAAATATGGAGAACATTTACTTATAATAGAAAGAATCTTAGTTTGAAAAATGTGGGTGCTAAATTTTAATGTGCAATGGATTTTTCATTTTAGGTTTGTATTTGGAAATGTATTATTATTTATATGGTCTATATAATTATATTTTATGAGCATAGGTCAAAACACATATATCACTGACATAAGGTGTTTGAGAGATGTAGGAGGTAATATTTATTTGAATATGAAAAATAGTGCCTTCAGTGCCATTAAAGGTAAGTTATTGAGCCACATCATCACCAAAGAAGGTATTTACATTGACCTTGATAGATATAGTTCCATTTCCAAAATCACACTTACTAATAGTAATAAGGAATTAAAGTATGTTTTTGGAAAAATTAATTTTGTGCATAATTTTATTTCTATTTTTCCTAAAAATGAAGACCCATTAACACCATATGAAAATAGGATGAAAAAATTGAGTGGACATCTCAACCAAAGGTTACATTCCAAGACACAAATGATTCCATTATGCAATCCCCACTTTGATATCTTTAGACTTCACTAGACATTTCTATCTCCATTCATTCACTTTTGATCACACTATAACATATATATTGACACAAAGAGTTGATAAAGATGAACATACCATTGAATTCATGAGCATGAATATGAAATACACAAATGAAATAATTAGTATTCGACAAATCAGAATATGCCTTGGTCAATGTTGTGAATAAATTCAACAATATATACTCCACAACAAGGTTCATGTCATTATTCCAGATCTTATAGTAAAGATTATGCTAGGTCAGAAAAAATAAGGTGAACACATGTAAAAGTGGATGGAGAAAATATAAGAATATGATATCAAAATTAAACCATAAAAATGGTGAAATACCAAGGTCTCACTCAGATATTCACATCAGTCAACCCAAGAGTTATTTTTTTTCAATTGAATCAGATGCAGGCAGAGCTAGAGCCATGGTATGATCACATTATTTTTTTCTTGTTGTACAAAATGTGTCCATCAAAATTAAATAAAGTATAGAGAAGAGATTGAGAATGAAATAATCTCATTATATGCTTAATAAAGGAGTTATATACTTCATGAACTATGAAGGCATATACCTCTAGTGTGTAAATAAGGAAGAAACCAATGATATTATTATTACATTTCATGAAAAATTAGGAAGTGGTCACCTTTTAAGAAATGCAAAAAAAATAATATTATTAGAGTAATCTATTACTATCCTATGATATTAAAATATATTCACAATCATGTCAGGACCTATCATGAATGTTAGACCTTCACCAAAAGGGAAAAACACACAATAATGCCATTATAGCTAATAATTGAAAGTAGACATTTTACCCAATGAAAACTATATTTTGTTGGGGTTATCAATCCTAATTCCACAAAAGGCCATAATTTTTTTTTTATGGTTGCTAATTACTACACATGATGGAATAAATAAGTTACCAAAAATAAAAACACAATAAATGAAACAACCAAGTTCTTTAAGGAGAACATTACTGTAAGATTTGGTAAACCATTTTCATTGGTTTTTTATAATAGACGTGTTTAAATCCATAGCATTTAAATAATGGGTGTATAAAAATAAGATTATTTTGAAGTTGTCATCCAATTATTACCCCCAAGGGAATGGAATGGTAGAATCTACCCAAAATAAACTCATCAATGTTGTTAAGAATTTTACACAAAGATATTGGCATTGACTGCTAAAGTATGCATTATGGGTTGATCAAACCAGATATAAGTATGTGTTAGAATCCTCTCTATTCTCACTTGTTTATAAACAACAACCAATGTTACCTATTATACTAAAATTTCCTACTTATCAATTTATCTATAAGTACATTGAAGTATATGACATTTTAATCAAGACTACATAATATTCTACAAATGGAGGATGCAGGAGATGAAGCCTTAAAAAAATTCAGCAAACATCAAGAAATTATGAAAATATGGTTTAATAAGAGATTAAAGGTAAATGATTTTATAATTTTATATTTTGTCCTAATATGTGACAAGGATTGTGAGAATAAAGGCCACTACACCAAATTGGATCCTCTTTAGATTGGTCCATATCATATCTTTCAAATACTAGGAAATAACACTTTCACATTGAAAGATTTACAAGGGAATGTCCTGCCACTTTTGATGAATGTATGGTAATTAAGCATTACCTCTTGGTTGTACCATCCCCATCACTTTTGGACCAAATCTGAGTTTTAGTTTAGGATTTTTATAGGATTAAATTATTTTAGAATAGTTTAATTTTATAATTTATATACTAATTTTCTTATTTTTTTAGAGTAGTCAGCTTTGTTTAGATTAGGTGTTGATAGGTTAGTTCAATAAGTATTGTTGGAGACATAAAATAAAGAGACTAATAATATAATTTAACACATAAAATCTATAAAAGAATCTATCACTTTCTGATTTTCATCACCACATCATCCAAATCATGCCATAAAAGAACCTAGTCACACTCAAGTAGTTTAAATAGTGGGATTCATTTTGAAAATGTTAAAATTTAGGAAAACTGGTTAGCTTTTAGGTAAAATTTTCATATCATGTTTGATTAATTTTATTATTAATAGATAGTTGGGAGTTTTTTTGAAATTGATGCATGAATTGAGAACAATCTTTGCACTGAAGAAGAGTTAGGATTGTACTTTTTCACATTAAGTACTACTTTGAGGTATGTGAATGAGCATAGGAAAAATCACTTGTGACTAAAATTTTCTAACATATTTATAGCTTGGTTATATTAGTTACTAACCATTTAAGAAATAAAAAATATAATTAAAATGATATTATGACATCTTAAAAATAAAGTCATTTTTTTCTGAAAGGGTGATTTAGGACATCTCAATCGGAGCTATAGACACCCAATTGGTAATGGAGCAAGGCCTAGAGTGGTGCCAATGGTAACCCTGTCAGGTATGTGGATTCTTGGATAGTATTAGATAAATGACCAAGACTTCCCCCCTAAAACATTTCAATAGATATCATTCATAAAGTTCAAATCAAGTGATCATTCATGAACTATAACAATAACCTCTATGATAAGTGTTTATATGTTTATTTTGATTTAAAAATTAAATGTTATAAAATATTGAAAAGTGATTTAGATTATATATTATATAGAACCTAAATATACAATAAAGTAAATTAGAAAATTTTATATGAGATATAAATAATAAAACATAATGAAACACACAAACCTAGCTTGGATCTAATTTATTGTTGACTGTGTAGTATCACCGTTAATGAAAACTGACTGGAAAGACCTATGAATTATGTTTTAGCCAAAAATAGAATTTAAAACTATGTTGGGACAAGGATACACTAAGAGGATAGGGTCACATTATGACCTTGTATATTCATTGTGGTGACATCTTGATTGACTGTGTGACTAGTTTTATGATCTAGGTGTGTGCGCCTATCTGAGAGGGTTTATTGATTGAATATGTGTCCTAATTTACCATGTGAAAGGATTTAAAAATCAAAAATATAGTTCCTACATAATAAAAAATATATGAAATCAAATACAAAATGAAAATTAGGTAAGTGGAATAGTTGAGCTATCCTTAGAAAACCTTGCATAATCTAAGTGCTACCTACATATCCCAAAAAGGCCTAAGGCAGATGTAGTTATCCTTCTTAGAGTAATTGTGTGAATCTTACTATTTGATAAATTAATGAAAATAGGTATATTTAATTGAATGATTGAAAATTAATTACCTTAAAATATAATAAAAACACTTTATACTTGGCCTATGACTATTAGAATAAATCATAATTAAAATTGGGAGGAATAATGCTCTTTTACTCAATGTGTAGTAGATTTTCCAAGTGATTTGCTAGATGATACTTTGAGAGGCCTTGATGTGCTTATATAGAGGAATATTTAGATTATTATAATTAACCAACCTTAATAAATTTTTAGGAGAGTTAATAAAAAAATTATCAAATTCAAAAAATTACCATTGAAGTACGAGGGACAAGTTTGCACTAGTGGAGAAGGCTACACTATAGCCTTGTCTACCTTGTACGATTTTGTCCCAGAATGATAAAGACTACTGGGATTTGGATAACAAGATATTTTAAGCATAATATAGATGCCTGAATGATTTTTCTAGTATTTTAAAAGTAATAAGTATAATAGTGAAGGCTCCTATATAGATTTGAAGTAAACTTAATGGTGAATAGGCTAAATGAGGTAAAGATATCAAGATTAAATATTTTCAAACACTAAATGATTAAATTCAAGTGTCTACATTTTCCCCCTTTATTATAGTGATGAAATGAAGTGAAATGGCTAGAGTAAAGGAGATGTGAACCTAATTGTGTATATAAAATTTGTATTTTGATGTGAAGCTTGATTTTTAATATTCCTCAATTTAAAACTTACAACAATGCCACTGAAAGCAGTTACTTGTCCATATTTGAAATTTGAAAATCTAAAACTTGAAATTTATGATTTGAAAAGAGAGAAATGAAATAGTACATTGGAAAGGGTATGCAATCTAATTGCCCTATAACTTGGAAATGGAGAAGCATGTGACCCCTTATTGAGGCATTTGGAGAAATGTTAAACTTGTGGTGAATTGAGAGTGATCAAGTCTTAATTTTAAAAATATTGAAAGCCCTAGAGTTAGAAAAATTATATGTTCCAACTCTCATATGAATATGTAGAGTACTCGATAAATAATTTAAGGGTGGAACCACCAAATGTGGTTTGCTACTATAGAAAAAGTGTAACCATAGATGCTTAGTGTCACTAGATTATAACATGGCCTACATAAAAAATGAAATGAATCACACCACTAAAAATAAATATATATTTTATTTAAAAAAATTGTACCTTTGAACTTTGAAAAAGTAAAATTTGAACTTTCCATGTAAAAACATGAAATGAATGAATATCATGTCCCCTATATTTGTACTGAATTGATATTGAATGCCAACTAAATTTGTATCTAATTGAAATATATAATTTTTAACTATAGTAATGAGTTCACATTCATGTGACATGCCCCCATAATCTAAAAATGTTGAATCATATTGAAATATGAAAACTATATATAGTCATAAATCTAAAATTTATTGCTCATGAGGACTTAAATTTTTAAGATAAGCCCATTGTCATGCCCCCCTTTTGAGATGAGAGACATATTCTAAAATTCACTTATCTCAAAATAAAACTTTTAGATCATGTAATAGATATAACCATGTTATATCACTTTGAACATTTGAATTAATTGCATCATATCATTAAATTACATAAAAATATGTGTTAAGTAAAGCATTAAAGTACATTAGTATCATGTGCATGATATGTATCATGGAAAAATATTAAAAATATAAATAATTCATTACATTAATCATCTCACCATAGTAAAATCAATTAACATATAATTAATGTCACTCAATTTGTACAGAATGTCACACATAAGGCCTAAGGTCCGTATATAAGGGCCATGTGAATGTCGCATAAAAACATAAGGCCAAGGGACACATACAAATATAATGATGATTCCATACAAGAAATAACATGTATATATTGCACATACAAGGCCAACGTACACACACAATAAGAAATCAAGTCCTAACTTGTCAAGTCTTAAAGTAAGAATTTTGTAAATAGAAGCATATAAAAAATGAGACTAATCTACATCAACCATTTGTATCAATGTCATTATTAGCAAGTAGCGTATTCTTATATCACAATGTAAAGTATGAGTGATTAAAAAAATGTTTGTATGATGTATAGGTAAAGGGTAAAAAACTCCAATTACTCTTTAACTGAATCTGAACCCAACTAATCACAATCCCTTGTTATGGTGTGTCTTGAACATTTTTTTGATATAGGTTTCAAGAGGTAAAAATTTTATCTTTGATAGTATTTAGTGATCATATTATATCATTTTAAACCTCCTTTATCACCTAGATCTCACTTTACTTTTTTATTCCACACACAAGGCTCTCTTTGTCTCCAAAGGCTTGTAGCCTTTTTCCTGCATTTTCCCTTTGTTTGACCTAATTAACCACTCTTTTGAAAATTTATATACATTTTAATCACTCTATATCTCCTTTGAGGTGTGGGTAAAGTTTCATAACCTTAATCCTCCTCTAAATCACACTTTTTTAGAAATTACCCCTCTTTTAAGCCTTATTAGCCCTTAAACCTTGACACAGTCCTAAAATCCATACATATCCATACACTCTAAGACTCAAACCAAATTATTATATTTAAATATTAAAAAAAAATTAAAATCACAAAATTATAGTATTTTCCATGGTTATAACTCTTAAAAACCTCAAAACCCTAATCTAGGGTTTGTTTGACACTACGCAGGCCTATGGGCATACAAAATTCAATATCTGGAGTTCCACAACATTTTAAAAGCTAAAATTACTTTTATTAGGTATATTTTGACCTAAAACAACTATTAAAATAGTTTTTAGGACTTATCCAACTCTATAAAGGCTTAAAAATCACAATACACAGTGGACTGTGTTCTCTTTGGTTGACTATGCACCATTTTAACAATCTTTACACCTTCCAATGCATTACACACCCTATCTATACCTTATTTGAGACTATAACACATATATTAGTTCTATTAATTTCCAAATTAAATTTAAATCCACTTTACAATTATAATTTTCACTTCTTTCATACTCTACATGTATAAACAGTGTTTTGACTATGTAAATTGTGTCAAGAATTCAAGGGTCTCTATCTTACTAGTAAGTCTCACACATACTGATAAGGTTTTTTTTTATGTCCTAAACACTTTTAACATATCATTTCATTTTAAAAATAACTATCACCTCTCCACCTTTAAATCTTCTTGGGTTTATTTATATTGAACATTTAACTCAATTTAAATATTTGAATTTTCAAATTCCTTGTTCTGGAGGGAAAACTTTTAGAGCCTATAGAACACACTCTTACTATCTCAAATAGAATTTTAAGACACAAATTTACATAATAAGGTCCCTTACACACATTGACATAAAAATTTTACCACCTTTGACTTCATATTGACAAAAACATAAAAATGAGGTTTCTTAGCTTGATGCTCCTACATCATACTCCCTAGGAGGGAGAAAAATCAAATGCCACCTTCTTCCACTTTTTTTAATTATGCTTCACTTGTATTTATTTTTTATCTTACTCATGTCTTTTATCAAGTAAATCTTGCCTAATTTTATTTTTCTTGGTATTATTCATTCAATTCCTTATTTTCTTCTTCCATTTCTTTCTTCTCAACTCTTTTTCTTCTACCATTACCCACGTTTCCACTTCTTGTTTAATCAATTCATGAGTCTCATAATCTTCTTCATCCTCTTTCTCTATTGTACTTGCATATACAATAACATTCACATTTATATTCATGAGGCAAAATTTTGTCTTAGATCATTTATATAGCTTATATTATTTGTTTGTTCTTCATCCTAATTATATTTTGCTTCATATAAACTTGTTTATCTTCTTACTTCAGCTTGTATTTTAGATGTGCATCTTGGAAACTTGTTCCATCTTCTTTTTCATGATTTTGCCCTCCCATATCAGATGCTATATCATCATATAAAAATGTATTTTTCTTACCTTTCCTTGATGTCATTTTCTTATCCTTTCCATGCTTTTTCATGAGTGCTTATGACTTATCTTCTCCCTTCTTCATTTGCTTATGATGTTTAATGTCTTCTTGTTATTCTATACCTGCAATATTCATCTCATTAATGATTACCATTCCTTTGTTCAAGAGTATTGTTCACTACTTCATACTTGTCATCCTATAAACCATCCAATAATTCTTCATCTAATCCTTGTTTGAGCTCATTATGAGCTTCTGCTGATGACATACCCCTGTATATAGTCCTTTCAATGGACTAAAGTATGTTTCTATGATTTCCAATTATTATTGTAACTTTATTTCATCTATTTTCTCAACATCCTCATCAAACCTTGGTTTACATTGCTCTTCACTTGCTTGGAAAACTTCATGTTTATCTTCTCCTTGGAATTCCTCATTTGTGAGAGTCATATCAACCTCCTCATGCTGAATACCTTGCTTCTCAAGCACTATTTGTGGTGTTTCATCCTCATATTTCTTTGCTACACACTCATTCATCAATGCATATGGTTTCCATATACAATAGATATTCATCATTGGAATCAAATTCACATATATCATCATAAACAACATTTGGAAATAAATCTTGTAAGCACTTATCTTCTTTTATGCATTCATTTCATTGTTTATATGGTTGTACCTTCATCTCATTTACTTGGTTTTCATGCAACATCTCTCTTATTTGCTTCACAAGCTGATATCTTATTTACCTTCATGATTCCTTTGGAATCACCTATAATATGATCCTCTTGTGATCTTTCCATGTTACTTATCACCCATTTTCTTCCTTGTAACTTCTTTGTCTACCACTTGTTTCTCTTTACACCACTTTCATGCTTCATGCCTTGGTCATATATAATGCCAACTTGGTGTTCCTCTCCATTATCCTTGATTTCCATATTTGTGCTTGATTTATCCACCTATAGTTTTCCTTGATTGACCTCTTGTTTGAGGTTCACCTCTCCTTCTCATCACATGGTCATTTAAGATAATTAATCCATACATATCCATGCCCATTTTCTCCTTTTGAGGGTTATTATGATTCCTTTAATTTCTTCTTTTCAATCAAAATCAATGTTAAAACATTTTTTTTAATCTTTTTTTATGGGTGATTCAGACCATTGGAAATGTATCATATAACCCCTCTTTATCTTTCAGTTTCATCATGTGGAATGTCTTCAATCTTCATCATCTTGTCTTCTTTAAGAGACTCTCTTCCTTTGTCATCCTCTTGCCACTTGATGGGTAATGTATTTGGCCCATAATTTACCAACTTTGAGGACCTTATGATTGGACTTATCTAATTTATTTTTCATATCTTGCATACACAAACTTGAAATCAATTGTTAGCATATAAGATGAGATACCACATAGTGTCTTTAAATGTCTTTGGCATAAATATTGTCCATGTTCTTCTTGTCTTCAATCCTCATGTGATCTTATTGAAACTTCTTTATCCTTGTTGTTATCCTAAATAAGAACCCTCTTCTCTACCTCTATATATATTGTTTCTCACTTGGAAACATCTATCTTATCATACCTCTTTGGGTACCTTCACTTTCTTTCTTCTCATCTTCGATGACACTCACCTTGTGCCTTATCTCTCTCACAAGTGACTCTAATGGCCACTTCACCTCTTCTTCTCACATTTAGCCAGTCCATTAGATTTATTTTTCTTTCATGAGCTTCACCATGATCTCTATCCTCTCTATACCTTTCCCTAATTCTATTTTTATATCTTTGACTTTTCTTTCTATATCTATCTTCTCAATTCTTCTTTACTTATATAGGCCTATTTAGACCTTCCTCTTATGAAGTGTATCAACCTTTCCTCTTATACCAATTTGGGTATTTCCTATTATTTAAGTCCTTTATCTAGGACCTCTTCTTATCTTTCTTGAATCTTTTTTTGGATTCTTTTTCTTCTCTCGTTCTCTCGTAGAGATCCAAAGCTCTCTTCAACTCTCTACCTTCACTAGTTCTTTATTGACTAGCTTCTAGTCCTTCTCATAGGAATTTGGGGTTGTATCTCTTATCTTTATCAACCTTCTATTCCTCTATTATGACCTCAATAGATCATACATACAACTTTCTTCTCTCTCAATATTGTTCAAGGTTATCTCTCATGCATTCCTCATAACATATCTGGCCTATATCAAATCAACAACTTTGAATAACTCAAAATGAATGAAACTAAGAGATAACCTAGATCTGAAACCAATTGATGTAGGGGTAAGGGGGAAAATAATACAATTAATCCTTAACTAACTCTGAACCCAACAGATCACAATCCCTTGTTATGGTGTATCTTGAACATTTTTTATTCATTGTAGTTTCTTCTTTGGTCCTTGGGCTTGATAGTATCCTTGAATGTGGATTTGTTTGTCATAAACTTAAGAACACTTATATATGATATTAATATCTCATATGATATTCATATTAATGTGACTACTTCAACAATTAATTTCCTTCTTAAACTGTTCCTCTACACCTTCACTAGCTTTGACTAAGTAACCCATCTTAGGTCTCAAATGCCAATTTTTTATATAGGTTTCCAGAGTTAATTTTTTTTTTTAATTGTATTTATTTATCATATTCCATTAGTTTTAACCTAATTTATCTCTTGAATCTCACTTTACTTTTCAATTCCACACACAAGGCTCTCTTTGTCTCCGAAGGCTTGTAGCCATTTTTCATGCCTTTTCCCTTTGTTTAACCTAACTTGTCAGCCACTCATTTTAAAACTTAGATACATTTTTAACCACCTTATATCTCCTTTTAGGTGTTTTTAAATTTTCATAACATAAATCCTCCTCTAAATCACACTTCCTTTAGAAATTACCCCTCTTTAAGGCCTTATTAGCCCTCAAACCTTGACACAGTCCTAAAATTTGTACATATCCATACACTCTCAGATTCAAACCATGTGATTTATCTTTCCATATTTAAAAAAATTCAAATAAAAAAATTATATTGTTTTTTGATAGTTATAACTCTCAAAAACCTTAAAACCCTAATCTAGGGTTTGTTTGACCCTGCACGGGCCCATTGGGCATACAAAATTCAATATCTAAAGT